>JAUIMM010001769.1:0-672500 GCA_031769625.1 Taudactylus pleione | reverse complement strand
ACACTTCTGACCTCCCTTAACTCTCCGCCTTGGATTACCACCCATAATGATTAATATGTCACATAATCCCTGTGCCGAAATGACAATTCCATATATAAATAATAAGCCCAATAAAAAGTTTTTGAAACGGCGCCAGTGGCCAAGTTGGGCCGTTCGTCTCCAGCTTTGTACACACAAGTACGTGCTGCGTAGATGCAAATATATTCAATGAACAGATCGAAAAGCTCCTCTGCGCTCGTGTTCCGAGGTAAAACAAAAACCACCACCCCTCACAAAAAACACCCGTAAAATGAAATCTTAGCCACCGAAACGAACCGAAGATCAATTACATAAGTTGCAATGCAGGGAGCCAAGGGAACGGGAGACCAAGTGCAAAGCAGGCTCCACTAGAGAAATCATCCCACAGCGCTCCGTGACAACAGCGTGTTAGTTGCCATGGCAGCAGTAACCATGTTTTCATTTATGAAAGTGCCAATTACTTGGTATCAGGTTCCAGAACTTGAATCAATGAACACATACAATGGGATCATTAGGAGGACGGACCGTAAGAATTACTGCCGTGTCCTACATATAGAGATACAAAGACCACCAGGGTGACTAGAAGGGGAGCGATTAGGGCTTTGATATAAAGGGGAGATTGCAAGTTGTCACATGCAAGTGTGTGTGTGTGTGTGTGTGTGTGTGTCTCTAAATATTAGAAAGGACTTCCTCAATCTCATTTGTTACTCATCAGTCTGGAAAGGGTTAAAGCCCAATACCAAACAATCTGCAGTCCATCAGTCTACAAAACAATTACAGAGAACACAGCTGACAATTTGTCCGGGACTGGGGGTCCCAGCAAAGTCGCCCCAAAATCCCCAGCATGCAATGTGCCAAGAAGTCACAATGAACCCAAAATCTTCATGCTTGGATCTACTGGGCCTCTGTCAACATGGTAAATGTTAACGTTTATGGGGAAAGGGAGCAAATGTGTATTTCACAGACAGGAGCCCAGAGAAAGCCCCTTAGGTATGCAAGGTTGCATCTGTACAAAGAGAGATTACCGCAACGCTGTTCTCTGGATAGAGGAGACCAAGGTGGAGGGGTTTGGTCTTCAGGAATGGCTTGTAACAGGGGCCGCAGGTGAAGGCTTGGAGAGCTGCCTGCTGTCAGTCACTGCTCTAGAGGTCTTAGCGGTACGTTCATTAATACTGATGAATATTCATAGCTGCCCAGGTGATTAAATCAGGAATTATAGCACAAAGCAAAGGCAGCATAGGGTGCCCTCTGCTCAGTGTGCGGATGACCGGTCAGTTTTACTGAAAGCCGGTAAAAAAAATAAATTATATTATATATATAATAAAGGAGTGCACTCATCAGTCTGTCAGCATTTAAAAAAATATTCTTGACAAAGGTCCAATTGGGACCGAAACGTCGGAATTCGTTGGAATAAAGAATATTTTCTAAAACGCTGAAAGACTGGTGAGTGCACCCCTTTACTATACTATGTTTTTGGTAAATGGAATTTTTTTGCCTATACTGAGTGTTGATGGAAGCACCCCAGCAATTGAGTGCAGACCATACATATACATATATTATACACATACACACATAGGGGGTCATTCAGACCCGCTCGCGAGCGGCAGTACGCTCGCAAGCGGGTCGATGTTCCCCACTGCGCATGCGCACGCATGCGCGAGACCCGGGGAGCGACAGGCTTTCCATCGCTCCGGGTCTCGCACCAAAGGAGGCGTGCTGTCGATGTTGATTGACAGCACGCCCCCTTTGGTGGGCGTGTCTGCCAGATGGAGGCGTTCCCATGGGAACGCCTACCGTCTGAAGCGGGCCCCACTGACATCACTAGTGATGTCAGTGGGAGTGATTTTGGTTCTGATAGAGCCAAAATCACTCCTGGGCTTGTGGCAGGGAGACCCTACCGCAGGGTCTCCATCGCAAGTCCGATGGTCAAGACCATCATCATGGACGCTCGCTATAGCTGTGGGTGGTCACCCACAGCTATACGAGCGTCCAGGAGGCCGCTCCATTTTCATGGAGGAGGGCCCTGAATCAGAGCGTGCGCTCTGGTCAGAGCGTTCAGCTCTGAATCAGGCCCATAGTCAATTAGTTCACACCTTGACAAAGGAGCTATTGAGCCCTGAAACGTTGGATACTTATTGTGACAGCATTTGATTTAATATATTCGCTTCCTACCAGTCTCCAAGTGCCGCAGTTTCTTTGCCTTCTTGTACTTTCTATCACCCTGAGGGCACCGAAGTTAGCTGTCTTTAGAAGAATGCCGTTCCGTTTGAATACACACACACACTAATATTATAAAATATATATATATATATATTATACACAGACACTATACAACAGGGCCAGATTTATTACGGATCGCCATTGCGATTACGCACACAGACCCACTGCGAAAATGCTAATATTTGCAATCGCTATGCCGTCGCAGCTAAACTTTAGGACGCCCACATACCTCCCAACTTTTGAAGGCCAGGAAGAGGGACCCTTCGCACGCTTACGGCATACCCAAAAAAGGGGCGACATCCAGAAAACGAGGCGGTGCCTCGTGGCAACCCCCATTTCCGTCACTATAGGGGGCGTGCCCAGCACTCTCCGAAATGCTGGGCAGCCCCCATGCTCTCCCTACACTAGTGAACAGATGCCATGCGCAGGGAGTTGGGAGGTATGCCTTCCGTGATACCTTGCAAGTCTGCAAAACCATCGTAACATGGAGTACCATCGGAGCCTCACGCACAAGTACAATAGGTCTGACCTTACTCAGGAATTGCTAATCTCATTGCACGCAGTGAAAGCACAAGCTGCGTATGGCATCGCAGTGGCTCTTGTAACAGCGTTCAAACGCACTGTCGCGCCTGCGTTGCATCGACCACCCTCCTGTCAACACTTCCTGTCAATCCCTCTGCGTGGTGATCGCAGTGGGGGCCTTTGCGCACTGCGGTGCATACGCGGTACGCAACAATCGGCAGTCTGCGTAATCGCAATAGCGATCCGCAATGAATCTGGCCCACAGTGTGGGAAACGTCATGACGGCAGCTTTTATTTAGCACAGGCCATTGAAGAACGGATGCTAGCCCGTATAGAATAGACATTATAGCTCACCTGCGTAACATAGTGCACACAGCATCAATCTAAGGGGTCGCATAGCTCCGCACAGCGCTGTATTGTCACGGTGCGAGCGCGACGTGGAGATAGAATTGTGTTCTTAGAGTGTCAATAGGATTCCTGGAGTTTCCATCTACAGAGGACGATCATTTAGAAGATGGACTGTCTTCTAAGGCTGCCTAATATAGAAGCGCGCTCACCGCTCGCTTTGCAGTACGAGCTGCCAAGAAAGTGTGTAATTTTAGCTCTGATCACCCACACAAGAGGTTACCCAGCACTGACCGACATGTTCCTGTGCGAGGACAGAAATAAACCATGTGTTTTCAACCTGATTTAATAACAGAACAGCCAAGTATACAGCTCAGGTATACGGACAGTGAAAGTTTATAGCTGCATCAATCACTGCGGATAGCCGCTTGCCTGCCAGCTGAGTACTAGGGATTATATATGAGCTTAGATTTAAAGGACCACAGAATATATACTGGATTCCAGATCTTAAAACACGAAGGTAAAATGCTTTGTTCAGTTACCCTGGGCTACCCCAGGGTTTCACTCCCCACTCAGTGATTGACAGCTGAAGCTCCACCCACACCACCGCAAAGAGAAAGCGCGAGCGCACGCTTATGTGATGTTTAGAACACCACAATTCATATTATTACTGCTAAAGTAATATTAAACTATGAGGAACCTATGATGTATGTGCACCAATGAGCAGCTAAATGTGGACTTGTGGTTAGCAACAGGCTACCTTCCAATGACACAGCGTGATGGGCGCCAGTTGTGGGACTCACATTCACCAGCCTAATGGGTTCTGAATTCTCTATATGACCGCAGTGACCTAGAGGCCGCATAATGCAACTGACAAACCATGGATGGAGACATCTGTAAGGACGGATGGACAGGTACGTACAGGTGAGCGGGTGCGTTGGAGATGCTGTAACCCATAGCAACCAAATAGCATAATGATCCTGCAGGGTGGCAACACCAGATGTGGGATAAGCACTGAGCGCAGGGGGAAGTGTCTGCATGCCACGTGATTGGGGTCAACCCATGGAATATAAACGCTGCTCGTCTAAACGAATCAGTCGTCCCAATTCCTGCGCAATTTCCACAGCAGTTTGCTTAAACCCACTATATGCTCACCTGAACCAATAATTATTCAACACCTATACTAATTTAAGTTTCACCAAGGGACAGAGGTACAGAGAGATAAAAAGGGAATGGGGGGTGCATTTAAAAGCACACAAAACCTAGAGAGTCAGTCCCATCTGTAGAGCAGTATTAATACAGCAACATGTAATGTAACAAACATCAGAGTCACTCGCATCTGAGCGCACGCCTGACGGACGGGTACATGAGAGAAGCCGGCAGTGATGAATGCTCCCCGTCACTTCTTCCAGATTAGCTGGAAATAACAGAGGCACCAAACCATTGCTGCAACCTTCTCGGCTCAATAAATCATCGCGCCAACCGAGAGGCCGCCAGCGTTTGGGGCTCCATGCTAAACGGGCACAAACTCAAGAGGCCATCAAATTGCTATTTCAGCCAAAAAGAGGGAGACGGCCCAGCAAGAGATTATGTAACCGTGTAGCCGGTGGGAGAGGTCCTAGGGGGATTGTGTGTCCTTTAGGGTAGGCCGATCGCGTATACCGCGGAGGAGAGTGTGTTATAGGTGGGTCCGATCACCATGAGAATGCAGCCGATCCACTCACTAACAAGCGACATGGCAAGCTGCTAGAGGTGTTGAACAGAGGTTTGGACCCAAGAACGCAGATGCTTGGTCCATGTTGGGGACATACGCCCCTCCACCAGGATATACCCCATCGCTCCTCATATTTGACTTAAGCAATGACCTCCCTAGCAATCTCTTATTCTGATCCCAGAGACCATAAAGCAGCACAGCTTGCAGGCGTTATACTGCGCCCATCAACAAATCCCTAGTCTATTCTCTAAAAAAAAACATTTGTGTTTGCGGCTTATATAGTATTGATATGAACAATTATTCATTGGTGAACATCCTCCTAGATCATATAGCTTGCACAGGCGCAATTAAAATGAACATCCCACCCCCCAAAACTAAAGAAGGAATTCAGCTACCTGCGCTGTGCCTCCGAGCTGCGCACACATTGGCCAGTTATGGTAAAGCAACTTTGCGAGGCGTTGTTCCTGAGCGTCACATTGCATTGAGTTGAACCCCCCCCCCTTCTCTCCCATATGTGCTAATACCACTTAGAGCAGGGGTCTTCAACCTTGGCCCTCCAGCTGCTGTGGAACTACACATCCCAGCACGCACTGCCAACTTTTTGATATAACAGCATGCTAAAGCTATGGCAGTTCATGCTGGGATGTGTAGTTCCACAGCAGCTGGATTGCCAAGGTTGAAGACCCCTGACTTAGAGTATTTAAATATCTGCAGCAACATGCGGTCTACAGAAATTTTTCTGGTCAAGCTGAAAACCTTCTCTCCTACTATAGGTAGGACAAAAAGCACCCTGCAGCATGGAGGGCAGAGGCTTCTAAGTGTTTTTAGCAACCATAGTAGCATAACACATACAACGGTTCCAAATTTTGAGTGGTTATTTCATCTGCCTCATTGTCTTCTTCTCCACACTCATATCTCCGAGGCCCTATCACCTCAAGGCCAGATCTCAACTGTTGACCATGAACTTGACGCTCTTGAAGTTAAGTAGGAACGTGACTGGTCCATAATCAGCCTAATGCTGAGAATGTGGGTCCGCATAAAGGAGGACACTTATGTTACTATATGCAGGTGGTTTATGGCCCCCTCCAGAATGCCCCCTTACTCCCCAGCCTCTGTTATTCTATGCTGGAGAAAATGCTATCTGCTCACCGACATATAAGGTGGGATTGGGCCAAGACTGTTACTGTCTGGAGTGGGGCTAGGAAACTCGTCCATGAGATTACTGAAATTAAATATCCTGAAGAACTAAGCGCTCACTACATAATATTCCATGTTGTATGTGAATTCCGTCAATGATCTCATCTGTATCCTTCCCCACAGTTTGAAATTCAATTTTCAGAGTGATCTTCTGTCCACCGCTTAAATCATTTAAACCATCGCCCGTAGTATTCAGACAACACTGGTCCCAAACGCTTACGGTCACAACCTGGCCCTGAATACCGGCCAGACCCCTTATATCTTATTCATGTAGTTTGTTTTCTATGACCAGAATATGTTTATACTCTTGTGGCATTTGTTTTTATGTTGTACAGAATTTGTGTACAGTACATCAAGAACCGAATAGATATGAGCACAAAATAAACTGTTCTACAAGATCACATCACGGTCAGGAGTGTTACTTTAGATAGGACGTTGGCCATCCTCCTGCTTTTAGCAGATTCCAACAGATACTGACAATGGGCCCCCTGACACCCGTAATGCCCAGGGGGCCCCTGATTAGCTCTCATACTACCAACAGTAAACACGGCAGGTAATGACACACGGGCACACGCTATGCACAGTAAACAAAAAATATTTACCAGCTCCCAGCAAATGTGACTTATGTGAGACAACAGGGGTTAGCGGTGGCACCTCGGCCGATCTACACATACGGTCTTTGACAAGGTTCCCAATAACAGAGGCTGATCAAAAGGCGAAAATTAAAAAGGACTTGTAGAAGGGTAAGGGGGAATTTTCCTTGCTCTCGAGTGGCGCAATTGTGGGGGACCCCCTCTTTCTGAAGAACTCTTTGGGGGGAAATGTTTTAAGCTCTGGAAAGTGATAAATTGGACAGAGAGAAACTTCCTGCCACTCAGCTCCTAACTGTCATCTTACAGGCGGTGTTTGAAAAATATAAACAAAAAGAAAAACCCCAGCGCTCCCTACAGGAATAAGCAGCTCTATTTACCACACACCTAAGTGTGTGCAAAAAACAATAATAAAAAAGGAAAGAGCGCTAGAATAAAATGCAATTATATAGAAATAAACTAAATAGCACCATGAATAAATCATAACAAATAAAAATAATAATGAATATAACAAATGAAGTGTTAAAAAATTCAACCTCATAAGGTTCTTCAATATTCCGTTTATAGCTCCTTTGGGAAAATGTATGTTCAAGTCCTGTAAACAGAGGACTGCAGGGTTTCAAACTTTCCCCATCTTACCCTACTGCCTTGCTATGCACTCGTTCTCCGGCTGCTGTCACGGATGGTAAAAGTGTGCAGGAATCCCGCGTCCGGTGTTTCGTCCTGCACCTGGCGTCTTAAAGCCGGATTCCTAATGCACTCCGACTCGGCGGCACGGCAGGTCTATGCAGGTGAGAACAAACAGGTGAGAAGAGACTGGATGTCCGGTGTCCGCGGTGTATATCGGAGCTTCTTCTCATTTTCCCAAAGGAGCAATAAACGGAATATTGAAGAACCTTATGAGGTTCCATTTTTGAACACTTCATTTGTGCTTATTATCATTTCATTTTATCTTGCGCTGTTTTATAATTTTTCGCTTCCATGGGATATGGGAGCAGAAGACCCACTGTTAACATTACAACACCGGACACATCACCTCACCTGGGCTCGTGACATCGCTAAATGGACCCTGAAGGACTGGCAACATGTGGCGTGGTCCGATGAGTCACAGTTACAGTTGTTTTGGGTTGATGGTGGGGTTTGGGTGTGGCACAGACTCCATGAGACCATGGATCCTAGAAGCTACAATGCACCGTGCAGGCTGGTGGTGGTTTGGGATGTGTTCTGGCATGGGTTGGGTGCGCCTGAAAACGTCATTAACAGGTAACAGCTATGTTGCATTGATGGATGATAATTTGCAGCTCTTTATGGACTTCATGTATCTCCACAACGATGGAATATTCCAGCAGGATAAAGCACAGCGTCATCAGTCTCAAATTGGCCAGAATAGGTGCAAGAAGCATTCTGGAGAGTTCCGATGAATGGTGTGACAACACGTTTAGCCGACATTAACCCAATCGAGAATTTATGGGACATGGTGGAGAGGTCCATTCGCACCCAAGATCCTGCACCTACAAATATCCAGGTGTCTTCCGTCCACTTAAGGAATCGATGCCACGTCGAGTTGCTGCAATTCACCAGGCTAGACGCGTTCCTACATGATACTAGGCACCTATCCCTATCAGTGTATTATCACAACACATTCAATTTTATTTTTAATTTTATCTTTGACGTATTACTATTTTCAGGACAATTTAAGGCTAGGAAGGGATTAAGAGCACTTTCTGTAATGTCCAGAGTCTTATGCACGGTCCAGGCTATATGAACTTTAGCAAAGTCATCAGAGGACATTAGGACAGGCGTGTTCGGGTCTCTGGGTGACGAGAAACAGAGGAGTTTACCGGGCAAAAAACACTAGATCTCGGCAGAAACCTAATTTAGAAATCTCTTACTGCAGAGAATCGCCTGTGTACTTTGCTCCCTCCTTGTTTAACACCTACAAGAACTTTGATATAATTTCCAGTTAAACTTGGGAGGCATTTGCTACACTGCGGATTTGTCACAACATTTACACAGCACAAAGCTCTCCCATAATCTATAAATACGCTCATTATATATTATAATTCTATGAAATGAACACATTTGTGGAAGGTCCTAAAGACGCAGATCGTTACAATTTTAATGACTTTCATCGTCCCATAAAGCAAAAAAACCTTCATGAGTTTTCTAAGGCATCGCATTTGCATAAATATCTATATAATGATCGAGAACTCATCTACATAAATAAATACAGATCTATATGTGGCTGCCGTGAACCTTCTCGATGTATTCTCACACAGGGTCTGATCCAGAGCTGCATGCAAACTGCGCGCAGTGCCGATGTTCAAATAGTCCGACAATTTTTTGCAACTGCACATTCGCCAAAATTGATAACTATATTACAGCGCATATGGAAGCTAAAAGTGGGTGTCTCAGTCCCTGCACATTGGGCTGCAGGGACGTACACAAGGGAAGGACTCTGTAGCGACACTTACATAAAGTCGCAGACCGGCGTCTGCCATTATACGCCGCTGAATCATACACCTCTCAAGGGACGGAGTCGGCATCCCGACGGTCAGAAACCAGGCAGTAATCTCAGGGCGGGATGTACTAAAGGCGAATATGCTGTAAAACCCCTGAAAATTATGTTTTTGGGGGTTTTACCGCATTCAAATACCGCTTCTCGGGACCCTGCCCCCCCCCCCCCCTGCAAAAAACGCTTATTGGGACTCTCATCCCCGCAGCCCGCATCCTTCTACGCTGGAGGACACCAGATGGACTTCTGGGTGTTAACCCAGAAGTCCCTCTGTCCGGAGCCATCGCTAAGGACCGCGCCTATCAGGAGAGCGGTCGTTTGCGATATTCTTGGTACATACTGCAGTAATGAACCGCAGTATGTACAAAGTCAGGGGGGGGGGGATGTACAGCATCGCTGTTGCGATGCTTAATACATCCTGCCCTCAATCCCAGAATCCCGACCGCTGACATCATGGCTGTGATTATTAGGGTTAGTTTTAGGGGTTAGGTACTAGGGTTAGGCTGCAGGAGGGTGGCAGGGCTAGGGTTAGGCTGCGGGAGGGGGCAGGGCTAGGCACTAGGGGGAGTGTTAGGCTGCAGGAGGGGGCAGGGCTAGGCACTAGGGGGAGGGTTAGGGTTAGGCTGCGGGAGGGGAGAGTTAGGGTTACAAATACTTAAATTCTGTTGATATTCTGACTGTCGGGACGCCACTGTCGGTATTCTGACCGTGGGCACCCCGTACCCAACCCCCTCTGAATCAAGAACACAATGGCTTTGAAATGAAACAAACAAGATGTGCTTTAACTGCAGACTTTCAGATTTAATTTGAGGGTAATTACATCCAAATCAGGTGAACGGTGTAGGAATTGCAAGGGTTTCTATATGTGGCTCCCACTTTTTAAGGGGCCAAAAGTAATGGGACTATCAACTCAAAAGCTATTTCATGGACAGGTGTGGGCTATTACCTCGTTATTTCATTATCAATTAAGCAGGTAAAAGGTCTGGAGTTGATTCTAGGTGTGACATTTGCATTTGGAATCAGTTGCTGTCGAAGAGATGGCACTATCAGTGAAGCAAGCCATCATTAGACTGAAAAATCAACACAAACCCATCAGAGAGATAGCAAAAACATTAGGTGTGGCCAAATCAACTGTTTGGAACATTATTAAAAAGAAAGAACGCACCGGAGAGCTCAGAAACACCAAAAGACCAAGAAGACCACGTAAAACAACTGTGGTGGATGACAGAAGAATTATTTCCCTGGTGAAGAAAAACCCCTTCACAACAGTTGGCCAAATCAAGAACACTCTCTGGGAGGTAGGTGTATATGTGTCAAAGTCAACAATCAAGAGAAGACTTCACAAGAGTGAATATAGAGGGTTCACCACAAGATGTAAACCATTGGTGAGCCACAAAAACAGGAAGACCAGATTAGAGTTCATCTAAAAAAGCCATTACAGTTCTGGAACAACATCCTATGGACAGATGAGACAAAGATCAACTTGTACCAGAGTGATGGGAAGAGAAGAATATAGAGAAGGAAAGGAACTGCTCACGATCCAAAACATACCACCTCATCAGTGAAGCATGGTGGCGGTAGTGTCATGGCGTGGGCATGTATGGCTGCCAATGGAACTGGTTCCCTTGTATTTATTGATGATGTGACTGCTGACAAAAGCAGCAGAATGAATTCTGAAGTGTTTCGGGCAATATTATATGCTCATATTCAGTGAAATGCTTCAGAACTCATTGGACGGCGCTTCACAGTGCAGATGGACAATGACCCGAAGCATACTGCAAAAGCAACCAAAGGGTTTAAGGCTAACAAGTGGAATGTTATGCAATGGCCAAGTCAATCCCCTGATCTGAATCCGATTGAGCATGCATTTCACTTGTTGAAGACAAAACTGAAGGGAAAATGCCCCAAGAACCAGCAGGAACTGAAGACATTTGCAGTAGAGGCCTGGCAGAGCATCACCAGGGATGAAACCCAGCGTCTGGTGATGTCTATGCGTTCCAGACTTCAGGCTGTTATTGCCTGCAAACGATTTGCAACAAAGTATTAAAAAGTGAAAGTTAGATTTAGGATAGTTTAGTTTGTCCCATTACTTTTGGCCTCTTAAAAAGTGGGAGGCACATATAAAAACCGTTGTAATTCCTACACCGTTCACCTGATTTGGATGTAATTACCCTCAAATTAAATCTGAAAGTCTGCAGGTAAAGCACATCTTGTTTGTTTCATTTCAAAGCCATTGTGGTGGTGAATAGAGGCCAAAATATGAAAATTCTGTCAGTGTCCCAATATTTATATATATATATATATATATATATATATATATATATATATATATATATATATATATATATCTATCTATCTATCTATATATATATATATATCTATCTCATGTCATTTGGTTATTACTGCTACATAATAGGTGATGTACATTGTAGATTCTAAAATCAGGTGGTGGAAAAGGTTATGGAATAGATTTGGGGAGGGGATAGATGAAGCACACACACAGACAAATGTCAGATTTACAGTACATGGAAGGAATAGGTGCATTCTGGTAACGGTTTCACTAAAAATTACTTCTGACTTAAGGAATAAATTTGTAGTCATAAACAATATATAGTATCACCGAAGAGCTGCCATTCCACTCACTTTGTCAATGCGAAACTAAATGGGGGACAAACTTCAACGCAACAGTGCCCCCAGTGGCCACATGAGAATTTGCACAGCAGAGTACAGAACACAAGGCAGGAGTGCAACTGACGTGCATTATAAAAGTATCAGCTAGAATACACTGGAATTATGCAACTAGTTAATTTACAGGGCAGCAAGACAGCCATGTACAACATGCGGGTCCCCATTAGTTAGCAGCTCAGGCTTTTTAAATCCAGAGGAGCCTCTGGCGGGGGCAGAAGTTTTAATTCGGAATGTAAGACCTACATGTCACTTTGCACTTCTCCTAGGCTTCTGTCTGCTCGCGTCTTGTGGTTTCGCTTAATACGGTACGCTCAGATGATCGCCTGGATGATTCTCTGGTAAAAATGGCAGCCGACTTGCTAGTTACACAGTTACTGGCACGGGGACAGCGAGGACGCCTTATGTCAGGGGCAATGCTCTGTCTGAGGAAGCAAATACTAAACCATCTTCCGCCCCAACCTGCAGCCTTCAAAATAACCGTTTCCTCAAGGGAAGGAAACAAAAACATCAAAAGAGCGGGATGCGTACAACTCTGATGTTGAGGGCCTGTGTCTGCAGTATTATTTTTGGATTGAGGGAGGAAACTGGAGTATCCATGTAAGTATGGGGAGAACATACAAACTCCACACAGTTAGAACTGTGGTGGGAAGTTATCCTGGACTGTGGCAGACCAATAACAAGTCTTTTACCAAGACGGATAAAACATTGTAATTAGCGAATGTTTACATTACAAAACTTTCCGCTGGATTGCTGCAGTGTTGTAGGTGGATTGAGCGCGACTGTTCGCCTGTAGCGTTGCGCAAGTACTTTTTCTCCAATGCCCCCAGAGACGCTGCCTGTAACGCTACAGGAGATCATCTGGGAGCTCAAGAAAAAACAGCCGCTGTCAGGAAGTCGGGTGTTCGAAAAAAAAAAAAAAAAAGCGCATCTCACAGCGACCGGTGTCTCTCAAAAAAGCTGCGTTCTACCCAGTGACTGAAACTTCTATATATACACACACATCGGTGATCGTAACTGTAAGATTCCTAGGGGGTATATTTACTAAAGTGACGGTTTTTAGAAGTGGAGATGTTGCTCATAGCAAAAAAATCACATTCTAGCTATTATCTTGTAAAAGGTTCTAAATACATGTTAAGGGGTTGAGTTCTGACGCCGGATGGAGATAAAGTACCAACCAATCAGTTCCTGTCATGTTACAGGCTGTGTTTGAAAAAGGACGATTAGGAGCTGATTAGTGAAAACTGATTTATCAAGGCATGGAGAGAGATAAGTGTTCTCTCTCTCGCTCTAAAGGGGCCTATCCATTAGCAGATAAATTGAGCCATATCGCTGCCAGATATTAGAAATATAACTGCCATTTATATGCTGTAAACGACGAATGATATTAACAGCAGCTACAAAGCACTGGAGAGGAAAAAATCCACTCCCAGAATGTCGTCATGCGATATCGTTCATCTTTAGTCTTTTGCAAAAATCTGTCATGTACACGACAGATATCTTTCAGCACAGCCACCGGAATTTAACAGGTAACTTTTGCCTTTCATCGTTCAGAAAGTCATGTTCTAATGGATAGGCCCCATAAGGCATGATAAATCTCACCGTTTTTTTTTTTTTAACCAAACTGCACATCTGAGCATCACAGTGACACTAACATGTGGAGCACCAGCTGACAATCCAAACTGCACATAGGAGCATCACTGTGACACTAACATGCAGAGCGCCAGCTGACAATCCAAACTGCACATAGGAGCATCACTGTGACACTAACATGCAGAGCGCCAGCTGACTATCCAACCTGCACATCGGAGCATCACTGTGACACTAACATGCGGAGCGCTAGCTGACAATCCAAACTGCACATCGGAGCATCACTGTGACACTAACATGCGGAGCGCTAGCTGACAATCCAAACTGCACATCGGAGCATCACTGTGACACTAACATGCGGAGCACCAGCTGACAATCCAACCTGCACATCTGAGCATCACAGTGACACTAACATACGGAGTGTCACCTGCACATCGGAGCATCACAGTGACACTAATATGCGGAGCGCCAGCTGACAAACCAAACTGCACATCTGAGCATCACTGTGACACTAATATGCGAAGCGCCAGCTGACAATCCAACCTGCACATCGGAGCATCACAGTGACACTAACATGCAGAGCGCCAGCTGACAATCCAAACTGCACATCGGAGCATCACAGTGACACTAACATGCGGAGCGCCAGCTGACAATCCAAACTGCACATCTGAGCATCACAGTGACACTAACATGCAGAGCGTCACCTGCACATCGGAGCATCACTGTGACACTAACATGGGAGCACCAGCTGACTATCCAAACTGCACATCTGAGCATCACAGTGACACTAACATGCAGAGCGTCACCTGCACATCGGAGCATCACTGCGGCACTAACATGCGGAGCGCCAGCTGACAATCCAAACTGCACATCTGAGAACTGAACTATAAATTTCCAATTGTAAACTAGGACATATTGGCTGAAATTTGCTTTGGAATTTAAAATCAAACTTAAAAAGGATTCAGCTTTTATAACACGACAACCCTCGTTTAAAGCATCTGCAAGTTTCATAACTGACAGAAGCGTCGCGGATAGAATCATAAAAACACTACATTAATAGCAATACCATCACTAGATATGGGCCACACAGACATAACTTCTCCTACTATGCCAGAGGCTAGAGAATAATGCACAATACACCCGGCAAGAGCGGACCATGTACTCACGCTGTGTAGCTGCTGCCTAAGGACGACTGTCTGTCAGACTGCTCCGAGAGACCCTTTCCCTGGGATTCCCCTCCTATCAGCAGCTGGGAACTTGCAAACGTTTTACGAACGTCAAAGCTTTTCCTGCCTTTTATTCAGAGCGTTGATCAGTCAGAGTCTTCCAAGGGGGGGGGGAGCTTTGAGTCAAATAAATAAATGCAACTGAGAAACCTCAGACGCGGCTCCAGTATCGGCACGCTCTGCTCTTCCAGCCAGGGACCCGCAACACAGCTCTGAACCGTGCCCGGAATACCAGTGCGCAAATCAGGGGAGCTTATCGCAGAGGCAGAGAATTGGCTAAACACTCTGGATGCTTCTGATGAAGGACAAATAAGAGTCCGAAACGCGTTAAGCAGTGGATAATTTGCGGTGTCCACCAGAGACAGTACGGGGGTTTGCCTAACCAAGAGCGAGGACGCAGGTTCCCAGGACTTGCCAACCTTGGCTTCAAATTACCAACGGGGAAGGGTACCCATTTGTATTCCGGACTACTACTGGTGACCTCTATGGTCTCACCTTGGATATGGCGATATATGCAGTTTTTAAATGTATTAAATATGAGTGCAATGCATAAATAAATCTGTGATGGTTTATTTAGCAATACAGCGCTATTGGTTTTGTTTTCTCACCTTCCTTATCAGTCACAAATACTTCTTTGAAGATAATGTGCCTCGGCAAACTATATGAGAGTTAAAGTGGATATTGAATATTTTTCCTGTCAAGATTTGTCATTATGTGTAAGGACTTTGCAAGTTATCAACATCCGTGGTGTGAATTTTTTAATGCGCCATTGTAGGACACTTTTTTTCTTAAATAAAATAGTCTGGAGTAATAACCACCCGACAGGAAACCGAAGTGACGGAAAGAGATTCCCGGATAGATCTTCTGGTGACTCTTAAGGACCCCAATATATCTGCAATTGATTGCAGCAATCGTGCAATCGATTGTGTATAAAAATCTTTCCCTTTTTCAATCGATTGTGGCAAATCTGCAATCGATTGAAAAAGGGAAAGATTTTATACACAATTGATTGCAAATTGCACGATTGCTGCAATCAATTGCTGATGTATGGGGGCCTTAACCCAGCTCCAGAGACACAATCATTTCCGCCAGCTAAATGCTCCATTTAAAAAGTTCCTTAATACTATCTTTACTGAGAATGGCCCATTCTAGATCTCCATTCTTAACAATAGCGGAGGTTGGAGCAGCGGCAATTTGATAATCCGCTGAGAATGTCCTTTAATATATTTCACCCAATTTGTCATGTTGGGTGATTTACTTTGCAGCGCTTAGCAGTGCGGACAATAATTCCTTCCTATAATAAGTGTCTTCCCGTGTCTCTTAGGGTCGTCGTTACAGCTTTCTTACAAGCTGGCAACTTTTTTTTTTTTTTTGGGAAGACACGTCTTTTTGAGATTCGCCAGCGTTTTATTCCTCTTATAATTTAGTCCCTCTGTTTTGCTGTCAATATCACCTCTGACACACCCATTACAAAATTAGACTACAACCCAATCTAATCAGCGCATGCTGTGACCATTTCCTGGGAAAATCACGATAAACTAGTGCTGCCCCACACAGCACACAAACATGATACTGCACACACATTACCTATGCCAGGGGCGGACAGAATACTATACAGTGTGCAAGCCACTGAACCAAAGAAGCAGTTTTGTTGCGATATAAAATGGCCCCCAAATGTTTGTTACCAACAGCAATTTATTAGGCCCCCGATGTTACCATCCATTTATCCAACTGTCTCAGGTTAGTGAGAGCCAATTAGTTATTGAGGCACAGGGAGAAAAAAAAAAAAAAAAATTAGACAGCATATCCCACCCATAACCCTCAGGAAAATACAGCCTATTTATCAACAGTTACCTGTATAGCATAAGCACATTCCACTGAGTTTTACAATTAGGAACAAAACCGTAATAAGACGATACTGTAGAAAACACAGGTAAGAGGGCCCTGCTCGCACGCTTACAATCTTATTATCCTAACCCCAGCCGACACTTACCCAGGCACTAGTAGAAGTGTCCCTCCACTGGCCAGACTGTTCCCGCTGGCATCTTCCTGGAAAGGATATTAAAATTCCCGGCAGGCACCACCCGTACAGTATCTAACACCACCTAATATTTAACGCATCATCACTACAGGTTGGATGCCCGGCGCAATGCAGAACAACCACCACTAAATTTCAAAAGTTCTTTAATATTTTTAAATAGCAAAAAATAAATTAAAAAACACCCCCCCCCCCCCATTCGCAAAAAAAACAAAACCCGTAGCAAAAACAAACTGCTACTAGATATACAGTACATTGAAATTCAAGTTGCATATAAATATAGGAGGATATAAAAGACTAAAATGAGGGAAAGTTGCCTTTCACGTGCTGGGTACAGTCCAGTCCAGGACGCAATTATCTGCATCAATTATTTAAGGCGAGGGAAAAAATTAAAAAAAAGTTAAGCGGCCAAACCAGCAGTGACCGTATGAAATCTGCCTCTGACTCCCTGACACCGGAACAGACTGGCAGAGCTACTACTAAAACCTTCTTTCTAGAAAGGAGCGGAGTGTTTTGGAGTGGAGCGAGGGACTCCAGGCATTTCCTGCTGTTTCACATCCCTGTCTGTGTTCAATTAGTGATGTCAATGCCAGACCCCCTCTCCAGCATCCACATGGGAGACCAGGATAGAAGCATGATACAGCTGGACCCTGTTACGGCCATCATGTACGTTTTACAGTGTACACATACGAGAAATTTACTGGCAATGATGCGCTTTGGAAGAGGGATATCGTCACTGTATTACAGGTCACGGGAAGTGTGAAAGCGAAGAATTGGTCGGGATTATCATCTGCGCTGGACACAGGGGATCCACCTTCATTTATCCCTAAGGCTGCACAACCTGCAACACACAAAGTTATTCTCCCAAGAGAGGCTTCTCTACTTCACTACATACAATTACATTTCACGATTTATATAAAAGATCTGTACGCTGATCTTTTCCGCTGATCGGCCTGCCCCAGTTGACACCAGACCAGTGCGCCTTGTTACGTCGGCATGTCCTCAAGTTATTGCAATTTCAAGGTAACGATGACCCAACTGGAATAAGATTGACAGGAGGGTTCTTTGCTGCAAGAAATGGATCAGAGGACAGGGACATGGACAATGGCTCTAGAAC
Source organism: Taudactylus pleione (assembly GCA_031769625.1). Classification (NCBI taxonomy): domain Eukaryota; kingdom Metazoa; phylum Chordata; class Amphibia; order Anura; family Myobatrachidae; genus Taudactylus; species Taudactylus pleione. The sequence goes on along the minus strand of JAUIMM010001769.1, from coordinate 654,723 downwards.
AGCGTAATCCGCCCAGTACGCCTTTATAGACAGTTTCTGAGACATACAGGGTCAGCTGAACAGGGCAGGGGTTTGGCTCCGTACTTCCCACCTTTACATCACATCCCCTTGGCTGAAGTGACACAAGACTTACTTTACTTGGGTTTAATAAAAAGGAACAACAATGGCTGCTCCCATCTCCGCCGCAGACGGTGCCGCCATCAATGCATCATGTTAAGTAAATGAACATTAAATAGAACAACTTGAGTGTTCTTCTCTTTAATGCCATGTTGGTGCCCCTAGCGCATGCAGCAATTTCGATGTGCAATGGTAGGCATTAAAAGGGCTGATACTAAGTTAGGAGCAAAGCAGGGGAAAAAAAGCACTGCAGGGGGGCAGAGAGACGTAAATCAGGTACACACTATACTGAATGCGGTGTAACGATACATCGCGCTTCCTGTACACGATCCTGTGTCTGATGGCGCGATGTAGCGTTACATGATGCATTTAACAGCACTGCCCCATGATCTGCGGTGCTGCACAGATCGAAAGATGCGATGAACTAACCTCAGTAAACGCGCAATCGGATAAACACTGCAAATTTCGTAAGATATATCATTCGGATCTGTGCTGGAATAAAATATCGTATGATATATCGCGTAACATGTACCCAACTTTAGCTGTGGGAGGGGGATACGTTCATTATCCCGGCACAGAGGAAGCCAGCCCGTGAGATTACCAGCGCTGAAATCCCGACACCTGTCAGAATCCTGGCGCTGGCATCTCGAAGGTAAGTATTGGGTTGGGGGGAGGGTTAGGTTCAGGCACCGGGGAGGGTTAGACACTAGGGAGGTAGGTTAGGTTCAGGTATCGGGGAGGGGGGTGGGTTAGGATATCTACCGATGGGTATCGATATCCTAACCCTATCAGAATGCGGGCGTCAGGAATTTGACCGCCGGCATCCCGTGGGAGAGACGTGACCAAGCACAAATCTTAAGTTAGATAAAAAATAAATCTCTTGCATACAAAAACAGCCATTATTTACCCTACATATAAAAAATAAATGTGTTTGCTCCCCTCGCAGTGCAGCATGGTCTGTCCCATGTACAAAAGTTAAGTTGGGTACACACTGAACAGATATCTGCAGACGGATGGTCGTTCATACACACTGAACGACCATCATCTGTCTCTGCCTGTGGGTCCCGCTGGCCGGGGGAAGGGTATCCAGCCCACCTCCCCGCAACCTCCGCTGCATGTGTATGGGCTGTCGGCAGACCGTCCGTACACACCACGCGATGGACAGATATCTGCCATCGGCTGTGCAGCAGCAGCACCGACAAGATATGTCTGAATTACATCGGTCAGACATATCGCTGGTACACACTGGCCGACAGGCAACCAATTTATCGGCTGATCAATTCATCGGCCAATATATCTGCCAGTGTGTACCCAGCATAACTTGCTTGTTTGGCTTTGCTCAAACATCAGCCCCTGAGAGTTTGAACATGATCACTTGTATACACTGTAATCCTGCATAAAATGGGCAAACACTCACAAGGCTTAATGTGACATTTACAGAATGATGAGAAAGAAACATGAAAGCCTGTGAAGACCAGGCAGGGACTAACTGCATCAGATATTTATGGTCTCATCTAGGGATGTGCGCCGGACCATTTTTGCCGGATTTGGATTTGTTTTACAAAAATTGACAAAAAAAAAGCTAAAATCACATAAATTGGTCTTTTTTTTTCTTCCTAGAGTATTATTAACCTCAATAACATTAATTTCCAGTCAATTTAGACCATATAACAGCTTATAATATTCTTTTCAACATTATTGGCCAAAGGTTGCAGTGAGCTGACTGGTTACTAAGCGACAAAGCAGCGGCACAACGACACAGACACCACAGTATAAAGCACATCTATGACACATTGCCACACAGCAGTGGCAGAAATGAAAAGTAGGGCACCCACCCAGTGGGTACGGCCAGCAGAGTCACAGTACTTGTTTACATAGTGGGCTACGGCCCAAGGAGTCACAGTGCACAATCTTATTCACATTACACCGCACATAGTGCCTGATTCACATTACACCATAAAGTAGTGTCTCTTATTTATGTTACCACACACAGTAGTGCCCCTTTTACACAATGCCCACAGTAGTGACCCTTTTACACAAAGCCCACAGTAGTAATGCCCCCTATGCAGTCCCCGTAGTAGTAGTAGTAGTAGTAGGGCCCCCTATGCAGTGTCCCCAGTAGCAGCCCCCCGCCCAGTAGTATGCCCCCCATTAGCAGGCCCCCAGAAGTATGCCCCCCATTAGCAGGCCCCCAGTAATTTGCCCCCCATTAGCAGGCCCCCAGTAGTATGCCCCCCATTAGCAGGCCCCCAGTAGTATGCCCCCCATTAGCAGGCCCCCAGTAGTATGCCCCCCATTTGCAGGCCCCCAGTAGTATGCCCCCCATTAGCAGGCCCCCAATAAGCAGGCCCCCAGTAGTATGCCCCCAATAAGCAGGCCCCCAGTAGTATGCCCCCAATAAGCAGGCCCCTAGTATGCCCCCCATTAGCAGGCACCCAGTAATATGCCCCCCATTAGCAGGCTCCCCAGTACTATGCCCCCCATTAGCAGGCTCCCCAGTACTATGCCCCCCATTAGCAGGCTCCCCAGTAATATGCCCCCCATTAGCAGGCTCCCCAGTAATATGCCCCCCATTAGCAGGCTCCCCAGTAATATGCCCCCCATTAGCAGGCCCCCAGTAATATGCCCCCCATTAGCAGGCCCCCAGTAATATGCCCCAATAAGCAGGCCCCCAGTAATATGCCCCAATAAGCAGGCCCACAGTAATATGCCCCAATAAGCAGGCCCACAGTAGTATACCCCTCAGTAGTATGCCCATTAGCAGGCCCCCCAGTAATATGCCCCCCATTAGCAGGCCCCCCAGTAATATGCCCCCCATTAGCAGGCCCCCCAGTAATATGCCCCCCATTAGCAGGCCCCCCAGTAATATGCCCCCCATTAGCAGGCCCCCCAGTAATATGCCCCCCATTAGCAGGCCCCCCAGTAATATGCCCCCCATTTGCAGGCCCCCAGTAGTATGCCCCCCATTAGCAGGCCCCCCAGTAGTATGCCCCCCCAGTAGTAAGAATCCAACATCAGTAGCGAGAATCCGACATCAGGCGGCCGCCGTTCGGTCCCAAACGGGGATCCGAGTCAGGCGGGGAACACCCGAACAGGGTTCGGGTGGACTCGGATCCCCTATGTTCGGAGCGGTTCGGATTCCACAGAATCCAAACCGCTCAGCTCTAGTCTCAACTAAGTCATTACAGTCAGGCTCCACTGATCCCTAATGGTGGCGTTACATTTTGTCATTCTGTATATTTGTGACACTTTTTACTTCATAAACGCAGACATTAATGTAGAACTCAAAAGAATATACTATTAGAATGACCACGGTGGATATGCCCTCTCTCGCCCGCTGCTCTGCTTGGCAGAGGAAGTAGTGAATAGATGCCGTGAGGAAAAGGGGGCACGGCATTTCCCACAAGGCCACGGTGTGATTATTACCTCAGTCAGTTTACTTTACCCACCTGTACTTAAGCAGGGAAATCCTTAATGTCTGGCTGTGAGCGGGCTCACACGGGCCGGTGTGTAACCCGAAATTACAAATATAAAAAGGTGCGCATCTGCTGCAAGCACGAGCCAATGATCTGGAAACCAGCACCTTTCTTATGGAGTCGCAGAATTTATACTTTATAAACTGAGGAGAAAGCGCAAAGTTCTGTCTACGCTGCTAACTAGTAAGATCAACGCCCTGTGTACGAGCCGTTACTTGTGCAGCCGGTATATCCCGTCAGCTGAGCTGCACATTCATTTTAGAAAGCTCCACAGAGAGTCATTGTTATGCTTGTCAAGAATGTGTGGAAAAGCAGGTTTTAATCAGAGGACCACCCTGCATTACTCGCTGGCCGTGGATCAGGAAAGGGAACAGATCAACCTCCTTCCGGTGCATGGAAATATTGGATGAGAGGAGGAAAACGTTGGAGCACAGGTCTTAAAAAGACAAAACTGGAAATAAAGGGCCTAAAAAACGCCTGTGAGAGGCAGGAAGCGCTGGGTGTAGTCCATATGTCTCACACACACAGATATTAACTTAGCAATCCGCTCCAAACATCCGCCCGACGCAATGGCGGGAAGAGTACTGTGCTACATGATGGTGCAAAATGATGGTCAATCAAAAATTGTAACACCAAGTACGAAATAAAATAAATGAATAATTAAAATCCTCTCCCATTTCTTCCACCTTTCCAAAGCGACTATGAAACACTGGGCCTGATTCAGACCCGGTTGCGAGCGCTGAGAGCACGCAACCGGGTCGATGGTGGCCCAAAGCGCATGCGCGAGACCCGGATAGCGACGGGTCTCGCAACAAAGGGTCGATGTTGAGTGACAGCTCACCCCCTTTGGTGGGCGGGCCGGGGGGGGGGGGGGGTGGCTGCCTAAACGCCTGTCGTTTGGGGGCGGCCCCACTGACATCACGAGTGATGTCAGTGGAGAGATTCCGGCTCTGTTAAGAGCCGAAATCTCTCTGGGGCCTGCGGCCACAAGACCCTACCACAAGGGTCTCGTTGCAAGCCTGATGGTCGCAATGGTCTTGACCATCGCGAACCATCAACCTGGCCGCTCACTATAGCTGTGGGTGGTCACCCACAGCTATGCGAGCGGCCAGGAGGCAGTTCTTAAAAAAAAAAAAAAAAAACAAAGCCCGGCCCTGATTCAGAGCGAGCGCTCTGTCAGAGCGACCAGGTCTGAATCAGGGCCCCTATTCAAAAAGATCCTCTGCTACATATTGGACAATAGAGAAAGGGGCAACAAGTCACAGACCGCGGAGCCCCAATGCACTGATTATGCCACTCAGGCCCCAATTTTTTTGGGGAAAGTGTAAAGTCCCATTTTGAGGTTTACTTTTACCCTGAGGAAATCCTAGAACACAAAATGGATCATAAACCGCCCAAACTACTGCCAACGATAAACAGGTATTTAGCACGTCGATCTGAAATTCGTGAGGCAGCGGACTATCAGCGTGCCAGAGACTGGTGACCGCCAAACAGCACAATGTCACCGGCACTTTGCAGATATGGACTAAACCTAGGACGCAGCTGTCTCCACTGCAAAATCTCTGTGTAGGTTTCAAGATTACAAGGTCCATGGGAAATGGATATTACATCCCATTTGTACATTTAATAAAAAAACAAACATACTGCACATCAAAAACACTCAGACCCTGGGCTGTAACTACACCAGACTATGTCCAACTTCCCCGGGCCCCACGCCCTCACCCACCCTTACAGATGTAGTCTTGTTTATTCTGTACGTGGACTTCATAAAAACTAATAAAGACAGACGCTATTCTAGTATCCATGTCATCATAGATGCCAACATGGTTTGGGAGTTGTCTGTTGCATGAGAGGCTGAGTGCGCCCAAGGGGCTCCCTCTCGCGTCACTCCAGACGCAGGGCGCACAGGGGTCATGGGATACGGCCGCGCTTTGATGGGATTGTATCCTGTACTTTACCCACCAGGAATATGCTCAGAAGGCAAAAGAAACTAAAATATAAAATTTCAATGGGGAGGAAAATAAATGCAGAGAGAACACAAACGTGGATTTGCATAAACACAGGGCGAGTGTTTTATTCTTAGGCAAAGCGATTCATCATCTGTCGCAGAGTTCCTGTGAAATGGATGCATTAGGAACAGAGTGTGAAATGCACAATAATTAGTTATATCAGAACACTTCAAGGCTTCGCTACAGACGGCATTTACATTTGCCAGCGGCAACATTGCCCAGCAGGTACAAATAGGTGCTCTGTATAACAATAAAGGTGTTCATTTTGTTCTTGTGAAAAAAGGGAAATTTACACAAAAATCTATCACTCTGTGCTGCTGTGGGATCCTGCTGCCCTCCACCATATATAGCTTTCAGGCTATGGCTTCCTGCCACCTCCATTCCCCTCCTTATATCATGTCACTGCCCCCGTCACATGCAGCCCTGCCCTCACTAACATCTCCTGATATACTCTGTGCTGCTGGGGGACCCTGCTCCTCCCACTATATAACTCTCAGGCTGTGGCTTCCTGCTGCCTCCATTCCCCTCCTCACATCCTGTCAGCGTGAGAGAGGTGTGTTCCAGGAAGGAGGAGGAGTCTCCAGGTGAGGTGCTGAAAAGCTGCTGACGTGGCAGTGCAGTGGCAGCTTCGCCAGGCAGGGTGCCTCCTCCTGGGGGGGGAGGGAAGCACTGTTTCAGGTGCTGAATGCCGACGTGGCATAGGGGATCCTGCGCCTATTGCCTAGGCAGGCGAGAGCCCGGGTGTCTGTGGCAGCTGGCCAGCCCGTGGTGATTGAGAACAGCGGGGAGACAAGTGCGGCTGCAGTGAGGGAACTGCGGTCGTCGTCGGCTCCCTGTAATCCGGAGGCCAAGTCTGTCCCGGCGGCCACACGAGGCAGACAAGGATTCTGATGTGGATGAAGGGCTGGAGTCCTCGGAGGAAGACACGGAGGATGTGTATGCCCGGTGTGGCATGGAGGAATTGCAGCGTGAGGCAAGAAAGTTAAAAGCGAAAATTAATGAGGGAAAAAAGAAAGACAGAAATTCTTGTTTCAAGTGGGAGCGGCCGGTGTTGCTTGAGGAAAGGACTACACAACTGCAGCCCTAGGGAAAGGTACAGGCAGGCTGTCGGTGCTAAAGAGGCAGAAGGAGGAGAAAATGGAGAAGGAGCCAGTAATACAGAAAGATGCTGGTGAGAACGCTCCATAGGCAGCAGCTGAACAGATGCCAGCAGATGACCACGGTGCAGGGATGCGCAGGGCCTCGGTGGAAGCAGTGGCAGGTCCGGAGGTGGCTGATCCCCAAGGTTCGGCAGAGACAGGGTGCATGGCTGGTCAGAAGGTATCGGAGGTTCCCCAGAGCGAAGCCAATCTGCGGGTGAGTGATGGGGCTCAGGACGCCGGGGATATGGTGGGTTGGGGTGCTGCTGCAGCCGTGACGGTGGCTCCGTGCGGCTCAATCCCACCCGTAGCTGAGGCTAGTGGCTTGGCAGGAGAGGCAGCGGGGGCTGTCTCCATAGGGCGCTTGGAAGCCACAGACACGGAGCTAGTGCTGGCGGCAGCACTAGTGGAAGAAGACATGGAGGGGGGCTCCCTGGGTGAGCTGGCAGTGGCGGGTGTATCTCAGGCTGCTGGAGTAGCTTTGGGAGCTGGTCCCTGTGAAGTGCAGGGCGCGTTAGGTGCAGGTCGGTAGTGGTGACCAGTGCTAAATAAAAATGACATTTCCAGTGATCAGAGAACAATAATGGAGAAATCATTTCCACAGATGTGATGGAAAGGGCTGAGAGATCGGCTAATGGTGTAACCAGAACTGTGCCGGGTAACGTGTCCTATGCAAACGTGGTTTCCAGACAAAGTGCAAATAGTGATCAGCTGGTGACAGCAACACCTGGGAGTGTGGGTGACAGCAACACCTGGGAGTGTGGGTGACAGCAACACCTGGGAGTGTGGGTGACAGCAACACCTGGGAGTGTGGGTGACAGCAACACCTGGGAGTGTGGGTGACAGCAACACCTGGGAGTGTGGGTGACAGCAACAACCTTGTGCAGTGTAAGGGGGAGGCTCCAAGTACAGAAGAGCTTCTGGAAAGGATGGTGGTGTCTCTGCTGTGGATCTGTTTGCCTGTATTCACCCACTAAGGACCCTAAAATATGACTTGAGTTTTCTAGCATACCAGGGTGAAATGTTGCAAATCTGGTCACAAGGCAACTATCCTGGTTATGAATGTATCGTTGCCGTCGGAGAACATTTCATAGTGGCTGAAGAGTTTCTGCGATGTGCAATCGTGCTTGGTTAAAGCTGGACACGTAATGGGAGTATGGGGGTAGGAGGGCTTGGGAAGTTTTGATAAGACTGCAACATACGGACACTGGATATATAGAGTATATAGATATATATATATATATATATATATATATATATTATATATATATATATATATACACACACACACACACACACACACACACATACACATATCCTCGGCAGCCTACATAGGATGGGACAGAGCAGTGTTATTTTATCCTGGGCAGCCGAGGATAGGTTTCATATTTGGTGATTACAGGCACCACATAAGTGACTGTACAGTAATGAAATGCTCATTATGTGGAAAGGTTGGTCATGTATCAAAAGACTGTTTTGTGGTGAGATGCAAATTGTGTGTCGAGGAAGGGGCATCCTTATAGGACTAATCATAACACAGAGGCTAGGCCAGCGAGGAGGGGCATCCTTATAGGACTAATCATAACACAGAGCCTAGGCCAGCGAGGAGGGGCATCCTTATAGGACTAATCATAACAGAGGCTAGGCCAGCGAGGAGGTGCATCCTTATAGGGCTAATCATAAAACAGAGGCTAGGCCAGCAAGGAGGGGCATCCTTATAGGGCTAATCATAACACAGGGGCTAGGCCAGCGAGGAGGGGTATCCTTATAGGGCTAATCATAACACAGAGGCTAGGCCAGCGAGGAGGGGCATCCTTATAGGGCTAATCATAACACAGAGGCTACGCCAGCGAGGAGGGGCATCCTTATAGGGCTAATGATAACACAGAGGCTAGGCCAGCGAGGAGGGGCATCCTTATAGGGCTAATCATAACACAGAGGCTAGGCCAGCGAGGAGGTGCATCCTTATAGGGCTAATCATAAAACAGAGGCTAGGCCAGCAAGGAGGGGCATCCTTATAGGGCTAATCATAACACAGGGGCTAGGCCAGCGAGGAGGGGTATCCTTATAGGGCTAATCATAACACAGAGGCTAGGCCAGCGAGGAGGGGCATCCTTATAGGGCTAATCATAACACAGAGGCTACGCCAGCGAGGAGGGGCATCCTTATAGGGCTAATGATAACACAGAGGCTAGGCCAGCGAGGAGGGGCATCCTTATAGGGCTAATCATAACACAGAGGCTAGGCCAGCAAGGAGGGGCATCCTTATAGGGCTAATCATAACACAGAGGCTAGGCCAGCGAGGAGGGGCATCCTTATAGGGCTAATCATAACACAGAGGCTAGGCCAGCGAGGAGGGGCATCCTTATAGGGCTAATCATAACACAGGGGCTAGGCCAGCGAGGAGGGGCATCCTTATAGGGCTAATGATAACACAGAGGCTAGGCCAGCGAGGAGGGGCATCCTTATAGGGCTAATCATAACACAGAGGCTAGGCCAGCAAGGAGGGGCATCCTTATAGGGCTAATCATAACACAGAGGCTAGGCCAGCGAGGAGGGGCATCCTTATAGGGCTAATCATAACACAGAGGCTAGGCCAGCGAGGAGGGGCATCCTTATAGGGCTAATCATAACACAGAGGCTAGGCCAGCGAGGAGGGGCATCCTTATAGGACTAATCATAACAGAGGCTAGGCCAGCGAGGAGGGGCATCCTTATAGGGCTAATCATAACACAGAGGTTAGCCCAGCGAGGAGAGGCATCCTTATAGGGCTAATCATAACACAGAGGCTACGCCAGCGAGGCAAGAGAATAGGAAAGAAAAGGACAAAATGTGAATCAGGGGACGGCAGAGGTGGTGGTAGCGTGTGGTGAGCAACATAAACAAGAGGGGGAATGGTCATTTCAAAAGGTTAATAGGGGAGAAGAAAAAGTGAGGATGCACAAATAACCTTTTCAAACAAATGTTATATATTTCATCGAACGAGGAGGGGGAGGTAATGAGAATTAAGGTTGGGGTCTGGAGTAGGGAATAGGAAGGCGAGGAGGTTGGCAAAGAGAGCAAAGTTACAGGGGAAAGGGGGAAAAAAAGGAAAGAGATAGGTGACGAGGAGGAAGGGTCCTAAGGTGAGGATCAGGACGGTTTAGCTGAGGACCCTGGGGGAACAGAGCTCATGGTGAATAGTGTGAGCATTGCTGAATGGGCGGAGGAGGTAAATGGGAGAGGAAGGTGTACTCTTATCCCAAGGATCTGAAGTGGGTCCCAGTTTTTTTGATGGAAAGGTTTGCATACATCTACCTGTACGTGTTAGATCATGGTGAAGGGTAATGGTAGGTTAAGTCTAGATAGATTAGTGTGTGATGTAGATCGTATAGTGGCGTCTTTAAATCCTTGCTTAGTTTTCCCGTGGATTGTATATAGGTGGTAGGTTCAGTTGCTTGTATTAGTTTTCTTTTTGTGGGGATTTAATATGATGAAATATTATGGTTACCTACGTTTGTTTTGGTGATGTATATTTATTCTATTTTATGTATTTATTTTTTATTTTAATGTTTCAAGTTTTAAATAAAATGAAGCATGTCCTGATATACTCTGTGCTGCTGGGGAACCCTGCTCGTCCCACTATACAAGTCTTGCTTTTATAACAGGACCGGATGCCCAGTGCAACTGCACATTATTTCCTTAACATAGAATTTGACGGCAGATAAGAACCACTTGGCCCATCTAGTCAGCCTTTTAAATATAGGTCCAATTAGGCAAATTAAAATATATTTGTGTGGCTCCGACAATCTCTGCACCTTCTGTATGAGACTACTATAGGAGAAGTTTAGCATCTTGCTTTTCTCTGCCCATTTACAGATAGAAACATCCAGGTTATATTAATGAGGAGGGGGTAATCTGCCAGGTTGAAGTGTCAGCTAGAGGATTATTATTAAATCAGGACACATACTGTTCCCAGGTTATATTAGTGTTTAAAATCCCATGCATGCCGCTAGTATAATCAGCAGTGCCAACACTGGCAAAGAAAAGCCAAAGATTCCTTAGTACATACACCAGCCTGGGTGACCCGTGTTATCGGTACTGATCCCTGCGCGGTTCCTGAAGTGTACACTTTGCAACACGCCCCGGCTCAGGGCAGAGTCAGCCATCCAAAGTGTGGGACAAACCAAGGACCTTGTCTTTGGGCCAGTATCCAAGGCATTCCTGGCTCCTACTCTCAAGCAATCTGGCAAGCACCGCGCGCCAGCACAGCGCTGGAATGCTGCATGTAATTCCACTTCTGGAGAGACTTCGAAAGCAGAGAGAGAGCTTGAGAAAAGCCCAGAGGGCTGGCACGCGGCATCTGTAAATAAATGGCTTTGGAGACTGATCAACCATTGCTGTACTACACTACAGCAGAATAGAAGACGGGAAGGTGTACGTGGGTAATACGGCAAGTAAGTGTTCTACAAAATGCCAGCGACAGTGAATTAAAACAGATGAATGTGCTGGAAAACAATTGTGAGATATGAAGCTTTGGAAAACACGGCTTGTTATAGCTTTGAACAGTTGTTTCATTCGGACTCTTAAGTTCAAGGAACTTTTACAATTTCTGAATCATTGGAGGTCACCCTGGTGGCATTAACGCCTCAATGCGCCAACAACTCCCCAATGCAGGACGGCTTCTTTACATGGTAACCTCTCAGAGGGAGCCGCTATATGGGTCCATGTTAGTGGCAACAAGATAAGAAAGACGTCTCTCCAATACAATATGGGCAAAAGGGGCAGAGATCCAGTAACTTCTAACCTGCCAATATTCTAAGTAACCTGGGATGGTCAACAATCCATTTTCACACCTGTGCTGGGGAGTTCTCTTCAATCACAGCGACCTGACAATAGGCTCTCCACATAGGCTGGTAGACCCACACTTGGCTCAACCAACCGATGAATAGGTTGTGAGTAGTGGGGGATCCAGAGGTGGGCTCACTGGCAGTTGGTGTAACTCCCCTATTTGAATTTTGGACTGTCCTGCAGCCCCACCTCTGGAGCCCCCACTGGTCGTGAGACTTTGTAACAGAATCCAGTGACAAAGCCATGGAAGATCTAGAGATTAGCTCACACTTTAATCCACCACTGCCTCCAACCCAGGACAGTGATCAGCTACCCACATCTATAGTACATGGCTGGTGGATGGTACAGCCAGGGAAACCAGCAAATAGGTGTCACGGCAGCGGCATATTGCCCAAGAAACCTGAGAGGTTCCCCGATTGCTGCCGAAGGAGCCTGGCGAAGCATCGGCATAATGAAGACAGCCTTAGCCTCCTACAACTGCAGAACGTTGCCGAAAACCTCCAAAAACATGGCGGCATGACAAGCCTATCCCATCACAAATGGAGCTTGATAAAGCACTTTCAGTATCATTACAAGGCGTGAAGCTCCCCAAGAAGAAAGCAGATACGTAATCCTGTTTATCGGCTAAGTTTTCGCCAAGAGATTTAGAAAGAGTCACCTACATAAATTGTGAAGAAGCCGCCTCCGCTACAACGCTACTCAGTCCCTACCCAATTTCTTCACGGAGGCCATACAAACGCTGCCAAGAGAGATACCAGCACGAGTGGCATGGCGAACAAGCCCATAGCCAAAGCATACACAGAACGCTGCCACATGACCTCGAGCGTTCCAGCTAGGCTTTTTTAGAGGGGCGTCTCGCCCTGCCCGATTTCAAAAGAGCAGAATGTGCCCTGCCCTTTTGGCGGAGCCCCGATAAAACAAACTGCCGGGTGCAGTCCCCATCCGCGGACTGCAGTGTCCTGTGGGTGGGGAAAATAGCGATGAAAAGGGGGAGAGTCTTAAAGACACGTCCCCTTTTCAGGCGCACGCTAGAATGCCCTCTCTACGGTCCACCGCCGGACCTGGAGTGAAGACTAGACCTCTGCGATTGGTGATGTCATACCCCGAACAGCTGAATCGATCACGGCACAGCCTAAAGCTGGGTACATAATAACCAATTAGCAGATCATTCAGATTTGTGTGTAGCGTGCAGGTATGATGGGATTTGCAGAAACAAGGAAAAAAAAAAAAAAAAGGCCCATAAATGCTCAGATCCGATTGTTAAAAAATTTGTGATATAGGTCGTCCAAAATGTCACGAACTTGTGTAGTGTGTGGTCATTAACGATAATCAGACCTTATTTGCACCGATTTTTTGTCTACCTCATCATCCTGGGTGAAGATATGCAAATTCACTGCAATGAATGACCGATGTGCCAGAAAAATCGGCAGGTTTTAACAATTTTTTTTTTTTTAAATCACTGTGTACAGCCAAGATCGATGGCAAGAGAAAAATAAATAAAATCGTCCCATTTATCGGACTGACGGGAAAAGCTTTCTAGTGTGTAGCCAGCTTATGTATAGAATGGATAAATCCTGGCCACCGCAGTCCAGCTCTCCGTCCCTAGGGAAGACAGACAGGGATGCAATTAACTGAACGGGAAAAGACCTTTTTTTTCCCCTAGGTCCACTTTGCATTTAATCCCTGCTCCTGAGTGAACTGACACACAAGTCTGATGGTAAGCTCATACCTACCTCAGCCGCCAATTAAGAGTGGTTAATAATAAAGCCTGCAGCTCATTAAAGGGCTGATTATAAGTTGGGAGAGGAGCACACAAAAAAAGGTACCCATTCATCTGCAACGGATCGTCCCGATGGAAGCGGAATTGCCGATCCGCCGGTCGGAAATGCCGACCGGGGACAATCGATGCTCAGCGATCTGTAGCAGGATCGCTGACATTTCACATGTTAAATTTCTCAGATTTGACAATCACGATAATTTTTTGCTTGTGATTGTCATATCGGTGAAATCTAACATGTTGGATTTCTGCGTTTCTGCGGTGCCAGGTTGTAGAATCGCGGCAATCCGTCACAGATGTATGGATACCTTAACTTTGCACCTTGCCAAGCCATGCTCAGATGGAAGTGGTGCAAATACATTATGTGTGCATGCAGGGTAAATACAGTTTGCTTTTACATTTAACCCACAAATGTGTGGCAGCTTTATTTGTATGGTGCAATATAGATTGCAGATTGGACACGCCCCTCCCAAATCTAAATCTCTCTACATATTGTACATCTAAAGGCCCACATACATCAGCAATCTGAAAACCACAATTGAACAATTTGAAGATTTGTTGCCCGATCTTAGGATTTCCCATTCTAGCAATCTGCGCCCATACACTACAGATCTTTTTCAGTGATTTGCAGATCGATTGCAGCAAACACAGATCTGCCAATCTTGAAAGGCTCCATCATTTTACTAGTAACGGTCTGCAAACCTGCTGATCATCTCCATACACTATATGAGAAAGATTTCTGGACTGCACAGCCTGAATATAATATGAACAGACAAATCTCAGGTGCACAACTCCAAAGTATTAATAATATGAGATATGGTAAGAACTTACCCTTGTTATCTCTATTTCTACGAAGTCCATAGGGTTCCACAGGATACCTTGGGGTATAGGTGTGACGTCAGTCGCAGGGCACCAAAGAGTTAAGCTTTCAGCCTCCCAGGATGCACTAGGTCCCCCTCCTATACCCCGCCCCCGGGCCAAGGCACCTCAGTTAGTTACCAAGCCATAGGCCGGAGGAGGAGAAGGAAGAGAGAGAACAAAGATCTGGACACATACAAGAATCACATTCTCACCAGAGGGAGACGGAAAACCGGTGACCAGAGCAAAGCCCATCTGCAGCACAGGTGCGACAGGGCGGGAGTCCTGTGGAACCCTATGGACTTCGTAGAAATAGAGATAACAAGGGTAAGTTCTTACCATATCTCATATTTTCTACTTCAGGGTCCATAGGGTATCCACAGGATACCTTGGGGATGTCCCAAAGCAGTATCCTTTAAGGGTGGGGACGCTCCTGTGCAGAAAGGAGAATCCGCCGCCCGAAGGAAGCATCCTGAGAGGCGAAGGTGTCAAACCTGTAATACCTCACGAAGGTATGGACAGAAGACCACGTAGCAGCCTTGCAGATCTGAACTGCCGAGGCACCACGTCGAGCTGCCCACGAAGGACCCACAGACCTAGTGGAATGAGCCTTCAGAGAAGGAGGGACCGGTAGGCCTTCATGAAGATAAGCTTCAGAAATAGCCATACGGATCCAGGCTGCCAAAGTTTGCTTTGAAGCAGGCCAACCCTTTTTACGGAAGCCAAAGAGGACAAACAAAGCGTCCGACTTTCTAAACGAAGAAGTGCGGTCAACATAAGTCCTTAAGGCCCGCACAACATCCAAAGAGGCCTCACCCACGGAAAGACCCGGTGAGTTAAAGGCCGGAACAACTATTTCCTCGTTAATATGAAACTGGGAAACAACTTTGGGAAGAAACTCGGGCCGAGTGCGGAGCACTGCCCTGTTCCCATAAAAAAACCAAGAAAGGGGGTCTACAAGAAAGAGCCCCTAACTCAGAAACACGTCTGGCCGAAGCAATGGCCAGAAGGAAAACAGTCTTAGCTGTTAGCCATTTAAGATCCACTGAGCCCAGTGGTTCAAACGGCGGTCCTTGGAGAGCCCTCAGGACCACAGCCAAATCCCAAGGCGCCACAGGTGGAACAAAGGGCGGCTGAATGCGGAGAACGCCCTGCATAAAGGTGCGCACATCCGGGATTGTAGCAATCCTACGGTGAAACCAGACAGATAGGGCCGAAACCTGTACCTTCAAAGAAGCAAGGCGAAGCCCATGATCTAGTCCCGCTTGCAGGAAGGCGAGAATCCGAGACAGATGAAACTCCCGCGGTGCATAACCTCTCGGTCGACACCACTGGAAGAACGTATGCCACACGCGATGGTATATCCTCGCGGAAGACGGTTTCCGAGCTCGCAACATGGTACGCACCACAGAGCTGGAAAACCCCCGGGACCTCAGCATGGCCGTCTCAACAGCCACGCCGTCAAAGACAGCCGAGTCAGGTCCGGGTGAAGGCAAAGACCCTGAGACAGAAGGTCCGGTCGTAGCGGCAACCGCAGAGGAATGTCCACGGACAGACCCTGAAGGTCTGAGAACCAGTGCCGTCTGGGCCACGCGGGAGCTATCAACAGGAGCGTCCCTCCTTCCTGTTTGAATTTCCGGATTACCCGTGGAAGAAGGGAGACCGGAGGGAACAGGTATGCGAACCGGAACGTCCACCGGACGGACAGAGCATCCACCAGAGACGCCCCTTCGTCTCTTGTGCGAGACCCGTACACCGGCAACTTGTTGTTGTGCCGGGACGCCATGAGGTCGATTTCTGGAAGACCCCACCTGTCCACCAGTAGTTGAAAAACGTCCGGGTGCAGGGACCATTCCCCCGGATGAACGTCCTGGCGACTTAGAAAGTCCGCCTCCCAATTGAGCACTCCCGGGATGAAGACCGCTGATATGGCCGGAAGATTGCGCTCCGCCCAAACCAGGATCCGAGAGACCTCTACGAGAGCCGCCCGACTGCGAGTTCCTCCTTGCCTGTTTATGTAGGCCACGGTGGTAGCGTTGTCCGACTGGACCTGCACCGGGCGACCCTGGAGAAACCGCTGTGCCTGCTGGAGAGCATTGAAGACCGCACGGAGTTCCAAGATATTTATTGGAAGCTCCGCTTCTGTCGGCGTCCACCTGCCCTGGAACAAGTGTGGACCCGAAACTGCTCCCCAGCCCCGAAGACTGGCGTCCGTTGTCAACAGGACCCAATTTGGAACCCAGAACGGACGTCCCTTGTTGAGGTGGGTCGTCTGTAACCACCACGTAAGGGACAGGCGAACCTCCTGGGTGAGCACAATCGTCTGGGACTTCAGAGACTGAGTCAGCCCGTTCCACTTGGACAGGATCAGGTGCTGCAGAGGTCTGGAGTGAAACTGGGCGTATTCCACCATGTCGAACACCGACACCATGGAGCCCAGTAACCTCATCGCCGAGTGTAAGGACACCCGGCGGCTGTGCAGACAACTGCGCACCCTTGACTGTAAAGCAGAGATCTTGTCCTCCGTCACGAAGATCCTTTGCTGTCCCGAGTCCAATAAGGCTCCAAGATGCAGAATCCTCCGAGACGGGATTAGAGTGGACTTCTGCCAGTTGATTAGCCAGCCGTGCCGTTGCAGCAGTGCAATGGTCAGGTCCAAGTGGCGTAACAGGAGCTCTGGAGATCCTGCCACCAATAACAGGTCGTCCAAATACGGCAACATGCGGACTCCCTGCAGCCGCAGAGAAGCCGCCATGACCGCCATCACCTTGGTGAAAACACGTGGTGCTGTTGCCAGGCCAAAAGGTAACGCCCGAAACTGGAAGTGGTCGCTGCTGATTGCGAACCTGAGGAACTGTTGATGGCGCCAAAGAATAGGGACATGCAGGTAAGCGTCCTGTATGTCCAATGACACCAAGTAGTCCCCAGGTTCCAGCGCCAGAATGATGGACCGTAGGGTCTCCATCCGAAACTTCTGGACCCGCAAAGACTTGTTGAGTGCTTTGAGGTTGAGAATCGGACGATATGACCCATTGGGTTTCTGTACCAAAAATAGATTTGAATAGAAACCCTGGCCCCTCTGGGAGAATGGAACCGCCACTATAACTCCAGCCTGGAGCATAGTGTGCAATACCTTCCGCAGCTCCGTAGCCTTGTTCCGGTCCGATGGGAGACCCGTGGTGAAGAAGCGAGCCGGGGGTCTGTGCCGGAAGGAGAGGGCGTATCCGTGAGAAACCACCTCCAGAACCCAAGTGTCTGTCGTAGTGGTTGACCAACACTGGGCGAACTGTAGCAGGCGGCCTCCCACCCTGGGATCCCCCAAAGGGAGGCCCGGACCGTCAGGCCGCAGGCTTGTCATCTGGCTTGGGGGCCGGACGTCTGGTACTCCATGCCTGCTTCCGGGGCTTGACCGATTTCTTAGGGCCAGCCTGTCGAGGAAACGACTGTGGTTTGGGCCTGCCCTGGGCCCTAGATGACCGAAAGGACGATGGTCCCGAACCAGAAGGAGCAGCGGCCGACGGGAGACAGGCAGATTTGGCTGCCGCCAGCGTGGCCACAATCTTATCCAGATCCGGACCGAAGAGAACTTCTCCGGTAAACGGTAACGCTTCCAGACCTTTCTTGGAATCTGCGTCCGCCTTCCAGGATCGCAGCCACAAGGTGCGACGAGCAGCTACCGCTGCTGAAGAAATTCTAGACACCAGAGTACTAATGTCTAGAGCCGCCTCGTTGATGTAGGTGGCCGAATCACGGAGATTGCCAATCAACTCCGCCTGATCGGCCGGACAGTCGGATTCAAAAGAAGCCTCTAATGAATCCGCCCAGCGCTCCATCGCTCTGGCAACCCAGCAAATGGCCATAGCCGGCCGTGCTGCCCCCCCTGCAAGGGAATAAGCGGACTTCAGGCAGATTTCTACCTTGCGGTCCGTAGCATCCTTAAGGGAGGACATGGATGGCATCGGCAATGTGGCACTACGGACAAGACGGGTCACGTGAGAATCCACCTGTGGAGGGGATTCCCACTTCGCAAAATAATTATCCGCGAACGGATAAGCCACCGCCAGGCGTCTCTGCGGCTGGTATCTTTTGCCAGGTTGTTTCCACGCCTCCTCTAAATGGTCCACCAACTGACCCGAAAGAGGAAAGACTGTGGCATCGCCCTTCACATCTTTGAAAAAGGCATACTTAGATTTAGCCGCTGGGGGAACTTCGTCCTCAATCACCAAGGCTGTGCGGACCGCCCGAATAAGTCCAGGAATATATACTTTGGACTTAGCATCAGCGTCCTTAGTATGGAGAGGTTCCTGATCGTAAGGATCTAGAATCTCCCCATCATCAGACGTCCCTTCGTCATCCTCATAAGGAGCGGACAGAGACGCCACCGGCCTTTTATGAGACCGCATCACAGACTCCCCTTGCAACACATCCGACAAGTGCTGTACAGAACTCGTCAGGGAGTTAACCCACGCTGGCTCCTGAGAACCCGGGAGCGGGGAAATAGGGAGACTGTGGGGTACCACCAATTGTCGTGGGAACCCCTGCATGGGTGACGACACCACAGACTGCTGGGACAAACCCATCGGAGTAAACGCGGGCTGCGGAGCTAACTGGCCCACTAAAGCTGTTAACGCCTGAGCGAAACAAGCCCAGGGCGGCTCCTGTACCGGTGCTGTAACCGTAATAGGCCGCGCCATGGACAAACACTGCCGGCAAAGGCCCTCCGCGCTACCCTCCCCCTCCGCTAACGGTACTTTGCACGTGGTACACTGTAGCCGGAGGGGAAAATCACTTTCAGACATGATGGCACCACGTATGTGACCTCTCTCACCAATTAAGTATTAAATAGGCGAGAGACCACCCTGCAGCACCGCACCGCAAGGGCTTTAGCAGAAAGAACAGGGACAGTAATAAAGCTGACAGTTTAGATGAAGAAAAGATTACAGGCAGCAGCGCTAGCACAGTCACATACAATGCAGAGAAATAACAATTCCTGCACTAACAGCGCTGATCACTCAACTACACAGACACAGGGCCTGGTAGGACACAGCGCTGCATACACAGACCTGAGCCACAGCGGAGGAGAGGTATGCGGGGGGACCCAGACCACGATGCTTCCTTCCAGCGCTTCCAGCAGCGTTCACCATGCGTTCTGGAGAAGATGGCCGCCGAGGAGCAGAGAGGAGGCTGGCCTGGGGGAGGAGCGCTGCCACAGGACCAGTCGGCAGCATGCAGAGAGGGCTGTGTGCAGCGGGGGAGGCGCCGGCTGTGAGACAGGGAAGGCGCGCTCCCCTGGCATGCATTTAACCCCTGGGACGCCGCAGCGCTACCGCTCTGCTGCGGTCCGCTGTCCCCGGGGGTAGTGGAAGCGCAGGTTGGTCGCCTGGCTCCACGCTGCAGCCAGTCCCCAGGGAGCCCCCTGCCTGGGGACTTAGGACCATGTGATCAGCGGGGACCCACCGCGGGACCCCGCTGCTTACCTCTGTCCCCCTTGAATCCGGCCATGGTCCGGAGCATCTGGGGTCACCGCTAGCTGTGACCCCAGACGCCCACCAGCATCCCCGGATCAGTACCGGCGTTCTGGTACCGGCGGGGTGTAGGGAAGACAGCATGGACGTCAGGACTGACTGTCCATGCTGTACATCCAGTTGTGCAGCCACAGCTGCATGAAGAATAAGCTTCAGGGGCTCTTCTAGCCCCCACTCCAACAGGTGCACCCGACTCCGGCCGGGCACCAAACTAAAACTGAGGTGCCTTGGCCCGGGGGCGGGGTATAGGAGGGGGACCTAGTGCATCCTGGGAGGCTGAAAGCTTAACTCTTTGGTGCCCTGCGACTGACGTCACACCTATACCCCAAGGTATCCTGTGGATACCCTATGGACCCTGAAGTAGAAATATAAATGCAATAACATTTTGCAATCAATGGAGGTTTTCAGCATAATCTTGGCCAAGGTTATGGGCCTACCCACCATATCCAGGTAACCTCTGTAGGGTAGGTCCCTAACATACTAGGATTCAAATCCAGAGTGCAGGACCCCCCCAAACCAGCCCAGCTAAGCCGCCCCAGGGCACCGCCATTTATAACACATTTTAACCCTTCACTGTTTATTATACATGTACCTCACTTTTTTATTTTCATTCTTTATATGCAGCTGCTCCTAACTATCTCTTTCACACTGCACTTTTCTTACTATGGCGGTGCCCTGGGGCGATCCTGCGCTCTGGATTTGAATCGTAGTATGTTAGGGACCTACCCGACAGAGGTTACCTGGATATGGTGGGTAGGCCCATAACCATGGCCAAGATTATGTTAAAAACCTATATTGATTGCAAAATGTTATTGCATTTATATATTAATAATTTGGAGTTATGCACCTGAGATTTGTCTGTTTTCATCTCCATACACTAGCAATCTACAGCAGCAATCCATCTGTGACATCCAACATGTTGGGACAATTTACCAATTCCAATCACTTTTTAGTTGCAATCTGTGAAGCCTCATACATTGCCGATCTTTATACAGAATCGATTGCAAACTGCAGAATTGCCACAATCGATTGCTGATGTATGGGGGCCTAGAGTCTTGTGTGGATCCGCTTGGCCCTGGAAACACAACACATGAAGTGTCTTATGAACAGTTCTTGTGCCAACGTCGCTTCCAGAGGTGGTTTGGAACGCCGCAGTGAGTGGTGCATCCAAGGACAGAATATCGGCGCTCAGGTGTCCCGTTCTGTGGCGGCCTAACACTTTGCAGCTGAGCGGTTACTGCTCCTACACATTGTCACTTCATAATAGCAGCGCTTGCAGAGACCGGGGCTGCCCTAGCAGGGCGAGCGGACTTGCTGAAAAGGTGGCTCGCTATGATGGTGCCACATTGAAAAAAAAATCACTTTACGGCTAATGTGCGACTATGGAGCTCACAGGACTGTATGCTTGTTTTTATGCAACTGTTAGCGGCTGAACTGGCCAAAAATATTAGAGGATGTCCCCGTATATTTGGCCATGCAATGTATACATTGCTTATGTGAGCGCGCGCACAACCCTTAGGGGGCCGCAATCTAAACTTAAGTGTCTCCATCCCAGCCAGCTCCTAGGGAAGAGACCGACTCTTTTTCACTTTTTCAATCCACGATGGCCCATATGAAACTGTCCTATCCGCTTACAGCAGATTCACATCGGCCAGCTTGGAATCAAAACGAGGCTGTCTGTACTTTGGGAGCTGGCTGAGACAGCTCCAGTGACTGCTGCCTATGTGAGCAGTCCAGGGGGGGGGAGGGGGGGGGGGGGGGGGTTTAGGGAGAGTAGCCTGGGATATAGTTAAATTGACGACCAGCAGGATGCCAGCTGATGAAATCCCAGCGCTGGAATCCCGAACCGCAGATAGGACGCCGGCATCGGAACCCCGACATGAGTGGAGATGCTGATCCCGGGATCCCAATGGTAAGTACAGCGGGCAACATTAGCTATTAGCCGCAGGGGAGTGGGAGGGTTAGGTTTCGGAATCCCGGGGGGGGGGTTGGGCAGCGGGAGGTTAGGGACTAACGGGGAAGGTTAGGGTGCTGGGTAGGGAAGGTTAGGGGGCAGAACAGGAGGGTTAGGGGGTGAAGGAGGGAAGGTTAGGGTACTAACGTGTCCCCTGTCGGGATTCTCAGCATCAGGATACCACTGTCGGTATTTTAACAGCCGGCATCCCTAGTGCTGGGCTCCCATACCCAACCTGAGTAGCCCATGTGGGTACATGCCACACACAAAAAAAAAAATTATATATATATATATATATATATATATATATATATATATTTTAAGAACAGTTGGTGCAAAACCAATCTTGACACAAGAAAAAAAAAAAAAAAAAGCCGCTGTATGAGGACACAACAGACGTTGTCAGTTTCCTTTCAGGAGAAAGTTGTCGGCACTCCTGCAGCAATGAGACGCTGCCCCCTGATGGATGGATGGTTGTGCATCTGGCGTCAGTAATACCTATACATCTATAACATTCTGCTTGCTGAGCACATATATTTCTATTTCAATGTAAATTGCAGAAAAGTCTCCTCTCTCGTTTGGCTTTGGAGATCCCGACCTTTCGTGGCAACCTCAAAAGATGCACGAACAAAGTACACGAGCCAGTTCCCCAGCCGACCCGATGCCGACAACATGACCTGGGGAGGGGGGAATTAAACTTGGGACAGCCCAGGAATCTCTGGAAGTTCCTGTGTGAACCATGAAACGTTCTGCTGCCAAACACACAGGCTGAAGAGTTCCCAGGGACCCAGAAGTTGCCGCATTATAACGTCCCTTCCACATGCATAATGGCCATTACATAAGAAGAAATGGTTTCTCCTAATATGATCACTTGCAGAAATGAGCGCTGGAACCTAAACCGACCACATGATGTCAAATCACACAGGTAGTTAGGGGTTAAATATTTTACAGTGAATTTTTTTTTTTTCCCCCGGAACTTTTGAAAATTAGATTGTACTAAACGAAAATTTGCCAGCAACATTAGTGTTAGATAAATGACAGAAGGGGGTTTGGTTGCTATAGGCAACTGCTCCAGTTTATCGCTCTCCAAAGCTTGATAGATCTCCATCATGTGGCAATAGCTCAAGCAACCATTAAATGTTAGTTTTTTTTAATAGCAACTGCAGATTTAGCAAAGGATGCAAGTCCGGCCACCTGATTATGGAAGGGTTTGGGATGGGTACGCTAGAACGCTGACCGGAAACCTGGATGTACTACGTTAAGGTGGTTGCCACCTTCAGATTTCAGAACACTGGTTCGGACAACGCCGTCCTGCAACTTTTACTAAGTGCATGGACTTGTCTCTAGTTTTCTTCTGCATTCATCAGATACAAGTGCTTATTCCCAGCTCTCTGGGATACGACACAAAACTCATTTTTGAATACAACGGTATCTAATCCAGAGGGAGCCGCGGCCTCCATGTCCCATGGGAACAGAAGCACAAACATCTTACATTAAAAAGGGAGCTCAAGGGGAAAGTCGAGGGAGAGAGCAATGTAAAGGAAGTTGCATTATAAGCTGTACTGGGAAGGGTAGGTACCAATATGCCTAAATACACTTACCCAACTGTACTGCGGAATAGGTTAGCGCTATAAAAAGGAGAATACATCCAATAATATAAACCTGGAGGTGACATATATATTACTTACTCATGTTATATATTGATAACATTAAAAATAAATAAAAAATAAAAAAGGAAAAATCCTTCCTAATTGAAAGACCATGGATGTGAAAGCACTTGTGCATAGCTGGTGTAACGCTGCTCGGAGCTGTACAGATCAGGTTTTCATCGCCCAGGCAGCCTCTGAATGGGGAGAGGGGGGGGGGGGGGGGGACTTCAAAGCATTCCATGTATCTGGTGAGGATGTAGAGGGAATTACAGCAAAAATAGAGCCTCGGAGTCCAGCTGGCGGCTGAGTGCTCCATTCAGCCCAGGCCCCGGAACACTGGCCCACATTCCAGGCAATCCTTTCTCTGAAGAGGGGAACCGAGTGCCAGCGGACGGCCCACTGCTGCAACTATGCCCTTCTCTTGTTGTACAAACAATGTGGCACTGGTCAATGGATACAATGGCTGCCAGCGCTGCTGAACAATGACATTAAAAAGGGGACAGAGTGACGTTCCCTAATAAAACTAATTTGCACGTCGAGGTAACAAGCCACCGCATTCCAAGAGGGCGAGAACTTCTCATTGGGGGATGTACAGGGGGAGATGTACCAAAGCCTTGGCGAGGGATAAAGTACCAACCATTCAGCTCCTGTGGCCAGAGGGGCTTGTGGGTCATACACTCGGAAGTCCCTCCATCGCAAAGGGCTGCCCTTACCGAGAGAGCGGTCCTTTGCGGTGCTGGTCATACACACTGGCGTTACCAATGCCGGCATTCGTGCGATGGGCAGCGGGATGCATTGCAACCTGCCTGCGATGATTCATGTGTCCCGACCTGTGTTTGGACTGTTTGGTTGGTAGTTTATCACTCTCCAAAGCTTAGTGCACGTCCCCCACAATCTAACTGCGTGTCACATGGGATATATACACCATCCTATGATGCAATCTATGTACGCCAAGAGCAGACAACTCAATTGCTCCTGCATGGGTTAAATGCAATATATGTTAAATTGTGCCCAAACCGGCTCTAAAAACTTGCTGCATTCGGAGTTCCTGGGGCTCATTTTTGTCAAGCTCTTAATATAGTACATTAGATGGTGCTATACATAAATGTTAATAAAACAGTCTATAGGCCTCCCATGCTAACAGCAATGCTGTCCTCCAATTTGGAACTCACAGACCATACACCAATCCCAAAAAACGATTCCCCAATACACTGGTATGAGTCTATACATTGCTGATATTTTCCAGCGACACGCCGATCATTTTCACCAAAGATCGGATCTGTGAATCATGAAAGTGGGACATCAGATCCGGATCTATCAGATGAAGAACAAGACAGACCGGATAAACGGTTAGAGGAGAGAGTGGTTCAACGGCACTACTGATGTCATCTCAGACGCCGCTGTTAAGTCTTGAGTGCCACCATCTTCCATGCGTGTAAGGCCAAACCGGACAGACTGGGTCACATGGTGGAACCATATATAACGGTCCAGCTTAATGGTCCCTCTGTAGACTTATGCAAGGGACTATGGCCCTCATTCAGAGCCGTACGCTCTGAGCAGAGCGCACGCTCTGCATGAGGGCCGGGCTCCATTTTCATGGAGCGTCCTCCTGGACGCTCGTATAGCTGTGGGTCACCACCCACAGGCTATACGAGCGTGCATTTTGATGGCCGCGATGGTCGTGACCATCGCGACCATCGAAATTGCGAGCCGGAGCCTGCGGTTGAGGTTTTCAACCGCAAGCTCTGGAGTGATTTTGGCTCTATCAGAGCCAAAATCACTCCCACTGACATCACTAGTGATGTCAGTGGGCCGGCTTCTGACGGGAGGCGTTCCCGTGGGAACGCCCCCGTCAGGGAGGCACGCCCCCGGCACGCCCACCAAAGGGGGCGTGCTGTCAATCAACATTGACAGCACGCCCCCTTTGATCGGACACAACGAGCGAAGGAAAGTCCTTCGCTCGTCGTGTCTGGCGCATGCGCACGACGGAGCTCCCTCCGTCGTGCGCATGCTCAGTGCAGACCATCGACCCACTTGCGAGCGGACAGCCGCTCGCGAGTGGGTCTGAATCAGGCCCTATATCAGTCAGCAGCAGATAGGGTCTGTACGGTTTTTCCAAAATACAATTGATCTTCATGAAATACAAAATAGAATGTGTTCATTAACAGGATATCCTGGTGGAAGATTGTTTGCTGTCGTTTTATAGATTTTACGCCATACAACTCTCAAATGTGTAAAAGTTGCCATTGCTGCCCCTATATTACAAATATAAGGGGTTTCAGAATCCGGTTTAAAACTGGGTGGGGAGCTTACGTAGTCACCTTCCCTAATATAGGAGAGGCAAACACTCATATAGAATGAAAACTGAATATTTTACCAGCTGCTCTAGTGATCCTGCCGCGGGATTTAAAGCCGGGTTTGTGGTTTTTGTTTCTTTTTTAAGTTAAGCCACACCAAGTGCGACTTCATAAACAAACCCCCATCTTGTGTAACAGCCGCTATAACGGGAACATCCAAAGAAAAATCGTTTACACATACCATATATTAGGTGCATTTGGCCATTTAAATAAAGTCATTTATTTAATTGGACACATATACTTTGGAGCATCGCCATAACTGATTTTTGGCTTCATAATAAGCTAACAATAACACAAAAAGTTATGTCTCAGTCCTAGCATAGAAGTTGTGACCCTTTCATGGCACGAAGGCCAGAAGGTACAATGAGGAACTTGTAAGAGGCGTAAATCACCTAATAAATACCAGGGTCATGGAGAAATGCAAAGTTAGTTCCCCTTTCCGTTAATAATAATAATTAGTTAATTTTTAATGTCATCATTTATTTATATGGCGCCACAAGTGTTCCGCAGCGCCTTACGCAGTACATAAACAAATAGGAGTCTAGTGAATTACAGTACAGTACAATGCAGGACCAGGGCATGAATAATATACATTGCTACATTAGCGACCATAACACCCAGATAAGCAGCCAAGTGTTAGGTGCCCTAGTGGGGGGTAAGAAGTAGATGAAAGTAAAGTAGGGAGAAGCACAAGAGGGTAGAGGACCCTGCTCGCAAGAGCTTACGTGTAAAGATGATAGATAATATATTATTGCCCATCCGGATTTAAAAATTCCAAAATGCACACTGCCCTTATAGCATCACCCAGCTGAATCAGCCTACAGCGTGTCATCACAGCACGCAGTGTCCCGTGGGGGATTGCAGTGAAACAATCGCTGCCGTGTGAATTGACGCCATACGCACGGCAGCTGTTCACCCAGCAGGGAGAGCTTGAGGGCAGCCCAGCATGTCCATGAGTGCTGGGCATGCCCCCAGTTGATGCGAGGGGGGTGCGTCCTTTTCGAGTGACCAGGCCCCCTTTTCCCAGCCAGGCACCCCGTGCCCCTCTAGTATTAACTGCATAAACGCGTTTTATTTTTTGTTTTTTCACTGGGGACCAATGTGTTTTGTTTTTTTTTCCTCCCTGCGGGGGCCAAAACCTGGAAATAATAAAACTGTATGAGAATCTCGCATCAAGAATAACAATTAAGTGGCGCACACATAAAAGGGATAGAACATAACATTATAGGGTATATTTTAACACCTACATGTGTAGGTGCAACCCACCGATTCATATGTATATACTTCAGACTTGAGTGCACCCAAATACAAAGCGGTTCCTTTTTTGATGTAAATAATAAAAAATATCAAACACATTAAATATATTTTGAGATTTGATATATAATATAGTTGGATAATAAAAAAAAAATGGATGGTGTTCCTTGGTCATTTCAAAATCTTGATCGGTGCACTGCGAGGTTGGAAAATCACGGCTGTACGAGATTACGTAAGGCAAGGACCAATCACAAAGGTGTTCTTCTGCCAGGCTGTCCGGGCACTGCATAGACAAAGGCGCGAGATGCACCTGATCTGCGAGGCAGAGGATGGGAAGGGAGAGGCTAGGGACGAACGAAAGAGGACGACGGGCCATAGCCTCCAACCCTCTTCTGCTGGAGCGTAAATACACGTAGTTAGAAAATGAAAAGCACGTACTGTAACAATGAATGAACTGAAGACATAAGGATGATAACCACAGACGGGCATATAAACCTAAACACCCTGACATATATAGAGGCAAGATGGCGGGCTGCAGATCTTACAGGCAAAGCTGCGTGCGTGCGTGCCGTGTTATCCAATCCAGCTCCCCCAAATACCTGGGACATCGTCCCAGCCGGGTACTGGTGGCATTTGCTCCCAATTACTCTGCATGGCAGACTGCTCGCTAACAGACACCTTTCTAAACCTGCAAATTGCAAGGTCAGGAATGTTCCTTCGGAGCAATGAAACTGTCACCCGCAAGAACTAATTTTACCAACGAATCTGCCCTTTCCAGCATTGACCCCGGCCATGTAAAGAGTAAGCTCCTTGTGTTCTCTGAGGTCCAATACTTGGGCAGAGTCCAGCGGCAGACAGGACCCAGAATGACAGGGGCAGCTGCGGCTGTACTAGCGAGAGCACCACAACCCGTACACGGCGCGTGCGTATTCTCAGGGCTGCCTGGGTCACAGTCAGGGTTAAGAGATCAGGGAGATGACTGAGCTGCGAGGGAGAGATACGTTTTCACTTCTTGGAAAATAAACAGCATGGGGTAAATTGTGATATCTGACCGGCATTTACTGGACTGCGCAGGAATACATGCGGTAGAGGCAGGCAACACGTGGTACCTTCTAGTTGCTGAGGGACAACAAGTCACAGCATGCCCTGCCACTCCATAGCAATGTTGAATTTGCATATATTTGGTAAAAAAAATAATAAAAAAATTGGGTTTAAATGCATAGTTCTACCCAGATCATGCAAATAAAATATATGTATTGCAATAGGCTATGAAGTGATTACACTCCCCCTCAACCCTCATCCAAGGGCAGCCATTGGGTAACAAAGAGCACCCCCTCCTTCACCCTCCAAGTAGCACAGTATGTTCGGCGTCACAAAAGGTAAAAATACATTTTCCACCGTTCTGCCGTAGCCCAGACAGACTGCTGTAAACAAGACACAAGGACATTTGCAAAACAAAAATCACTTGAAGAACCTTTGTCGTGATCACTATTTATAACTTCAAACGCTCAGTAATGGCAAGGACGAGTCTGAGCAGAAGGATTTATTTCTACGCAAATTTAAAAACAGGAAGGTATATGCCAGTGGTTCACAAACTTTTTTGAATCAAGGCGCCCTAGAGTATCAGAATTGTTTTCACGGTACCCCTAAGTTTAAGTTTGTAAGGCCAGGATGTACTAAAAGGAAAAATGCAACAAAAACCCAGTTTTCGGGGTCTTTACCGCATTTCCATATGTACTAAGGCCCAGCAGCACTGTTATCGGTGCAGAAAAATCTGGCATTACCCTATAGAAGCCTATGGGCTTCATACCGCACCCCGCTCCCGACGCTTCGACGCCCTGCCGTCGCCCAGCGCTGGCCCCCACTCACCTGCTCTCCATGGTCGACGCCCCGCGCTCCTCCTGGGTCCACCGCCTCCTCCTAATCTTCTTCCGGGTGCAGGGAGGAGGAGGAGGAGCCCGGGGCTTCCTGCACATGTGACCAGCAGGAAGCTCCCGGGGCTCAGAGGGGGCGGGGTCCCACGGTGACGTCACCCGGCGTCGGCTGCTTCGCAAAGGGCAGCTCTTATCGCCAGAGCTGTCCTTTGCGATACTAATCGCATATGTTAGTACATATGCGATTAGTAAGGTTGCGGTGACTGGCGGAATGGTCACTGCAACCTTAGTACATACCGGCCTTATTGAGAAATTCAGAAAAAAGTGAAGTAAATTGTGCTGACCTGTCATGCTTAGGTTCAGTTATGTGGTAGTGGACAGGTTTGCACTTCTGTTTGCCCACATATAAATTGGATTTGGTGCTGGACCACCAACCTGAGGCACCCCTGCAAGTGTCCCGAGGCACCCCAGGGTGCACAGCTTGGGAACCTCTGGTATATGGTAATAAACAGGGTTTATTCTATTTTTTTTTTTTATGTTTAAATTAAGGAGATGAGAGTAACTGATCCAAGTCAGGGATTAACCGTGAGGGAGAAATACACAATATGGCAGTGTGTAATTGGCAAAATGCGAATGTTTTTCTGAGCGATAAGCGGATCTTGGCGTGGTCACCGGTTCTGCTACGCGAGCTCTGGTGCTCATTGGTTAGAGAATTGATCATTGTTGAACACGCAAAATGGCCGCATCTAACGTGTGCAGACATAGGGTATCTTTCAGCCCTTTAGCACTTTCATAGTGTATATAGACATCTGAAATCTGCCTTATAGACGTACAGACATCTTAGCTGAAATGTCACCAGGAATACCACACAAAACAACCTGGAACATATATTATAGTTTAATGTATTTGTCACATAAATTCACACTCGCAAAAATAAAAGATAAAAAAAATAAGTCAAAGCCCCACAGTGTCTTTGGTCTATAGGCAGAAGCCTAGACTGCCTAAAAGGAGAAATCCATCACATTTTTCCACCCAACGATTATACATAATGTAACGAGAGAAAGCAGTTACTGGGCACCTGGTACTTCACTTCATATAACACTGATCAACTGTACTTGTGTCCCATGCCACTCAGGACATCACTCCCAACCCAAATTCACCCAACAGGCCCATGCAAAGCATCCAGATCTAACCAGCAGGTTGCCGGCCAGGGTCGCTCTGTTCTCATCGTCTGTCATTTTCAAGCAGCTGCGGTGCCCACTTGTCCCCAAGTCTGCAGAAGAGAAAGGCTGCAGTGCCCACCTAGGTCAACTCACCAAGGGGGGGGGTCGGAAACCACAGTGCCACCTGTGCCCACTAATGCCAAGCCCTACTTTCTAAAACACCGCTCTTAGTCCATCATTAGCTCTGAAACACACGCCGATACTAATTAATAGACACACAAGGAAAAGAAGACAGATCATGACCGCAATGTATAATCACCCTAGCCCATCATTTAATTATACTAAGCAGCACTTGACGGCAGACAGAAGTTGCTGGCTTTGGGAAAAGAGGGCACTCTCTCATTTCTAATGGATGGTTATTACACAAATATAATGATTAGTTGATGATTGGTGAAGGCCGAGTACACCCGCCACTTACTCACAGCGGAGGAAGCCAGCCGAACCAATTCCGGAATTACCAAATCACCGGGAACTAGTGATGTCACTAACTCCGTCATCCACGACCAGAAAATGACTCCTCTCTTAAGCTAGGGTTCCCCTAAACGTGTCGGTGCCAGGATTTCCCCCCCATTTCAACTCCTGCAGTGCTAAGGTCGGATCCCACTCGTCCTTAGCAACCAAGGGGTTAAAATATGCTTTGGGTACACAGTATTTATTTCTTAGGGCTCGATTCAATTGACCGCGAATTAAATAGCGACGGAAGGGAGCTCCCGGAGCTATTCAATTCAGCGCGCTGTTAAGGCTCTCCTCTTGCACCCCTCCAGTGGTGCGAGCAGAAATCCGACAAAAGTACAGGCGCGATGCAGTTTTCTGCCCTTAGCACCGGGAAAACAGCATTGCGCCGGGAAGTTTAGTCGGAGAATGCCGACTAAACTCCCAGGGGTGGGAGAACGGGCATTCCCCCGACCAAACTGCCGGCGCTATTTAATTCGCGGTCTAGTGTTTGCTCCTTTATCATTTTACATACATTACAAAATGATACAATGCATATACTTTATTTTGGGTAGTCAGACAAATCCTGTTAGGCCAACAATGCATACAGATGGCCAAGCAAGAGGCCCTATAACCAGCTAACATGGCCAGCCTGTCCGTCTGGAAGACGGCAAAAGACACAGGGAGCAGGACGCTGGAATGTCCCCGTTTATGACTTTCGCTGGACCAGTTTATGCAAATACCGCTACATGTCCTCCCCTGGTGTACAGCCGAGCGTCTGAATGTGCAAGGACGGAGAGATCCTCTTTGTGCGTTTTCAGGCACTAAAATACCGTTTGATGAGTCTTTAGACTCCAAAACCAGCGATTGTACGTCTGAATTCGCAACAACTTTGCCATGCCTACGACGCTCCCATAACAGGCTTGTAGGACGGAACTTTTTCGTGCGTCAGAATAGTCACCTCCCTGTCCAATACCATGGGTCTCAAAGGCACCTCTGTGCGTACACGACATGGTAGGCAAGCGCTGTGCGACTTACGACACATACGCAGTAGCAAAAAGGTAACTGAACTCCGTGACCAGCGGCATAGGCCCGTATTCAATTAGAATCGAAAAAGTATCGCAGATTGTGACTTTTCGTCTGTCGGAAACTTATCTCCGTATTCAATTCCATCCACTTTTCGCGTCCGCGGAAAGTCAATGCAATGTAATAGGCGAAAAATATTCGTCTCTGAATAGCAGGAGAAAAGTGGTGCAACATTTTTATTTTGGGGTGCAAAGGTGGGGAAACCACTCAGAACCCTTGGGACAGGCCCCCAAATTATGACTGTCTCTAAAAAAAAAAAACCCAAGGAAAACTTAACACCCCAAAAAAGTACTTTGAATTTGGGGACAAATCAGCAAAATAAAGTTCTGGGGGTGCTCTAAGAAGGGGTCAAGTGTTTTTGGGATTGCAGGTGCTTTTTTGAGGGATGAATTTCACTTTTATTAAAACTGGACTTTAGAGACATTGGTGCAGATGTATGAAGCTCTGGAAAGTGATAAAGTGCAGAGTGGTAACCGTCCAGCCACTCAGCTCCCTACTGTCATCTCACAGGCTGTGTTTGAAAAATGTCAGTTGGGAGCTGATTGGCTGGTCATTTATCACTTCACAGACCTTCATACATCTGCCCCATTATAATATGCTAGCACCCATTTTCAGGTGCCCCAAATTTGACAGGACTACTTCTCTTCACCCAATGCCATTCTTCACCACTTGTGCACAGACGCTAATTAGAGGCAATTGTACCAACTTAAGTACCCCAGTTTTATTAGGACTAATCGGGCACATGTACATTGTTCCCCAATGTTTCTGCATTTTTTTTTTTTTTTTGGGGGGGGGGTTCAGGCTGATTTCCCCGATTCGGACACCAGTTTACGCCTGTTCTGACCTTGTGTCGCCGTTTTCGTGTCGTCTTTTGGAATTGACGAGGGCGAATAGCGGGTAGGCGCACGCTAAGTTTCCGCGGCTAAAATACACAATGTAAGCGAAAAGTCTGGCATGCGAAACTTAATCGCGTACACAAAACTGATTGAATACTGCCCATAGTTTGGGACTCCGGGCGACGATATACAAACCGCATTTACCTACGTGACTGATAAAAATGACAGGACTCGTTCCTGGGGTGGCAAGGCGTGCCATGGGCCAGCATTAGATATCTGCTTTCCTGTCCCCTCAGCCCTCCACATGCAAACAAAGATTGAGACGGAGCGCTCAGCATCCTGGTAGTCTTACTAAAAGGCAGTGCAAAAGCAAAAAAAAAAAAAGCAGACTGCTGCTGGTGTTTGGAGGCGTCAAGAACGGGGGCGAGTCGGCACCATTTTCTGGGAGTGTCGAAGTCAATGGCTGAGTCTTTGGACACAGCTTCACTGCCCCCGGACATCCTGAGTAATCAGATGGCCGATGGTCACTCAGCTGATCTAATGGCCAAGTCTTTGGACGCAGCAGCAGATCACAGAAGCCGGAGGAAGGCATCTATTTTAACTTAAGACGCCTCCAGCGGCTTTTGCAGGTTTTAGCACAGCGGCAGCGTCTGTGCTACTGCGTCCGTCCCAGGTCCAGGCACTGACGCAATGCAACCTTACGTCAAGACGAGAGGCCCATATGTTAACGGGGGACATTAACCAACTGTTACAACTTCCTAGGCGAACAGCCGTATACACAACATATAACGCACAGAACTGGTCATTGGCAAATATCACACATTATAGACTGCCAGGGAGAAAACACAATACATCCTGCAGGAATTAGAGCACCTTTATCTTACAGGAGATCCTCCCAAGAATAAATGCAATCTTCCAAGGCCATTAGGCACCCCGAGAACTGGCACAAAGCTGCTTGAACACAGGTACTGGGGAATGTAAATGCAACATTTTCTGGGTTGTAACAGCGACAGATACTGACATTACTGCTCAGTATTTATTGCGTAATCTGCGGCTGTAAAATTAATGAGTAACAGCAGCCAAACGCCAACACAGGGAGCACCCAGCTCCTCCGTACAATGGGGATCCCGGGATTGTGAAACATTAACCCTCACCCTGATTGCACAAGCCTGGGGACATTCCCTGGCACCGCCACCTACATACCTGCCAGTAACGTGCTGTAAATAGCACAAATGTTCTAGATCACGTTGTAACGAGACATTTGCCATCATTAGGGCTGGACGTTACTAGCTGGCTTGGTGATACAGAATTTGCTATGGAAACAAGAGAAGATCCCCCTTATCACTCTGGGGGTTGGCAGCATAAGTTAAGGGGGCAAAGCTGGGTGCAATACCCCCGTCGTGTGCGCGGCCAGATATTTCAGCGCTTGAAATAGTCCTCTGTAAATCTCTGGGTGTGGCGCACGCATTTCTGCTACGAAAATCTACTGCTTGCAACCGCTCGGCCAGCATAGAGATGCCCGCTACCGCTTTCTCACATCCGTAATACCCTCGCAGTCCTGCGTATACATCGGTAACATCGGCCCCTCACACAGAATTACAGCAGGTCTGACCTGTCCCAGAAATCGCTAACCTCGTCGCACGCAGTGAGTACTCAAGCTCCATATGCCGCCGCAGTGACTAATTTCTGCACGCCATGTTACGGCGTTCAAACTTGCAGGCGCGTCTGCGTTTCTCCGACCACTTCATCACCACCCCCAAACGCTCACGGACTGTCACCCACTCTGCGATGAATTCCTGTCCGCACGCCTGATCGCAGTGCGATCGCAATGCTATCCTGCGGACTGCGGTGAATGCGTAATATGCACCATCGGCTGATCTGCGCACGTGGTTGCAATTGCGATCAATGCTGAATTAGGCCCCGTGTCAGGAGAAGCCAGAGGAACTCATTCTTTGTTAGAATCTCTGTCGGGCAGCACGGTTTGTGTAGTGGTTAGCGTTACTGCCTCACAGGAGTTCCATTCCTGACCAAGGCCACGGTGTGGAGTTTGTATGTTCTACACGTGTTTGTTTAGGTTTTCCTTCAGGTGCTTCAGTTTCATACTGGTAGGTTATTTGGCTTCTGACAAAACAATTACCACTGATGTGTACGTATGTGGCAGGGACTATAGACTGTAAGCTCCACTGGGACAGGGACGTATATGAAGGACTGCTAGAATGAAGGCTAGTACTTATAGTAGGTTTCCCTGCAGTTTTGTAGGTTTCGCTCTCATCACTCATATTTCTGACATCAGCATCCTTTAAGCTGGGTGCAGACTAGACGATATATTGGATGATTTGTGATCTTGAGGCGAATCGGAACGACAAATCATCCAGTGTGTACGCACTATTGCGCGCTCCTGTGCGTCGTTCATCGCATCTTCAGATCGGCCTGTACTCTGACGGCCAACACCATGCTTCTGGATGCAGAGGGGGTACAATATATCGGCCGGTCGCACACCAGATCATGCAGTGTGTATGGACCGTCCGATATATATTGTGCCGTCGCTGGGTACACAGTTTGGGCGGGATGCATTCCGATCATCGCATACATGCTGGCATTGGTAACACCGATATGCATGACGATCCCCTTTGCGGATGAGGGACTTCCAGGTTTATGGCCCAGAAGTCCCTCTGGCGTCCTTCTGCGCATAAGGATACACGTGCCGCGGGGGGGTGCTGGGAGGGATCAGATTGCATCGCTCTATCAGCACACAGAGGAGAGAAGCCCATAGGTTTCTATGGGTAACGCCATCAGGAAGATGGAGCTACCCACCACAACCAAGTCCCGGGGGGCATCGCACTAGGGGGCTTGGTGCATGTGAGACATTTTCAGGGTTTGACCGCATTTTTCCCCTTGATGCATCCCGCCCATCGTCTAGTGTGTACCCATTACATTACACATGCAGAGATTGGGGCCGTCGCAGCTGTGTGCTGAACCTATATCTCCCTCCGTGCCGACATATTTAGACTTCTACGGATGGTAACACTTCATCAAGAACCATTTCAAGCTGCCGTCATAAAACCCAATAGGAAATATATAACGGCTGAGCGATATCTGCATTTCATGCAGTGGTGTAACTAGGGCACGACCGCCGGGGCTCGTGCCCTGAGCGCCGCCAGCCAGGGTACAGGCCCGCCCTAGTCACTCAGTGTAGTGCAGACCACAGTGAGTGCGGTCCGCACTACACAGTTCCATACGCAACGCCGCCGGATAGTACACGCGTAGTACCCGGCGGTGTGTGTTTCAGCAGCCAGTGAGAATCGGACAGTTGGCTGCTGCGCCCACTGCTAGTGGCAGGCTGGAGCTTACTCATGAGCTCCGCCTTCCGGCTCCTGCAGTGGGTGATGGGAGATGACATAGAGCGGGAGGACGGAGGAGTAGACAGCGGCAGGCGCGGCAGGAGTGGGTACTCAGGTAAGTTAGTGAGTGTTTTGTGTCCATCTGTCTATTATACACTACTGGGGGCACTGTATAAGGGGCAATACTGGGGGCACTGTATAAGGGGCAATACTGGGGGCACTGTATAAGGGGCAATACTGGGGGCACTGTATAAGGGGCAATACTGGGGGCACTGTATAAGGGGCAATACTGGGGGCACTGTATAAGGGGCAATACTGGGGGCACTGTATAAGGGGCACAGTTTGAGGGTGCACTTCTGGGGGCATTGTATAAAGGCCACCACTACATGGGGCACTGCTACTAGGGAAATTGCATAAGGGGCACTACTACAGTGGGCATTGCAAGAGGGGCGGCACTACTAGTTGGGGCATTAAGGTGCATATGTAATAGAAAGGAATGTTCCCAGAGTGATGAGACAGGGGTGTGTGTCACGTGGACATGTCCCATTTTTCAGTGGCCACGTCCTTTGTGGCATGTGCACACGCCCATTTTTTCGGCACATGGGGAGGGCGGGGGGCTCCATTTTTAATTTTTCCCTGGGCTCCATATACCCTAGTTACGCCACTGGTTTCATCCATCCATAATGTTGTTATATAAAATTGCACAGAAATCTCACTCCCCGGACCGGAGAAGCCGCTATGCGAGGTGCAATGACAACGTCAGGTATTTATGTCGCTTACTTAACAAAACCGTATTGGTGCGCAGAACAGTTGTGAGAATGGTTCGCCAAGCACGGTCAGCACTTCCCTTGTGGATTGCTGAGATGAGTGTAATAAGAATGTTTTCAAGGTGCTTCCTAAAACGTGTGTAACAACGCTTTAAAAAAAAAAAAAAAAAAGTAAGAACGACCTGTAGGAATTACCGCCATTGATCAAGTGACGCAACTTTTGGCAATGCTTTGTCGTTTACATAACTAAACTTATCTCTGGTTAACCTGTCTGAGAGGGTATTTCATGCATTTAAGTGCCATGGGCAGGAAGAGTGAGAAGGAATCAGAGAAATCAAGATTAGAGGCTTCATAATGATTCTCATGGTTACTTGAAAATACTTGAGCATTAGCAGAAAGTCACCCTGAAATGTATCGGGAAGTTACAGCGATCTATACATTGGTTTCTGCTGACTGTCTAAGCAGCGCAGCTCGGTTTACGCGACTTTTATAGGTTACTGTAAATACAAAGCAGTTTATCCTCATTCTACAGAACACGACAAAGCTACAATACAATTATCCTGTTACCGCTGGAAAAGGCCACCACAAATAATTATTATATGCAAAGTCAGAACAGAAAGCCCTTATCCTGTGATAATAGTCACAACTACACAAAACACACCGCAATAAAGTCACACAAGTTTATTGTCACCTGCTAAGAAAGCAAATAAGATCACCGCCACAGGATATTATATACGAGCATTTAAAATTAAACTAAAGCTATCCAGCCCAATGTCACTACGCAAAACAGTCATCTTTCAGTACATGCCAAGCAGGGTGGTACCTCTATACCTTGCATCACAGTGATGTCACTAGTGTGAGGAATGTTCTCCAGCGTTTCCCAAACACGATCCTCAAAGCCTCTCGACCGTCCAGGTTTTAAAAATATCCATGCTGGAGTACATGAGTTTACGTTTACAATGACTGAAGTAATAAGTAAGACACCTGTGCTCAAGCATGGATTTCCTTAAAACCAGCACTGTTAGGGGGCTTGATGACAGAGGACCTGATTAAGACCCGGTCGCTCTGACAGAGCGCTCGCTCTGAATCAGGGCCGGGATTTTGTTTTTATTTTTAGAACGGCCTCCTGGCCGCTCGCATAGCGACCACCCACAGCTACAGCGAGCGGCCATGATGATGGTCGCGATGGTCAAGACCATCGGGCTTGCGACGAGACTCTTGTGGTAGGTCTCGTGGCCGCAAGCCCCAGAGGGATTTCGGCTCTAGCAGAGCTGGAATCTCTCCACTGACATCACTTGTGATGTCAGAGGGGCCGCCCCCAGACGGTAGGCGTTCTCATGGGAACACCTCCATCTGGACAGCCACTCCCCCGGCCCGCCCACCAAAGGAGGCGAGCTGTCACTCAACATCGACAGCACGCCCCCTTTGGTGCAAGACCCGGAGCGATGGATTACCCGTCGCTAGCCGGGTCTCACGCATGCTCACAACGGAGCCGGCTCCGTCATGCGCATGAGCTCTGGGCCACCATCGACCCGGTTGCGAGCGCACAGCGCTTGCGACCGGGTCTGAATCAGGCCCAGAGTTCAGGAAACACAGATCTAATGCAGTGATTAAAATCCAGTTCTTAAGTACCCCCAACAGGTCATGTTTTGTGGATTTCTCCAATCTTGCACAGGTGATTTAAACAATTTTGCTGGGTCAGTATTTATCCCACCTGCTTCCACAGACAGAAATCCCGAAAACATGGCCTGTTGGGTGTACTTGAGGACTGGAGTTGAAAAACACTGATTTAATCAGTGCTCTTTACAGACTATAGTTGGGGGTTGATTAAATTAGGCACAATGTAAGTGCGTGCATATGCAGAATTTTGGGTAGCCCCAGACTCGCTGACATTTATTCCCAGCCCCTATTTTTTTAATGTAAGAAAGTACATGTGAAAAAAATGCTCAGATTTATGTCATATTTTGGGGGAAGATTTCTGCAGCAGCCATTCACGGCCCCCGGGGGCTCTACCCCCCAATAAACAAGTACAGTAACTTTACCTGCAGCAGACAGGTGTGGAGACAGAAAGTGTCTGTGTGTGGGGAAGTAATTACTACACATATGTAACACGGTCATAGACACAATGTCAAATTCCTAAACACACAAATGTTTTTAAACCTCTCTCTAGGGGGGCGATTCAATTCAGCTGTACAGCCCCGGGAAGGAGTTCCCGGAGCCAGTCAATTCTCTGCGCTGTTAAGTCCGACTAAAACTACTTAAGTCGGAGAATGGCGGTCAGTGCGCCTAAAGCTGTTATTTCGTCGTGCTGTCATTCTCTGACTAAAGTGCCGGTCACAAGGCTTCTAGCACTGCGCTAAGCTGAAAAACAGCATCGCGGCCGGCACTTGAGCCCGATTTCTGCACGCACCCTCAGGAGGGAGCCAGCAGAAAACCTTTAGTCGGGATAACCGCGGTGAATTGAATCGCTTCGGGATTTCCGGCCCAGGGCTATTCAGCATCACGTTGAATTGAATCGCCTCCATATTCCCATTAGATAGATCACAGGGAAAGCTCTAAAATGGCGTCATTGTGCGTTTAAGCTTTTCGTCACAGTCTAAATAGTGGAAGTAAGAACAGTAATGGTCACGCTGTTCCCCCATTATGCAGCTGCCGCAATCACTAAATAACGAAAAGGATGCTCCATTCAAGAGCATGACCCTCCCATGCAGGGAGACAGAAGGTGGTCCCAGAGGAAGGCACAAGGCAAAGTGGGCACACACCTATAAAGTGGACGAGAAAGTTTGCTAACAAAAAAACAAAACACATTAATGTCACAGACTGGCACCGGCCCGCCCACATCTGATTGGCACAGGTGATAACCGTAAGTTTACCGGTTGCTGGATCCAGTTCCTCTACTATACGCTTAATGGGAATTTACCAGAGAACCGCTCACAGCTTCAAACATCCGCTCCTTGTTTTTACAGAGCAAATACCTGCGGGGAAGTGTTTGGGGTGACAACAAGACAAGTTGTTTTTTTTTGTTTGTTTTTTTAAAAAGGGGGAAGGACGGCTGTATTTTCGAACCGAGTGGAACCATATTTTAAGATTTTCAAAAAACAAATATCACGGAAATCCCCATCACAGCCACCTCCTTGCGAACGCGCACAATGGAATACCAGGATCAGGTCACTGCACCATTATGCACTTTATTAAACTTGAAGATATTTACAGCAAATGCATTAAAAGTTCAGACATTAATGGGAGACATTTTTAAAAATAATAAATTGGTAAGAACATTGCTAAGGTATGATGGGAGGTCCGGTGTGATCAGGAGATAATCTGACATTTCATCAGGAAATAGCCCATAAATCACTGATGTACACTGTAGGCATCAGATAACATACTGCTAGCATAACCCAACAGTGATTAACCAATACGGCTAATACGGAAATGAGCAGACACTAACTTCTAATTACAAGGTAATGATAGTTATTAATCTGTAACACATCACAAGCACACAATGTGTCATCCAGTGTGACAAAAGAAAAATCTATATTGAGCTATGTGTATACATATAACTTCTGTACGGAGTCACATTACAGTATGACCACACAACTTCTGCAGGCAGTATTGTTGGCACTATGCGCCCTAGCAGCATCTATTACACGGCTATAACATCATTTGGGAGGGGGGGGCAGTCAGCCATCGCTGGGAATATGAGTTGCCCTATGACATTGCCAGGGGTGCGCGCGTGCCCCCACCCCAGGAACACACAGGATGGAGACACAGCGGCAGCATTGCAGTAGATGGGGGGGATTGGAGACTATTGTTGTGGGGCAGAAACCATCTGTTACATTGTAATCCTCACACAGAGTCCTCTGCACTGCTGCTGCTAACCATTCATTGCTGCCGGAGACAGGGACACACACTGCATGCACACATTATACACACACACACTGCATGCACACATTATACACACACACTGCATGCACACATTATACACTGCATGCACACATTATACACACTGCATGCACACATACACACATTATACACTGCATGCACACATTATACACACTGCATGCACACATACACACACACACTGCATGCACACATACACACACACACTGCATGCACACATTATACGCACACATTACACACACACACACACTGCATGCACACATTACACACACACACACACACTGCATGCACACATTACACACACACACACACTGCATGCACACATACACTGCATGCACACATACACATTATACACACACACACTGCATGCACACATTATACACACACACACTGCATGCACACATTATACACACACACACACACTGCATGCACACATTATACACACACACACACTGCATGCACACATACACATACACATACACATTATACACACTGCATGCACACATTTACACATTATACACTGCATGCACACATTCACATATTATACACACACTATACACACACTAATTATACACATTATACACACACACTGCATGCGCGCACACACACACTATACACACACTAATTATACACACATTCACATATTATACACACATACACTACACACAATGTGGCTACTGAATATAATATATACATACTCTGCAATGATATAATATATGTAAGTGATGCACAGCAGGGGATATAGCGCTCTGTGTGGGTTACTATGTATAGCACATTATGCATGTACATGTGTATGTATACATTAGACACAATGCTACTATGCGAGTACAACACCGCACACCGGGTGTATGATGCTGGGAGTGTGCCCGGCGGCTGTATCAGGCTGCCATTGTGTGTAAGTAGGTCATACATGTGTCATACGAGAGCGCCCTGTATGCAGAGTATGTGCAGCCTTTGTGTGCGCTGAACGTTCCCCGGTGTCACTTACCCCGCACGCCGCCGGCTCTCCCGCTCACTCAGCGACCCGCTGCAGCCTTCCTATACTACCGCCTTCGTAACCGGGGCTCCGCCTCTCACCGGAGAAGCCCGCCCACTACGGCCACGCCCTTCAGCAATCTACCCGCCTGCCGCTGGCTGTGACCACGCCCACTGGAATTGGAGGATATCTCAGGCAACGACGATCCGGCAAAGCATCTCCCCGCCCCTCTCCCTGTGCGTCCCCGCCTACTCCTCAACAGCCCGGACTGGGCGGGGCCTCCAGCAGAGCGTACAGCCGTCACGTGACCCGGGCCAGAGAGGAGACCCAGAGCCTGTCCTCGTGTGACCCGGGGGCCGGCGGGAGTGCGGGGCGGGGACAACGGGGGACCCTCACCCCACGCGGCCGCGACCCCTCCCCCACTGCCACGACCCCCTCATCACATTATGGTGTTATTATTATCCCCCTCCTCACATTATAGTGTTATTATTATCCCCCTCCTCACATTATAGTGTTATTATTATCCCCCTCCTCACATTATAGTGTTATTATTATCCCTCCTCACATTATAGTGTTATTATTATCCCCCTCCTCACATTATAGTGTTATTATTATCCCCCTCCTCACATTATAGTGTTATTATCCCCCTCCTCACATTATAGTGTTATTATTATCCCCCTCCTCACATTATAGTGTTATTATTATCCCCCTCCTCACATTATAGTGTTATTATCCCCCTCCTCACATTATAGTGTTATTATTATCCCCCTCCTCACATTATAGTGTTATTATTATCCCCCTCCTCACATTATAGTGTTATTATCCCCCTCCTCACATTATAGTGTTATTATTATCCCCCTCCTCACATTATAGTGTTATTATCCCCCTCCTCACATTATAGTGTTATTATTATCCCTCCTCACATTATAGTGTTATTATTATCCCCCTCCTCACATTATAGTATTATTATTATCCCCCTCCTCACATTATAGTGTTATTATCCCTCCTCACATTATAGTGTTATTATTATCCCCCTCCTCACATTATAGTGTTATTATTATCCCCCT
The DNA here is from genome assembly GCA_031769625.1 of Taudactylus pleione. Lineage (NCBI taxonomy): Eukaryota > Metazoa > Chordata > Amphibia > Anura > Myobatrachidae > Taudactylus > Taudactylus pleione. Next base: position 612,276 of record JAUIMM010001769.1, on the reverse strand, counting down.
CCTCACATTATAGTGTTATTATTATCCCCCTCCTCACATTATAGTGTTATTATTATCCCCCTCCTCACATTATAGTGTTATTATTATCCCCCTCCTCACATTATAGTGTTATTATTATCCCCCTCCTCACATTATAGTGTTATTATTATCCCCCTCCTCACATTATAGTGTTATTATTATCCCCCTCCTCACATTATAGTGTTATTATTATCCCCCTCCTCACATTATAGTGTTATTATTATCCCCCTCCTCACATTATAGTGTTATTATTACCCCCCTCCTCACATTATAGTGTTATTATCCCCCTCCTCACATTATAGTGTTATTATTATCCCCCTCCTCACATTATAGTGTTATTATCCCCCTCCTCACATCATAGTATTATTATTATCCCTCCTCACATTATAGTGTTATTATTATCCCCCTCCTCACATCATAGTGTTATTATCCCTCCTCACATTATAGTGTTATTATTATCCCCCTCCTCACATTATAGTGTTATTATTATCCCTCCTCACATTATAGTGTGATTATTATCCCCCTCCTCACATTATAGTGTTATTATTATCCCTCCTCACATTATAGTGTTATTATTATCCCCCTCCTCACATTATAGTGTTATTATTACCCCCCTCCTCACATCATAGTATTATTATTATCCCCCTCCTCACATTATAGTGTTATTATTATCCCCCTCCTCACATTATAGTGTTATTATTATCCCCCTCCTCACATTATAGTGTTATTATTATCCCCCTCCTCACATTATAGTGTTATTATTATCCCCCTCCTCACATTATAGTGTTATTATTATCCCCCTCCTCACATTATAGTGTTATTATTATCCCCCTCCTCACATTATAGTGTTATTATTATCCCCCTCCTCACATTATAGTGTTATTATTATCCCCCTCCTCACATTATAGTGTTATTATTATCCCCCTCCTCACATTATAGTGTTATTATTATCCCCCTCCTCACATTATAGTGTTATTATTATCCCCCTCCTCACATTATAGTGTTATTATTATCCCCCTCCTCACATTATAGTGTTATTATTATCCCTCCTCACATTATAGTGTTATTATTATCCCCCTCCTCACATTATAGTGTTATTATTATCCCCCTCCTCACATTATAGTGTTATTATTATCCCTCCTCACATTATAGTGTTATTATTATCCCTCCTCACATTATAGTGTTATTATTATCCCCCTCCTCACATTATAGTGTTATTATTATCCCCCTCCTCACATTATAGTGTTATTATTATCCCCCTCCTCACATTATAGTGTTATTATTATCCCCCTCCTCACATTATAGTGTTATTATTATCCCTCCTCACATTATAGTGTTATTATTACCCCCCTCCTCACATTATAGTGTTATTATCCCCCTCCTCACATTATAGTGTTATTATTATCCCCCTCCTCACATTATAGTGTTATTATCCCCCTCCTCACATCATAGTATTATTATTATCCCTACTCACATTATAGTGTTATTATTATCCCCCTCCTCACATCATAGTATTATTATTATCCCTCCTCACATTATAGTGTGATTATTATCCCCCTCCTCACATTATAGTGTTATTATCCCTCCTCACATTATAGTGTTATTATTATCCCCCTCCTCACATTATAGTGTTATTATTACCCCCCTCCTCACATCATAGTATTATTATTATCCCCCTCCTCACATTATAGTGTTATTATTATCCCCCTCCTCACATTATAGTGTTATTATTATCCCCCTCCTCACATTATAGTGTTATTATTATCCCCCTCCTCACATTATAGTGTTATTATTATCCCCCTCCTCACATTATAGTGTTATTATTATCCCCCTCCTCACATTATAGTGTTATTATTATCCCCCGCCTCACATTATAGTGTTATTATTATCCCCCTCCTCACATTATAGTGTTATTATTATCCCTCCTCACATTATAGTGTTATTATTACCCCCCTCCTCACATTATAGTGTTATTATCCCCCTCCTCACATTATAGTGTTATTATTATCCCCCTCCTCACATTATAGTGTTATTATTATCCCCCTCCTCACATTATAGTGTTATTATTATCCCCCTCCTCACATTATAGTGTTATTATTATCCCCCTCCTCACATTATAGTGTTATTATCCCCCTCCTCACATTATAGTATTATTATTATCCCCCTCCTCACATTATAGTGTTATTATTATCCCTCCTCACATTATAGTGTTATTATTACCCCCCTCCTCACATTATAGTGTGATTATTATCCCCCTCCTCACATTATAGTGTGATTATTATCCCCCTCCTCACATTATAGTATTATTATTATCCCCCTCCTCACATTATAGTGTGATTATTATCCCCCTCCTCACATTATAGTGTTATTATTATCCCTCCTCACATTATAGTGTTATTATCCCCCTCCTCACATTATAGTGTTATTATTATCCCCCTCCTCACATTATAGTGTTATTATTATCCCTCCTCACATTATAGTGTTATTATTACCCCCCTCCTCACATTATAGTGTGATTATTATCCCCCTCCTCACATTATAGTGTGATTATTATCCCTCCTCACATTATAGTGTTATTATTATCCCCCTCCTCACATTATAGTATTATTATTATCCCCCTCCTCACATTATAGTGTGATTATTATCCCCCTCCTCACATTATAGTGTTATTATCCCTCCTCACATTATAGTGTTATTATTATCCCCCTCCTCACATTATAGTGTTATTATTATCCCCCTCCTCACATTATAGTGTGATTATTATCCCCCTCCTCACATTATAGTGTGATTATTATCCCTCCTCACATTATAGTGTTATTATTATCCCCCTCCTCACATTATAGTGTTATTATTATCCCCCTCCTCACATTATAGTGTTATTATTATCCCTCCTCACATTATAGTGTTATTATTATCCCCCTCCTCACATTATAGTGTGATTATTATCCCCCTCCTCACATTATAGTGTTATTATTATCCCCCTCCTCACATTATAGTGTTATTATTATCCCCCTCCTCACATCATAGTGTTATTATTATCCCTCCTCACATTATAGTGTTATTATTATCCCCCTCCTCACATTATAGTGTTATTATTATCCCCCTCCTCACATCATAGTGTTATTATTATCCCTCCTCACATTATAGTGTTATTATTATCCCCCTCCTCACATTATAGTGTTATTATCCCCCTCCTCACATTATAGTGTTATTATTATCCCCCTCCTCACATTATAGTGTTATTATTATCCCCCTCCTCACATTATAGTGTTATTATTATCCCGCTCCTCACATTATATTGTTATTATCCCCCTCCTCACATTATAGTGTTATTATTATCCCCCTCCTCACATTATAGTGTTATTATTATCCCCCTCCTCACATTATAGTGTTATTATTATCCCCCTCCTCACATCATAGTGTTATTATTATCCCTCCTCACATTATAGTGTTATTATTATCCCCCTCCTCACATTATAGTGTTATTATTATCCCCCTCCTCACATTATAGTGTTATTATTATCCCCCTCCTCACATTATAGTGTTATTATCCCTCCTCACATTATAGTGTTATTATTATCCCCCTCCTCACATTATAGTGTTATTATTATCCCCCTCCTCACATTATAGTGTTATTATCCCCCTCCTCACATTATAGTGTTATTATTATCCCCCTCCTCACATTATAGTGTTATTATTATCCCCCTCCTCACATTATAGTGTGATTATTATCCCTCCTCACATTATAGTGTGATTATTATCCCCTCCTCACATTATAGTGTTATTATCCCCCTCCTCACATTATAGTGTGATTATTATCCCTCCTCACATTATAGTGTGATTATTATCCCCCTCCTCACATTATAGTGTGATTATTATCCCCCTCCTCACATTATAGTGTTATTATTATCCCCTCCTCACATTATAGTGTTATTATTATCCCTCCTCACATTATAGTGTTATTATTATCCCCCTCCTCACATTATAGTGTTATTATCCCCCTCCTCACATTATAGTGTGATTATTATCCCCCTCCTCACATTATAGTGTGATTATTATCCCCCTCCTCACATTATAGTGTTATTATCCCCCTCCTCACATTATAGTGTTATTATTATCCCTCCTCACATTATAGTGTTATTATTATCCCCCTCCTCACATTATAGTGTTATTATCCCCCTCCTCACATTATAGTGTGATTATTATCCCCCTCCTCACATTATAGTGTTATTATTATCCCCCTCCTCACATTATAGTGTTATTATCCCCCTCCTCACATTATAGTGTGATTATTATCCCCCTCCTCACATTATAGTGTTATTATCCCCCTCCTCACATTATAGTGTGATTATTATCCCCCTCCTCACATTATAGTGTTATTATCCCCCTCCTCACATTATAGTGTGATTATTATCCCCCTCCTCACATTATAGTGTTATTATCCCCCTCCTCACATTATAGTGTTATTATCCCCCTCCTCACATTATAGTGTTATTATTATCCCCCTCCTCACATTATAGTGTTATTATCCCCCTCCTCACATTATAGTGTTATTATTATCCCCCTCCTCACATTATAGTGTTATTATTATCCCCTCCTCACATTATAGTGTTATTATCCCCCTCCTCACATTATAGTGTTATTATTATCCCTCCTCACATTATAGTGTTATTATTATCCCCCTCCTCACATTATAGTGTTATTATTATCCCCCTCCTCACATTATAGTGTGATTATTATCCCCCTCCTCACATTATAGTGTTATTATTATCCCCCTCACATTATAGTGTGATTATTATCCCCCTCCTCACATTATAGTGTTATTATCCCCCTCCTCACATTATAGTGTTATTATTATCCCTCCTCACATTATAGTGTTATTATTATCCCCCTCCTCACATTATAGTGTTATTATTATCCCCCTCCTCACATTATAGTGTTATTATTATCCCCCTCCTCACATTATAGTGTTATTATTATCCCCCTCCTCACATTATAGTGTTATTATTATCCCCCTCCTCACATTATAGTGTTATTATTATCCCCCTCCTCACATTATAGTGTTATTATTATCCCCCTCCTCACATTATAGTGTTATTATTATCCCCCTCCTCACATTATAGTGTGATTATTATCCCCCTCCTCACATTATAGTGTGATTATTATCCCCCTCCTCACATTATAGTGTTATTATTATCCCCCTCCTCACATTATAGTGTTATTATTATCCCTCCTCACATTATAGTGTTATTATCCCCCTCCTCACATTATAGTGTTATTATTATCCCCCTCCTCACATTATAGTGTTATTATTATCCCCCTCCTCACATTATAGTGTTATTATCCCCCGCCTCACATTATAGTGTTATTATCCCCCTCCTCACATTATAGTGTTATTATTATCCCCCTCCTCACATTATAGTGTTATTATCCCCCTCCTCACATTATAGTGTTATTATTATCCCCCTCCTCACATTATAGTGTTATTATTATCCCCTCCTCACATTATAGTGTTATTATTATCCCCCTCCTCACATTATAGTGTTATTATTATCCCTCCTCACATTATAGTGTTATTATCCCCCTCCTCACATTATAGTGTTATTATTATCCCCCTCCTCACATTATAGTGTTATTATCCCCCTCCTCACATTATAGTGTTATTATTATCCCCCTCCTCACATTATAGTGTTATTATCCCCCTCCTCACATTATAGTGTTATTATCCCCCTCCTCACATTATAGTGTTATTATTATCCCCCTCCTCACATTATAGTGTTATTATCCCCCTCGTCACATTATAGTGTTATTATCCCTCCTCACATTATAGTGTTATTATCCCCCTCCTCACATTATAGTGTTATTATTATCCCCTCCTCACATTATAGTGTTATTATCCCCCTCCTCACATTATAGTGTTATTATTATCCCTCCTCACATTATAGTGTTATTATCCCCCTCCTCACATTATAGTGTTATTATTATCCCCCTCCTCACATTATAGTGTTATTATTATCCCCCTCCTCACATTATAGTGTTATTATCCCCCTCCTCACATTATAGTGTTATTATCCCCCTCCTCACATTATAGTGTTATTATTATCCCCTCCTCACATTATAGTGTTATTATCCCCCTCCTCACATTATAGTGTTATTATCCCCCTCCTCACATTATAGTGTTATTATTATCCCCCTCCTCACATTATAGTATTATTATCCCCCTCCTCACATCACAGTGTTATTATCCCCCTCCTCACATTATAGTGTGATTACTATCCCCCTCCTCACATTATAGTGTTATTATCCCCCTCCTCACATTATAGTGTTATTATCCCCCTCCTCACATTATAGTGTTATTATCCCCCTCCTCACATTATAGTGTGATTATTATCCCCCTCCTCACATTATAGTGTTATTATCCCCCTCCTCACATTATAGTGTTATTATTATCCCTCCTCACATTATAGTGTTATTATTATCCCCCTCCTCACATTATAGTGTTATTATTATCCCCCTCCTCACATTATAGTGTTATTATTATCCCTCCTCACATTATAGTGTTATTATTATCCCCCTCCTCACATTATAGTGTTATTATTATCCCCCTCCTCACATTATAGTGTTATTATTATCCCCCTCCTCACATTATAGTGTTATTATTATCCCCCTCCTCACATTATAGTGTTATTATCCCCCTCCTCACATTATAGTGTTATTATTATCCCCCTCCTCACATTATAGTGTTATTATTATCCCTCCTCACATTATAGTGTTATTATCCCCCTCCTCACATTATAGTGTGATTATTATCCCCCTCCTCACATTATAGTGTTATTATCCCCCTCCTCACATTATAGTGTTATTATCCCCCTCCTCACATTATAGTGTTATTATCCCCCTCCTCACATTATAGTGTTATTATTATCCCCCTCCTCACATTATAGTGTTATTATTATCCCTCCTCACATTATAGTGTTATTATCCCCCTCCTCACATTATAGTGTTATTATTACCCCCTCCTCACATTATAGTGTTATTATTATCCCTCCTCACATTATAGTGTTATTATTATCCCCCTCCTCACATTATAGTGTTATTATCCCCCTCCTCACATTATAGTGTTATTATTATCCCCCTCCTCACATTATAGTGTTATTATTATCCCTCCTCACATTATAGTGTTATTATTACCCCCCTCCTCACATTATAGTGTTATTATCCCCCTCCTCACATTATAGTGTGATTATTATCCCCCTCCTCACATTATAGTGTTATTATTATCCCCCTCCTCACATTATAGTGTTATTATTATCCCCCTCCTCACATTATAGTGTTATTATTACCCCCTCCTCACATTATAGTATTATTATCCCCTCCTCACATCATAGTGTGATTATTATCCCCCTCCTCACATTATAGTGTTATTATTATCCCCCTCCTCACATTATAGTGTTATTATTATCCCTCCTCACATTATAGTGTTATTATTATCCCCCTCCTCACATTATAGTGTTATTATTATCCCCCTCCTCCCATTATAGTGTTATTATCCCCCTCCTCACATTATAGTGTTATTATCCCTCCTCACATTATAGTGTTATTATTATCCCCTCCTCACATTATAGTGTTATTATTACCCCCCTCCTCACATTATAGTATTATTATCCCCCTCCTCACATTATAGTGTTATTATTACCCCCCTCCTCACATTATAGTGTTATTATTATCCCCTCCTCACATTATAGTGTTATTATTATCCCCTCCTCACATCACAGTGTTATTATCCCCCTCCTCACATTATAGTGTTATTATTATCCCCCTCCTCACATTATAGTGTTATTATTATCCCCCTCCTCACATTATAGTGTTACTATTATCCCTCCTCACATTATAGTGTTATTATTATCCCCCTCCTCACATTATAGTGTTATTTTTATCCCTCCTCACATTATAGTGTTATTATTGTCCCCCTCCTCACATTATAGTGTTATTATTACCCCCCTCCTCACATTATAGTGTTATTATCCCCCTCCTCACATTATAGTGTTATTATTACCCCCCTCCTCACATTATAGTATTATTATCCCCCTCCTCACATTATAGTGTTATTATTACCCCCCTCCTCACATTATAGTATTATTATCCCCTCCTCACATCATAGTGTGATTATTATCCCCTCCTCACATCACAGTGTTATTATCCCCCTCCTCACATTATAGTGTTATTATTATCCCCCTCCTCACATCATAGTGTTATTATTATCCCTCCTCACATTATAGTGTTATTATTATCCCCCTCCTCACATTATAGTGTGATTATTATCCCCCTCCTCACATCATAGTGTGATTATTATCCCCCTCCTCACATTACAGTGTTATTGTCCCCTTCCTCACATTACAACATTATTATTATACCCTTCTCCCATTACCGCGTTATTTTTATCCCCTGATTCATGGTACATATATTTAAACAAATAAATTCTCACAGCTGCTGTAGCAGGTGAAACAAAAACTACCTAGGAAAAAAACAGGAATGTATTAAACCGAAAACAATATACAATATATATATATATATATATATATATATATATATTATATACTGCCTGCGCTGTTCCCCAGCTTTGGAACTCCCTCCCTCTCCCCATCAGACTCTGCACCTCTCTACAATCTTTCAAAGGAGCTCTTAAGACCCACTACTTCATTAAAGCCTTCCAGCTCTTATCCTAACTTGCTGCTGCTTCATCTTCCTTCCTCCCTGCCCACCCCATTCTGTGTCACTCCTGTTCATCTGCCCCTCCCTTAAAGAATGTAAGCTCTTCCGAGCAGGGCCCTCTACCCTATTGTGCTTCTCCCTACTGTAATTTAATTTATCTCTTACTCCCCACTAGGGCAACCAACACTTGGCTTCTTATGTGGGCGTAAAGGTCGCTAATATAGCAATGTTTATTAAACTTGTCCATGTCCTGCTTTGTATTGCAAGTCACTGGTTACTTATTTGTTCATGTACTTTGTAAGACGCTGCAGAACACTTGTGGCGCCATATAAATAAATGAAAATAATAATAATATTATATATATATACATATATATATATATATATATATAATACTAGCTGGAGTACCTGGCGCTGCCCGGGATTTTAAGAATGTTTGTTTACACATCATCCTCCAACAAACCTCTCCTTAGGCAGGCCTCACGAAAAGTGTGACAAACTTCCCCATCCACAGTCCTAAGGTCTTCGAAGGAAGTAGGACCTGTAACGGTGTAAAGCAAACTTCGGAGATAGAAGCATTCAAAATTTGTCGGATGTACAGTGTAAACATGGCCAAGAGCTTCTGTTGCTCTGATACCAGGATGACTGTGTACTTCCTGGTTGCTGGATCGCACTATAAAATAATAAGCCTTGCTTAATATCAATAGTGGTTATAAATTCATACAGCATTTAAAAGGTACTGTAAACTCCATGCTAGAAATATAGTAAATGATGTTCAAAGACTTAGATTATATTCTACAGAATAAAATTCCATAATTCCTTAGTATGTAGCAAAATGCATGTTATAAAATAAATTATGAAATTAAACAAAATAATATTTTAATATTTTTATTATTGACCTTGCAGATGGCCCAAGAAGAATGGTGTCCAAATCTGCATCTAACAATAAACTAATCGGGACAATGCTTTTATTCTTCTTTGGTGTTTTAGGTGTAGAATCATGAGAGATCTTGGCTTGTAAACTGTGGATTTGTATAGAAGGACAGAAGGAAAAATGTTTGCTTTTATATAGTAGATAGTAGAGATAGAAAAGAAAAAAATAGTAGATAAGCTAAATCCTTTTGTAATTCCGTACCTGACCTGTAGAGGGCGAATGCTATGCAAAAATTGTGGTTTTTAATTAATAAAAAATTAACAGTAATTAATTTTGATTTCAAATTTTTTGTTGTTGCCTCCACCGTGTTTTAATATGCTCGTATTTAAAATTTCACGATCTAGGCTTGTAAACTGTGGATTTGTATACAATGACAAATTTTTGCTTTTATATTTAACTAGCTGGAGTACCCTGCGTTGCCCGAGAGTTTAAGAATGTTTGTTTACACATCATCCTCCAACAAACCTCTCCTTAGGCAGGCCTCACGAAAAGTGTGACAAACGTCCCCATCTACAGTCCTAAGGTTTTCGAAGGAAGTAGGACCTATAACAGTGTAAAGAAAACTTTGGAGAGAGAAGCATTCAAAATTTGTCGTATGTACAGTGTAAACATGGCCAAGAGCTTCTGTTGCTCTGATACCAGGATGACTGTGTACTCCCTGGTTGCTGGATCGCACTATGAAATGCACAGCTACTACTTCCAGTTCCTTGTGCAGCTGTTTCCGGCATTCAGGATCTCCACGGTGTATAAAATTCATCCAATCGGTTTTACCCTTCAGGGGATGACAAATGAATGAACCGGAAGTAGCCTCTGTGCGTTCCATAGTGCGGTCCAGTAACCAAGGAGGTAGACAAAAAAGTTTGGTCGCCACTGTTGACACCATCTAGTTGTGTAAGCTGATACATGAGCAAGTATAAATAAAAATTCGTGCTGCAGAGCTACATTTTTGCATCCCATTATAGTTGCCATCTTTATGGGCCTGATTCTAAATCAGATGGATCTCTCCTCATGGATGCAGAGAGCAATTTTTACCATATTCAGACTCATAATAAGCCTGGATTAATATCAATAGTGGTTATAAATTCATACAGCATTTAAAAGGTACTGTAATCTCCACGCGAGAGCCATAGTAAATGATGTTCAGAGACTTAGATTATATGCTACAGAATAAAATTCTATAATTCCTTAGTATGTAGCAAAATGCATGTTATAAAATCAAATTAGGAAATTAAACAAAAATAACATTTTAATCTTTTTATTATTGACCTTGCAGATGGCCCAAGAAGAATGGTGTCCAAATATACATCTAACAATAAACCAAACAGGACAATGCTTTTATTCTTCTTTGGTGTTTTAGGTGTAGAACCATGTGAGTTGCCTCCGCCGTGTTTTAATACGCTCGTATGTAAAATTTCTCTTTCTTGGCTTGTAAACTGTGGATTTGTATAGGAGGACAGAAGGACAAATTTTTGCTTTTATATTGTAGATAGATGATGAAAGAAATGGGCACTCCAAGGAGCACTATGTATATTAGGAAAAACTGCACTCCTAAGTAGATTCAGACACCAGAGTGTTTATTAAAAATCCATACAATGTACAGCAACGTTTCGGGCAGCTGTGTGCCCTTTCACAAGCTGCCAGAACCACAGACAAAGTGAGAATAAAAAGGTACCAACTACTCATCTAAGTGTCGCCAGATGGGCTAATTAGCATAGTCATGAAAACAATGTTATCCACAGAAAAACATTGTATGGATTTTTAATAGGCACGTTTGAATCTATTTAGGAGTGCCAATTTTCTGCATATATATATATATATATATATATATGCTACAAATATTACACCAACCACAGATTATAGTGTACAGATATAGGCCTCATTCAGACCCGGTCGCAAGCCCTGAGCGCTTGCAACTGGGTCGCTGTTACGGCCCTACGCACGCGCAGTGGCCGCACAGCGCATGTGCAAGCCCCGGAGCGAGAGAGAAACTCTCTCCTTCCGGAGCTCACTACAAAAGGGGTAGCTGTCGATGTTGATCGACAGCTCGGCCCGTTTTGTAGGCGGGGCGGGTGGGTGGCTACACAAACGGAGGCGTTCCCAAACGGAGGTCTCGTCGCAAGCCCCGATGGTCGCGATGGTCTTGACCATCGCGACCATCGACCTGGTCAGCTAACCCACAGCTTAGCTAGCGACTAGGAGGCTGTACTAAAAAAAAGAAGTGGCCGCCCTCATTCAGAGAGAGAGATCGCTTCCTGTGACCGCCTCTGAATGAGGGCCATATTCCATAGACAAAAAAGCTACGTTTTTTTAAGTATATGTGCATATGTAGCGGCAGCCGCGGGGAGGGGGGCGGACCTAGAAGATGATTGCTATTTCTCTTGAAAGATATATGAAAACAAACAATGGGAGCAGCGCTAGATATACTGAAAATATGTGTAGCAAATTGAATCATATAATCACGTAAATAAAATCATAAAAAAACAGTACATACTAAACATGAAAATATACAAAAAGAGCAATATATACTGATTGGCAGCAATATGTTGTAGAAAATGACCCTGAGACACCAGGCAGTTACAATTGAACCCAAAGCACTAGATATATGAATAATTGAATGAAAGTCCAGCAAGGTGAGTACCTTGAAAAAGCTGCCTGGATGCAGCGAAACACGTAGGTGCGCTTACACTGATTTAACTTTTTAAAACCTGTAACTGGATTACAAGCAATCTTCACAGCCTTGGGTCTACTTTTGGACGGTGGACTTTGAGTGATTGTCTCCAGCCCACTAACCACAACAAGGCTCCGTACCTCTGCGTTGGGTTAACCTCATTGTGGGACCATCGCTAATTAAGGATACCTATGGAACATTTTCTCACAGTGGGTAATATCACTTATTATTCTCTTGCTGGACTTTCATTCAATTATTCATATATCTAGTGCTTTGGGTTCAATTGTAATTGCCTGGTGTCTCAGGGTCATTTTCTATAATATATTGCTACCAATCAGTATATATTGCTCTTTTTGTATATTTTCATGTTTAGTATAAAATGTGTTTTGAATGATTTTATTTATGTGATTATATGATCAAATTTGCTACACATATTTTCAGTATCTCTAGCTCTGCTCCCATTGTTTCATTTACTAAGATTTGAGTTTGGTCGAGTTTGTTTTTTTTCAACTCGATTTGCATCGCTCAAACTCAGTTGAGTTTCTCGTTTTTAAACTCTCTAATTTACTGAAGTGAGTTTTGCTAAAAGTGAGTTGGCCAATGGTGAAGCAGTTCAAGATTTCTCCCCCGAGTTGCAAATTTTGAAGGAGATTACTCACCCGAGATTGCAGTGTCTTCTCTCTGCCTAACTCTCCCGAATAGGTAGCCTGCACATATCAGCAAGATATGTAAAGGCTGCTTTTGTTATACTTGTAAAAAACAGGTTAAATATTTTTTTAAAAATGACGTAGGGCCCCCCCCCCAAAAAAGCATAACCAGTCCTGGACTGCACAGCCAGTCCTGGTTCCTAAAATTACAGGCGGAAAAACGTGTAGGGTTCCCCTGAAATTTAGAAACCAGCACCTGGCTTCAGGGCCAGTCCTAGTTTTATATATAGGGGGCAAAAAAATACGTAGGGATCCCCCTATATTTAAAACCAGCACCGGACCCAAACCAACCGGGGTTTAATGCCACAGCCAGGTAACCCTATCATGGATCTCCCCTGCCAAAGCATTCGCACCCCAAGCCAGTCAGGCCAAGCCAGGGATCTCAGGGGAGGTGGGGACCCCACAATGAAGGGGTGCTCCCTCTCCCGAGCACCTCAGGCTTAGTCTGAAGCCTGGGGCTCTTCCCTGCACCCCTGGAGCGGTGGGTATGGGGGTAAAAGTAGTGATAATATTGTAAAACTATTGTATTTTACAGTGGAACTACAGGTGCCAGCATGCCTGCCCTTTGCACTTGTGGAACTACAAGTGCCAGCAGATGGCCGGCACCCGTAACCCCACTCTAAAATAAATAGTTAAATAACCACAGTACACACACACCATATACAGTATAACTTTAATACATACCTACCTCAATCACACTTACCTGCTGCCAGCTGTTCACATCCATTTCTCCATGTAAAATCTAATGGGAGTACCTGGAATAAATATCCCATACTCACCTACACCCTGGCGCCAGTTTCCATAGCATCCCCGGAACTTGGTAAAAAAACAAACCGAGTGACCCGGATCAGACACATACCTTAGCGGTGTATCTGTGACCACATACACCGCTAACTGGCTCCTGACTGCTCAGTGTGAACTGTCAGGAGCCGGCAGCCAATCAGCGGCCGCTAACTGTGGAGAGGACGCTGATTGGCTGCGGCTCCTGACTAACTGACCATCCCACGTGGGAAATGTCAGGAGCCGAAGGGGTGTGAGTGCTTTGACTGGGGAGGCCTTGTAATAGGGTCTCCTGGCCGTGGCATTACACCCCAGTCGGTTTGGGTCCGTTGCTGATTTTAAATAAAGGGGGACCCCTACACATTTTTTCCCCCTATATTTAAAACCAGGACTGGCCCTGCAGCCAGGTGCTGGTTCCTACATTACGGGGGAACTCTACTAATTTTTTTCCCGTAATTATAGGAACCAGGACTGGCTGAGCAGCCCAGGGGCTAGTTATGCTTTTGGGGGGGACCCTACGTCATTATTTTTTATATTAACCCAATCAGAGAGTGTTTAGAAGCAGAAACGTAAACATATTACACTGATCTGTGTATGTTTCTGCCAAACTCGCAGCTCAGGAGGTGGAGTGTTTGAAGCTTCAATGTATCAGGGAGTTTGCAACAATCTCACCCGAGATTGTAATCTTGATTCTTGATAAATTCCAGAGTTGCATTTTTTTCATGAAAAGTAATTCCGAGTTTGGCCGATGATGAGTTGGTTTGTGTTTGCAATCTCACCCGAGTTTTAACAGTGAAAAAAGAGAAATCTCTCCCAAACTCATCCGAGTTTATCTTTAGTAAATTTACAAGTTGAAAAAAATGCCTAAACTCACCTGAGCCACTGTGTCTTGTTGCTTCAGCACCCTGGCCAGCTCCTATACAGCAGCTTGGTGCAAGATTGTGCATGCATGTATCTGCATGTGAAATGCTACGTTACAGTGTCACAGCCGCTGACACTGTAACGTAGCATTTCGCATGCAGATACAGCCACAGTCGCATACAGAATATAGGCATGCCAGAGGCTGCTTGTGAAAAGACGCATTTTGCGAATAAGACGCATTTGACGATAAAAGGTAGCATTAAAAGATGTTCGGCGCTACCGAGTTGAACAGAGCTCACATGTTATGTTTAATGCGACTTGTTGCGCATGGAGGTGAGATGTATGTGGACACATCTGTATTTATAGAGAAGAGAATATGTGATTCTGTGAGGAGATCTGGAAAACATGTACTGTTAGTGCTCCCTTAGGAATGAGTTTGGGAAACTCTGGTGTAGCACAGAAAGACCAGTAATGTGGGGAGATAACTACTAAACATGGGGAAGATGCAGAAATATTTTGGGATTATAACCAGTAGTGGTCAGATAAATGCTGGGATAACCTCCGGATTAGTTGCAATCCCGATCAACACAACAGGGTTAATTAAATGGCAGCTTTTCAAATTCGCTGATCACCGGCATTGTTGCTCGCAGATTTTAAAACAGCAATGCTATTAAGTACAAAATAGGGTGTGTTTTTCACTCAATAGTATGGTCCCTATAAATCCTGTGGGCAAAAACATTGATAATTGGCCATTTATTAAATATAAATCTGACGCCATTTGACCATCACAGATAGAATTTTAGTGTCATTCTCCGTTGTTACCACCCAATATCCCAGACAGTGTAAAATGGCAGATAATGTTAATATATGCAAAATTAATTCAAAACCTTGGCCCTCATTCAGAGCCGTTCGCTATTTGCGGTCGTTCGTTCAAAAACAAGGGGTGGCTATTCAAATGATCCGTTCGCACATTGCAGTCTGTTCACACCTCTAAGTCTGAACGAGCGAGCAAAACATACGCTCGTTTATTTGATAAATACGCCCCCTGGCAGCTCGCACCATACGTCATGTCCGCTATTTATTAGATTAATCGAGTACATCGTACAGCGTATGAACTGCTCGCTATTCTTGTGGTTGGTTTTTTCAACCGCTATTTTGCGAGCAGTTCTGAGTTTAAAAAAACCAAGTGACGTGGTCAATGACGCTGCTGGATTAATTATGCACTCCCTTAAAACGCCCGTTTTGACCTTTAAGCACGCCTGCGTTCGAATTCCACTCCCCCGTTTTCAAGCACCTTCCCCTGTTACCACCCACATACGCCTCATTCTGTCACTCAAAATAGCAGGCACTCGCTATATAGCGTACAAACGATTTTCGGCCGCACTGACTGGTTCGCGCATGCGTACTAAAAACCGTACGCATGCGCAGATGTGCGAACATCGCTCGGAACGAGCGTACTGCCGCTAACGAGCGGCTCTGAATGAGGGCCCTTGTTAGAACAGATCGGGAGGTATAAGCTGTTGTGGTTCAGGCTACCCTTAGTCATAACTAATCAGTAGTTACAAAGCACACAGGGCCTGATTCAGAGTTGGGAATAGAGAGAGATCTCTCTCAACTGATCATCTTGGTGACAGCATGCTGCACTGCAGGGGGGGGGGGGCAGATTTATAATGTGCAGAGAGATTTGGGAGGGAGGTGTCCAAACTGATATCTAAATTGTAGTGTAATAATAAAGCTGTGCAGTATTTGTGGGCTACATGTAAAAGCAGCCAGAATTTACCCCACATGCAAAAAAAAATAAAATATGTATTTACACCCCTTGCATTACAACATGGTTTGCCCAGGTACACAGTTAAGTGCTATCTCTCTCTATTCCCAACTCTGAATCAGGCCCACATCTCAATATTTAAAAATAGCATCTTTCACTAATTTATTGGCACATTCAAAATACAATTTTACAATACAGATGTTTTCATGAGCACGGGGCTGATGGCATCAGAATGGGTGTAAACTGTTCTTACAAAAATGTATTGTGCATAAGCGCATTCGCTATTAGGCATCAATGAAACAACAAGGTCCTCTGCAGAATTAAGTATCTGTGTCTCGCATACACAGGGAAAAAAACTCCCCAAAAGCCCCAACAACAGAGCACCAATCAACACCAATGGAGTGTTCACAAACAGCCAAGCACAGGTGGTCCTAAGCGCTGGCAACTGTCACCCTCTATTTGCACCTGTCCATGTCCAGGGCCGCAACTAGGGGTGTCTAGAGGTGCACATGCATGGGCACCGGATTTGAAGGGGTGCTGAAGGGCTGACTCAGACCCCGAGGTAGCTTGTGTGAGCGGAGGCTTGGGGGCATGGTGGCTTGCGGGCTGCAGATTCCATGTGGACTTGCCGTCCGCATGGAATCTGCTGAAAATGGCCCTCCAAAAATGGCTGCCGCCTAGGAGGTGATAGATAGGAGGTGATAGATAGGCGTATCACCAGCCAGCCTCCACCCATCACCAACCGGCAGAAGCGTTCCGCATATGCAGAGGCACGGGCCCGCCTGCACTCCTTCGGCTCACGCCGCAACATCGGCCAGCTGGAGCGCAGGTGGTCGGACCTGCAACGGCAAACGCCCCGCTTGCTGGCATGCTTTCGCATGCAGATTTCAGAAAGTAAGTTTTATTTATTTTGTTTATCATGTTTGTCTTTGTGGCCCAAACTGCGTGGGCATGTTGTCATGTCTGTCCAATTTATTCATTCTCCTCATATTTGCCTGGCCATGTTTTCCCTCTATTTCTTAATTATTCATTCTCCTCATATTTGCATGGCCATGTTTTCCCTCTATTTCATAATTATTCATTCTCCTCATATTTGCCTGGCCATGTTTTCCCTCTATTTCATAATTATTCATTCTCCTCATATTTGCATGGCCATGTTTTCCCTCTATTTCTTAATTATTCATTCTACTCATATTTGCATGGCCATGTTTTCCCTCTATTTCATAATTATTCATTCTCCTCATATTTGCATGGCCATGTTTTCCCTCTATTTCATAATTATTCATTCTCCTCATATTTGCATGGCCATGTTTTCCCTCTATTTCATAATTATTCATTCTCCTCATATTTGCATGGCCATGTTTTCCCTCTATTTCTTAATTATTCATTCTCCTCATATTTGCATGGCCATGTTTTCCCTCTATTTCATAATTATTCATTCTCCTCATATTTGCATGGCCATGTTTTCCCTCTATTTCTTAATTATTCATTCTCCTCATATTTGCATGGCCATGTTTTCCCTCTATTTCATAATTATTCATTCTCCTCATATTTGCCTGGCCATGTTTTCCCTCTATTTCATAATTATTCATTCTCCTCATATTTGCATGGCCATGTTTTCCCTCTATTTCATAATTATTCATTCTCCTCATATTTGCATGGCCATGTTTTCCCTCTATTTCTTAATTATTCATTCTCCTCATATTTGCATGTTTTTTCTTGTTGGGGGGTGTTTTTAAATTGTTTTTTGGCCAGGATTTGTGCTGAAACTAACCACAATTTGTTTGACATCTTTTAGGGGGACAGCCAAGACTACGCCGTCACCGTCCGGCCAGACGGCGGTCACGCCCACTCTCCCCAACCCCCAGCCAACACTCCACCCCCAATAATTCCCCTATTCCCCACTCCTCCCCAGCCTTCCAAGACCCTCTCCATGAAATGTCGGGCCTCCTTCCCCTCCGTCCCACTTCCCCCTCTCCTCCAACCATCCCTCTTCCAATTACCCCCTCCCCGGAGTCCGTAATAACCCCGCCCCGATCTTTGGGGAATGGAGGGTCCTCCGAGGAGGACGATGGTGGGACTTCCGGAGCTGCCGTTTTGTCACCCGGTATGTTTTTCTTTCGCCTTTTTTTTAAGCACAAACTGTTTGTATGTAATCATGTGTCGTTCCTTTATTCAGGGTTTTTGGGTCGACTTTTGTGGATTTAGCAGATTGCCTTTAACTGTTCCTGCTGATTTCAACATACACATATCACACCTGGGGGAATTTGTACATAGGCCTTGTATTTTTGGCACCCCCCATTTTTTTTTTTACATTTTTTTGGTTATTTTTGGAGTGATTTCGTTGTATTTTATAATTTTTAATGTGGTTGCCCTATTGTTGTATTAATCCACACACTTTTCTCACCAACAGAGGAACAGAGGCGTCGTGACGAAGTTCAAGTTTGTGTGGCCCAGAGGCGCCAACATATAATTGGTGTGCTCGTGGCCCTTGATCGTTTGTCTGGCATCCTTCGCCAATAGTTTGTTTTTTGGTTGCTTTTTTTCACATTAAATGTTATTTTTCAAACATACGTTCCGGCTAATTCGTTTTTGCAAACCCAAAGAGTGTTAACCCTGACATAAGTAGACTGTTCCAGAAGAATTTCCATTGTTTTAAAGTAAGATTGTGTTTTGTATTTGTATGTAAAACAGCCACAAGAAACACTTTACAGTCACAATGTCATTTCCCTTTTTGGGTGTAGTGTCAATTAGATATTTCAACATTTTACAGGTTCCTAGTTGGTGTGCAAGCTGCTTAAGCCAATCTTACAAAGCCAAATGATTGTACAGGCTTCCTTTTGGTGTGGGTTTTGAACCAGAAAACATATTTCATTTTAGCTCAACTGGCGACAGTACTGGATTACCCCTTAGTCAAATGTACCGTGTGTGAACCTGGTTACACTTGCTGGTAACGTCCAAAAAAAGGAAGAACATTTCACTCAAAAAACATTTATTCACAACATAACTGATAAATCAAAGTGGTCACTCACAAAAAAAACACACAGTGATAATCTCAAATACAACACATACCAAACTAAAACAAACCAAAAACAACAAATCAAGAACTGGTTGACGAAGGACCATGCCAACATGATTCCACAAACATGGCGTTGCGATATGGGTTCCATAATATATTCCCAAAATGTCCAGATCCAGGTTTGGTAAGGGTAGCAGGAAGTAGTGAGCGTTGGATTGCCAAAGATTATGTGAACAAACAGAAGATGGTGGCAAAAAAACCACAAAATTAGAGGTTCACAAACAAACCCAAACACATTAGGTATAAACACTGTTGTTTTGTACAAACTTACCTAAAAAATCTGGCCACCACATCATCGCGTATGGCCCCCCCACATACTGACCTCCGACCAACCTCGGGGGGGCCATCCTCAGGTAAGGCATCCTCTGGCTGCATTGGGACACCACTCCTTATGGCGATGTTGTGAAATATCCCACACAGGACCACAATTTTCGACACCATATCCGGCAAATACATGAGCTCGCCACCAGAGCGGTGGAGGCATCGGAATCGGCCTTTTAAAAGGCCGATACAGTGCTCCACCACTTGCCTGGTGGCTGTAAGTGCGGAATTATATGCACTTTGTGGGCCTGGTGTGGGAGCCAAATAAGGAGTGAGCAGCCAGGACATGCAAGGATATCCACTGTCTCCTATGGAAAAGAATAGACAACATCAGGAACACTGTGGATCAAGCTTAACATTGTTATGTACTAAAGGTCTCCACTTACCCAGAAGCCACGCATCATCAGCTTGTAGGTTGTTTAATTTGTGCCATATCCTTGATTGCCGGATGACGAAGGAGTCATGTGCACTTCCGGGTAATTTAGCATTCAGGGACAGGATCTGGAGGGAGGCATCACATACCACCATTACATTGAGGGAGTGATAGTGTTTCCTGTTTCGAAATATGGCCTCCAGCCATGCTGGAGGCTGAAGTGGTATGTGAGTACCATCCACAACCCCTATGATGTGTGGGAAGGCAGCTATTTGGTAAAAATTGGCCTTGGACACACTAAGGGCACCCATATCCAAAGGCATTTGAATAAAATGATGGAGGTGCTTGAAAAGTGCCTCCATCACTGCCCTCAGGATCCTGGAAAAGGAGGATTGGGAGATGCCCACCACTATTCCCACTGTTGTTTGAAATGATCCTGAGGCACAGAAATGTAACACCGCCATAAATTGCGTAAGTGGTGGTATTGCTGTTGGACTGTCAATTTGCCGCTCAAGATCACTTTCTATTAATGAGAGAGTGTCTAAGATGATTTTGGGAGGTAGACGGAAGCGTCTTAAAACCTCATCATCGGGCATTCCAAAAAGGGTGACACGTGTTCAAAATATCTGGGGCCTTGCATGACTACGATGCCTATGCCTGGGACGAGATTGAGGTTGGTCGGCTTCCGGGAACATGGCCAGAACAATCCGCCCCAGATCTACCTGAAATTCAAAGATTTCAATGTAAGGCTTTTGACCCACCCCAAACTAAATTAAAACAACTTAGCTTGATGATACCATCCATTGCTGCTTACATGCCGGGGTATTGTCATGATACGTCCAAACTGAAATTAAACACCAAAATTATTTGACACATTTCACTCTGTGCATTTTTGTTTAAAAATTTTGTGCTAGACCAAAGTTAAAATATGCGAAACACCCATTTTGCAAAACAGCAAAACGACATTTCACACAGTACATCAAAATGGGTTGAAATGTTTGCACAAAAAGCCAAAGAGAAACCACAAAAAAGTAAAAATGATTATTAAGCCTTTAAAAATGCGCTAATTATTTCGCAAAGACAAGTCACAAGAGTAACTACTAAAAATGCGCTAATTATTTCGCAAATACAAGTCACAAGAGTAACTACTAAAAATGCGCTAATTAGTTCGCAAATACAAGATAAAAAATGGACTTACCAAGAGCAAATAAATAAGAGTCCAAATCAAAAGGTCTTTTGGTTCGAAAATAATCAAAAACTAAAATAGAAGAAATTAGGGATCCAAAATTTACAAAAAAGAAGAAACACAATGAAACCACAATTGATCAAAAGTTAGACTTCCCAAAACTTACCAAATCAAGAAACGATGTCCCAAAAATATAAACCAACAAAGAGAACGGAAAATAAAAACGCAAATCTAACCAACAAAAGAATCTCCAACCGCCAACTCCTTTCTACGCAATCAATAAACTCCAGCCAAGGTAACCTCCAACAATCCAAAAATGCCACCTCGACTAGAGACACACCAAGCCATAAATAGTGTTTCGTTTCCCGCACAAATTAAGGAGGGATCATACGGCCGCACAATCAATGATGCGGCCGCAAAATAAGGACGCATGTATAAATACGTCACGAAAACACATTAAAATTCTGGTGTATTTCTTGTTTGGACCTCAGACATGGCGACAGACCAGGGAAACAATGCCCAAGAGTCAGGCGGTAAGTCTTTCATGCATTTTGTATCAATGATTAATTTGAAACATAAGATTGGGCAAGTTGTGATTTTGTGAATTCTGAAAATTTACACAAATAGGTGAGGAGGATGACATGGAAGAGGCTGCTGGGCCCAGTATTCCGGCCAAAGCGGCCAAAAAAAAAAGGCAGCCACATTTCACAAGAAAGGAGATGGAGGTTTTGATCCAGAAGTGTGTGGACATCCTGCCACAGGCAGACAGGAATATGAGTCTAAGCCAGAAGTGGAGAATGTGGGAAGAGGTAGCCGTTGCTGTCAATAGGGTGGGTGATTATGTCCGTCTAGCCCGGGATGTCAAACGGCGGTAAGTAAACCCTTGCCCCCCCTAAAAACAAACCCCTTTTTAAACCAAAGGATAATGGCTTCCATTTTTTCCCACAGATGGGGCGACTTCAAATATCGCCTAAAGCAAAAACTCGCGGACAGGGCTAGGCATGCAAGGGGGACAGGTGGGGGTCCCACCCCTGTGTCATTGGAGTTGACGGATTTAGAAGAGCTTGCACAGGGGTGTGTGCAGCCTGTGGAGGTGTTTGGCGTGTCCAACATGGATACGGACATGCCAGACTTTGCGGCTCCTCATGTTGTCCCAGGTAAATCTTTGGATGTCATCAACTCTGAAATGTTATTGTGCCAATATGTAGATTCTAATGTGTGGCTTTTCTCTTTTATCCTAACAGAGACACAGGCGGATGAGTCTGCTCCAGAGGGGAGCCTTGGCCGCCGAATTTCTGCTGGCTCTGCAGGGGAGGAACCAGTACATCCGGCTGAGGACCCTGCAGAAGCCAGTCCAGGGCAATCCCCCTTGCAGGCAGTGGCCCTCCTCACAGAACTCAATTTCAAATCGGATTCCCATACGGAGATTCTGCAGAGGATGGACGCCAGTCTGCTACGGGTGGCTGAGGCCCTGGAGCAAAATGCTGCGGCCAACGTGACCATTGGTCAGGCCCTGACGGAAAATACCAGGGCCAACATCCGCATTGCCATTGCCCTGGAGCAGCTCGTTCGCCAGCACATGGTGGAGCCGACCTCCCTTCCTGCCGGAACATCAGGATCCTCCACCTCTGGCACAACATCAGCCAATCCTCCAAATGTGCCTAGCCCTGTGCCTAGTCCAGAGGCCACAACATCTGCCTCTGGACAGGCCAGCCCGATGACATCCCGGACCCAGTCTGGCGCCCTCCCTCCCCCATCCAAACGGGTGAAAAAACGGTGACAGCAATGGTGACTTTTCCCACAATCCTTCTGTGCTTGGCTCATATTCCTTTCTGGTCAAAACTTCCCTCTCCTTTCTTGTGAAATGTTTTTATTTTTTTGTTGTATGTTTATGTCAACAGTTATGTTGGGCCAATTTGTTTGATTTTGGAACATATCTTTGGGCAAATAAGATGTCCCCAATATTTTTTAATTTTGTTTTTTTGTTTGAGCAATAAATTGTAAAAAAAAAAATGACATTGGATTGTGAAATTATTGTACAAATGGGTTACATTTAATCCTGGACCAAAAGGCAAAAACTCGCACAAAAAAAAAAAAAAAATGGGCTCTTTAAGGAACGTTTAAAAATTCATATAACGAGGCAAATTCAAGAGGCACAAATAAAATGGTGCGAAACTTAAAACATGATGACATTATTGTTACAATAGGCCCTAACCACCAAATTGAGGGCAAAATAAACCCCCACAAATGTACGCAAATTGATTGTGTCATCCTGACATTAGCAGCTCTGAGTTCCACCTGCGTACGGTTTTGTGCTATCCCAAAAAACTGATTTCAAAACACATACCAAGCCGGTTCTCAATCCAACACTAATTGCTTTTCTGCCCTCCCGCGATTAATCGCAACAACATCGTGGAGTCCCGGGACAGAGGAGAAGGCCATCGCCAATGTAGTCGAGTAATCCAGACCCTAAGCTGTGCGAGCATTTGGAAGGGAAAGAGGATCATCCAGTGACGTATGAGTCGGTCCGAACACACTTTACGCTCGCATCTGCTAATGTATGTACGCCCCAAAAACGTCTCGCCACGCCTACGTTTTTCCATCTCCGCCCCCGTCAACACCCTAAAACGCCCTGTTCTGTCAATCACATTTGACATGTCACTTCCTGTACGCTATTTTAGGAACGAGTCCCAAAAAACTCGCAATCTGCCGTACGCACATGCGCACTGTTACACCGACACATGCGCGGTTAGTCAACATCGGAACGCAACGAGCGTACTGTTGTTAATGAGCGGCTCTAAATGAGGGCCATAATATCATCCTTTAAAGGGAGGATCCGAGTGGGAATAGTTTTAATTAGTGTATCCTGTATAAAACATATTCTGCAACATTGTTTTTAATAGGTGCACTTTATGCATAGCTCCCAGCTGTCCCGCATTTAGCGGGACAGTCCCGTCTTTCTGGGACTGTCCCGCCTATGGGCCGCAGTGTCCCGCGGTGGGGGGGAAGTTGGGGGAAGCATACATACGTGTATGCAGAGGTAGAATAGACGCTGTGCCAACATCTTTTATTGAGAGTACGAGAGGGAAGCCTGGGGGCTGCCCAGCATCTCGGAGATGCTGGGCACGCCCCATTAGTGATGTAAATGGGGGCGTGTCACCTGAACATCTGAACATGCCCCCTTCACGATCAGGCTAAGCCCCCAGGTCCCGACTCCCTCCCAGCAAATGTTGGTAGGTATGCTTTATGTATAGGGTCATATGTAATTGGCCGCATGGTTTTGACCGCAAAAAAATCATGCAGACCTCACAACTAATAGCCGCAGTATCTGATTTTTTTTTAAAAAGGAACGCAGGGTTTTCAGCATTACCCTGCAGTACGTACGCTCCCATCTGTTCCTGGCTGCTGCATCCTACGATGGCTGGACCGGCTCCTATGCTCCCCTGCAGAAGAAGGAAGCTGTCCAGTGAAGGTAAGTGTAGTGTGGGGATGGGGGTGAAGAGCTGTGGGGGCAGTGTAGTGTAGTATGGGGAGGGTGGTACAGGGTACCGGGGGCAGTGTAGTGTGCGGGGAGGGTGGTGCAGGGTACCGGGAGCAATGTAGTGTGCGGGGAGGGTGGTGCAGGGTACCTGGAGCAGTGTAGCGTGCGGGGAGGGTGGTGCAGGGAGCGGGGGTAGTGTGTGCAGGAGGTGGTACAGGGTAGTGTAGTGTGCGGGGAGTGGGTGTAGGGTTAATACATACCTGTGCTGTGCCCGGCAAGTCACTACAAGCTATGGGCCTGATTCAGCAAGGAACGCAGTTGCTTATACGCATGCAATCAGTCGATTGTTGCAGGCTGCACATGCGTATGCATTGCAGTGCGCGACCGCAAGCTAGGCATTGCGCTAGGAATTAAGGGGGTGACTCAGACCCGCTCACGAGCACAGGACTCTCGCAAGCGGGTCGATTTTACCCCAATGCGCATGTGCACGACTTAGGGAGCTCCGTCGTGCGCAAGCGCGTGACCCGGACAGCAACAGCCAAGCTGTCGCTCCGGGTCTCGCACCAAAGGGGGCGTGCTGTCGATGGTGACTGACCGCACGCCCCCTTTGGTGGGCGTGCCAGGGGCGTGGCTGCCAGATGGAGGCGTTCCCATGGGAACGCCTACCGTCTGGGTCCGGCCCCACTGACATCAGTAGTGATGTCAGTGGGAGTGATTTTGGCTCTGATAGAGCCAAAAGCACTCCAGGGCTTGCGGTCACCGAGACCCTACCGCAGGGTCTCGTCGCAAGCCCGATGGTCGCGATGGTCTTAACCATCGCGACCATCTTTTTGGCCGCTCGCATATGCTGTGGGTGGTCACCCACAGCTATGCGAGCGGCCAGGAGGCCGCTCAATTTTTAGGTAGGAGGGCACTGATTCAAAGCGAGCGCTCTGGTCAGAGCGTCCGGCTCTGAATCAGGCCCTAAGAACGCAGAATGTCAGAGTGATTGGCAGGAAGTGCCATTTGTGGGTGATGACAGGGGGGTGGTCAGGCGAATGCAGGCGTGCCAGTGCATTTCAGTGTTGCTACAGGGCGTGCATAAATTATCCACAGCGATACCAGAGGCCGCCTAAGGCGTCATAGCGTGCGCATAAGTAAGCAATTTCTAAGTAAGGAGGACATGGAAGTGCTCAGGCTTGGCAGCGGTTAGACAGCTACAGAGCGGGCTGTCCCCTGGGGCTGGCTGTGACAATTTAGCCTGGGGCATGTACACAGCACAAGTTCCACTTCAAGTGGCTGACACTAATTAGCATGCGAAAGCGCACACAGCAGCGCCTATTGGCGGTCACCCGCCTGCAAGTTTATGCAAACACCGCTACAAACTCCTCCCCTTCGGCCTGATTCAGCGGTGGTTGCAGTTGCAGGCGGGGCTGTGTATTTATGCTAATGACGCGGCCGATGGTCTTCCTAATGAGACTCCCACCGGCTGTGGCGCTAATCCGTCGCTGTGAGTATTAGGGCGAACCATTGGTCACACCATGGAAGATGCCCCAGGCTTATGAAGGCACAGATTCTCCGTCTGAACGTGTTAGCGCTGACCGCGACGCATGCCGGCATCTGGCTAGCCACCATCCTGTTATTACAAGACATGCCCACCGAAATTGCATCTCCTACGTCTTAGGGCCTAATTCAGAGATAGACGCAATATTTGCGTAATCTCCGCAGGCGTCTGAGTGACTTTGCCCATGCGCGGTTTCATTATCGTTGTCGCTCACTGTGAGGATTTTTTCACAAAGCGTTTGACAGACAGGGATCGTTTGTAGGCAGCAACAAGGTGTGATGACTCAAACGCTGGCTTGCCATGACTGTTTTTGGGCGTGTCTCTGCCTCTGGCACTGTGATCCTAAAGGCAGTAAAAATGGCTCAGGCGGACGCACCGATTGATATTACAGTGTGCACGGACACTAAAAGTGGGTGCCCCAGTCCTTGCACATTTGGCGCAATGGATGTACACGAGGGGCTTGATTCAGAGGTGCACAAGTGTTGATGCCGCAAGCAAGCCGCCGATGTTTTTAGTCTGCACATGAGTCCGAGTTGCACTGAGCAATGGTTACTGCTCTAAGGGCCCAATACTGAATTACTGCTCTAAGGGCCCGATACTGAATTACTGCTCTAAGGGCCGGATACTGAGTTACTGCTCTAAGGGCCGGATACTGAGTTACTGCTCTAAGGGCCGGATACTGAGTTACTGCTCTAAGGGCCCGGTACTGAGTTGCTGCTCTAAGGGCCCAATACTGAATTACAGCTCTAAGGGCCAGATACTGAGTTACTGCTCTAAGGGCCCGGTACTGAGTTACTGCTCTAAGGGCCCAATACTGAATTACTGCTCTAAGGGCCGGATACTGAGTTACTGCTCTAAGGGCCCGGTACTGAGTTACTGCTCTAAGGGCCAGATACTGAGTTACTGCTCGAAGGGCCGGATACTGAGTTACTGCTCTAAGGGCCGGATACTGATTACTGCTCTGAGGGCCAGATACTGAGTTACTGCTCAAAGGGCCCAATACTGAATTACTGCTGTAAGGGCCGGATACTGAGTTACTGCTCTAAGGGCCAGATACTGAGTTACTGCTCTAAGGGCCGGATACTGAGTTACTGCTCTAAGGGCCGGATACTGAGTTACTGCTCTAAGGGCCCGATACTGAGTTTTTGCTCTAAGGGCCAGATACTGAGTTACTGCTCTAAGGGCCGGATACTGAGTTACTGCTCTAAGGGCCCGATACTGAGTTACTGGTCTAAGGGCCCGATACTGAGTTACTGCTCTAAGGGCCCGATACTGAGTTACTGCTCTAAGGGCCCGATACTGAGTTACTGCTCTAAGGGCCCGATACTGAGTTACTGCTCTAAGGGCCAGATACTGAGTTACTGCTCTAAGGGCCGGATACTGAGTTACTGCTCTAAGGGCCCAATACTGAATTACTGCTCTAAGGGCCCGATACTGAGTTACTGCTCTAAGGGCCAGATACTGAGTTACTGCTCTAAGGGCCGGATACTGAGTTACTGCTCTAAGGGCCGGATACTGAGTTACTGCTCTAAGGGCCCGATACTGAGTTACTGCTCTAAGGGCCGGATACTGAGTTACTGCTCTAAGGGCCCG
Source organism: Taudactylus pleione (assembly GCA_031769625.1). Classification (NCBI taxonomy): domain Eukaryota; kingdom Metazoa; phylum Chordata; class Amphibia; order Anura; family Myobatrachidae; genus Taudactylus; species Taudactylus pleione. The sequence goes on along the minus strand of JAUIMM010001769.1, from coordinate 584,253 downwards.
ATACTGAGTTACTGCTCTAAGGGCCGGATACTGAGTTACTGCTCTAAGGGCCGGATACTGAGTTACTGCTCTAAGGGCCGGATACTGAGTTACTGCTCTAAGGGCCCGATACTGAGTTACTGCTCTGAGGGCCCGATACTGAGTTACTGCTCTGAGGGCCCGATACTGAGTTACTGCTCTAAGGGCCAGATACTGAGTTACTGCTCTAAGGGCCGGATACTGAGTCACTGCTCTAAGGGCCGGATACTGAGTTACTGCTCTAAGGGCCCGATACTGAGTTACTGCTCTAAGGGCCCGATACTGAGTTACTGCTCTAAGGCCCGGATACTGAGTTACTGCTCTAAGGGCCCGATACAGAGTTACTGCTCTAAGGGCCCGATACTGAGTTACTGCTCTAAGGGCCTGATACTGAGTTACTGCTCTAAGGGATGGATACTGAGTTACTGCTCTAAGGGCCGGATACTGAGTTACTGCTCTAAGGGCCGGATACTGAGTTACTGCTCTGAGGGCCCAGTACTGAGTTACTGCTCTAAGGGCCCTGTACTGAGTTACTGCTCTAAGGGCCCTGTACTGAGTTACTGCTCTAAGGGCCGGATACCGAGTTACTGCTCTAAGGGCTCAATACTGAGTTAGTGCTCTAAGGGCCGGATACTGAGTTACTGCTCTAAGGGCCCGATACTGAGTTACTGCTCTAAGGGCCTGATACTGAGTTACTTCTCTAACGGCCCAGTACTGAGTTACTACTCTAAGGGCCGGATACTGACTTACTGCTCTAAGGGCCGGATACTGAGTTACCTCTCTAAGGGTCCGTTACTGAGTTACTGCTCTAAGGGCCGGATACTGAGTTACTGCTCTAAGGGCCCAATACTGAGTTACTGCTCTAAGGGCCCAATACTGAGTTACTGCTCTAAGGGCCAGATACTGAGTTACTGCTCTAAGGGCCCAAAACTGTGTTACTGCTCTAAGGGCCAGATACTGAGTTACTGCTCTAAGGGCCCAGTACTGAGTTACTGCTCTAAGGGCCGGATACTGAGTTACTGCTCTAAGGGCCCAGTACTGAGTTACTGCTCTAAGGGTCGGATACTGAGTTACTGCTCTAATGGCCGGATACTGAGTTACTGCTCTAAGGGCCCGATACTGAGTCACTGCTCCAAGGGCCAGATACTGAGGATCTCATTCAAAGTCTCACGCTAGATACGCTCGCTCGCACCCAGCGTATGCAAATTTGTCAAAGTGATGCCATGGGAAGCGATTTCTCACCAAGGCATAAGCATGGCCATCATGTCTTAGCACGTGGCCAGCGTACGCCCAATCGCACAGGCAGAGCCGCCCACCAGCACACGTCATCTCCAGGAAGTGTTTTAAAACACTGGTACATCGAGGACAATCGGAAGCGATCGCAGCGCTTGTGGTTGCCTTACCCTGCCGCAAGCACTGTGAGGACTTCAGTGTAAAAAACAGGCATGTGACGTGTACTATGCCGCTGCCTGTTAATTATGCATGCCTCTAAAACGGCATTGAAACCGGCACGCCTGCGTTCTCACCTCCGCTCCCCCGTTATTAGTGTCCTGCCCCTGTTACCACCCTCAAACGGCCTCTCCTGTAACTCATTTCACTGGGCTGTCTTTGCTGGGCGAGCGAGCGGCCTGCGATCGCACAGAGTAGTTCGCGCACGTGCAGAATGAAGCGTGCACATGCGCATATGCAAACCATCGGGCCGCTTGCGAGAGACTCTGAATGAGGTCCTGAGTTACTGCTCTAAGGGCCGGGTACTGAGATCTGACTAATGCCGCGGGAGCTGCGAATTTTCACACAGCGGCTGACCAAAAATATGCAAATGTCGCAGCCTCCGGGAATTGGATTGAGACGAACACCGGCGGCTTCGCAAATACATGTGATTGGGTACAAGGACATAGCATCGGTCGCAGATCAGCCGATAATCGCCTTCTGAGTATCCCTATGGAGACATTTGTGTGCGGGATCTCAGTCACAGGCTGAGGCAAAAACAGTCCACCTGCAGTTTCGTCACCACCCCCCATTGCCACCGCAAAGGGTCCATTCCTGACAATCAGCTTGCGACATCGAAAACCACCAATAATCGCTCAACTGCGGAAACATCGGCATTACCTCCATCTGAGAATCAGGCCCATAGTGCTCTATTTATATGAACAGCTCATTGGTGCTGATATGTAAAAACATTTTTTCGACGCTTATCACAGCTATAAAGAGTATACCCTTATTACCACAATTTATATATACTGTATATATATATATATATATATATATATATATATATACAGGGCAGCTGGGAATCGCTGAGCTGCCCCGGTGATAATTATTAATAAAGTGTGGCTATAAGGGAATTTTTATCTTGCCCTAATAATCATCAGAGAATTACATATCAGCACAAAGGGTTGTTCATGATAAATGGGTCATTATATTATATATCTGAACTCGATGTCTTGCTTTTAACAAAATATTATTGATAAGTGCTAAGTGCTTGGCCGAGGCAATCCTTGGGCTTTAATTACCACACTACAGACTTTCATAGAAAAAAAAAATACAGGGGAAAGGTGGGTGACTGGCAAACAGGGGAATGGTGGGTGTCGGGGAGCACAGGGGAAAGGTGGGTGACTGCGGAACAGGAGAATAGTGGGTGACTGGAGAACAGGGGAACGGTGGGTGACTGGGGAACAGGGGAATGGTAGGTGACTGGGGAACAGGGGAATGGGGGGTGACTGGGAAACAGGGGAAAGGTGGGTGACTGGGCAACAGGGGAATGTTGGGTGGTGGGGAGCACAGGGGAAAGGTGGGTGACTGGGGTACAGGGGAATGGTGGGTGGTGAGGAGCACAGGAGAAAGGTGGGTGACTGGGGAACAGGGGAAAGGTGGGTCATTGGGAAACAGGGGAATGGTGGGAGGTGGGGAGCACAGGAGAAAGGTGGGTGACTGGGGAAAAGAGGAACAGTGGGTGACTGGGGAACAGGGGAATGGTGGGTGACTGGGGAACAGGGGAATGGTGGGTGACAGGGCAACAGGGGAATGTTGGGTGGAGGGGAGCACAGGGGAAAGGTGGGTGACTGGGGAACAGGGGAATGGTGGGAGGTGGGGAACAGGGAAATGGTAGGTGACTGGGGAACAGGGGAATGGTGGGTGGTGAGGAGCACAGGAGAAAGGTGGGTGACTGGGGAACTGGGGAATGGTGGGTGACTGGGGAACAGGGGAATGGTGGGTGGTGAGGAGCACAGGGGAAAGGTGGGTGACTGGGGAACAGGGGAATGGTGGGTGACTGTTGAACAGGGGAATAGTGGGTGGTGAGGAGCACAGGGGAAAGGTGGGTCACTGGGAAACAGGGGAATGTTGGGTGGTGGGGAGCACAGGGGAAAGGTGGGTGACTGGGGAACAGGGGAATGGTGGGTGACTGGGGAACAGGTGAATGGTGGGTGGTGGGGAGCTCAGGGGAATGGTGGGTGACTGGGGAACAGGAGAATGGTGGGTGATTGTGGAACAGGGAAATGGTGGGTGGTAAGGAGCACAGGGGAAAGGTGGGTCACTGGGGAACAGGGGAATGGTGGGTGTTGGGGAGCACAGGAGAAAGGTGGGTGACAGGGGAACAGAGGAACAGTAGGTAACTGGGAACAGGGGAATGGTGGGTGTTGGGGAGTACAGTTGAATGGTGGGTGACTGTGGAACAGGGGAATGGTGGGTGGTGGGGAACACAGTGGAAATGTGAGTGATTGGGGAACAGGGGAATGGTGGGTGGCTGACTGGGGAACAGGGGAATGGTGGGTGGTGGGGAGCACAGGGGAAAGGTGGGTCATTGGGAAACAGCGGAATGGTGGGAGGTGGGGAGCACAGGAGAAAGGTGGGTGACTGGGGAAAAGAGGAACAGTGGGTGACTGGGGAACAGGGGAATGGTGGGTGACTGGGGAACAGGGGAATGGTGGGTGACTGGGCAACAGGGGAATGTTGGGTGGAGGGGAGCACAGGGGAAAGGTGGGTGACTGGGGAACAGGGGAATGGTGGGAGGTGGGGAACAGGGAAATGGTAGGTGACTGGGGAACAGGGGAATGGTGGGTGGTGAGGAGCACAGGAGAAAGGTGGGTGACTGGGGAACTGGGGAATGGTGGGTGACTGGGGAACAGGGGAATGGTGGGTGGTGAGGAGCACAGGGGAAAGGTGGGTGACTGGGGAACAGGGGAATGGTGGGTGACTGTTGAACAGGGGAATAGTGGGTGGTGAGGAGCACAGGGGAAAGGTGGGTCACTGGGAAACAGGGGAATGTTGGGTGGTGGGGAGCACAGGGGAAAGGTGGGTGTTGGGGACTACAGTTGAATGGTGGGTGACTGGGGAACAGGGGTATGGTGGGTGGTGGGGAGCACAGGGGAAAGGTGGGTTACTGGGGAACAGGGGAATGGTGGGTGACTGTGGAACAGGGGAATAGTGGCTGGTGAGGAGCACAGGGGAAAGGTGGGTTACTGGGGAACAGGGGAATGGTGGGTGGTGGGGAGCACAGGAGAAAGGTGGGTGACTGGGGAACAGGGGAACAGTGGGTGACAGGGGAACAGGGGAATGGTGGGTGTTGGGGAGCACAGGGGAAAGGTGGGTGACAGGGGAACAGGGGAAAGGTGGGTGGTGGGGAATACAGGGGAAAGGTGGTTGATGGGAACAGGGGAATGGTGGGTGGTGGGGAGCACAGGGGAATGGTGGGTGACTGGGGAACAGGGGAATGGTGGGAGGTGGGGAGCAAAGGGGAAAGGTGGGTGACTGGGGAACAGGGAACTGGTGGGTGACTGGGGAACAGGGGAATGGTGGGTGACGGTGAACAGGGAAATGGTGGGTGTTGGGGAGCACAGGGTAAAGGTGAGTGACTGAGGAACAGGGGAATGGTGGGTGGTGGGGAGCTCAGGGGAATGGTGGGTGACTGGGGAACATGGGAATGGTGGGTGATTGTGGAACAGGGAAATGGTGGGTGGTGAGGAGCACAGGGGAAAGGTGGGTCACTGGGGAACAGGGGAATGGTGGGTGGTGGGGAGCACAGGAGAAAGGTAGGTGGTGGGGAGCACAAGGGGAAGGTGGGTGACTGGGGAACAGGGGAATGGTGGGTGGCTGACTAGGGAACAGGGGAATGGTGGGTGGTGGGGAGCACAGGGGAAAGGTGGGTGACTGGGGAATGGGAAATGTGGGTGGTGGGGAGCACAGGGAAAAGGTAGGTGGTGGGGAGCACAAGGGAAAGGTGGGTGACTGGGGAACAGGGGAAAGGTGGGTTACTGGGGAACAGGGGAAAGGTAGGTGACTGGGGAACAGGGGTATGGCTTGTGTTGAGGAGCACAGGTGAATAGTGGGTGACTGGGGAACAGGGGAATGGTGGGTGACTGTGGAACAGGGGAATAGTGGGTGGTGAGTAGCACAGGGGAAAGGTGGGTCACTGGGGAACAGGGGAATGGTGGGTGGTGGGGAGCACAGGAGAAAGGTGGGTGACTGGGGTACAGGGGAACAGTCGGTGACTGGGGAACAGGGGAATGGTGGATGTTGGGGAGCACAGGGGAAAGGTGGGTGACAGGGGAACAGTGGAATGGTGGGTGAGGAGAGCACAGGGGAATGGTGGGTGATGGGAACAGGGGAATGGTGGGTGGTGGGGAGCACAGGGGAATGGTGGGTGACTGGGGAACAGGGGAATGGTGGGTGGTGGGGAGCACAGTGGAAATGTGGGTGATAGGGGAACAGGGGCACGGTGGGTGGGTGACTGGGGAACAGGGGAATGGTGGGTGGTGGGGAGCACAGGGGAATGGTGGGTGACTGGGGAACAGGGGAATGGTGGGTGGTTGGGAGCACAGGGGAAAGGTGGGTGATTGGGGAACAGGGGACTGGTGGGTGACTGGGGAACACGGAAATGGTGGGAGGTGAGGAGCACAGGAGAATGGTGGGTGACTGGGGAACAGAGGAACAGTGGAGGACTGGGGAACAGGGGAATGGTGGGTGACGGTGAACAGGGAAATGGTGGGTGTTGGGGAGCACAGGGGAAAGGTGAGTGACTGGGGTACAGGGGAATGGTGGGTGGTGGGGAGCTCAGGGGAATGGTGGGTGACTGGGGAACAGGGGAATGGTGGGTGATTGTGGAACAGGGAAATGGAGGGTGGTGAGGAGCACAGGGGAAAGGTGGGTCACTGGGGAACAGGGTAATGGTGCGTGGTGGGGAGCACAGGAGAAAGGTGGGTGACAGGGGAACAGAGGAACAGTGGGTGACTGGGGAACAGGGGAATGGTGGGTGTTGGGGAGCACAGGGGAATGGTGGGTGACTGGGGAACAGGGGAATGGTGGGTGGGTGACTGGGGAACAGGGGAATGGTGGGTGTTGGAGAGCACAGGGAAAAGGTGGGTGACTGGGGAACAGGGGAATGGTAGGTGACTGGGGAACAGGGGTATGGTTTGTGGTGAGGAGCACAGGGGAATAGTGGGTGACTGGGGAACAGGGGAATGGTGGGTGACTGGGGAACAGGGGAATGGTGGGTTTTGGGGAGCACAGGGGAAAGGTGGATGACATGGGAACAGGGGAATGGTGGGTGGTGGGGAGCACAGGGGAAAGGTGGGTGATGGGAACAGGGGAATGGTGGGTGGTGGGGAGCACAGGGGAATGGTGGGTGACTGGGGAACAGGGGAATGGTGGGTGGTGGGGAGCACAGTGGATATGTGGGTGATTGAGGAACAGGGGAATGGTGGGTGGGTGACTGGGGAACAGGGGAATGGTGGGTGATTGGGAGCACAGTGGAAAGGTGGGTGACTGGAGAACAGGGGACTGGTGGGTGACTGGGGAACAGGGGAATGGTGGGTGACTGGTGAACAGGGGAATTGTGGGTGGTGGGGAGCTCAGGGGAATGGTGGGTCACTGGGGAACAGGGGAATGGTGGGTGGTGGTTAGCACAGGAGAAAGGTGGGTGACAGGTGAATGGGAAAGGTGGGTGGTGGGGAGCACAGGGAAAAGGTAGGTGGTGGGGAGCACAAGGGAAAGGTGGGTGACTGGGGAACATGGTAAAGGTGGGTTACTGGGAAACAGGGGAATGGTGGGTGGTGGGGAGCACTGGGGAAAGGTGGGTTACTGGGGAACAGGGGAATGGTGGGTGACTGTGGAACAGGGGAATAGTGGCTGGTGAGGAGCACAGGGGAAAGGTGGGTTACTGGGGAACAGGGGAATGGAGGGTGGTGGGGAGCACAGGAGAAAGGTGGGTGACTGGGGAACAGGGGAACAGTGGGTGACAGGGGAACAGGGGAATGGTGGGTGTTGGGGAGCACAGGGGAAAGGTGGGTGACAGGGGAACAGGGAATGGTGGGTGGTGGGGAACACAGGGGAAAGGTGGTTGACGGGAAAAGGGGAATGGTGGGTGGTGGTTAGCACAGGAGAAAGGTGGGTGACTGGGGAATGGGAAAGGTGGGTGGTGGGGAGCACAGGGAAAAGGTAGGTGGTGGGGAGCACAAGGGAAAGGTGGGTGACTGGGGAACATGGTAAAGGTGGGTTACTGGGAAACAGGGGAATGGTGGGTGGTGGGGAGCACTGGGGAAAGGTGGGTTACTGGGGAACAGGGGAATGGTGGGGGACTGTGGAACAGGGGAATAGTGGCTGGTGAGGAGCACAGTGGAAAGGTGGGTTACTGGGGAACAGGGGAATGGTGGGTGGTGGGGAGCACAGGAGAAAGGTGGGTGACTGGGGAAAAGGGGAACAGTGGGTGACATGTGAACAGGGGAATGGTGGGTGTTGGGGAGCACAGGGGAAAGGTGGGTGACAAGGGAACAGGGGAATGGTGGGTGGTGGGGAACACAGGGGAAAGGTGGCTGACGGGAACAGGGGAATGGTGGGTGGTGGGGAGCACAGGGGAATGGTGGGTGACTGGGGAACAGGGGAATGGTGGGAGGTGGGGAGCAAAGGGGAAAGGTGGGTGACTGGGGAACAGGGAACTGGTGGGTGACTGGTGAACAGGGGAATGGTGGGTGACGGTGAACAGGGAAATGGTGGGTGTTGGGGAGCACAGGGTAAAGGTGAGTGACTGGGGAACAGGGGAATGATGGGTGGTGGGGAGCTCAGGGGAATGGTGGGTGGCTGGGGAACATGGGAATGGTGGGTGATTGTGGAACAGGGAAATGATGGGTGGTGAGGAGCACAGGGGAAAGGTGGGTCACTGGGGAACAGGGGAATGGTGGGTGGTGGGGAGCACAGGAGAAAGGTGGGTGACTGGGGAACAGAGGAACAGTGGGTGACTGGGGAACAGGGGAATGGTGGGTGGTGGGGAGCACAGTGGAAATGTGGGTGATTGGGGAACAGGGGAATGGAGGGTGGGTGACTGGGGAACAGGGGAATGGTGGGTGGTGGAGAGCACAGGGGAAAGGTGGGTGACTGGGGAACAGGGGAAAGGTGGGTGACTGGGGAACAGGGGAATGGTAGGTGACTGGGGAACAGGGGTATGGTTTGTGGTGAGGAGCACAGGGGAATAGTGGGTGACTGGGGAACAGGGGAATGGTGGGTGACTGTGGAACAGGGGAATAGTGGGTGGTGAGGAGCACAGGGGAAAGGTGGGTGACTGGGGAACGGGAAAGGTGGGTGGTGGGGAGCACAGGGGAAAGGTGCGTGACTGGGGAACAGGGGAAAGGTGGGTTACTGGGGAACAGGGGAATGGTAGGTGACTGGGGAACAGGGGTATGGTTTGTGATGAGGAGCACAGGGGAATAGTGGGTGACTGGGGAACAGTGGAAAGGTGGGTTACTGGGGAACAGGGGAATGGTAGGTGACTGGGGAACAGGGGTATGGTTTGTGATGAGGAGCACAGGGGAAAGGTGGGTCACTGGGGAACAGGGGAATGGTGGGTGTTGGGGAGCACAGGAGAAAGGTGGGTGACAGGGGAACAGAGGAACAGTAGGTAACTGGGAACAGGGGAATGGTGGGTGTTGGGGAGTACAGTTGAATGGTGGGTGACTGTGGAACAGGGGAATGGTGGGTGGTGGGGAACACAGTGGAAATGTGAGTGATTGGGGAACAGGGGAATGGTGGGTGGCTGACTGGGGAACAGGGGAATGGTGGGTGGTGGGGAGCACAGGGGAAAGGTGGGTGACTGGGGAATGGGAAAGGTGGGTGGTGGGGAGCACAGGGAAAAGGTAGGTGGTGGGGAGCACAAGGGAAAAGTGGGTGACTGGGGAACATGGTAAAGGTGGGTTACTGGGAAACAGGGGAATGGTAGGTGACTGGGGAACAGGGGTATGGTGGGTGGTGGGGAGCACAGGGGAAAGGTGGGTTACTGGGGAACAGGGGAATGGTGGGTGACTGTGGAACAGGGGAATAGTGGCTGGTGAGGAGCACAGGGGAAAGGTGGGTTACTGGGGAACAGGGGAATGGTGGGTGGTGGGGAGCACAGGAGAAAGGTGGGTGACTGGGGAACAGGGGAACAGTGGGTGACAGGGGAACAGGGGAATGGTGGGTGTTGGGGAGCACAGGGGAAAGGTGGGTGACAGGGGAACAGGGGAAAGGTGGGTGGTGGGGAACACAGGGGAAAGGTGGTTGATGGGAACAGGGGAATGGTGGGTGGTGGGGAGCACAGGGGAATGGTGGGTGACTGGGGAACAGGGGAATGGTGGGAGGTGGGGAGCAAAGGGGAAAGGTGGGTGACTGGGGAACAGGGAACTGGTGGGTGACTGGGGAACAGGGGAATGGTGGGTGACGGTGAACAGGGAAATGGTGGGTGTTGGGGAGCACAGGGTAAAGGTGAGTGACTGAGGAACAGGGGAATGGTGGGTGGTGGGGAGCTCAGGGGAATGGTGGGTGACTGGGGAACATGGGAATGGTGGGTGATTGTGGAACAGGGAAATGGTGGGTGGTGAGGAGCACAGGGGAAAGGTGGGTCACTGGGGAACAGGGGAATGGTGGGTGGTGGGGAGCACAGGAGAAAGGTAGGTGGTGGGGAGCACAAGGGGAAGGTGGGTGACTGGGGAACAGGGGAATGGTGGGTGGCTGACTAGGGAACAGGGGAATGGTGGGTGGTGGGGAGCACAGGGGAAAGGTGGGTGACTGGGGAATGGGAAAGGTGGGTGGTGGGGAGCACAGGGAAAAGGTAGGTGGTGGGGAGCACAAGGGAAAGGTGGGTGACTGGGGAACAGGGGAAAGGTGGGTTACTGGGGAACAGGGGAAAGGTAGGTGACTGGGGAACAGGGGTATGGTTTGTGTTGAGGAGCACAGGTGAATAGTGGGTGACTGGGGAACAGGGGAATGGTGGGTGACTGTGGAACAGGGGAATAGTGGGTGGTGAGTAGCACAGGGGAAAGGTGGGTCACTGGGGAACAGGGGAATGGTGGGTGGTGGGGAGCACAGGAGAAAGGTGGGTGACTGGGGTACAGGGGAACAGTCGGTGACTGGGGAACAGGGGAATGGTGGATGTTGGGGAGCACAGGGGAAAGGTGGGTGACAGGGGAACAGTGGAGTGGTGGGTGAGGAGAGCACAGGGGAATGGTGGGTGATGGGAACAGGGGAATGGTGGGTGGTGGGGAGCACAGGGGAATGGTGGGTGACTGGGGAACAGGGGAATGGTGGGTGGTGGGGAGCACAGTGGAAATGTGGGTGATAGGGGAACAGGGGCACGGTGGGTGGGTGACTGGGGAACAGGGGAATGGTGGGTGGTGGGGAGCACAGGGGAATGGTGGGTGACTGGGGAACAGGGGAATGGTGGGTGGTTGGGAGCACAGGGGAAAGGTGGGTGATTGGGGAACAGGGGACTGGTGGGTGACTGGGGAACACGGAAATGGTGGGAGGTGAGGAGCACAGGAGAATGGTGGGTGACTGGGGAACAGAGGAACAGTGGAGGACTGGGGAACAGGGGAATGGTGGGTGACGGTGAACAGGGAAATGGTGGGTGTTGGGGAGCACAGGGGAAAGGTGAGTGACTGGGGTACAGGGGAATGGTGGGTGGTGGGGAGCTCAGGGGAATGGTGGGTGACTGGGGAACAGGGGAATGGTGGGTGATTGTGGAACAGGGAAATGGAGGGTGGTGAGGAGCACAGGGGAAAGGTGGGTCACTGGGGAACAGGGTAATGGTGCGTGGTGGGGAGCACGGGAGAAAGGTGGGTGACAGGGGAACAGAGGAACAGTGGGTGACTGGGGAACAGGGGAATGGTGGGTGTTGGGGAGCACAGGGGAATGGTGGGTGACTGGGGAACAGGGGAATGGTGGGTGGGTGACTGGGGAACAGGGGAATGGTGGGTGGTGGAGAGCACAGGGGAAAGGTGGGTGACTGGGGAACAGGGGAATGGTAGGTGACTGGGGAACAGGGGTATGGTTTGTGGTGAGGAGCACAGGGGAATAGTGGGTGACTGGGGAACAGGGGAATGGTGGGTGACTGGGGAACAGGGGAATGGTGGGTTTTGGGGAGCACAGGGGAAAGGTGGATGACATGGGAACAGGGGAATGGTGGGTGGTGGGGAGCACAGGGGAAAGGTGGGTGATGGGAACAGGGGAATGGTGGGTGGTGGGGAGCACAGGGGAATGGTGGGTGACTGGGGAACAGGGGAATGGTGGGTGGTGGGGAGCACAGTGGATATGTGGGTGATTGAGGAACAGGGGAATGGTGGGTGGGTGACTGGGGAACAGGGGAATGGTGGGTGATTGGGAGCACAGTGGAAAGGTGGGTGACTGGAGAACAGGGGACTGGTGGGTGACTGGGGAACAGGGGAATGGTGGGTGACTGGTGAACAGGGGAATTGTGGGTGGTGGGGAGCTCAGGGGAATGGTGGGTCACTGGGGAACAGGGGAATGGTGGGTGGTGGTTAGCACAGGAGAAAGGTGGGTGACAGGTGAATGGGAAAGGTGGGTGGTGGGGAGCACAGGGAAAAGGTAGGTGGTGGGGAGCACAAGGGAAAGGTGGGTGACTGGGGAACATGGTAAAGGTGGGTTACTGGGAAACAGGGGAATGGTGGGTGGTGGGGAGCACTGGGGAAAGGTGGGTTACTGGGGAACAGGGGAATGGTGGGTGACTGTGGAACAGGGGAATAGTGGCAGGTGAGGAGCACAGGGGAAAGGTGGGTTACTGGGGAACAGGGGAATGGAGGGTGGTGGGGAGCACAGGAGAAAGATGGGTGACTGGGGAACAGGGGAACAGTGGGTGACAGGGGAACAGGGGAATGGTGGGTGTTGGGGAGCACAGGGGAAAGGTGGGTGACAGGGGAACAGGGAATGGTGGGTGGTGGGGAACACAGGGGAAAGGTGGTTGACGGGAAAAGGGGAATGGTGGGTGGTGGTTAGCACAGGAGAAAGGTGGGTGACTGGGGAATGGGAAAGGTGGGTGGTGGGGAGCACAGGGAAAAGGTAGGTGGTGGGGAGCACAAGGGAAAGGTGGGTGACTGGGGAACATGGTAAAGGTGGGTTACTGGGAAACAGGGGAATGGTGGGTGGTGGGGAGCACTGGGGAAAGGTGGGTTACTGGGGAACAGGGGAATGGTGGGGGACTGTGGAACAGGGGAATAGTGGCTGGTGAGGAGCACAGTGGAAAGGTGGGTTACTGGGGAACAGGGGAATGGTGGGTGGTGGGGAGCACAGGAGAAAGGTGGGTGACTGGGGAAAAGGGGAACAGTGGGTGACATGGGAACAGGGGAATGGTGGGTGTTGGGGAGCACAGGGGAAAGGTGGGTGACAAGGGAACAGGGGAATGGTGGGTGGTGGGGAACACAGGGGAAAGGTGGCTGACGGGAACAGGGGAATGGTGGGTGGTGGGGAGCACAGGGGAATGGTGGGTGACTGGGGAACAGGGGAATGGTGGGAGGTGGGGAGCAAAGGGGAAAGGTGGGTGACTGGGGAACAGGGAACTGGTGGGTGACTGGGGAACAGGGGAATTTTGGGTGACGGTGAACAGGGAAATGGTGGGTGTTGGGGAGCACAGGGTAAAGGTGAGTGACTGGGGAACAGGGGAATGGTGGGTGGTGAGGAGCTCAGGGGAATGGTGGGTGGCTGGGGAACATGGGAATGGTGGGTGATTGTGGAACAGGGAAATGGTGGGTGGTGAGGAGCACAGGGGAAAGGTGGGTCACTGGGGAACAGGGGAATGGTGGGTGGTGGGGAGCACAGGAGAAAGGTGGGTGACTGGGGAACAGAGGAACAGTGGGTGACTGGGGAACAGGGGAATGGTGGGTGGTGGGGAGCACAGTGGAAATGTGGGTGATTGGGGAACAGGGGAATGGAGGGTGGGTGACTGGGGAACAGGGGAATGGTGGGTGGTGGAGAGCACAGGGGAATGGTGGGTGACTGGGGAACAGGGGAATGGTGGGTGGTGGGGAGCACAGTGGATATGTGGGTGATTGAGGAACAGGGGAATGGTGGGTGGGTGACTGGGGAACAGGGGAATGGTGGGTGATTGGGAGCACAGTGGAAAGGTGGGTGACTGGGGAACAGGGGACTGGTGGGTGACTGGGGAACAGGGGAATGGTGAATGACTGGTGAACAGGGGAATTGTGGGTGGTGGGGAGCTCAGGGGAATGGTGGGTCACTGGGGAACAGGGGAATGGTGGGTGGTGGTTAGCACAGGAGAAAGGTGGGTGACTGGGGAATGGGAAAGGGGGGTGGTGGGGAGCACAGGGAAAAGGTAGGTGGTGGGGAGCACAAGGGAAAGGTGGGTGACTGGGGAACATGGTAAAGGTGGGTTACTGGGAAACAGGGGAATGGTGGGTGGTGGGGAGCACTGGGGAAAGGTGGGTTACTGGGGAACAGGGGAATGGTGGGGGACTGTGGAACAGGGGAATAGTGGCAGGTGAGGAGCACAGTGGAAAGGTGGGTTACTGGGGCAGCAGGGGAATGGTGGGTGGTGGGGAGCACAGGAGAAAGGTGGGTGACTGGGGAACAGGGGAACAGTGGGTGACAGGGGAACAGGGGAATGTTGGGTGTTGGGGAGCACAGGGGAAAGGTGGGTGACAAGGGAACAGGGGAATGGTGGGTGGTGGGGAACACAGGGGAAAGGTGGTTGATGGGAACAGGGGAATGGTGGGTGGTGGGGAGCACAGGGGAATGGTGGGTGACTGGGGAACAGGGGAATGGTGGGAGGTGCGGAGCAAAGGGGAAAGGTAGGTGACTGGGGAACAGGGAACTGGTGGGTGACTGGGGAACAGGGGAATGGTGGGTGACGGTGAACAGGGAAATGGTGGGTGTTGGGGAGCACAGGGTAAAGGTGAGTGACTGGGGAACAGGGGAATGGTGGGTGGTGGGGAGCTCAGGGGAATGGTGGGTGGCTGGGGAACATGGGAATGGTGGGTGATTGTGGAACAGGGAAATGGTGGGTGGTGAGCAGCACAGGGGAAAGGTGGGTCACTGGGGAACAGGGGAATGGTGGGTGGTGGGGAGCACAGGAGAAAGGTGGGTGACTGGGGAACAGAGGAACAGTGGGTGACTGGGGAACAGGGGAATGGTGGGTGGTGGGGAGCACAGTGGAAATGTGGGTGATTGGGGAACAGGGGAATGGAGGGTGGGTGACTGGGGAACAGGGGAATGGTGGGTGGTGGAGAGCACAGGGGAAAGGTGGGTGACTGGGGAACAGGGGAAAGGTGGGTTACTGGGGAACAGGGGAATGGTAGGTGACTGGGGAACAGGGGTATGGTTTGTGGTGAGGAGCACAGGGGAATAGTGGGTGACTGGGGAACAGGGGAATGGTGGGTGACTGGGGAACAGGGGAATGGTGGGTGTTGGGGAGCACAGGGGAAAGGTGGATGACATGGGAACAGGGGAATGGTGGGTGGTGGGGAGCACTGGGGAAAGGTGGGAGATGGGAACAGGGGAATGGTGGGTGGTGGGGAGCACAGGGGAAAGGTGGGTGACTGGGGAACAGGGGAATGGTGGGTTGTGGGGAGCACAGTGGATATGTGGGTGATTGAGGAACAGTGGAATGGTGGGTGGGTGACTGGGGAACAGGGGAATGGTGGGTGATTGGGAGCACAGTGGAAAGGTGGGTGACTGGGGAACAGGGGACTGGTGGGTGACTGGGGAACAGGGGAATGGTGGGTGACTGGTGAACAGGGGAATTGTGGGTGGTGGGGAGCACAGGGGAATGGTGGGTCACTGGGGAACAGGGGAATGGTGGGTGGTGGTTAGCACAGGAGAAAGGTGGGTGACTGGGGAATGGGAAAGGTGGGTGGTGGGGAGCACAGGGAAAAGGTAGGTGGTGGGGAGCACAAGGGAAAGGTGGGTGACTGGGGAACATGGTAAAGGTGGGTTACTGGGAAACAGGGGAATGGTGGGTGGTGGGGAGCACTGGGGAAAGGTGGTTTACTGGGGAACAGGGGAATGGTGGGTGACTGTGGAACAGGGGAATAGTGGCTGGTGAGGAGCACAGTGGAAAGTTGGGTTACTGGGGAACAGGGGAATGGTGGGTGGTGGGGAGCACAGGAGAAAGGTGGGTGACTGGGGAACAGGGGAACAGTGGGTGACAGGGGAACAGGGGAATGGTGGGTGTTGGGGAGCACAGGGGAAAGGTGGGTGACAAGGGAGCAGGGGAATGGTGGGTGGTGGGGAACATAGGGGAAAGGTAGTTGACGGGAACAGGGGAATGGTGGGTGGTGGGGAGCACAGGGGAATGGTGGGTGACTGGGGAACAGGGGAATTGTGGGAGGTGGGGAGCAAAGGGGAAAGGTGGGTGACTGGGGAACAGGGAACTGGTGGGTGACTGGGGAACAGGGGAATGGTGGGTGACGGTGAACAGAGAAATGGTGGGTGTTGGGGAGCACAGGGTAAAGGTAAGTGACTGGGGAACAGGGGAATGGTGGGTGGTGGGGAGCTCAGGGGAATGGTGGGTTGCTGGGGAACATGGGAATGGTGGGTGATTGTGGAACAGGAAAATGGTGGGGGTTGAGGAGCACAGGGGAAAGGTGGGTCACTGGGGAACAGGGGTATGGTGGGTGGTGGGGAGCACAGTGGAAATGTGGGTGATTGGGGAACAGGGGAATGGAGGGTGGGTGACTGGGGAACAGGGGAATGGTGGGTGGTGGGGAGCACAGGGGAATGGTGGGTGACTGGGGAACAGGGGAATGGTGGGTGGTGGGGAGCACAGTGGATATGTGGGTGATTGAGGAACAGGGGAATGGTGGGTGGGTGACTGGGGAACAGGGGAATGGTGGGTGATTGGGAGCACAGTGGAAAGGTGGGTGACTGGGGAACAGGGGACTGGTGGGTGACTGGGGAACAGGGGAATGGTGGGTGACTGGTGAACAGGGGAATTGTGGGTGGTGGGGAGCTCAGGGGAATGGTGGGTCACTGGGGAACAGGGGAATGGTGGGTGGTGGTTAGCACAGGAGAAAGGTGGGTGACTGGGGATGGGAAAGGGGGGTGGAGGGGAGCACAGGGAAAAGGTAGGTGGTGGGGAGCACAAGGGAAAGGTGGGTGACTGGGGAACATGGTAAAGGTGGGTTACTGGGAAACAGGGGAATGGTGGGTGGTGGGGAGCACTGGGGAAAGGTGGGTTACTGGGGAACAGGGGAATGGTGGGGGACTGTGGAACAGGGGAATAGTGGCAGGTGAGGAGCACAGTGGAAAGGTGGGTTACTGGGGCAGCAGGGGAATGGTGGGTGGTGGGGAGCACAGGAGAAAGGTGGGTGACTGGGGAACAGGGGAACAGTGGGTGACAGGGGAACAGGGGAATGTTGGGTGTTGGGGAGCACAGGGGAAAGGTGGGTGACAAGGGAACAGGGGAATGGTGGGTGGTGGGGAACACAGGGGAAAGGTGGTTGATGGGAACAGGGGAATGGTGGGTGGTGGGGAGCACAGGGGAATGGTGGTTGACTGGGGAACAGGGGAATGGTGGGAGGTGGGGAGCAAAGGGGAAAGGTGGGTGACTGGGGAACAGGGAACTGGTGGGTGACTGGGGAACAGGGGAATGGTGGGTGACGGTGAACAGGGAAATGGTGGGTGTTGGGGAGCACAGGGTAAAGGTGAGTGACTGGGGAACAGGGGAATGGTGGGTGGTGGGGAGCTCAGGGGAATGGTGGGTGGCTGGGGAACATGGGAATGGTGGGTGATTGTGGAACAGGGAAATGGTGGGTGGTGAGCAGCACAGGGGAAAGGTGGGTCACTGGGGAACAGGGGAATGGTGGGTGTTGGGGAGCACAGGAGAAAGGTGGGTGACTGGGGAACAGAGGAACAGTGGGTGACTGGGGAACAGGGGAATGGTGGGTGGTGGGGAGCACAGTGGAAATGTGGGTGATTGGGGAACAGGGGAATGGAGGGTGGTGGAGAGCACAGGGGAAAGGTGGGTGACTGGGGAACAGGGGAAAGGTGGGTTACTGGGGAACAGGGGAATGGTAGGTGACTGGGGAACAGGGGTATGGTTTGTGGTGAGGAGCACAGGGGAATAGTGGGTGACTGGGGAACAGGGGAATGGTGGGTGACTGGGGTACAGGGGAATGGTGGGTGTTGGGGAGCACAGGGGAAAGGTGGATGACATGGGAACAGGGGAATGGTGGGTGGTGGGGAGCACTGGGGAAAGGTGGGAGATGGGAACAGGGGAATGGTGGGTGGTGGGGAGCACAGGGGAAAGGTGGGTGACTGGGGAACAGGGGAATGGTGGGTTGTGGGGAGCACAGTGGATATGTGGGTGATTGAGGAACAGGGGAATGGTGGGTGGGTGACTGGGGAACAGGGGAATGGTGGGTGATTGGGAGCACAGTGGAAAGGTGGGTGACTGGGGAACAGGGGACTGGTGGGTGACTGGGGAACAGGGGAATGGTGGGTGACTGGTGAACAGGGGAATTGTGGGTGGTGGGGAGCACAGGGGAATGGTGGGTCACTGCGGAACAGGGGAATGGTGGGTGGTGGTTAGCACAGGAGAAAGGTGGGTGACTGGGGAATGGGAAAGGTGGGTGGTGGGGAGCACAGGGAAAAGGTAGGTGGTGGGGAGCACAAGGGAAAGGTGGGTGACTGGGGAACATGGTAAAGGTGGGTTACTGGGAAACAGGGGAATGGTGGGTGGTGGGGAGCACTGGGGAAAGGTGGTTTACTGGGGAACAGGGGAATGGTGGGTGACTGTGGAACAGGGGAATAGTGGCTGGTGAGGAGCACAGTGGAAAGTTGGGTCACTGGGGAACAGGGGAATGGTGGGTGGTGGGGAGTACAGGAGAAAGGTGGGTGACTGGGGAACAGGGGAACAGTGGGTGACAGGGGAACAGGGGAATGGTGGGTGTTGGGGAGCACAGGGGAAAGGTGGGTGACAAGGGAGCAGGGGAATGGTGGGTGGTGGGGAACATAGGGGAAAGGTAGTTGACGGGAACAGGGGAATGGTGGGTGGTGGGGAGCACAGGGGAATGGTGGGTGACTGGGGAACAGGGGAATGGTGGGAGGTGGGGAGCAAAGGGGATAGGTGGGTGACTGGGGAACAGGGAACTGGTGGGTGACTGGGGAACAGGGGAATGGTGGGTGACGGTGAACAGAGAAATGGTGGGTGTTGGGGAGCACAGGGTAAAGGTAAGTGACTGGGGAACAGGGGAATGGTGGGTGGTGGGGAGCTCAGGGGAATGGTGGGTTGCTGGGGAACATGGGAATGGTGGGTGATTGTGGAACAGGAAAATGGTGGGGGTTGAGGAGCACAGGGGAAAGGTGGGTCACTGGGGAACAGGGGAATGGTGGGTGGTGGGGAGCACAGTGGAAATGTGGGTGATTGGGGAACAGGGGAATGGAGGGTGGGTGACTGGGGAACAGGGGAATGGTGGGTGGTGGGGAGCACAGGGGAATGGTGGGTGACTGGGGAACAGGGGAATGGTGGGTGGTGGGGAGCACAGTGGATATGTGGGTGATTGAGGAACAGGGGAATGGTGGGTGTGTGACTGGGGAACAGGGGAATGGTGGGTGATTGGGAGCACAGTGGAAAGGTGGGTGACTGGGGAACAGGGGACTGGTGGGTGACTGGGGAACAGGGGAATGGTGGGTGACTGGTGAACAGGGGAATTGTGGGTGGTGGGGAGCTCAGGGGAATGGTGGGTCACTGGGGAACAGGGGAATGGTGGGTGGTGGTTAGCACAGGAGAAAGGTGGGTGACTGGGGAATGGGAAAGGTGGGTGGTGGGGAGCACAGGGAAAAGGTAGGTGGTGGGGAGCACAAGGGAAAGGTGGGTGACTGGGGAACATGGTAAAGGTGGGTTACTGGGAAACAGGGGAATGGTGGGTGGTGGGGAGCACTGGGTAAAGGTGGGTTACTGGGGAACAGGGGAATGGTGGGGGACTGTGGAACAGGGGAATAGTGGCTGGTGAGGAGCACAGTGGAAAGGTGGGTTACTGGGGAACACGGGAATGGTGGGTGACTGGGGAACAGGGGTATGGTTTGTGGTGAGGAGCACAGGGGAATAGTGGGTGACTGGGGAACAGGGGAATGGTGGGTGACTGGGGAACAGGGGAATGGTGGGTGTTGGGGAGCAAAGGGGAAAGGTGGATGACATGGGAACAGGGGAATGGTGGGTGGTGGGGAGCACAGGGGAAAGGTGTGAGATGGGAACAGGGTAAATGGTGGGTGGTGGGGAGCACAGGGGAATGGTGGGTGACTGGGGAACAGGGGAATGGTGGGTTGTGGGGAGCACAGTGGATATGTGGGTGATTGAGGAACAGGGGAATGGTGGGTGGGTGACTGGGGAACAGGGGAATGGTGGGTGATTGGGAGCACAGTGGAAAGGTGGGTGACTGGGGAACAGGGGACTGGTGGGTGACTGGGGAACAGGGGAATGGTGGGTGACTGGTGAACAGGGGAATTGTGGGTGGTGGGGAGCTCAGGGGAATGGTGGGTCACTGGGGAACAGGGGAATGGTGGGTGGTGGTTAGCACAGGAGAAAGGTGGGTGACTGGGGAATGGGAAAGGTGGGTGGTGGGGAGCACAGGGAAAAGGTAGGTGGTGGGGAGCACAAGGGAAAGGTGGGTGACTGGGGAACATGGTAAAGGTGGGTTACTGGGAAACAAGGGAATGGTGGGTGGTGGGGAGCACTGGGGAAAGGTGGTTTACTGGGGAACAGGGGAATGGTGGGTGACTGTGGAATAGGGGAATAGTGGCTGGTGAGGAGCACAGTGGAAAGGTGGGTTACTGGGGAACAGGGGAATGGTGGGTGGTGGGGAGCACAGGAGAAAGGTGGGTGACTGGGGAACAGGGGAACAGTGGGTGACAGGGGAACAGGGGAATAGTGGGTGTTGGGGAGCACAGGGGAAAGGTGGGTGACAAGGGAACAGGGGAATGGTGGGTGGTGGGGAACATAGGGGAAAGGTAGTTGACGGGAACAGGGGAATGGTGGGTGGTGGGGAGCACAGGGGAATGGTGGGTGACTGGGGAACAGGGGAATGGTGGGAGGTGGGGAGCAAAGGGGAAAGGTGGGTGACTGGGGAACAGGGAACTGGTGGGTGACTGGGGAACAGGGGAATGGTGGGTGACGGTGAACAGGGAATGGTGGGTGTTGGGGAGCACAGAGTAAAGGTAAGTGACTGGGGAACAGGGGAATGGTGGGTGGTGGGGAGCTCAGGGGAATGGTGGGTGGATGGGGAACATGGGAAAGGTGGGTGATTGTGGAACAGGGAAATGGTGGGTGGTGAGGAGCACAGGGGAAAGGTGGGTCACTGGGGAACAGGGGAATGGTGGGTGGTGGGGAGCACAGGAGAAAGGTGGGTGATTGGGGAACAGAGGAACAGTGGGTGACTGGGGAACAGGGGAATGGTGGGTGGTGGGGAGCACAGTGGAAATGTGGGTGATTGGGGAACAGGGGAATGGAGGGTGGGTGACTGGGGAACAGGGGAATGGTGGGTGGTGGGGAGCACAGGTGAATGGTGGGTGACTGGGGAACAGGGGAATGGTGGGTGGTGGAGAGCACAGGGGAAAGGTGGGTGACTGGGGAACAGGGGAAAGGTGGGTTACTGGGGAACAGGGGAATGGTAGGTGACTGGGGAACAGGGGTATGGTTTGTGGTGAGGAGCACAGGGGAATAGTGGGTGACTGGGGAACAGGGGAATGGTGGGTGACTGTGGAACAGGGGAATAGTGGGTGGTGAGGAGCACAGGGGAAAGGTGGGTGACTGGGGAACGGGAAAGGTGGCTGGTGGGGAGCACAGGGGAAAGGTGCGTGACTGGGGAACAGGGGAAAGGTGGGTTACTGGGGAACAGGGGAATGGTAGGTGACTGGGGAACAGGGGTATGGTTTGTGATGAGGAGCACAGGGGAATAGTGGGTGACTGGGGAACAGGGGAAAGGTGGGTTACTGGGGAACAGGGGAATGGTAGGTGACTGGGGAACAGGGGTATGGTTTGTGATGAGGAGCACAGGGGAATAGTGGGTGACTGGGGAACAGGGGAATGGTGGGTGACTGTGGAACAGGGGAATAGTGGGTGGTGAGGAGCACAGGGGAAAGGTGGGTCACTGGCGAACAGGGGAATGGTGGGTGGTGGGGAGCACAGGAGAAAGGTGGGTGACTGGGTTACAGGGGAACAGTCGGTGACTGGGGAACAGGGGAATGGTGGGTGTTGGGGAGCACAGGGGAAAGGTGGGTGACAGGGGAACAGTGGAATGGTGGGTGAGGAGAGCACAGGGGAATGGTGGGTGATGGGAACAGGGGAATGGTGGGTGGTGGGGAGCACAGGGGAATGGTGGGTGACTGGGGAACAGGGGAATGGTGGGTGGTGGGGAGCACAGTGGAAATGTGGGTGATAGGGGAACAGGGGCACGGTGGGTGGGTGACAGGGGAACAGGGGAATGGTGGGTGGTGGGGAGCACAGGGGAATGGTGGGTGACTGGGGAACTGGGGAATGGTGGGTGGTTGGGAGCACAGGTGAAAGGTGGGTGATTGGGGAACAGGGGACTGGTGGGTGACTGGGGAACACGGAAATGGTGGGTGGAGAGGAGCACAGGAGAATGGTGGGTGACTGGGGAACAGAGGAACAGTGGGTGACTGGGGAACAGGGGAATGGTGGGTGACGGTGAACAGGGAAATGGTGGGTGTTGGGGAGCACAGGGTAAAGGTGAGTGACTGGGGAACAGGGGAATGGTGGGTGGTGGGGAGCTCAGGGGAATGGTGGGTGACTGGGGAACAGGGGAATGGTGGGTGATTGTGGAACAGGGAAATGGAGGGTGGTGAGGAGCACAGGGGAAAGGTGGGTCACTGGGGAACAGGGGAATGGTGGGTGGTGGGGAGCACAGGAGAAAGGTGGGTGACAGGGGAACAGAGGAACAGTGGGTGACTGGGGAACAGGGGAATGGTGGGTGTTAGGGAGCACAGGGGAATGGTGGGTGACTGGGGAACAGGGGAATGGTTGGTGGTGGGGAGCACAGTGGAAATGTGGGTGATTGGGGAACAGGGGAATGGTGGGTGGGTGACTGGGGAACAGGGGAATGGTGGGTGGTGGAGAGCACAGGTGAAAGGTGGGTGACTGGGGAACAGGGGAATGGTAGGTGACTGGGGAACAGGGGTATGGTTTGTGGTGAGGAGCACAGGGGAATAGTGGGTGACTGGGGAACAGGGGAATGGTGGGTGACTGGGGAACAGGGGAATGGTGGGTGTTGGGGAGCACAGGGGAAAGGTGGATGACATGGGAACAGGGGAATGGTGGGTGGTGGGGAGCACAGGGGAAAGGTGGGTGATGGGAACAGGGGAATGGTGGGTGGTGGGGAGCACAGGGGAATGGTGGGTGACTGGGGAACAGGGGAATGGTGGGTATTGGGGAGCACAGTGGATATGTGGGTGATTGAGGAACAGGGGAATGGTGGGTGGGTGACTGGGGAACAGGGGAATTGTGGGTGGTGGGGAGCACAGGGGAATGGTGGGTGACAGGTGAACAGGGGAATGGTGGGTGACTGGGAGCACAGGGGAAAGGTGGGTGACTGGGGAACAGGGGACTGGTGGGTGATTGGGGAACAGGAGACTGGCGGGTGACTGGGGAACAGGGAAATGGTGGGTGGTGAGGAGCACAGGAGAAAGACGGGTGACTGGGGAACAGAGGAACAGTGAGTGACTGGGGAACAGGGGAATGGTGGGTGACGGTGAACAGGGAAATGGTGGGTGTTGGGGCGGACAGGGTAAAGGTGAGTGACTGGGGAACAGGGGAATGGTGGGTGGTGGGGAGCTCAGGGGAATGGTGGGTGACTGGGGAACAGGGGAATGGTGGGTGATTGTGGAACAGGGAAATTGAGGGTGGTGCAGAGCACAGGGGAAAGGTGGGTCACTGGGGAACAGGGGCATGGTTTGTGGTGGGGAGCACAGGAGAAAGGTGGGTGACAGGGGAACAGAGGAACAGTGGGTGACTGGGGAACAGTGGAATGGTGGGTGGTGGAGAGCACAGGGGAAAGGTGGGTGACTGTGGAACAGGGGAATAGTGGGTGGTGAGGAGCACAGGGGAAAGGTGGGTGACTGGGGAACGGGAAAGGTGGGTGGTGGGGAGCACAGGGGAAAGGTGCGTGACTGGGGAACAGGGGAAAGGTGGGTTACTGGGGAACAGGGGAATGGTAGGTGACTGGGGAACAGGGGTATGGTTTGTGATGAGGAGCACAGGGGAATAGTGGGTGACTGGGGAACAGGGGAAAGGTGGGTTACTGGGGAACAGGGGAATGGTAGGTGACTGGGGAACAGGGGTATGGTTTGTGATGAGGAGCACAGGGGAATAGTGGGTGACTGGGGAACAGGGGAATGGTGGGTGACTGTGGAACAGGGGAATAGTGGGTGGTGAGGAGCACAGGGGAAAGGTGGGTCACTGGCGAACAGGGGAATGGTGGGTGGTGGGGAGCACAGGAGAAAGGTGGGTGACTGGGGTACAGGGGAACAGTCGGTGACTGGGGAACAGGGGAATGGTGGGTGTTGGGGAGCACAGGGGAAAGGTGGGTGACAGGGGAACAGTGGAATGGTGGGTGAGGAGAGCACAGGGGAATGGTGGGTGATGGGAACAGGGGAATGGTGGGTGGTGGGGAGCACAGGGGAATGGTGGGTGACTGGGGAACAGGGGAATGGTGGGTGGTGGGGAGCACAGTGGAAATGTGGGTGATAGGGGAACAGGGGCATGGTGGGTGGGTGACTGGGGAACAGGGGAATGGTGGGTGGTGGGGAGCACAGGGGAATGGTGGGTGACTGGGGAACTGGGGAATGGTGGGTGGTTGGGAGCACAGGGGAAAGGTGGGTGATTGGGGAACAGGGGACTGGTGGGTGACTGGGGAACACGGAAATGGTGGGTGGATAGGAGCACAGGAGAAAGGTGGGTGACTGGGGAACAGAGGAACAGTGGGTGACTGGGGAACAGGGGAATGGTGGGTGACTGGGGAACAGGGGAATGGTGGTGAGGAGCACAGGGGAAATGTGGGTCACTGGGGAACAGGGGAATGGTGGGTGGTGGGGAGCACAGGAGAAAGGTGGGTGACAGGGGAACAGAGGAACAGTGGGAGACTGGGGAACAGGGGAATGGTGGGTGTTAGGGAGCACAGGGGAATGGTGGGTGACTGGGGAACAGGGGAATGGTTGGTGGTGGGGAGCACAGTGGAAATCTGGGTGATTGGGGAACAGGGGAATGGTGGGTGGGTGACTGGGGAACAGCGAAATGGTGGGTGGTGGAGAGCACAGGTGAAAGGTGGGTGACTGGGGAACAGGGGAATGGTAGGTGACTGGGGAACAGGGGTATGGTTTGTGGTGAGGAGCACAGGGGAATAGTGGGTGACTGGGGAACAGGGGAATGGTGGGTGACAGTGGAACAGGGGAATGGTGGGTGTTGGGGAGCACAGGGGAAAGGTGGATGACATGGGAAAAGGGAAATGGTGGGTGGTGGGGAGCACAGGGGAAAGGTGGGTGATGGGAACAGGGGAATGGTGGGTGGTGGGGAGCACAGGGGAATGGTGGGTGACTGGGGAACAGGGGAATGGTGGGTGGTGGGGAGCACAGTGGATATGTGGGTGATTGAGGAACAAGGGAATGGTGGGTGGGTGACTGGGGAACAGGGGAATTGTGGGTGGTGGGGAGCACAGGGGAATGGTGGGTGACAGGTGAACAGGGGAATGGTGGGTGACTGGGAGCACAGGGGAAAGGTGGGTGACTGGGGACCAGGGGACTGGTGGGTGACTGGGGAACAGGGGAATGGTGGGTGACTGGTGAACAGGGGAATAGTGGGTGGTGGGGAGCTCAGGGGAATGGTGGGTGGTGGGGAGCACAGTGGAAATGTGGGTGATTGGGGAACAGGGGAATGGAGGGTGGGTGACTGGGGAACAGGGGAATGGTGGGTGGTGGGGAGCACAGGGGAATGGTGGGTGACTGGGGAACAGGGGAATGGTGGGTGGTGGGGAGCACAGTGGATATGTGGGTGATTGAGGAACAGGGGAATGGTGGGTGGGTGACTGGGGAACAGGGGAATGGTGGGTGATTGGGAGCACAGTGGAAAGGTGGGTGACTGGGGAACAGGGGACTGATGGGTGACTGGGGAACAGGGGAATGGTGGGTGACTGGTGAACAGGGGAATTGTGGGTGGTGGGGAGCTCAGGGGAATGGTGGGTCACTGGGGAACAGGGGAATGGTGGGTGGTGGTTAGCACAGGAGAAAGGTGGGTGACTGGGGAATGGGAAAGGTGGGTGGTGGGGAGCACAGGGAAAAGGTAGGTGGTGGGGAGCACAAGGGAAAGGTGGGTGACTGGGGAACATGGTAAAGGTGTGTTACTGGGAAACAGGGGAATGGTGGGTGGTGGGGAGCACTGGGGAAAGGTGGGTTACTGGGGAACAGGGGAATGGTGGGTGGTGGGGAGCACAGTGGAAATGTGGGTGATAGGGGAACAGGGGCACGGTGGGTGGGTGACTGGGGAACAGGGGAATGGTGGGTGGTGGGGAGCACAGGGGAATGGTGGGTGACTGGGGAACTGGGGAATGGTGGGTGGTTGGGAGCACAGGGGAAAGGTGGGTGATTGGGGAACAGGGGACTGGTGGGTGACTGGGGAACATGGAAATGGTGGGTGGAGAGGAGCACAGGAGAATGGTGGGTGACTGGGGAACAGAGGAACAGTGGGTGACTGGGGAACAGGGGAATGGTGGGTGACGGTGAACAGGGAAATGGTGGGTGTTGGGGAGCACAGGGTAAAGGTGAGTGACTGTGGAACAGGGGAATGGTGGGTGGTGGGGAGCTCAGGGGAATGGTGGGTGACTGGGGAACAGGGGAATGGTGGGTGATTGTGGAACAGGGAAATGGAGGGTGGTGAGGAGCACAGGGGAAAGGTGGGTCACTGGGGAACAGGGGAATGGTGGGTGGTGGGGAGCACAGGAAAAAGGTGGGTGACAGGGGAACAGAGGAACAGTGGGTGACTGGGGAACAGGGGAATGGTGGGTGTTAGGGAGCACAGGGGAATGGTGGGTGACTGGGGAACAGGGGAATGGTTGGTGGTGGGGAGCACAGTGGAAATGTGGGTGATTGGGGAACAGGGGAATGGTGGGTGGGTGACTGGGGAACAGGGGAATGGTGGGTGGTGGAGAGCACAGGTGAAAGGTGGGTGACTGGGGAACAGGGGATTGGTAGGTAACTGGGGAACAGGGGTATGGTTTGTGGTGAGGAGCACAGGGGAATAGTGGGTGACTGGGGAACAGGGGAATGGTGGGTGACTGGGGAACAGGGGAATGGTGGGTGTTGGGGAGCACAGGGGAAAGGTGGATGACATGGGAACAGGGGAATGGTGGGTGGTGGGGAGCACAGGGGAAAGGTGGGTGATGGGAACAGGGGAATGGTGGGTGGTGGGGAGCACAGGGGAATGGTGGGTGACTGGGGAACAGGGGAATGGTGGGTGGTGGGGAGCACAGTGGATATGTGGGTGATTGAGGAACAGGGGAATGGTGGGTGGGTGACTGGGGAACAGGGGAATGGTGGGTGGTGGGGAGCACAGGGGAATGGTGGGTGACAGGTGAACAGGGGAATGGTGGGTGACTGGGAGCACAGGGGAAAGGTGGGTGACTGGGGAACAGGGGACTGGTGGGTGACTGGGGAACAGGGGAATGGTGGGTGACTGGTGAACAGGGGAATTGTGGGTGGTGGGGAGCTCAGGGGAATGGTGGGTGGTGGGGAGCACAGTGGAAATGTGGGTGATTGGGGAACAGGGGAATGGAGGGTGGGTGACTGGGGAACAGGGGAATGGTGGGTGGTGGGGAGCACAGGGGAATGGTGGGTGACTGGGGAACAGGGGAATGGTGGGTGGTGGGGAGCACAGTGGATATGTGGGTGATTGAGGAACAGGGGAATGGTGGGTGGGTGACTGGGGAACAGGGGAATGGTGGGTGATTGGGAGCACAGTGGAAAGGTGGGTGACTGGGGAACAGGGGACTGGTGGGTGACTGGGGAACAGGGGAATGGTGGGTGACTGGTGAACAGGGGAATTGTGGGTGGTGGGGAGCTCAGGGGAATGGTGGGTCACTGGGGAACAGGGGAATGGTGGGTGGTGTTTAGCACAGGAGAAAGGTGGGTGACTGGGGAATGGGAAAGGTGGGTGGTGGGGAGCACAGGGAAAAGGTAGGTGGTGGGGAGCACAAGGGAAAGGTGGGTGACTGGGGAACATGGTAAAGGTGTGTTACTGGGAAACAGGGGAATGGTGGGTGGTGGGGAGCACTGGGGAAAGGTGGGTTACTGGGGAACAGGGGAATGGTGGGGGACTGAGGAACAGGGGAATAGTGGCTGGTGAGGAGCACAGTGGAAAGGTGGGTTACTGGGGAACTGGGGAATCGTGGGTGGTTGGGAGCACAGGAGAAAGGTGGGTGACTGGGGAACAGGGGAACAGTGGGTGACAGGGGAACAGGGGAATGGTGGGTGTTGGGGAGCACAGGGGAAAGGTGGGTGACAAGGGAACAGGGGAATGGTGGGTGGTGGGGAACACAGGGGAAAGGTGGTTGACGGGAACAGGGGAATGGTGGGTGGTGGGGAGCACAGGGGAATGGTGGGTGACTGGGGAACAGGGGAATGGTGGGAGGTGGGGAGCAAAGGGGAAAGGTGGGTGACTGGGGAACAGGGAACTGGTGGGTGACTGGGGAACAGGGGAATGGTGGGTGACGGTGAACAGGGAAATGGTGGGTGTTGGGGAGCACAGGGTAAAGGTGAGTGACTGGGGAACAGGGGAATGGTGGGTGGTGGGGAGCTCAGGGGAATGGTGGGTGGCTGGGGAACATGGGAATGGTGGGTGATTGTGGAACAGGGAAATGGTGGGTGGTGAGGAGCACAGGGGAAAGGTGGGTCACTGGGGAACAGGGGAATGGTGGGTGGTGGGGAGCACAGGAGAAAGGTGGGTGACTGGGGAACAGAGGAACAGTGGGTGACTGGGGAACAGGGGAATGGTGGGTGGTGGGGAGCACAGTGGAAATGTGGGTGATTGGGGAACAGGGGAATGGAGGGTGGGTGACTGGGGAACAGGGGAATGGTGGGTGGTGGAGAGCACAGGGGAAAGGTGGGTTACTGGGGAACAGGGGAATGGTAGGTGACTGGGGAACAGGGGTATGGTTTGTGATGAGGAGCACAGGGGAATAGTGGGTGACTGGGGAACAGGGGAATGGTGGGTGACTGTGGAACAGGGGAATAGTGGGTGGTGAGGAGCACAGGGGAAAGGTGGGTCACTGGCGAACAGGGGAATGGTGGGTGGTGGGGAGCACAGGAGAAAGGTGGGTGACTGGGGTACAGGGGAACAGTCAGTGACTGGGGAACAGGGGAATGGTGGGTGTTGGGGAGCACAGGGGAAAGGTGGGTGACAGGGGAACAGTGGAATGGTGGGTGAGGAGAGCAAAGGGAATGGTGGGTGATGGGAACAGGGGAATGGTGGGTGGTGGGGAGCACAGGGGAATGGTGGGTGACTGGGGAACAGGGGAATGGTGGGTGGTGGGGAGCACAGTGGAAATGTGGGTGATAGGGGAACAGGGGCATGGTGGGTGGGTGACTGGGGAACAGGGGAATGGTGGGTGGTGGGGAGCACAGGGGAATGGTGGGTGACTGGGGAACTGGGGAATGGTGGGTGGTTGGGAGCACAGGGGAAAGGTGGGTGATTGGGGAACAGGGGACTGGTGGGTGACTGGGGAACATGGAAATGGTGTGTGGAGAGGAGCACAGGAGAATGGTGGGTGACTGGGGAACAGAGGAACAGTGGGTGACTGGGGAACAGGGGAATGGTGGGTGACGGTGAACAGGGAAATGGTTGGTGTTGGGGAGCACAGGGTAAAGGTGAGTGACTGGGGAACAGGGGAATGGTGGGTGGTGGGGAGCTCAGGGGAATGGTGGGTGACTGGGGAACAGGGGAATGGTGGGTGATTGTGGAACAGGGAAATGGAGGGTGGTGAGGAGCACAGGGGAAAGGTGGGTCACTGGGGAACAGGGGAATGGTGGGTGGTGGGGAGCACAGGAGAAAGGTGGGTGACAGGGGAACAGAGGAACAGTGGGTGACTGGGGAACAGGGGAATGGTGGGTGTTAGGGAGCACAGGGGAATGGTGGGTGACTGGGGAACAGGGGAATGGTTGGTGGTGGGGAGCACAGTGGAAATGTGGGTGATTGGGGAACAGGGGAATGGTGGGTGGGTGACTGGGGAACAGGGGAATGGTAGGTGACTGGGGAACAGGGGTATGGTTTGTGGTGAGGAGCACAGGGGAATAGTGGGTGACTGGGGAACAGGGGAATGGTGGGTGACTGGGGAACAGGGGAATGGTGGGTGTTGGGGAGCACAGGGGAAAGGTGGATGACATGGGAACAGGGGAATGGTGGGTGGTGGGGAGCACAGGGGAAAGGTGGGTGATGGGAACAGGGGAATGGTGGGTGGTGGGGAGCACAGGGGAATGGTGGGTGACTGGGGAACAGGGGAATGGTGGGTGGTGGGGAGCACAGTGGATATGTGGGTGATTGAGGAACAGGGGAATGGTGGGTGGGTGTCTGGGGAACAGGGGAATTGTGGGTGGTGGGGAGCACAGGGGAATGGTGGGTGACAGGTGAACAGGGGAATGGTGGGTGACTGGGAGCACAGGGGAAAGGAGGGTGACTGGGGAACAGGGGACTGGTGGGTGACTGGGGAACAGGGGAATGGTGGGTGACTGGTGAACAGGGGAATTGTGGGTGGTGGGTAGCTCAGGGGAATGGTGGGTCACTGGGAAACAGGGGAATGGTGGGTGGTGGTTAGCACAGGAGAAAGGTGGGTGACTGGGGAACAGAGGAACAGTGGGTGACTGGGGAACAGGGGAATGGTGGGTGACGGTGAACAGGGAAATGGTGGGTGTTGGGGAGCACAGGGTAAAGGTGAGTGACTGGGGAACAGGGGAATGGTGGGTGGTGGGGAGCTCAGGGGAATGGTGGGTGACTGGGGAACAGGGGAATGGTGGGTGATTGTGGAACAGGGAAATGGTGGGTGGTGAGGAGCACAGGGGAAAGGTGGGTCACTGGGGAACAGGGGAATGGTGGTTGGTGGGGAGCACAGGAGAAAGTTGGGTGACAGGGGAACAGAGGAACAGTGGGTGACTGGGGAAAAGGGGAATGGTGGGTGTTGGGGAGCACAGGGGAATGGTGAGTGACTGGGGAACAGGGGAATGGTGGGTGGTGGGGAGCACAGTGGAAATGTGGGTGATTGGGGAACAGGGGAATGGTGGGTGGGTGACTGGGGAACAGGGGAATGGTGGGTGGTGGGGAGCTCAGGGGAATGGTGGGTGACTGGGGAACAGGGGAATGGTGGGTGATTGTGGAACAGGGAAATTGAGGGTGGTGCAGAGCACAGGGGAAAGGTGGGTGACTGGGGAACAGGGGCATGGTTTGTGGTGGGGAGCACAGGAGAAAGGTGGGTGACAGGGGAACAGAGGAACAGTGGGTGACTGGGGAACAGTGGAATGGTGGGTGGTGGAGAGCACAGGGGAAAGGTGGGTGACTGTGGAACAGGGGAATAGTGGGTGGTGAGGAGTACAGGGGAAAGGTGGGTGACTGGGGAACGGGAAAGGTGGGTGGTGGGGAGCACAGGGGAAAGGTGCGTGACTGGGGAACAGGGGAAAGGTGGGTTACTGGGGAACAGGGGAATGGTAGGTGACTGGGGAACAGGGGTATGGTTTGTGATGAGGAGCACAGGGGAATAGTGGGTGACTGGGGAACAGGGGAAAGGTGGGTTACTGGGGAACAGGGGAATGGTAGGTGACTGGGGAACAGGGGTATGGTTTGTGATGAGGAGCACAGGGAAATAGTGGGTGACTGGGGAACAGGGGAATGGTGGGTGACTGTGGAACAGGGGAATAGTGGGTGGTGAGGAGCACAGGGGAAAGGTGGGTCACTGGCGAACAGGGGCATGGTGGGTGGTGGGGAGCACAGGAGAAAGGTGGGTGACTGGGGTACAGGGGAACAGTCGGTGACTGGGGAACAGGGGAATGGTGGGTGTTGGGGAGCACAGGGGAAAGGTGGGTGACAGGGGAACAGTGGAATGGTGGGTGAGGAGAGCACAGGGGAATGGTGGGTGATGGGAACAGGGGAATGGTGGGTGGTGGGTAGCACAGGGGAATGGTGGGTGACTGGGGAACAGGGGAATGGTGGGTGGTGGGGAGCACAGTGGAAATGTGGGTGATAGGGGAACAGGGGCACGGTGGGTGGGTGACTGGGGAACAGGGGAATGGTGGGTGGTGGGGAGCACAGGAGAAAGGTGGGTGACTGGGGAACAGAGGAACAGTGGGTGACTGGGGAACAGGGGAATGGTGGGTGACTGGGGAACAGGGGAATGGTGGGTGATTGTGGAACAGAGAAATGGAGGGTGGTGAGGAGCACAGGGGAAAGGTGGGTCACTGGGGAACAGGGGAATGGTGGGTGGTGGGGAGCACAGGAGAAAGGTGGGTGACAGGGGAACAGAGGAACAGTGGGTGACTGGGGAACAGGGGAATGGTGGGTGTTAGGGAGCACAGGGGAATGGTGGGTGACTGGGGAACAGGGGAATGGTTGGTGGTGGGGAGCACAGTGGAAATGTGGGTGATTGGGGAACAGGGGAATGGTGGGTGGGTGACTGGGGAACAGGGGAATGGTGGGTGGTGGAGAGCACAGGTGAAAGGTGGGTGACTGGGGAACAGGGGAATGGTAGGTGACTGGGGAACAGGGGTATGGTTTGTGGTGAGGAGCACAGGGGAATAGTGGGTGACTGGGGAACAGGGGAATGGTGGGTGACAGTGGAACAGGGGAATGGTGGGTGTTGGGGAGCACAGGGGAAAGGTGGATGACATGGGAAAAGGGGAATGGTGGGGGGTGGGGAGCACAGGGGAAAGGTGGGTGATGGGAACAGGGGAATGGTGGGTGGTGGGGAGCACAGGGGAATGGTGGGTGACTGGGGAACAGGGGAATGGTGGGTGGTGGGGAGCACAGTGGATATGTGGGTGATTGAGGAACAGGGGAATGGTGGGTGGGTGACTGGGGAACAGGGGAATTGTGGGTGGTGGGGAGCACAGGGGAATGGTGGGTGACAGGTGAACAGGGGAATGGTGGGTGACTGGGAGCACAGGGGAAAGGTGGGTGACTGGGGAACAGGGGACTGGTGGGTGACTGGGGAACAGGGGAATGGTGGGTGACTGGTGAACAGGGTAATTGTGGGTGGTGGGGAGCTCAGGGGAATGGGTGGTGGGGAGCACAGTGGAAATGTGGGTGATAGGGGAACAGGGGAATGGAGGGTGGGTGACTGGGGAACAGGGGAATGGTGGGTGGTGGGGAGCACAGGGGAATAGTGGGTGACTGGGGAACAGGGGAATGGTGGGTGGTGGGGAGCACAGTGGATATGTGGGTGATTGAGGAACAGGGGAATGGTGGGTGGGTGACTGGGGAACAGGGGAATGGTGGGTGATTGGGAGCACAGTGGAAAGGTGGGTGACTGGGGAACAGGGGACTGGTGGATGACTGGGGAACAGGGGAATGGTGGGTGACTGGTGAACAGAGGAATTGTGGGTGGTGGGGAGCTCAGGGGAATGGTGGGTCACTGGGGAACAGGGGAATGGTGGGTGGTGTTTAGCACAGGAGAAAGGTGGGTGACTGGGGAATGGGAAAGGTGGGTGGTGGGGAGCACAGGGAAAAGGTAGGTGGTGGGGAGCACAAGGGAAAGGTGGGTGACTGGGGAACATGGTAAAGGTGTGTTACTGGGAAACAGGGGAATGGTGGGTGGTGGGGAGCACTGGGGAAAGGTGGGTTACTGGGGAACAGGGGAATGGTGGGGGACTGTGGAACAGGGGAATAGTGGCTGGTGAGGAGCACAGTGGAAAGGTGGGTTACTGGGGAACTGGGGAATGGTGGGTGGTGGGGAGCACAGGAGAAAGGTGGGTGACTGGGGAACAGGGGAACAGTGGGTGACAGGGGAACAGGGGAATTGTGGGTGTTGGGGAGCACAGGGGAAAGGTGGGTGACAAGGGAACAGGGGAATGGTGGCTGGTGGGGAACACAGGGGAAAGGTGGTTGACGGGAACAGGGGAATGGTGGGTGGTGGGGAGCACAGGGGAATGGTGGGTGACTGGGGAACAGGGGAATGGTGGGAGGTGGGGAGCAAAGGGGAAAGGTGGGTGACTGGGGAACAGGGAACTGGTGGGTGACTGGGGAACAGGGGAATGGTGGGTGACGGTGAACAGGGAAATGGTGGGTGTTGGGGAGCACAGGGTAAAGGTGAGTGACTGGGGAACAGGGGAATGGTGGGTGGTGGAGAGCTCAGGGGAATGGTGGGTGGCTGGGGAACATGGGAATGGTGGGTGATTGTGGAACAGGGAAATGGTGGGTGGTGAGGAGCACAGGGGAAAGGTGGGTCACTGGGGAACAGGGGAATGGTGGGTGGTGGGGAGCACAGGAGAAAGGTGGGTGACTGGGGAACAGAGGAACAGTGGGTGACTGGGGAACAGGGGAATGGTGGGTGGTGGGGAGCACAGTGGAAATGTGGGTGATTGGGGAACAGGGGAATGGAGGGTGGGTGACTGGGGAACAGGGGAATGGTGGGTGGTGGAGAGCACAGGGGAAAGGTGGGTGACTGGGGAACAGGGGAAAGGTGGGTTACTGGGGAACAGGGGAATGGTAGGTGACTGGGGAACAGGGGTATGGTTTGTGGTGAGGAGCACAGGGGAATAGTGGGTGACTGGGGAACAGGGGAATGGTGGGTGACTGTGGAACAGGGGAATAGTGGGTGGTGAGGAGCACAGGGGAAAGGTGGGTGACAGGGGAACGGGAAAGGTGGGTGTTGGGGAGCACAGGGGAAAGGTGCGTGACTGGGGAACAGGGGAAAGGTGGGTTACTGGGGAACAGGGGAATGGTAGGTGACTGGGGAACAGGGGTATGGTTTGTGATGAGGAGCACAGGGGAATAGTGGGTGACTGGGGAACAGGGGAATGGTGGGTGACTGTGGAACAGGGGAATAGTGGGTGGTGAGGAGCATAGGGGAAAGGTGGGTCACTGGCGAACAGGGGAATGGTGGGTGGTGGGGAGCACAGGAGAAAGGTGGGTGACTGGGGTACAGGGGAACAGTCGGTGACTGGGGAACAGGGGAATGGTGGGTGTTGGGGAGCACAGGGGAAAGGTGGGTGACAGGGGAACAGTGGAATGGTGGGTGAGGAGAGCACAGGGGAATGGTGGGTGACGGTGAACAGGGAAATGGTGGGTGTTGGGGAGCACAGGGTAAAGGTGAGTGACTGGGGAACAGAGGAATGGTGGGTGGTGGGGAGCTCAGGGGAATGGTGGGTGACTGGGGAACAGGGGAAAGGTGGGTGATTGTGGAACAGGGAAATGGAGGGTGGTGAGGAGCACAGCGGAAAGGTGGGTCACTGGGGAACAGGGGAATGGTGGGTGTTAGGGAGCACAGGGGAATGGTGGGTGACTGGGGAACAGGGGAATGGTTGGTGGTGGGGAGCACAGTGGAAATGTGGGTGATTGGGGAACAGGGGAATGGTGGGTGGGTGACTGGGGAACAGGGGAATGGTGTGTGGTGGAGAGCACAGGTGAAAGGTGGGTGACTGGGGAACAGGGGAATGGTAGGTGACTGGGGAACAGGGGTATGGTTTGTGGTGAGGAGCACAGGGGAATAGTGGGTGACTGGGGAACAGGGGAATAGTGGGTGGTGAGGAGCATAGGGGAAAGGTGGGTCACTGGCGAACAGGGGAATGGTGGGTGGTGGGGAGCACAGGAGAAAGGTGGGTGACATGGGAACAGGGGAATGGTGGGTGGTGGGGAGCACAGGGGAAAGGTGGGTGATGGGAACAGGGGAATGGTGGGTGGTGGGGAGCACACGGGAATGGTGGGTGACTGGGGAACAGGGGATTGGTGGGTGGTGGGGAGCACAGTGGATATGTGGGTGATTGAGGAACAGGGGAATGGTGGGTGGGTGACTGGGGAACAGGGGAATTGTGGGTGGTGGGGAGCACAGGGGAATGGTGGGTGACAAGTGAACAGGGGAATGGTGGGTGGTGGGGAGCTCAGGGGAATGGTGGGTGGCTGGGGAACATGGGAATGGTGGGTGATTGTGGAACAGGGAAATGATGGGTGGTGAGGAGCACAGGGGAAAGGTGGGTCACTGGGGAACAGGGGAATGGTGGGTGGTGGGGAGCACAGGAGAAAGGTGGGTGACTGGGGAACAGAGGAACAGTGGGTGACTGAGGAACAGGGGAATGGTGGGTGGTGGGGAGCACAGTGGAAATGTGGGTGATTGGGGAACAGGGGAATGGAGGGTGGGTAACTGGGGAACAGGGGAATGGTGGGTGGTGGAGAGCACAGGGGAAAGGTGGGTGACTGGGGAACAGGGGAAAGGTGGGTTACTGGGGAACAGGGGAATGGTAGGTGACTGGGGAACAGGGGTATGGTTTGTGGTGAGGAGCACAGAGGAATAGTGGGTGACTGGGGAACAGGGAAATGGTGGGTGACTGTGGAACAGGGGAATAGTGGGTGGTGAGGAGCATAGGGGAAAGGTGGGTCACTGGCGAACAGGGGAATGGTGGGTGGTGGGGACCACAGGAGAAAGGTGGGTGACTGGGGTACAGGGGAACAGTCGGTGACTGGGGAACAGGGGAATGGTGGGTGTTGGGGAGCACAGGGGAAAGGTGGGTGACAGGGGAACAGTGGAATGGTGGGTGAGGAGAGCACAGGGGAATGGTGGGTGACGGTGAACAGGGAAATGGTGGGTGTTGGGGAGCACAGGGTAAAGGTGAGTGACTGGGGAACAGGGGAATGGTGGGTGGTGGGGAGCTCAGGGGAATGGTGGGTGACTGGGGAACAGGGGAAAGGTGGGTGATTGTGGAACAGGGAAATGGAGGGTGGTGAGGAGCACAGCGGAAAGGTGGGTCACTGGGGAACAGGGGAATGGTGGGTGTTAGGGAGCACAGGGGAATGGTGGGTGACTGGGGAACAGGGGAATGGTTGGTGGTGGGGTGCACAGTGGAAATGAGGGTGATTGGGGAACAGGGGAATGGTGGGTGGGTGACTGGGGAACAGGGGAATGGTGGGTGGTGGAGAGCACAGGTGAAAGGTGGGTGACTGGGGAACAGGGGAATGGTAGGTGACTGGGGAACAGGGGTATGGTTTGTGGTGAGGAGCACAGGGGAATAGTGGGTGACTGGGGAACAGGGGAATGGTGGGTGACTGGGGAACAGGGGAATGGTGGGTGTTGGGGAGCACAGGGGAAAGGTGGATGACATGGGAACAGGGGAATGGTGGGTGGTGGGGAGCACAGGGGAAAGGTGGGTGATGGGAACAGGGGAATGGTGGGTGGTGGGGAGCACAGGGGAATGGTGGGTGACTGGGGAACAGGGGAATGGTGGGTGGTGGGGAGCACAGTGGATATGTGGGTGATTGAGGAACAGGGGAATGGTGGGTGGGTGACTGGGGAACAGGGGAATTGTGGCTGGTGGGGAGCACAGGGGAATGGTGGGTGACAGGTGAACAGGGGAATGGTGGTGGTGGGGAGCTCAGGGGAATGGTGGGTGGCTGGGGAACATGGGAATGGTGGGTGATTGTGGAACAGGGAAATGATGGGTGGTGAGGAGCACAGGGGAAAGGTGGGTCACTGGGGAACAGGGGAATGGTGGGTGGTGGGGAGCACAGGAGAAAGGTGGGTGACTGGGGAACAGAGGAACAGTGGGTGACTGGGGAACAGGGGAATGGTGGGTGGTGGGGAGCACAGTGGAAATGTGGGTGATTGGGGAACAGGGGAATGGAGGGTGGGTGACTGGGGAACAGGGGAATGGTGGGTGGTGGAGAGCACAGGGGAAAGATGGGTGACTGGGGAACAGGGGAAAGGTGGGTTACTGGGGAACAGGGGAATGGTAGGTGACTGGGGAACAGGGGTATGGTTTGTGGTGAGGAGCACAGGGGAATAGTGGGTGACTGGGGAACAGGGGAATGGTGGGTGACTGTGGAACAGGGGAATAGTGGGTGGTGAGGAGCACAGGGGAAAGGTGGGTGACTGGGGAACGGGAAAGGTGGGTGGTGGGGAGCACAGGGGAAAGGTGCGTGACTGGGGAACAGGGGACTGGTGGGTGACTGGGGAACAGGGGAATGGTGGGTGACTGGTGAACAGGGGAATTGTGGGTGGTGGGGAGCTCAGGGGAATGGTGGGTCACTGGGGAACAGGGGAATGGTGGGTGGTGGTTAGCACAGGAGAAAGGTGGGTGACTGGGGAATGGGAAAGGTGGGTGGTGGGGAGCACAGGGAAAAGGTAGGTGGTGGGGAGCACAAGGGAAAGGTGGGTGACTGGGGAACATGGTAAAGGTGTGTTACTGGGAAACAGGGGAATGGTGGGTGGTGGGGAGCACTGGGGAAAGTTGGGTTACTGGGGAACAGGGGAATGGTGGCGGACTGTGGAACAGGGGAATAGTGGCTGGTGAGGAGCACAGTGGAAAGGTGGGTTACTGGGGAACTGGGGAATGGTGGGTGGTGGGGAGCACAGGAGAAAGGTGGGTGACTGGGGAACAGGGGAACAGTGGGTGACAGGGGAACAGGGGAATGGTGGGTGTTGGGGAGCACAGGGGAAAGATGGGTGACAAGGGAACAGGGGAATGGTGGGTGGTGGGGAACACAGGGGAATGGTGGTTGACGGGAACAGGGGAATGGTGGGTGGTGGGGAGCACAGGGGAATGGTGGGTGACTGGGGAACAGGGGAATGGTGGGAGGTGGGGAGCAAAGGGGAAAGGTGGGTGACTGGGGAACAGGGAACTGGTGGGTGACTGGTGAACAGGGGAATGGTGGGTGACGGTGAACAGGGAAATGGTGGGTGTTGGGGAGCACAGGGTAAAGGTGAGTGACTGGGGAACAGGGGAATGGTGGGTGGTGGGGAGCTCAGGGGAATGGTGGGTGGCTGGGGAACATGGGAATGGTGGGTGATTGTGGAACAGGGAAATGATGGGTGGTGAGGAGCACAGGGGAAAGGTGGGTCACTGGGGAACAGGGGAATGGTGGGTGGTGGGGAGCACAGGAGAAAGGTGGGTGACTGGGGAACAGAGGAACAGTGGGTGACTGGGGAACAGGGGAATGGTGGGTGGTGGGGAGCACAGTGGAAATGTGGGTGATTGGGGAACAGGGGAATGGAGGGTGGGTGACTGGGGAACAGGGGAATGGTGGGTGGTGGAGAGCACAGGGGAAAGGTGGGTGACTGGGGAACAGGGGAAAGGTGGGTGACTGGGGAACAGGGGAATGGTAGGTGACTGGGGAACAGGGGTATGGTTTGTGGTGAGGAGCACAGGGGAATAGTGGGTGACTGGGGAACAGGGGAATGGTGGGTGACTGTGGAACAGGGGAATAGTGGGTGGTGAGGAGCACAGGGGAAAGGTGGGTGACTGGGGAACGGGAAAGGTGGGTGGTGGGGAGCACAGGGGAAAGGTGCGTGACTGGGGAACAGGGGAAAGGTGGGTTACTGGGGAACAGGGGAATGGTAGGTGACTGGGGAACAGGGGTATGGTTTGTGATGAGGAGCACAGGGGAATAGTGGGTGACTGGGGAACAGGGGAATGGTGGGTGACTGTGGAACAGGGGAATAGTGGGTGGTGAGGAGCACAGGGGAAAGGTGGGTCACTGGCGAACAGGGGAATGGTGGGTGGTGGGGAGCACAGGAGAAAGGTGGGTGACTGGGGTACAGGGGAACAGTCGGTGACAGGGGAACAGGGGAATGGTGGGTGTTGGGGAGCACAGGGGAAAGGTGGGTGACAGGGGAACAGTGGAATGGTGGGTGAGGAGAGCACAGGGGAATGGTGGGTGATGGGAACAGGGGAATGGTGGGTGGTGGGGAGCACAGGGGAATGGTGGGTGACTGGGGAACAGGGGAATGGTGGGTGGTGGGGAGCACAGTGGAAATGTGGGTGATAGGGGAACAGGGGCACGGTGGGTGGGTGACTGGGGAACAGGGGAATGGTGGGTGGTGGGGAGCACAGGGGAATGGTGGGTGACTGGGGAACTGGGGAATGGTGGGTGGTGGGGAGCTCAGGGGAATGGTGGGTGACTGGGGAACAGGGGAATGGTGGGTGATTGTGGAACAGGGAAATGGAGGGTGGTGAGGAGCACAGGGGAAAGGTGGGTCACTGGGGAACAGGGGAATGGTGGGTGGTGGGGAGCACAGGAGAAAGGTGGGTGACAGGGGAACAGAGGAACAGTGGGTGACTGGGGAACAGGCGAATGGTGGGAGTTAGGGAGCACAGGGGAATGGTGGGTGACTGGGGAACAGGGGAATGGTTGGTGGTGGGGAGCACAGTGGAAATGTGGGTGATTGGGGAACAGGGGAATGGTGGGTGGGTGACTGGGGAACAGGGGAATGGTGGGTGGTGGAGAGCACAGGTGAAAGGTGGGTGACTGGGGAACAGGGGAATGGTAGGTGACTGGGGAACAGGGGTATGGTTTGTGGTGAGGAGCACAGGGGAATAGTGGGTGACTGGGGAACAGGGGAATGGTGGGTGACTGGGGAACAGGGGAAAGGTGGGTGTTGGGGAGCACAGGGGAAAGGTGGATGACATGGGAACAGGGGAATGGTGGGTGGTGGGGAGCACAGGGGAAAGGTGGGTGATGGGAACAGGGGAATGGTGGGTGGTGGGGAGCACAGGGGAATGGTGGGTGACTGGGGAACAGGGGAATGGTGGGTGGTGGGGAGCACAGTGGATATGTGGGTGATTGAGGAACAGGGGAATGGTGGGTGGGTGACTGGGGAACAGGGGAATTGTGGGTGGTGGGGAGCACAGGGGAATGGTGGGTGACAGGTGAACAGGGGAATGGTGGGTGACTGGGAGCACAGGGGAAAGG
This sequence comes from Taudactylus pleione, assembly GCA_031769625.1. Classification (NCBI taxonomy): domain Eukaryota; kingdom Metazoa; phylum Chordata; class Amphibia; order Anura; family Myobatrachidae; genus Taudactylus; species Taudactylus pleione. The sequence continues at coordinate 544,091 of JAUIMM010001769.1, read as the reverse complement.
AGGGTGACTGGGGAACAGGGGAATGGTGGGTGACTGGTGAACAGGGGAATTGTGGGTGGTGGGGAGCTCAGGGGAATGGTGGGTCACTGGGGAACAGGGGAATGGTGGGTGGTGGTTAGCACAGGAGAAAGGTGGGTGACTGGGGAACAGAGGAACAGTGGGTGACTGGGGAACAGGGGAATGGTTGGTGACGGTGAACAGGGAAATGGTGGGTGTTGGGGAGCACAGGGTAAAGGTGAGTGACTGGGGAACAGGGGAATGGTGGGTGGTGGGGAGCTCAGGGGAATGGTGGGTGACTGGGGAACAGGGGAATGGTGGGTGATTGTGGAACAGGGAAATGATGGGTGGTGAGGAGCACAGGGGAAAGGTGGGTCACTGGGGAACAGGGGAATGGTGGGTGGTGGGGAGCACAGGAGAAAGGTGGGTGACTGGGGAACAGAGGAACAGTGGGTGACTGGGGAACAGGGGAATGGTGGGTGGTGGGGAGCACAGTGGAAATGTGGGTGATTGGGGAACAGGGGAATGGAGGGTGGGTGACTGGGGAACAGGGGAATGGTGGGTGGTGGAGAGCACAGGGGAAAGGTGGGTGACTGGGGAACAGGGGAAAGGTGGGTTACTGGGGAACAGGGGAATGGTAGGTGACTGGGGAACAGGGGTATGGTTTGTGGTGAGGAGCACAGGGGAATAGTGGGTGACTGGGGAACAGGGGAATGGTGGGTGACTGTGGAACAGGGGAATAGTGGGTGGTGAGGAGCACAGGGGAAAGGTGGGTGACTGGGGAACGGGAAAGGTGGGTGGTGGGGAGCACAGGGGAAAGGTGCGTGACTGGGGAACAGGGGACTGGTGGGTGACTGGGGAACAGGGGAATGGTGGGTGACTGGTGAACAGGGGAATTGTGGGTGGTGGGGAGCTCAGGGGAATGGTGGGTCACTGGGGAACAGGGGAATGGTGGGTGGTGGTTAGCACAGGAGAAAGGTGGGTGACTGGGGAATGGGAAAGGTGGGTGGTGGGGAGCACAGGGAAAAGGTAGGTGGTGGGGAGCACAAGGGAAAGGTGGGTGACTGGGGAACATGGTAAAGGTGTGTTACTGGGAAACAGGGGAATGGTGGGTGGTGGGGAGCACTGGGGAAAGTTGGGTTACTGGGGAACAGGGGAATGGTGGGGGACTGTGGAACAGGGGAATAGTGGCTGGTGAGGAGCACAGTGGAAAGGTGGGTTACTGGGGAACTGGGGAATGGTGGGTGGTGGGGAGCACAGGAGAAAGGTGGGTGACTGGGGAACAGGGGACCAGTGGGTGACAGGGGAACAGGGGAATGGTGGGTGTTGGGGAGCACAGGGGAAAGGTGGGTGACAAGGGAACAGGGGAATGGTGGGTGGTGGGGAAAACAGGGGAAAGGTGGTTGACGGGAACAGGGGAATGGTGGGTGGTGGGGAGCACAGGGGAATGGTGGGTGACTGGGGAACAGGGGAATGGTGGGAGGTGGGGAGCAAAGTGGAAAGGTGGGTGACTGGGGAACAGGGAACTGGTGGGTGACTGGTGAACAGGGGAATGGTGGGTGACGGTGAACAGGGAAATGGTGGGTGTTGGGGAGCACAGGGTAAAGGTGAATGACTGGGGAACAGGGGAATGGTGGGTGGTGGGGAGCTCAGGGGAATGGTGGGTGGCTGGGGAACATGGGAATGGTGGGTGATTGTGGAACAGGGAAATGATGGGTGGTGAGGAGCACAGGGGAAAGGTGGGTCACTGGGGAACAGGGGAATGGTGGGTGGTGGGGAGCACAGGAGAAAGGTGGGTGACTGGGGAACAGAGGAACAGTGGGTGACTGGGGAACAGGGGAATGGTGGGTGGTGGGGAGCACAGTGGAAATGTGGGTGATTGGGGAACAGGGGAATGGAGGGTGGGTGACTGGGGAACAGGGGAATGGTGGGTGGTGGAGAGCACAGGGGAAAGGTGGGTGACTGGGGAACAGGGGAAAGGTGGGTGACTGAGGAACAGGGGAATGGTAGGTGACTGGGGAACAGGGGTATGGTTTGTGGTGAGGAGCACAGGGGAATAGTGGGTGACTGGGGAACAGGGGAATGGTGGGTGACTGTGGAACAGGGGAATAGTGGGTGGTGAGGAGCACAGGGGAAAGGTGGGTGACTGGGGAACGGGAAAGGTGGGTGGTGGGGAGCACAGGGGAAAGGTGCGTGACTGGGGAACAGGGGAAAGGTGGGTTACTGGGGAACAGGGGAATGGTAGGTGACTGGGGAACAGGGGTATGGTTTGTGATGAGGAGCACAGGGGAATAGTGGGTGACTGGGGAACAGTGGAAAGGTGGGTTACTGGGGAACAGGGGAATGGTAGGTGACTGGGGAACAGGGGTATGGTTTGTGATGAGGAGCACAGGGGAATAGTGGGTGACTGGGGAACAGGGGAATGGTGGGTGACTGTGGAACAGGGGAATAGTGGGTGGTGAGGAGCACAGGGGAAAGGTGGGTCACTGGCGAACAGGGGAATGGTGGGTGGTGGGGAGCACAGGAGAAAGGTGGGTGACTGGGGTACAGGGGAACAGTCGGTGACAGGGGAACAGGGGAATGGTGGGTGTTGGGGAGCACAGGGGAAAGGTGGGTGACAGGGGAACAGTGGAATGGTGGGTGAGGAGAGCACAGGGGAATGGTGGGTGATGGGAACAGGGGAATGGTGGGTGGTGGGGAGCACAGGGGAATGGTGGGTGACTGGGGAACAGGGGAATGGTGGGTGGTGGGGAGCACAGTGGAAATGTGGGTGATAGGGGAACAGGGGCACGGTGGGTGGGTGACTGGGGAACAGGGGAATGGTGGGTGGTGGGGAGCACAGGGGAATGGTGGGTGACTGGGGAACTGGGGAATGGTGGGTGGTGGGAAGCTCAGGGGAATGGTGGGTGACTGGGGAACAGGGGAATGGTGGGTGATTGTGGAACAGGGAAATGGAGGGTGGTGAGGAGCACAGGGGAAAGGTGGGTCACTGGGGAACAGGGGAATGGTGGGTGGTGGGGAGCACAGGAGAAAGGTGGGTGACAGGGGAACAGAGGAACAGTGGGTGACTGGGGAACAGGGGAATGGTGGGTGTTAGGGAGCACAGGGGAATGGTGGGTGACTGGGGAACAGGGGAATGGTTGGTGGTGGGGAGCACAGTGGAAATGTGGGTGATTGGGGAACAGGGGAATGGTGGGTGGGTGACTGGGGAACAGGGGAATGGTGGGTGGTGGAGAGCACAGGTGAAAGGTGGGTGACTGGGGAACAGGGGAATGGTAGGTGACTGGGGAACAGGGGTATGGTTTGTGGTGAGGAGCACAGGGGAATAGTGGGTGACTGGGGAACAGGGGAATGGTGGGTGACTGGGGAACAGGGGAATGGTGGGTGTTGGGGAGCACAGGGGAAAGGTGGATGACATGGGAACAGGGGAATGGTGGGTGGTGGGGAGCACAGGGGAAAGGTGGGTGATGGGAACAGGGGAATGGTGGGTGGTGGGGAGCACAGGGGAATGGTGGGTGACTGGGGAACAGGGGAATGGTGGGTGGTGGGGAGCACAGTGGATATGTGGGTGATTGAGGAACAGGGGAATGGTGGGTGGGTGACTGGGGAACAGGGGAATTGTGGGTGGTGGGGAGCACAGGGGAATGGTGGGTGACAGGTGAACAGGGGAATGGTGGGTGACTGGGAGCACAGGGGAAAGGAGGGTGACTGGGGAACAGGGGAATGGTGGGTGACTGGTGAACAGGGGAATTGTGGGTGGTGGGGAGCTCAGGGGAATGGTGGGTCACTGGGGAACAGGGGAATGGTGGGTGGTGGTTAGCACAGGAGAAAGGTGGGTGACTGGGGAACAGAGGAACAGTGGGTGACTGGGGAACAGGGGAATGGTTGGTGACGGTGAACAGGGAAATGGTGGGTGTTGGGGAGCACAGGGTAAAGGTGAGTGACTGGGGAACAGGGGAATGGTGGGTGGTGGGGAGCTCAGGGGAATGGTGGGTGACTGGGGAACAGGGGAATGGTGGGTGATTGTGGAACAGGGAATTGATGGGTGGTGAGGAGCACAGGGGAAAGGTGGGTCACTGGGGAACAGGGGAATGGTGGGTGGTGGGGAGCACAGGAGAAAGGTGGGTGACTGGGGAACAGAGGAACAGTGGGTGACTGGGGAACAGGGGAATGGTTGGTGACGGTGAAAAGGGAAATGGTGGGTGTTGGGGAGCACAGGGTAAAGGTGAGTGACTGGGGAACAGGGGAATGGTGGGTGGTGGGGAGCTCAGGGGAATGGTGGGTGACTGGGGAACAGGGGAATGGTGGGTGATTGTGGAACAGGGAAATGATGGGTGGTGAGGAGCACAGGGGAAAGGTGGGTCACTGGGGAACAGGGGAATGGTGGGTGGTGGGGAGCACAGGAGAAAGGTGGGTGACTGGGGAACAGAGGAACAGTGGGTGACTGGGGAACAGGGGAATGGTGGGTGGTGGGGAGCACAGTGGAAATGTGGGTGATTGGGGAACAGGGGAATGGAGGGTGGGTGACTGGGGAACAGGGGAATGGTGGGTGGTGGAGAGCACAGGGGAAAGGTGGGTGACTGGGGAACAGGGGAAAGGTGGGTTACTGGGGAACAGGGGAATGGTAGGTGACTGGGGAACAGGGGTATGGTTTGTGGTGAGGAGCACAGGGGAATAGTGGGTGACTGGGGAACAGGGGAATGGTGGGTGACTGTGGAACAGGGGAATAGTGGGTGGTGAGGAGCACAGGGGAAAGGTGGGTGACTGGGGAACGGGAAAGGTGGGTGGTGGGGAGCACAGGGGAAAGGTGCGTGACTGGGGAACAGGGGACTGGTGGGTGACTGGGGAACAGGGGAATGGTGGGTGACTGGTGAACAGGGGAATTGTGGGTGGTGGGGAGCTCAGGGGAATGGTGGGTCACTGGGGAACAGGGGAATGGTGGGTGGTGGTTAGCACAGGAGAAAGGTGGGTGACTGGGGAATGGGAAAGGTGGGTGGTGGGGAGCACAGGGAAAAGGTAGGTGGTGGGGAGCACAAGGGAAAGGTGGGTGACTGGGGAACATGGTAAAGGTGTGTTACTGGGAAACAGGGGAATGGTGGGTGGTGGGGAGCACTGGGGAAAGTTGGGTTACTGGGGAACAGGGGAATGGTGGGGGACTGTGGAACAGGGGAATAGTGGCTGGTGAGGAGCACAGTGGAAAGGTGGGTTACTGGGGAACTGGGGAATGGTGGGTGGTGGGGAGCACAGGAGAAAGGTGGGTGACTGGGGAACAGGGGAACAGTGGGTGACAGGGGAACAGGGGAATGGTGGGTGTTGGGGAGCACAGGGGAAAGGTGGGTGACAAGGGAACAGGGGAATGGTGGGTGGTGGGGAACACAGGGGAAAGGTGGTTGACGGGAACAGGGGAATGGTGGGTGGTGGGGAGCACAGGGGAATGGTGGGTGACTGGGGAACAGGGGAATGGTGGGAGGTGGGGAGCAAAGGGGAAAGGTGGGTGACTGGGGAACAGGGAACTGGTGGGTGACTGGTGAACAGGGGAATGGTGGGTGATGGTGAACAGGGAAATGGTGGGTGTTGGGGAGCACAGGGTAAAGGTGAGTGACTGGGGAACGGGGGAATGATGGGTGGTGGGGAGCTCAGGGGAATGGTGGGTGGCTGGGGAACATGGGAATGGTGGGTGATTGTGGAACAGGGAAATGATGGGTGGTGAGGAGCACAGGGGAAAGGTGGGGGTCACTGGGGAACAGGGGAATGGTGGGTGGTGGGGAGCACAGGAGAAAGGTGGGTGACTGGGGAACAGAGGAACAGTGGGGTGACTGGGGAACAGGGGAATGGTGGGTGGTGGGGAGCACAGTGGAAATGTGGGTGATTGGGGAACAGGGGAATGGAGGGTGGGTGACTGGGGAACAGGGGAATGGTGGGTGGTGGAGAGCACAGGGGAAAGGTGGGTGACTGGGGAACAGGGGAAAGGTGGGTGACTGGGGAACAGGGGAATGGTAGGTGACTGGGGAACAGGGGTATGTTTGTGGTGAGGAGCACAGGGGAATAGTGGGTGACTGGGGAACAGGGGAATGGTGGGTGACTGTGGAACAGGGAATAGGGGGTGGTGAGGAGCACAGGGGAAAGGTGGGTGACTGGGGAACGGGAAAGGTGGGTGGTGGGGAGCACAGGGGAAAGGGTGCGTGACTGGGGAACAGGGGAAAGGTGGGTTACTGGGGAACAGGGGAATGGTAGGTGACTGGGGAACAGGGGTATGGTTTGTGATGAGGAGCACAGGGAATAGTGGGTGACTGGGGAACAGTGGAAAGGTGGGTTACTGGGGAACAGGGGAATGGTAGGTGACTGGGGAACAGGGGTATGGTTTGTGATGAGGAGCACAGGGGAATAGTGGGTGACTGGGGAACAGGGGAATGGTGGGTGACTGTGGAACAGGGGAATAGTGGGTGGTGAGGAGCACAGGGAAAGGTGGGTCACTGGCGAACAGGGGAATGGTGGGTGGTGGGGAGCACAGGAGAAAGGTGGGTGACTGGGGTACAGGGGAAGTCGTTGACAGGGGAACAGGGAATGGTGGGTGTTGGGGAGCACAGGGGAAAGGTGGGTGACAGGGGAACAGTGGAATGGTGGGTGAGGAGAGCACAGGGGAATGGTGGGTGATGGGAACAGGGGAATGGTGGGTGGTGGGGAGCACAGGGGAATGGTGGGTGACTGGGAACAGGGAATGGTGGGTGGTGGGGAGCACAGTGGAAATGTGGGTGATAGGGGAACAGGGGCACGGTGGGTGGGTGACTGGGGGAACAGGGGAATGGTGGGTGGTGGGGAGCACAGGGGAATGGTGGGTGACTGGGGAACTGGGGGAATGGTGGGTGGTGTGGGAGCTCAGGGGAATGGTGGGTGACTGGGGAACAGGGGAATGGTGGGTGATTGTGGAACAGGGAAATGGAGGGTGGTGAGGAGCACAGGGGAAAGGTGGGTCACTGGGGAACAGGGGAGATGGTGGGTGGTGGGGAGCACAGGAGAAAGGTGGGTGACAGGGGAACAGAGGAACAGTGGGTGACTGGGGAACAGGGGAATGGTGGGTGTTAGGGAGCACAGGGGGAATGGTGGGTGACTGGGGAACAGGGGAATGGTTGGTGGTGGGAGCACAGTGGAAATGTGGGTGATTGGGGAACAGGGGAATGGTGGGTGGGTGACTGGGGAACAGGGGAATGGTGGGGTGGTGGAGAGCACAGGTGAAAGGTGGGTGACTGGGGAACAGGGGGAATGGTAGGTGACTGGGGAACAGGGTATGGTTTGTGGTGAGGAGCACAGGGGAATAGTGGGTGACTGGGGAACAGGGGAATGGTGGGTGACGGGGGAACAGGGGAATGGTGGGTGTTGGGGAGCACAGGGGAAAGTGGATGACATGTGAACAGGGGAATGGTGGGTGGTGGGGAGCACAGGGGAAAGGTGGGTGATGGGAACAGGGGAATGGTGGGTGGTGGGGAGCACAGGGGAATGGTGGGTGACTGGGGAACAGGGGAATGGTAGTTGGTGGGGAGCACAGTGGATAATGGTGGGTGATTGAGGAACAGGGGAATGGTGGGTGGGTGACTGGGGAACAGGGGAATTGTGGGTGGTGGGGAGCACAGGGAATGGTGGGTGACAGGTGAACAGGGGAATGGTGGGTGACTGGAGCACAGGGGAAAGGAGGGGTGACTGGGGAACAGGGGAATGGTGGGTGACTGGTGAACAGGGCAATGTGGGTGGTGGGGAGCTCAGGGGAATGGTGGGTCACTGGGGAACAGTGGGAATGGTGGGTGGTGGTTAGCACAGGAGAAAGGTGGGTGACTGGGGAACAGAGGAACAGTGGGTGACTGGGGAACAGGGGAATGGTGGGTGATGGTGAACAGGGAAATGGTGGGTGTTGGGGAGCACAGGGTAAGGTGAGTGACTGGGGAACAGGGGAATGGTGGGTGGTGGGGAGCTCAGGGGAATGGTGGGTGACTGGGGAACAGGGGAATGGTGGGTGATTGTGGAACAGGGAAATGGTGGGTGGTGAGGAGCACAGGGGAAAGGTGGGTCACTGGGGAACAGGGGAATGGTGGTTGGTGGGGAGCACAGGAGAAAGTTGGGTGACAGGGGAACAGAGGAACATTGGGTGACTGGGGAACAGGGGAATGGTGGGTGTTGGGGAGCACAGGGGAATGGTGAGTGACTGGGGAACAGGGGAATGGTGGGTGGTGGGGAGCACAGTGGAAATGTTGGTGATTGGGGAACAGGGGAATGGTGGGTGGGTGACTGAGGAACAGAGGAATGATGGGTGGTGGAGAGCACAGGGGAATGGTGGGTGACTGGGGAACAGGGGAATGGAAGGTGACTGGGGAACAGGGGTATGGTTTGTGGTGAGGAGCACAGGGGAATAGTGGGTGACTGGGGAACAGGGGAATGGTGGGTGACTGGGGAACAGGGGAATGGTGGGTGTTGGGGAGCACAGGGGAAAGGTGGGTGACAAGGGAACAGGGGAATGGTGGGTGGTGGGGAGCACAGGGGAAAGGTGGGTGATGGGAACAGGGGATTGGTGGGTGGTGGGTAGCACAGGGGAATGGTGGGTGACTGGGGAACAGGGGAATGGTGGGTGGTGGGGAGCACAGGGGAAAGGTGGGTGATTGGGGAACAGGAGACTGGTGGGTGACTGGGGAACAGGGAAATGGTGGGTGGTGAGGAGCACAGGAGAAAGACGGGTGACTGGGGAACAGAGGAACAGTGGGTGACTGGGGAACAGGGGAATGGTGGGTGACGGTGAACAGGGAAATGGTGGGTGTTGGGGAGGACAGGGTAAAGGTGAGTGACTGGGGAACAGGGGAATGGTGGGTGGTGGGGAGCTCAGGGGAATGGTGGGTGACTGGGGAACAGGGGAATGGTGGGTGATTGTGGAACAGGCAAATTGAGGGTGGTGCAGAGCACAGGGGAAAGGTGGGTCACAGGGGAACAGGGGCATGGTTTGTGGTGGGGAGCACAGGAGAAAGGTGGGTGACAGGGGAACAGAGGAACAGTGGGTGACTGGGGAACAGTGGAATGGTGGGTGGTGGAGAGCACAGGGGAAAGGTGGGTGACTGTGGAACAGGGGAATAGTGGGTGGTGAGGAGCACAGGGGAAAGGTGGGTGACTGGGGAACGGGAAAGGTGGGTGGTGGGGAGCACAGGGGAAAGGTGCATGACTGGGGAACAGGGGAAAGGTGGGTTACTGGGGAACAGGGGAATGGTAGGTGACTGGGGAACAGGGGTATGGTTTGTGATGAGGAGCACAGGGGAATAGTGGGTGACTGGGGAACAGGGGAAAGGTGGGTTACTGGGGAACAGGGGAATGGTAGGTGACTGGGGAACAGGGGTATGGTTTGTGATGAGGAGCACAGGGGAATAGTGGGTGACTGGGGAACAGGGGAATGGTGGGTGACTGTGGAACAGGGGAATAGTGGGTGGTGAGGAGCACAGGGGAAAGGTGGGTCACTGGCGAACAGGGGAATGGTGGGTGGTGGGGAGCACAGGAGAAAGGTGGGTGACTGGGGTACAGGGGAACAGTCGGTGACTGGGGAACAGGGGAATGGTGGGTGTTGGGGAGCACAGGGGAAAGGTGGGTTACAGGGGAACAGTGGAATGGTGGGTGAGGAGAGCACAGGGGAATGGTGGGTGATGGGAACAGGGGAATGGTGGGTGGTGGGGAGCACAGGGGAATGGTGGGTGACTGGGGAACAGGGGAATGGTGGGTGGTGGGGAGCACAGTGGAAATGTGGGTGATAGGGGAACAGGGGCATGGTGGGTGGGTGACTGGGGAACAGGGGAATGGTGGGTGGTGGGGAGCACAGGGGAATGGTGGGTGACTGGGGAACTGGGGAATGGTGGGTGGTTGGGAGCACAGGGGAAAGGTGGGTGATTGGGGAACAGGGGACTGGTGGGTGACTGGGGAACACGGAAATGGTGGGTGGAGAGGAGCACAGGAGAAAGGTGGGTGACTGGGGAACAGAGGAACAGTGGGTGACTGGGGAACAGGGGAATGGTGGGTGACTGGGGAACAGGGGAATGGTGGGTGATTGTGGAACAGGGAAATGGAGGGTGGTGAGGAGCACAGGGGAAAGGTGGGTCACTGGGGAACAGGGGAATGGTGGGTGGTGGGGAGCACAGGAGAAAGGTGGGTAACAGGGGAACAGAGGAACAGTGGGTGACTGGGGAACAGGGGAATGGTGGGTGTTAGGGAGCACAGGGGAATGGTGGGTGACTGGGGAACAGGGGAATGGTTGGTGGTGGGGAGCACAGTGGAAATGTGGGTGATTGGGGAACAGGGGAATGGTGGGTGGGTGACTGGGGAACAGGGGAATGGTGGGTGGTGGAGAGCACAGGTGAAAGGTGGGTGACTGGGGAACAGGGGAATGGTAGGTGACTGGGGAACAGGGGTATGGTTTGTGGTGAGGAGCACAGGGGAATAGTGGGTGACTGGGGAACAGGGGAATGGTGGGTGACAGTGGAACAGGGGAATGGTGGGTGTTGGGGAGCACAGGGGAAAGGTGGATGACATGGGAAAAGGGGAATGGTGGGTGGTGGGGAGCACAGGGGAAGGTGGGTGATGGGAACAGGGGAATGTTGGGTGGTGGGGAGCACAGGGGAATGGTGGGTGACTGGGGAACAGGGGAATGGTGGGTGGTGGGGAGCACAGTGGATATGTGGGTGATTGAGGAACAGGGGAATGGTGGGTGGGTGACTGGGGAACAGGGGAATTGTGGGTGGTGGGGAGCACAGGGGAATGGTGGGCGACAGGTGAACAGGGGAATGGTGGGTGACTGGGAGCACAGGGGAAAGGTGGGTGACTGGGGACCAGGGGACTGGTGGGTGACTGGGGAACAGGGGAATGGTGGGTGACTGGTGAACAGGGGAATTGTGGGTGGTGGGGAGCTCAGGGGAATGGTGGGTGGTGGGGAGCACAGTGGAAATGTGGGTGATTGGGGAACAGGGGAATGGAGGGTGGGTGACTGGGGAACAGGGGAATGGTGGGTGGTGGGGAGCACAGGGGAATGGTGGGTGACTGGGGAACAGGGGAATGGTGGGTGGTGGGGAGCACAGTGGATATGTGGGTGATTGAGGAACAGAGGAATGGTGGGTGGGTGACTGGGGAACAGGGGAATGGTGGGTGATTGGGAGCACAGTGGAAAGGTGGGTGACTGGGGAACAGGGGACTGGTGGGTGACTGGGGAACAGGGGAATGGTGGGTGACTGGTGAACAGGGGAATTGTGGGTGGTGGGGAGCTCAGGGGAATGGTGGGTCACTGGGGAACAGGGGAATGGTGGGTGGTGGTTAGCACAGGAGAAAGGTGGGTGACTGGGGAATGGGAAAGGTGGGTGGTGGGGAGCACAGGAAAAAGGTAGGTGGTGGGGAGCACAAGGGAAAGGTGGGTGACTGGGGAACATGGTAAAGGTGTGTTACTGGGAAACAGGGGAATGGTGGGTGGTGGGGAGCATTGGGGAAAGGTGGGTTACTGGGGAACAGGGGAATGGTGGGTGGTGGGGAGCACAGTGGAAATGTGGGTGATAGGGGAACAGGGGCACGGTGGGTGGGTGACTGGGGAACAGGGGAATGGTGGGTGGTGGGGAGCACAGGGGAATGGTGGGTGACTGGGGAACTGGGGAATGGTGGGTGGTTGGGAGCACAGGGGAAAGGTGGGTGATTGGGGAACAGGGGACTGGTGGGTGACTGGGGAACACGGAAATGGTGGGTGGAGAGGAGCACAGGAGAATGGTGGGTGACTGGGGAACAGAGGAACAGTGGGTGACTGGGGAACAGGGGAATGGTGGGTGACGGTGAACAGGGAAATGGTGGGTGTTGGGGAGCACAGGGTAAAGGTGAGTGACTGGGGAACAGGGGAATGGTGGGTGGTGGGGAGCTCAGGGGAATGGTGGGTGACTGGGGAACAGGGGAATGGTGGGTGATTGTGGAACAGGGAAATGGAGGGTGGTGAGGAGCACAGGGGAAAGGTGGGTCACTGGGGAACAGGGGAATGGTGGGTGGTGGGGAGCACAGGAGAAAGGTGGGTGACAGGGGAACAGAGGAACAGTGGGTGACTGGGGAACAGGGGAATGGTGGGTGTTAGGGAGCACAGGGGAATGGTGGGTGACTGGGGAACAGGGGAATGGTTGGTGGTGGGGAGCACAGTGGAAATGTGGGTGATTGGGGAACAGGGGAATGGTGGGTGGGTGACTGGGGAACAGGGGAATGGTGGGTGGTGGAGAGCACAGGTGAAAGGTGGGTGACTGGGGAACAGGGGAATGGTAGGTGACTGGGGAACAGGGGTATGGTTTGTGGTGAGGAGCACAGGGGAATAGTGGGTGACTGGGGAACAGGGGAATGGTGGGTGACCGGGGAACAGGGGAATGGTGGGTGTTGGGGAGCACAGGGGAAAGGTGGATGACATGGGAACAGGGGAATGGTGGGTGGTGGGGAGCACAGGGGAAAGGTGGGTGATGGGAACAGGGGAATGGTGGGTGGTGGGGAGCACAGGGGAATGGTGGGTGACTGGGGAACAGGGGAATGGTGGGTGGTGGGGAGCACAGTGGAAATGTGGGTGATTGGGGAACAGGGGAATGGAGGGTGGGTGACTGGGGAACAGGGGAATGGTGGGTGGTGGGGAGCACAGGGGAATGGTGGGTGACTGGGGAACAGGGGAATGGTGGGTGGTGGGGAGCACAGTGGATATGTGGGTGATTGAGGAACAGGGGAATGGTGGGTGGGTGACTGGGGAACAGGGGAATGGTGGGTGATTGGGAGCACAGTGGAAAGGTGGGTGACTGGGGAACAGGGGACTGGTGGGTGACTGGGGAACAGGGGAATGGTGGGTGACTGGTGAACAGGGGAATTGTGGGTGGTGGGGAGCTCAGGGGAATGGTGGGTCACTGGGGAACAGGGGAATGGTGGGTGGTGGTTAGCACAGGAGAAAGGTGGGTGACTGGGGAATGGGAAAGGTGGGTGGTGGGGAGCACAGGAAAAAGGTAGGTGGTGGGGAGCACAAGGGAAAGGTGTGTGACTGGGGAACATGGTAAAGGTGTGTTACTGGGAAACAGGGGAATGGTGGGTGGTGGGGAGCACTGGGGAAAGGTGGGTTACTGGGGAACAGGGGAATGGTGGGTGGTGGGGAGCACAGTGGAAATGTGGGTGATAGGGGAACAGGGGCATGGTGGGTGGGTGACTGGGGAACAGGGGAATGGTGGGTGGTGGGGAGCACAGGGGAATGGTGGGTGACTGGGGAACTGGGGAATGGTGGGTGGTTGGGAGCACAGGGGAAAGGTGGGTGATTGGGGAACAGGGGACTGGTGGGTGACTGGGGAACACGGAAATGGTGGGTGGAGAGGAGCACAGGAGAATGGTGGGTGACTGGGGAACAGAGGAACAGTGGGGTGACTGGGGAACAGGGAATGGTGGGTGACGGTGAACAGGGAAATGGTGGGTGTTGGGGAGCACAGGGTAAAGGTGAGTGACTGGGGAACAGGGGAATGGTGGGTGGTGGGGAGCTCAGGGGAATGGTGGGTGACTGGGGAACAGGGGAATGGTGGGTGATTGTGGAACAGGGAAATGGAGGGTGGTGAGGAGCACAGGGGAAAGGTGGGTCACTGGGGAACAGGGGAATGGTGGGTGGTGGGGAGCACAGGAGAAAGGTGGGTGACAGGGGAACAGAGGAACAGTGGGTGACTGGGGAACAGGGGAATGGTGGGTGTTAGGGAGCACAGGGGAATGGTGGGTGACTGGGGAACAGGGGAATGGTTGGTGGTGGGGAGCACAGTGGAAATGTTGGTGATTGGGGAACAGGGGAATGGTGGGTGGGTGACTGGGGAACAGGGGAACGGTGGGTGGTGGAGAGCACAGGTGAAAGGTGGGTGACTGGGGAACAGGGGAATGGTAGGTGACTGGGGAACAGGGGTATGGTTTGTGGTGAGGAGCACAGGGGAATAGTGGGTGACTGGGGAACAGGGGAATGGTGGGTGACTGGGGAACAGGGGAATGGTGGGTGTTGGGGAGCACAGGGGAAAGGTGGATGACATGGGAACAGGGGAATGGTGGGTGGTGGGGAGCACAGGGGAAAGGTGGGTGATGGGAACAGGGGAATGGTGGGTGGTGGGGAGCACAGGGGAATGGTGGGTGACTGGGGAACAGGGGAATGGTGGGTGGTGGGGAGCACAGTGGATATGTGGGTGATTGAGGAACAGGGGAATGGTGGGTGGGTGACTGGGGAACAGGGGAATTGTGGGTGGTGGGGAGCACAGGGGAATGGTGGGTGACAGGTGAACAGGGGAATGGTGGGTGACTGGGAGCACAGGGGAAAGGTGGGTGACTGGGGAACAGGGGACTGGTGGGTGACTGGGGAACAGGGGAATGGTGGGTGACTGGTGAACAGGGGAATTGTGGGTGGTGGGGAGCTCAGGGGAATGGTGGGTGGTGGGGAGCACAGTGGAACTGTGTGTGATTGGGGAACAGGGGAATGGAGGGTGGGTGACTGGGGAACAGGGGAATGGTGGGTGGTGGGGAGCACAGGGGAATGGTGGGTGACTGGGTAACAGGGGAATGGTGGGTGGTGGGGAGCACAGTGGATATGTGGGTGATTGAGGAACAGGGGAATGGTGGGTGGGTGACTGGGGAACAGGGGAATGGTGGGTGATTGGGAGCACAGTGGAAAGGTGGGTGACTGGGGAACAGGGGACTGGTGGGTGACTGGGGAACAGGGGAATGGTGGGTGACTGGTGAACAGGGGAATTGTGGGTGGTGGGGAGCTCAGGGGAATGGTGGGTCACTGGGGAACAGGGGAATGGTGGGTGGTGGTTAGCACAGGAGAAAGGTGGGTGACTGGGGAATGGGAAAGGTGGGTGGTGGGGAGCACAGGGAAAAGGTAGGTGGTGGGGAGCACAAGGGAAAGGTGGGTGACTGGGGAACATGGTAAAGGTGTGTTACTGGGAAACAGGGGAATGGTGGGTGGTGGGGAGCACTGGGGAAAGGTGGGTTACTGGGGAACAGTGGAATGGTGGGGGACTGTGGAACAGGGGAATAGTGGCTGGTGAGGAGCACAGGAGAAAGGTGGGTGACTGGGGAACAGGGGAACAGTGGGTGACAGGGGAACAGGGGAATGGTGGGTGTTGGGGAGCACAGGGGAAAGGTGGGTGACAAGGGAACAGGGGAATGGTGGGTGGTGGGGAACACAGGGGAAAGGTGGTTGACGGGAACAGGGGAATGGTGGGTGGTGGGGAGCACAGGGGAATGGTGGGTGACTGGGGAACAGGGGAATGGTGGGAGGTGGGGAGCAAAGGGGAATGGTGGGTGACTGGGGAACAGGGGAATGGTGGGTGGTGGGGTGCACAGTGGATATGTGGGTGATTGAGGAACAGGGGAATGGTGGGTGGGTGACTGGGGAACAGGGGAATTGTGGGTGGTGGGGAGCACAGGGGAATGGTGGGTGACAGGTGAACAGGGGAATGGTGGGTGACTGGGAGCACAGGGGAAAGGTGGGTGACTGGGGACCAGGGGACTGGTGGGTGACTGGGGAACAGGGGAATGGTGGGTGACTGGTGAACAGGGGAATCGTGGGTGGTGGGGAGCTCAGGGGAATGGTGGGTGGTGGGGAGCACAGTGGAAATGTGGGTGATTGGGGAACAGGGGAATGGAGGGTGGGTGACTGGGGAACAGGGGAATGGTGGGTGGTGGGGAGCACAGGGGAATGGTGGGTGACTGGGGAACAGGGGAATGGTGGGTGGTGGGGAGCACAGTGGATATGTGGGTGATTGAGGAACAGGGGAATGGTGGGTGGGTGACTGGGGAACAGGGGAATGGTGGGTGATTGGTAGCACAGTGGAAAGGTGGGTGACTGGGGAACAGGGGACTGGTGGGTGACTGGGGAACAGGGGAATGGTGGGTGACTGGTGAACAGGGGAATTGTGGGTGGTGGGGAGCTCAGGGGAATGGTGGGTCACTGGGGAACAGGGGAATGGTGGGTGGTGGTTAGCACAGGAGAAAGGTGGGTGACTGGGGAATGGGAAAGGTGGGTGGTGGGGAGCACAGGAAAAAGGTAGGTGGTGGGGAGCACAAGGGAAAGGTGGGTGACTGGGGAACATGGTAAAGGTGTGTTACTGGGAAACAGGGGAATGGTGGGTGGTGGGGAGCACTGGGGAAAGGTGGGTTACTGGGGAACAGGGGAATGGTGGGTGGTGGGGAGCACAGTGGAAATGTGGGTGATAGGGGAACAGGGGCACGGTGGGTGGGTGACTGGGGAACAGGGGAATGGTGGGTGGTGGGGAGCACAGGGGAATGGTGGGTGACTGGGGAACTGGGGAATGGTGGGTGGTTGGGAGCACAGGGGAAAGGTGGGTGATTGGGGAACAGGGGACTGGTGGGTGACTGGGGAACACGGAAATGGTGGGTGGAGAGGAGCACAGGAGAATGGTGGGTGACTGGGGAACAGAGGAACAGTGGGTGACTGGGGAACAGGGGAATGGTGGGTGACGGTGAACAGGGAAATGGTGGGTGTTGGGGAGCACAGGGTAAAGGTGAGTGACTGGGGAACAGGGGAATGGTGGGTGGTGGGGAGCTCAGGGGAATGGTGGGTGACTGGGGAACAGGGGAATGGTGGGTGATTGTGGAACAGGGAAATGGAGGGTGGTGAGGAGCACAGGGGAAAGGTGGGTCACTGGTGAACAGGGGAATGGTGGGTGGTGGGGAGCACAGGAGAAAGGTGGGTGACAGGGGAACAGAGGAACAGTGGGTGACTGGGGAACAGGGGAATGGTGGGTTAGGGAGCACAGGGGAATGGTGGGTGACTGGGGAACAGGGGAATGGTTGGTGGTGGGGAGCACAGTGGAAATGTGGGTGATTGGGGAACAGGGGAATGGTGGGTGGGTGACTGGGGAACAGGGGAATGGTGGGTGGTGGAGAGCACAGGTGAAAGGTGGGTGACTGGGGAACAGGGGAATGGTAGGTGACTGGGGAACAGGGGTATGGTTTGTGGTGAGGAGCACAGGGGAATAGTGGGTGACTGGGGAACAGGGGAATGGTGGGTGACTGGGGAACAGGGGAATGGTGGGTGTTGGGGAGCACAGGGGAAAGGTGGATGACATGGGAACAGGGGAATGGTGGGTGGTGGGGAGCACAGGGGAAAGGTGGGTGATGGGAACAGGGGAATGGTGGGTGGTGGGGAGCACAGGGGAATGGTGGGTGACTGGGGAACAGGGGAATGGTGGGTGGTGGGGAGCACAGTGGATATGTGGGTGATTGAGGAACAGGGGAATGGTGGGTGGGTGACTGGGGAACAGGGGAATTGTGGGTGGTGGGGAGCACAGGGGAATGGTGGGTGACAGGTGAACAGGGGAATGGTGGGTGACTGGGAGCACCGGGGAAAGGTGGGTGACTGGGGAACAGGGGACTGGTGGATGACTGGGGAACAGGGGAATGGTGGGTGACTGGTGAACAGGGGAATTGTGGGTGGTGGGGAGCTCAGGGGAATGGTGGGTGGTGGGGAGCACAGTGGAAATGTGGGTGATTGGGGAACAGGGGAATGGAGGGTGGGTGACTGGGGAACAGGGGAATGGTGGGTGGTGGGGAGCACAGGGGAATGGTGGGTGACTGGGTAACAGGGGAATGGTGGGTGGTGGGGAGCACAGTGGATATGTGGGTGATTGAGGAACAGGGGAATGGTGGGTGGGTGACTGGGGAACAGGGGAATGGTGGGTGATTGGGAGCACAGTGGAAAGGTGGGTGACTGGGGAACAGGGGACTGGTGGGTGACTGGGGAACAGGGGAATGGTGGGTGACTGGTGAACAGGGGAATTGTGGGTGGTGGGGAGCTCAGGGGAATGGTGGGTCACTGGGGAACAGGGGAATGGTGGGTGGTGGTTAGCACAGGAGAAAGGTGGGTGACTGGGGAATGGGAAAGGTGGGTGGTGGGGAGCACAGGGAAAAGGTAGGTGGTGGGGAGCACAAGGGAAAGGTGGGTGACTGGCGAACATGGTAAAGGTGTGTTACTGGGAAACAGGGGAATGGTGGGTGGTGGGGAGCACTGGGGAAAGGTGGGTTACTGGGGAACAGGGGAATGGTGGGGGACTGTGGAACAGGGGAATAGTGGCTGGTGAGGAGCACAGGAGAAAGGTGGGTGACTGGGGAACAGGGGAACAGTGGGTGACAGGGGAACAGGGGAATGGTGGGTGTTGGGGAGCACAGGGGAAAGGTGGGTGACAAGGGAACAGGGGAATGGTGGGTGGTGGGGAACACAGGGGAAAGGTGGTTGACGGGAACAGGGGAATGGTGGGTGGTGGGGAGCACAGGGTAATGGTGGGTGACTGGGGAACAGGGGAATGGTGGGAGGTGGGGAGCAAAGGGGAATGGTGGGTGACTGGGGAACAGGGGAATGGTGGGTGGTGGGGAGCACAGTGGATATGTGGGTGATTGAGGAACAGGGGAATGGTGGGTGGGTGACTGGGGAACAGGGGAATTGTGGGTGGTGGGGAGCACAGGGGAATGGTGGGTGACAGGTGAACAGGGGAATGGTGGGTGACTGGGAGCACAGGGGAAAGGTGGGTGACTGGGGACCAGGGGACTGGTGGGTGACTGGGGAACAGGGGAATGGTGGGTGACTGGTGAACAGGGGAATCGTGGGTGGTGGGGAGCTCAGGGGAATGGTGGGTGGTGGGGAGCACAGTGGAAATGTGGGTGACTGGGGAACAGGGGAATGGAGGGTGGGTGACTGGGGAACAGGGGAATGGTGGGTGGTGGGGAGCACAGGGGAATGGTGGGTGACTGGGGAACAGGGGAATGGTGGGTGGTGGGGAGCACAGTGGATATGTGGGTGATTGAGGAACAGGGGAATGGTGGGTGGGTGACTGGGGAACAGGGGAATGGTGGGTGATTGGTAGCACAGTGGAAAGGTGGGTGACTGGGGAACAGGGGACTGGTGGGTGACTGGGGAACAGGGGAATGGTGGGTGACTGGTGAACAGGGGAATTGTGGGTGGTGGGGAGCTCAGGGGAATGGTGGGTCACTGGGGAACAGGGGAATGGTGGTTGGTGGTTAGCACAGGAGAAAGGTGGGTGACTGGGGAATGGGAAAGGTGGGTGGTGGGGAGCACAGGAAAAAGGTAGGTGGTGGGGAGCACAAGGGAAAGGTGGGTGACTGGGGAACATGGTAAAGGTGTGTTACTGGGAAACAGGGGAATGGTGGGTGGTGGGGAGCACTGGGGAAAGGTGGGTTACTGGGGAACAGGGGAATGGTGGGTGGTGGGGAGCACAGTGGAAATGTGGGTGATAGGGGAACAGGGGCACGGTGGGTGGGTGACTGGGGAACAGGGGAATGGTGGGTGGTGGGGAGCACAGGGGAATGGTGGGTGACTGGGGAACTGGGGAATGGTGGGTGGTTGGGAGCACAGGGGAAAGGTGGGTGATTGGGGAACAGGGGACTGGTGGGTGACTGGGGAACACGGAAATGGTGGGTGGAGAGGAGCACAGGAGAATGGTGGGTGACTGGGGAACAGAGGAACAGTGGGTGACTGGGGAACAGGGGAATGGTGGGTGACGGTGAACAGGGAAATGGTGGGTGTTGGGGAGCACAGGGTAAAGGTGAGTGACTGGGGAACAGGGGAATGGTGGGTGGTGGGGAGCTCAGGGGAATGGTGGGTGACTGGGGAACAGGGGAATGGTGGGTGATTGTGGAACAGGGAAATGGAGGGTGGTGAGGAGCAGAGGGGAATGGTGGGTCACTGGGGAACAGGGGAATGGTGGGTGGTGGGGAGCACAGGAGAAAGGTGGGTGACAGGGGAACAGAGGAACAGTGGGTGACTGGGGAACAGGGGAATGGTGGGTGTTAGGGAGCACAGGGGTATGGTGGGTGACTGGGGAACAGGGGAATGGTTGGTGGTGGGGAGCACAGTGGAAATGTGGGTGATTGGGGAACAGGGGAATGGTGGGTGGGTGACTGGGGAACAGGGGAATGGTGGGTGGTGGAGAGCACAGGTGAAAGGTGGGTGACTGGGGAACAGGGGAATGGTAGGTGACTGGGGAACAGGGGTATGGTTTGTGGTGTGGAGCACAGGGGAATAGTGGGTGACTGGGGAACAGGGGAATGGTGGGTGACTGGGGAACAGGGGAATGGTGGGTGTTGGGGAGCACAGGGGAAAGGTGGATGACATGGGAACAGGGGAATGGTGGGTGGTGGGGAGCACAGGGGAAAGGTGGGTGATGGGAACAGGGGAATGGTGGGTGGTGGGGAGCACAGGGGAATGGTGGGTGACTGGGGAACAGGGGAATGGTGGGTGGTGGGGAGCACAGTGGATATGTGGGTGATTGAGGAACAGGGGAATGGTGGGTGGGTGACTGGGGAACAGGGGAATTGTGGGTGGTGGGGAGCACAGGGGAATGGTGGGTGACAGGTGAACAGGGGAATGGTGGGTGACTGGGAGCACAGGGGAAAGGTGGGTGACTGGGGAACAGGGGACTGGTGGGTGACTGGGGAACAGGGGAATGGTGGGTGACTGGTGAACAGGGGAATTGTGGGTGGTGGGGAGCTCAGGGGAATGGTGGGTGGTGGGGAGCACAGTGGAAATGTGGGTGATTGGGGAACAGGGGAATGGAGGGTGGGTGACTGGGGAACAGGGGAATGGTGGGTGGTGGGGAGCACAGGGGAATGGTGGGTGACTGGGTAACAGGGGAATGGTGGGTGGTGGGGAGCACAGTGGATATGTGGGTGATTGAGGAACAGGGGAATGGTGGGTGGGTGACTGGGGAACAGGGGAATGGTGGGTGATTGGGAGCACAGTGGAAAGGTGGGTGACTGGGGAACAGGGGACTGGTGGGTGACTGGGGAACAGGGGAATGGTGGGTGACTGGTGAACAGGGGAATGGTGGGTGGTGGTTAGCACAGGAGAAAGGTGGGTGACTGGGGAATGGGAAAGGTGGGTGGTGGGGAGCACAGGGAAAAGGTAGGTGGTGGGGAGCACAAGGGAAAGGTGGGTGACTGGGGAACATGGTAAAGGTGTGTTACTGGGAAACAGGGGAATGGTGGGTGGTGGGGAGCACTGGGGAAAGGTGGGTTACTGGGGAACAGGGGAATGGTGGGGGACTGTGGAACAGGGGAATAGTGGCTGGTGAGGAGCACAGTGGAAAGGTGGGTTACTGGGGAACTGGGGAATGGTGGGTGGTGGGGAGCACAGGAGAAAGGTGGGTGACTGGGGAACAGGGGAACAGTGGGTGACAGGGGAACAGGGGAATGGTGGGTGTTGGGGAGCACAGGGGAAAGGTGGGTGACAAGGGAACAGGGGAATGGTGGGTGGTGGGGAACACAGGGGAAAGGTGGTTGACGGGAACAGGGGAATGGTGGGTGGTGGGGAGCACAGGGGAATGGTGGGTGACTGGGGAACAGGGGAATGGTGGGAGGTGGGGAGCAAAGGGGAAAGGTGGGTGACTGGGGAACAGGGAACTGGTGGGTGACTGGGGAACAGGGGAATGGTGGGTGACGGTGAACAGGGAAATGGTGGGTGTTGGGGAGCACAGGGTAAAGGTGAGTGACTGGGGAACAGGGGAATGGTGGGTGGTGGGGAGCTCAGGGGAATGGTGGGTGGCTGGGGAACATGGGAATGGTGGGTGATTGTGGAACAGGGAAATGGTGGGTGGTGAGGAGCACAGGGGAAAGGTGGGTCACTGGGGAACAGGGGAATGGTGGGTGGTGGGGAGCACAGGAGAAAGGTGGGTGACTGGGGAACAGAGGAACAGTGGGTGACTGGGGAACAGGGGAATGGTGGGTGGTGGGGAGCACAGTGGAAATGTGGGTGATTGGGGAACAGGGGAATGGAGGGTGGGTGACTGGGGAACAGGGGAATGGTGGGTGGTGGAGAGCACAGGGGAAAGGTGGGTGACTGGGGAACAGGGGAAAGGTGGGTTACTGGGGAACAGGGGAATGGTAGGTGACTGGGGAACAGGGGTATGGTTTGTGGTGAGGAGCACAGGGGAATAGTGGGTGACTGGGGAACAGGGGAATGGTGGGTGACTGTGGAACAGGGGAATAGTGGGTGGTGAGGAGCACAGGGGAAAGGTGGGTGACAGGGGAACGGGAAAGGTGGGTGGTGGGGAGCACAGGGGAAAGGTGCATGACTGGGGAACAGGGGAAAGGTGGGTTACTGGGGAACAGGGGAATGGTAGGTGACTGGGGAACAGGGGTATGGTTTGTGATGAGGAGCACAGGGGAATAGTGGGTGACTGGGGAACAGGGGAAAGGTGGGTTACTGGGGAACAGGGGAATGGTAGGTGACTGGGGAACAGGGGTATGGTTTGTGATGAGAAGCACAGGGGAATAGTGGGTGACTGGGGAACAGGGGAATGGTGGGTGACTGTGGAACAGGGGAATAGTGGGTGGTGAGGAGCACAGGGGAAAGGTGGGTCACTGGCGAACAGGGGAATGGTGGGTGGTGGGGAGCACAGGAGAAAGGTGGGTGACTGGGGTACAGGGGAACAGTCGGTGACTGGGGAACAGGGGAATGGTGGGTGTTGGGGAGCACAGGGGAAAGGTGGGTGACAGGGGAACAGTGGAATGGTGGGTGAGGAGAGCACAGGGGAATGGTGGGTGACGGTGAACAGGGAAATGGTGGGTGTTGGGGAGCACAGGGTAAAGGTGAGTGACTGGGGAACAGGGGAATGGTGGGTGGTGGGGAGCTCAGGGGAATGGTGGGTGACTGGGGAACAGGGGAAAGGTGGGTGATTGTGGAACAGGGAAATGGAGGGTGGTGAGGAGCACAGAGGAAAGGTGGGTCACTGGGGAACAGGGGAATGGTGGGTGGTGGGGAGCACAGGAGAAAGGTGGGTGACAGGGGAACAGAGGAACAGTGGGTGACTGGGGAACAGGGGAATGGTGGGTGTTAGGGAGCACAGGGGAATGGTGGGTGTCTGGGGAACAGGGGAATGGTTGGTGGTGGGGAGCACAGTGGAAATGTGGGTGATTGGGGAACAGGGGAATGGTGGGTGGGTGACTGGGGAACAGGGGAATTGTGGGTGGTGGGGAGCACAGGGGAATGGTGGGTGACAGGTGAACAGGGGAATGGTGGGTGACTGGGAGCACAGGGGAAAGGTGGGTGACTGGGGACCAGGGGACTGGTGGGTGACTGGGGAACAGGGGAATGGTGGGTGACTGGTGAACAGGGGAATCGTGGGTGGTGGGGAGCTCAGGGGAATGGTGGGTGGTGGGGAGCACAGTGGAAATGTGGGTGATTGGGGAACAGGGGAATGGAGGGTGGGTGACTGGGGAACAGGGGAATGGTGGGTGGTGGGGAGCACAGGGGAATGGTGGGTGACTGGGGAACAGGGGAATGGTGGGTGGTGGGGAGCACAGTGGATATGTGGGTGATTGAGGAACAGGGGAATGGTGGGTGGGTGACTGGGGAACAGGGGAATGGTGGGTGATTGGTAGCACAGTGGAAAGGTGGGTGACTGGGGAACAGGGGACTGGTGGGTGACTGGGGAACAGGGGAATGGTGGGTGACTGGTGAACAGGGGAATTGTGGGTGGTGGGGAGCTCAGGGGAATGGTGGGTCACTGGGGAACAGGGGAATGGTGGGTGGTGGTTAGCACAGGAGAAAGGTGGGTGACTGGGGAATGGGAAAGGTGGGTGGTGGGGAGCACAGGAAAAAGGTAGGTGGTGGGGAGCACAAGGGAAAGGTGGGTGACTGGGGAACATGGTAAAGGTGTGTTACTGGGAAACAGGGGAATGGTGGGTGGTGGGGAGCACTGGGGAAAGGTGGGTTACTGGGGAACAGGGGAATGGTGGGTGGTGGGGAGCACAGTGGAAATGTGGGTGATAGGGGAACAGGGGCACGGTGGGTGGGTGACTGGGGAACAGGGGAATGGTGGGTGGTGGGGAGCACAGGGGAATGGTGGGTGACTGGGGAACTGGGGAATGGTGGGTGGTTGGGAGCACAGGGGAAAGGTGGGTGATTGGGGAACAGGGGACTGGTGGGTGACTGGGGAACACGGAAATGGTGGGTGGAGAGGAGCACAGGAGAATGGTGGGTGACTGGGGAACAGAGGAACAGTGGGTGACTGGGGAACAGGGGAATGGTGGGTGACGGTGAACAGGGAAATGGTGGGTGTTGGGGAGCACAGGGTAAAGGTGAGTGACTGGGGAACAGGGGAATGGTGGGTGGTGGGGAGCTCAGGGGAATGGTGGGTGACTGGGGAACAGGGGAATGGTGGGTGATTGTGGAACAGGGAAATGGAGGGTGGTGAGGAGCACAGGGGAAAGGTGGGTCACTGGGGAACAGGGGAATGGTGGGTGGTGGGGAGCACAGGAGAAAGGTGGGTGACAGGGGAACAGAGGAACAGTGGGTGACTGGGGAACAGGGGAATGGTGGGTGTTAGGGAGCACAGGGGAATGGTGGGTGACTGGGGAACAGGGGAATGGTTGGTGGTGGGGAGCACAGTGGAAATGTGGGTGATTGGGGAACAGGGGAATGGTGGGTGGGTGACTGGGGAACAGGGGAATGGTGGGTGGTGGAGAGCACAGGTGAAAGGTGGGTGACTGGGGAACAGGGGAATGGTAGGTGACTGGGGAACAGGGGTATGGTTTGTGGTGAGGAGCACAGGGGAATAGTGGGTGACTGGGGAACAGGGGAATGGTGGGTGACTGGGGAACAGGGGAATGGTGGGTGTTGGGGAGCACAGGGGAAAGGTGGATGACATGGGAACAGGGGAATGGTGGGTGGTGGGGAGCACAGGGGAAAGGTGGGTGATGGGAACAGGGGAATGGTGGGTGGTGGGGAGCACAGGGGAATGGTGGGTGACTGGGGAACAGGGGAATGGTGGGTGGTGGGGAGCACAGTGGATATGTGGGTGATTGAGGAACAGGGGAATGGTGGGTGGGTGACTGGGGAACAGGGGAATTGTGGGTGGTGGGGAGCACAGGGGAATGGTGGGTGACAGGTGAACAGGGGAATGGTGGGTGACTGGGAGCACAGGGGAAAGGTGGGTGACTGGGGAACAGGGGACTGGTGGATGACTGGGGAACAGGGGAATGGTGGGTGACTGGTGAACAGGGGAATTGTGGGTGGTGGGGAGCTCAGGGGAATGGTGGGTGGTGGGGAGCACAGTGGAAATGTGGGTGATTGGGGAACAGGGGAATGGAGGGTGGGTGACTGGGGAACAGGGGAATGGTGGGTGGTGGGGAGCACAGGGGAATGGTGTGTGACTGGGTAACAGGGGAATGGTGGGTGGTGGGGAGCACAGTGGATATGTGGGTGATTGAGGAACAGGGGAATGGTGGGTGGGTGACTGGGGAACAGGGGAATGGTGGGTGATTGGGAGCACAGTGGAAAGGTGGGTGACTGGGGAACAGGGGACTGGTGGGTGACTGGGGAACAGGGGAATGGTGGGTGACTGGTGAACAGGGGAATTGTGGGTGGTGGGGAGCTCAGGGGAATGGTGGGTCACTGGGGAACAGGGGAATGGTGGGTGGTGGTTAGCACAGGAGAAAGGTGGGTGACTGGGGAATGGGAAAGGTGGGTGGTGGGGAGCACAGGGAAAAGGTAGGTGGTGGGGAGCACAAGGGAAAGGTGGGTGACTGGGGAACATGGTAAAGGTGTGTTACTGGGAAACAGGGGAATGGTGGGTGGTGGGGAGCACTGGGGAAAGGTGGGTTACTGGGGAACAGGGGAATGGTGGGGGACTGTGGAACAGGGGAATAGTGGCTGGTGAGGAGCACAGGAGAAAGGTGGGTGACTGGGGAACAGGGGAACAGTGGGTGACAGGGGAACAGGGGAATGGTGGGTGTTGGGGAGCACAGGGGAAAGGTGGGTGACAAGGGAACAGGGGAATGGTGGGTGGTGGGGAACACAGGGGAAAGGTGGTTGACGGGAACAGGGGAATGGTGGGTGGTGGGGAGCACAGGGGAATGGTGGGTGACTGGGGAACAGGGGAATGGTGGGAGGTGGGGAGCAAAGGGGAATGGTGGGTGACTGGGGAACAGGGGAATGGTGGGTGGTGGGGAGCACAGTGGATATGTGGGTGATTGAGGAACAGGGGAATGGTGGGTGGGTGACTGGGGAACAGGGGAATTGTGGGTGGTGGGGAGCACAGGGGAATGGTGGGTGACAGGTGAACAGGGGAATGGTGGGTGACTGGGAGCACAGGGGAAAGGTGGGTGACTGGGGACCAGGGGACTGGTGGGTGACTGGGGAACAGGGGAATGGTGGGTGACTGGTGAACAGGGGAATCGTGGGTGGTGGGGAGCTCAGGGGAATGGTGGGTGGTGGGGAGCACAGTGGAAATGTGGGTGATTGGGGAACAGGGGAATGGAGGGTGGGTGACTGGGGAACAGGGGAATGGTGGGTGGTGGGGAGCACAGGGGAATGGTGGGTGACTGGGGAACAGGGGAATGGTGGGTGGTGGGGAGCACAGTGGATATGTGGGTGATTGAGGAACAGGGGAATGGTGGGTGGGTGACTGGGGAACAGGGGAATGGTGGGTGATTGGTAGCACAGTGGAAAGGTGGGTGACTGGGGAACAGGGGACTGGTGGGTGACTGGGGAACAGGGGAATGGTGGGTGACTGGTGAACAGGGGAATTGTGGGTGGTGGGGAGCTCAGGGGAATGGTGGGTCACTGGGGAACAGGGGAATGGTGGTTGGTGGTTAGCACAGGAGAAAGGTGGGTGACTGGGGAATGGGAAAGGTGGGTGGTGGGGAGCACAGGAAAAAGGTAGGTGGTGGGGAGCACAAGGGAAAGGTGGGTGACTGGGGAACAGGGGAATGGTGGGTGGTGGGGAGCACAGGGGAATGGTGGGTGACTGGGGAACAGGGGAATGGTGGGTGGTGGGGAGCACAGTGGATATGTGGGTGATTGAGGAACAGGGGAATGGTGGGTGGGTGACTGGGGAACAGGGGAATGGTGGGTGATTGGTAGCACAGTGGAAAGGTGGGTGACTGGGGAACAGGGGACTGGTGGGTGACTGGGGAACAGGGGAATGGTGGGTGACTGGTGAACAGGGGAATTGTGGGTGGTGGGGAGCTCAGGGGAATGGTGGGTCACTGGGGAACAGGGGAATGGTGGTTGGTGGTTAGCACAGGAGAAAGGTGGGTGACTGGGGAATGGGAAAGGTGGGTGGTGGGGAGCACAGGAAAAAGGTAGGTGGTGGGGAGCACAAGGGAAAGGTGGGTGACTGGGGAACATGGTAAAGGTGTGTTACTGGGAAACAGGGGAATGGTGGGTGGTGGGGAGCACTGGGGAAAGGTGGGTTACTGGGGAACAGGGGAATGGTGGGTGGTGGGGAGCACAGTGGAAATGTGGGTGATAGGGGAACAGGGGCACGGTGGGTGGGTGACTGGGGAACAGGGGAATGGTGGGTAGTGGGGAGCACAGGGGAATGGTGGGTGACTGGGGAACTGGGGAATGGTGGGTGGTTGGGAGCACAGGGGAAAGGTGGGTGATTGGGGAACAGGGGACTGGTGGGTGACTGGGGAACACGGAAATGGTGGGTGGAGAGGAGCACAGGAGAATGGTGGGTGACTGGGGAACAGAGGAACAGTGGGTGACTGGGGAACAGGGGAATGGTGGGTGACGGTGAACAGGGAAATGGTGGGTGTTGGGGAGCACAGGGTAAAGGTGAGTGACTGGGGAACAGGGGAATGGTGGGTGGTGGGGAGCTCAGGGGAATGGTGGGTGACTGGGGAACAGGGGAATGGTGGGTGATTGTGGAACAGGGAAATGGAGGGTGGTGAGGAGCAGAGGGGAATGGTGGGTCACTGGGGAACAGGGGAATGGTGGGTGGTGGGGAGCACAGGAGAAAGGTGGGTGACAGGGGAACAGAGGAACAGTGGGTGACTGGGGAACAGGGGAATGGTGGGTGTTAGGGAGCACAGGGGTATGGTGGGTGACTGGGGAACAGGGGAATGGTTGGTGGTGGGGAGCACAGTGGAAATGTGGGTGATTGGGGAACAGGGGAATGGTGGGTGGGTGACTGGGGAACAGGGGAATGGTGGGTGGTGGAGAGCACAGGTGAAAGGTGGGTGACTGGGGAACAGGGGAATGGTAGGTGACTGGGGAACAGGGGTATGGTTTGTGGTGTGGAGCACAGGGGAATAGTGGGTGACTGGGGAACAGGGGAATGGTGGGTGACTGGGGAACAGGGGAATGGTGGGTGTTGGGGAGCACAGGGGAAAGGTGGATGACATGGGAACAGGGGAATGGTGGGTGGTGGGGAGCACAGGGGAAAGGTGGGTGGGAACAGGGGAATGGTGGGTGGTGGGGAGCACAGGGGAATGGTGGGTGACTGGGGAACAGGGGAATGGTGGGTGGTGGGGAGCACAGTGGATATGTGGGTGATTGAGGAACAGGGGAATGGTGGGTGGGTGACTGGGGAACAGGGGAATTGTGGGTGGTGGGGAGCACAGGGGAATGGTGGGTGACAGGTGAACAGGGGAATGGTGGGTGACTGGGAGCACAGGGGAAAGGTGGGTGACTGGGGAACAGGGGACTGGTGGGTGACTGGGGAACAGGGGAATGGTGGGTGACTGGTGAACAGGGGAATTGTGGGTGGTGGGGAGCTCAGGGGAATGGTGGGTGGTGGGGAGCACAGTGGAAATGTGGGTGATTGGGGAACAGGGGAATGGAGGGTGGGTGACTGGGGAACAGGGGAATGGTGGGTGGTGGGGAGCACAGGGGAATGGTGGGTGACTGGGTAACAGGGGAATGGTGGGTGGTGGGGAGCACAGTGGATATGTGGGTGATTGAGGAACAGGGGAATGGTGGGTGGGTGACTGGGGAACAGGGGAATGGTGGGTGATTGGGAGCACAGTGGAAAGGTGGGTGACTGGGGAACAGGGGACTGGTGGGTGACTGGGGAACAGGGGAATGGTGGGTGACTGGTGAACAGGGGAATGGTGGGTGGTGGTTAGCACAGGAGAAAGGTGGGTGACTGGGGAATGGGAAAGGTGGGTGGTGGGGAGCACAGGGAAAAGGTAGGTGGTGGGGAGCACAAGGGAAAGGTGGGTGACTGGGGAACATGGTAAAGGTGTGTTACTGGGAAACAGGGGAATGGTGGGTGGTGGGGAGCACTGGGGAAAGGAGGGTTACTGGGGAACAGGGGAATGGTGGGGGACTGTGGAACAGGGGAATAGTGGCTGGTGAGGAGCACAGTGGAAAGGTGGGTTACTGGGGAACTGGGGAATGGTGGGTGGTGGGGAGCACAGGAGAAAGGTGGGTGACTGGGGAACAGGGGAACAGTGGGTGACAGGGGAACAGGGGAATGGTGGGTGTTGGGGAGCACAGGGGAAAGGTGGGTGACAAGGGAACAGGGGAATGGTGGGTGGTGGGGAACACAGGGGAAAGGTGGTTGACGGGAACAGGGGAATGGTGGGTGGTGGGGAGCACAGGGGAATGGTGGGTGACTGGGGAACAGGGGAATGGTGGGAGGTGGGGAGCAAAGGGGAAAGGTGGGTGACTGGGGAACAGGGAACTGGTGGGTGACTGGGGAACAGGGGAATGGTGGGTGACGGTGAACAGGGAAATGGTGGGTGTTGGGGAGCACAGGGTAAAGGTGAGTGACTGGGGAACAGGGGAATGGTGGGTGGTGGGGAGCTCAGGGGAATGGTGGGTGGCTGGGGAACATGGGAATGGTGGGTGATTGTGGAACAGGGAAATGGTGGGTGGTGAGGAGCACAGGGGAAAGGTGGGTCACTGGGGAACAGGGGAATGGTGGGTGGTGGGGAGCACAGGAGAAAGGTGGGTGACTGGGGAACAGAGGAACAGTGGGTGACTGGGGAACAGGGGAATGGTGGGTGGTGGG
The DNA here is from genome assembly GCA_031769625.1 of Taudactylus pleione. Taxonomy (NCBI): domain Eukaryota; kingdom Metazoa; phylum Chordata; class Amphibia; order Anura; family Myobatrachidae; genus Taudactylus; species Taudactylus pleione. The sequence goes on along the minus strand of JAUIMM010001769.1, from coordinate 514,290 downwards.
GAGCACAGTGGAAATGTGGGTGATTGGGGAACAGGGGAATGGAGGGTGGGTGACTGGGGAACAGGGGAATGGTGGGTGGTGGAGAGCACAGGGGAAAGGTGGGTGACTGGGGAACAGGGGAAAGGTGGGTTACTGGGGAACAGGGGAATGGTAGGTGACTGGGGAACAGGGGTATGGTTTGTGGTGAGGAGCACAGGGGAATAGTGGGTGACTGGGGAACAGGGGAATGGTGGGTGACTGTGGAACAGGGGAATAGTGGGTGGTGAGGAGCACAGGGGAAAGGTGGGTGACAGGGGAACGGGAAAGGTGGGTGGTGGGGAGCACAGGGGAAAGGTGCGTGACTGGGGAACAGGGGAAAGGTGGGTTACTGGGGAACAGGGGAATGGTAGGTGACTGGGGAACAGGGGTATGGTTTGTGATGAGGAGCACAGGGGAATAGTGGGTGACTGGGGAACAGGGGAAAGGTGGGTTACTGGGGAACAGGGGAATGGTAGGTGACTGGGGAACAGGGGTATGGTTTGTGATGAGGAGCACAGGGGAATAGTGGGTGACTGGGGAACAGGGGAATGGTGGGTGACTGTGGAACAGGGGAATAGTGGGTGGTGAGGAGCACAGGGGAAAGGTGGGTCACTGGCGAACAGGGGAATGGTGGGTGGTGGGGAGCACAGGAGAAAGGTGGGTGACTGGGGTACAGGGGAACAGTCGGTGACTGGGGAACAGGGGAATGGTGGGTGTTGGGGAGCACAGGGGAAAGGTGGGTGACAGGGGAACAGTGGAATGGTGGGTGAGGAGAGCACAGGGGAATGGTGGGTGACGGTGAACAGGGAAATGGTGGGTGTTGGGGAGCACAGGGTAAAGGTGAGTGACTGGGGAACAGGGGAATGGTGGGTGGTGGGGAGCTCAGGGGAATGGTGGGTGACTGGGGAACAGGGGAAAGGTGGGTGATTGTGGAACAGGGAAATGGAGGGTGGTGAGGAGCACAGAGGAAAGGTGGGTCACTGGGGAACAGGGGAATGGTGGGTGGTGGGGAGCACAGGAGAAAGGTGGGTGACAGGGGAACAGAGGAACAGTGGGTGACTGGGGAACAGGGGAATGGTGGGTGTTAGGGAGCACAGGGGAATGGTGGGTGTCTGGGGAACAGGGGAATGGTTGGTGGTGGGGAGCACAGTGGAAATGTGGGTGATTGGGGAACAGGGGAATGGTGGGTGGGTGACTGGGGAACAGGGGAATGGTGGGTGGTGGAGAGCACAAGTGAAAGGTGGGTGACTGGGGAACAGGGGAATGGTAGGTGACTGGGGAACAGGAGTATGGTTTGTGGTGAGGAGCACAGGGGAATAGTGGGTGACCGGGGAACAGGGGAATGGTGGGTGACTGGGGAACAGGGGAATGGTGGGTGTTGGGGAGCACAGGGGAAAGGTGGATGACATGGGAACAGGGGAATGGTGGGTGGTGGGGAGCACAGGGGAAAGGTGGGTGATGGGAACAGGGGAATGGTGGGTGGTGGGGAGCACAGGGGAATGGTGGGTGACTGGGGAACAGGGGAATGGTGGGTGGTGGGGAGCACAGTGGATATGTGGGTGATTGAGGAACAGGGGAATGGTGGGTGGGTGACTGGGGAACAGGGGAATTGTGGGTGGTGGGGAGCACAGGGGAATGGTGGGTGACAGGTGAACAGGGGAATGGTGGGTGACTGGGAGCACAGGGGAAAGGTGGGTGACTGGGGAACAGTGGACTGGTGGGTGACTGGGGAACAGGGGAATGGTGGGTGACTGGTGAACAGGGGAATTGTGGGTGGTGGGGAACTCAGGGGAATGGTGGGTCACTGGGGAACAGGGGAATGGTGGGTGGTGGTTAGCACAGGAGAAAGGTGGGTGACTGGGGAACAGAGGAACAGTGGGTGACTGGGGAACAGGGGAATGGTGGGTGACTGGGGAACAGGGGAATGGTGGGTGATTGTGGAACAGGGAAATGGTGGGTGGTGAGGAGCACAGGGGAAAGGTGGGTCACTGGGGAACAGGGGAATGGTGGTTGGTGGGGAGCACAGGAGAAAGGTGGGTGACAGGGGAACAGAGGAACAGTGGGTGACTGGGGAACAGGGGAATGGTGGGTGTTGGGGAGCACAGGGGAATGGTGGGTGACTGGGGAACAGGGGAATGGTGGGTGGTGGGGAGCACAGTGGAAATGTGGGTGATTGGGGAACAGGGGAATGGTGGGTGGGTGACTGGGGAACAGGGGAATGATGGGTGGTGGAGAGCACAGGGGAATGGTGGGTGACTGGGGAACAGGGGAATGGAAGGTAACTGGGGAACAGGGGTATGGTTTGTGGTGAGGAGCACAGGGGAATAGTGGGTGACTGGGGAACAGGGGAATGGTGGGTGACTGGGGAACAGGGGAATGGTGGGTGTTGGGGAGCACAGGGGAAAGGTGGGTGACAAGGGAACAGGGGAATGGTGGGTGGTGGGGAGGACAGGGGAAAGGTGGGTGATGGGAACAGGGGATTGGTGGGTGGTGGGGAGCACAGGGGAAAGGTGGGTGATTGGGGAACAGGGGACTGGTGGGTGACTGGGGAACAGGGAAATGGTGGGTGGTGAGGAGCACAGGAGAAAGATGGGTGACTGGGGAACAGAGGAACAGTGGGTGACTGGGGAACAGGGGAATGGTGGGTGACGGTGAACAGGGAAATGGTGGGTGTTGGGGAGGACAGGGTAAAGGTGAGTGACTGGGGAACAGGGGAATGGTGGGTGGTGGGGAGCTCAGGGGAATGGTGGGTGACTGGGGAACAGGGGAATGGTGGGTGATTGTGGAACAGGGAAATTGAGGGTGGTGCAGAGCACAGGGGAAAGGTGGGTCACTGGGGAACAGGGGCATGGTTTGTGGTGGGGAGCACAGGAGAAAGGTGGGTGACAGGGGAACAGAGGAACAGTGGGTGACTGGGGAACAGTGGAATGGTGGGTGGTGGAGAGCACAGGGGAAAGGTGGGTGACTGGGGAACAGGGGAATGGTAGGTGACTGGGGAACAGGGGTAAGGTTTGTGGTGAGGAGCACAGGGGAATAGTGAGTGACTGGGGAACAGGGGAATGGTGGGTGACTGGGGAACAGGGGAAAGGTGGGTGTTGGGGAGCACAGGGGAAAGGTGGGTGACATGGGAACAGGGGAATGGTCAGTGGTGGGGAGTACAGGGTAAAGGTGGGTTATGGGAACAGGGGAATGGTGGGTGGTGGGGAGCACAGGGGAATGGTGGGTGACTGGGGAAGAGGGGAATGGTGGGTGGTGGGGAGCACAGTGGATATGTGGGTGATTGAGGAACAGGGGAATGGTGGGTGGGTGACTGGGGAACAGGGGAATTGTGGGTGGTGGGGAGCACAGGGGAATGGTGGGTGACTGATGAACAGGGGAATGGTGGGTGATTGGGAGCACAGGGGAAAGGTGGGTGACTGGGGAACAGGGGACTGGTGGGTGACTGGGGAACAGGGAATGGTGGGTGACTGGTGAACAGGGGAATTGTGGGTGGTGGGGAGCTCAGGGGAATGGTGGGTCACTGGGGAACAGGGGAATGGTGGGTGGTGGTTAGCACAGAAGAAAGGTGGGTGACTGGGGAACAGAGGAACAGTGGGTGACTGGGGAACAGGGGAATGGTGGGTGATGGTTAACAGGGAAATGGTGGGTGTTGGGGAGCACAGGGTAAAGGTGAGTTACTGGGGAACAGGGGAATGGTGGGTGGTGGGGAGCTCAGGGGAATGGTGGGTGACTGGGGAACAGGGGAATGGTGGGTGATTGTGGAACAGGGAAATGGTGGGTGGTGAGGAGCACAGGGGAAAGGTGGGTCACTGGGGAACAGGGGAATGGTGGGTGGTGGGGAGCACAGGAGAAAGTTGGGTGACAGGGGAACAGAGGAACAGTGGGTGACTTGGGAACAGGGGAATGGTGGGTGTTGGGGAGCACAGGGGAATGGTGGGTGACTGGGGAACAGGGGAATGGTGGGTGGTGGGGAGCATAGTGGAAATGTGGGTGATTGGGTTTCAGGGGAATGGTGGGAGGGTGACTGGGGAACAGGGGAATGGTGGGTGGTGGAGAGCACAGGGGAATGGTGGGTGACTGGGGAACAGGGGAATGGTAGGTGACTGGGGAACAGGGGTATGGTTTGTAGTGAGGAGCACAGGGGAATAGTGGGTGACTGGGGAACAGGGGAATGGAGGGTGACTGGGGAACAGGGGAAAGGTGGGTGTTGGGGAGCACAGGGGAAAGGTGGGTGACATGGGAACAGGGGAATGGTGGGTGGTGGGGAGCACAGGGGAAAGGTGGGTGATGGGAACTGGGGAATGGTGGGTGGTGGGTAGCACAGGGGAATGGTGGGTGACTGGGGAACAGGGGAATGGTGGGTGGTGGGGAGCACAGTGGATATGTGGGTGATTGAGGAACAGGGGAATGGTGGGTGGGTGACTGGGGAACAGGGGAATTGTGGGTGGTGCGGAGCACAGGGGAATGGTGGGTGACTGGTGAACAGGGGAATGGTGGGTGATTGGGAGCACAGGGGAAAGGTGGGTGACTGGGGAACAGGGGACTGGTGGGTGACTGGGGAACAGGGTAATGGTGGGTGACTGGTGAATAGGGGAATTGTGGGTGGTGGGGAGCTCAGGGGAATGGTGGGTGACTTGGGAACAGGGGAATGGTGGATGACTGGGGAACAGGGGAATGGTGGGTGACTGGGGAAAAGGGGAATTTTGGGTGGTGGGGAGCTCATGGGAATAGTGGGTGACTGGGGAACAGGGGAATGGTGGGTGACTGGAGAACAGGGGAATGGTGGGTGACTGGGTAACAGGGGAATGGTGGGTGGTGGGGAGCTCAGGGTAATGGTGGGTAACTGGGGAAGAGGGGAAAGGTGGGTGACTGGGGAACATGGGACTGGTGGGTGGTGGGGCACTGGAGAAAGATGGGCGGTGGTGAAAATTTGGTGGTGGAGGGCACAGTGGTAGGTGAATGGGGGAACAGGAGAATGGTGGAGGTATAGTGGAAGGTGAATGCGGGAACAGGAGAATGGTGGGGGTACAGTGGAAAGGTGGATGGGGAAACAGAGGAAAGGTAGGTGGTGGGGAGCAGAGAGGAAAGGTAGGTGGTGGGGAGCACAGGTGAAAGGTGGGTGACTGGGGAACAGGGAAACGGTGGGCGGTGGGGAACAGGCGAATGGTAGGTGACTGGGGAACAGGGGAATGGTGGGTGGTGAGGAGCACAGGTGAAAGGTGGGTGACTGGGGAACAGGGGAATGCTGGTTGACTGGGGAACAGGGGAATAGTGAGTGGTAAGGAGCCCAGGGGAAATGTGGGTGACTGGGAAACAGGGGAATGGTGGGTGGTGGGGAGCACAGGAGAAAGGTGGGTGACTGGGGAACAGGGGAATGGTGGGTGGTGGGGAGCACAGGGGAATGGTGGGAGCAGAGGAACAGGGGAATGGTGGGTGGTTGGGAGCACAGGGGAAAGGTGGGTGATGGGAACAGGGGAATGGTGGGTGGTGGTGAGCACAGGGGAATGGTGGGTGCCGGGAACAGGGGAATGGTGGGTGGTGGGGAGCACAGGGGAATGGTGGGTGGTGGGTAGCACAGGGGAATGGTGGGTGACTGGGGAACAGGGGAATGGTGGGTGGTGGGGAGCACAGGGGAATGGTGGGTGACTGGGGAACAGGAGAATGGTAGGTGGTGGGGAGCACTTGGGAAAGGGGGGGTGACAGAAACAAGGGAATGATGTGTGGTGGGGAAAAGGGGAATAGTGGATGACTGAGGAACAGGGGAATGGTGGGTGGTAGGGAGCACAGCGGAATGGTGGGAGACTGGGGAACAGGGGAATGGTGAGTGGTGAGGAGCACAGGGGAATGGTGGGTGACTGGGGAACATGGGAATGGTGGGTGGTTGGGAGCACAGGGGAAAGGTGGGTGACTGGGGAACAGGGAATGGTGGGTAGTGGGGAGCACAGGGTAAAGGTGAGTGACTGGGGAACATGGGAATGGTGGGTGGTGGGGAGCTCATGGGAATAGTGGTTGACTGGGGAACAGGGGAATGGTGGGTGACTGGAGAACAGGGGAATGGTGGGTGACTGGTTAACAGGAGTATGGTGGGTGACTGGGGAACGGGGGAATTGTGTGTGGTTGGGAGCTCAGGGGACTGGTGAGTGACTGGTAAACAGGGGAATGGTGGGTGATTGGGGAATAGGGGAATGGTGGGTGACTGGGGAACAGGGGAAAGGTGGGTGACTGGGGAAAAAAGGAATGGTGTGTGACTGGGGAACAGAGGAATGGTGGGTGACTGGGGAAAATTGGAATGGTGGGTGGTGGGGTACTGGAGAAAGGTGGGTGGTGGTGAAAGGTTGTTGATGGAGGGCACAGTGGATGGTCAATGGAGGAACAGGAAATGGTGATGGCACAGGTGAAAGGTGGATGGGGAACCGGGAATGGTGGCGGCACAGAGGAAAGGTGAATGGGGGAACAGGAGAATGGCGGGGGTACAGGGGAAAGGTGGATGGGGAACTGGGAATGATGGGGGAACAGTAGAATTGTGGGGGCACAGGGGAAAGGTGGATGGGGGACAGGAAAATGGTGGGGGCACAGGGGTAAGGTGGATGGGGAACCGGGAATGGTGGGGGAACAGGTGAATGGTGGGGGTACAGGGGAATGGTGGGTGACTGGGGAACAGGGGAATGGTGGGAGATTGTGGAACAGGGAAATGGTGGGTGGTGAGGAGCACAGGGGAAAGGTGGGTCACTGGGGAACAGGGGAATGGTGGGTGGTGGGGAGCACAGGAGAAAGGTGGGTGACAAGGGAACAGAGGAACAGTGGTTGACTGGGGAACATGGGAATGGTGGGTGTTGGGGAGCACAGGGAAATGGTGGGTGACTGGGGAACAGGGGAATGGTGGGTGGTGGTGGGCACAGTGGAAATGTGGGTGATTGGGGAACAGGGGAATGGTGAGTGGGTGACTGGGGAACAGGGGAATGGTGGGTGGTGGAGAGCACAGGGGAAAGGTGGGTGACTGGGGAACAGGGGAATGGTAGGTGACTGGCGAACAGGGGTATGGTTTGTGGTGAGGAGCACAGGGGAATAGTGGGTGACTGGGGAACAGGGGAATGGTGGGTGACTGGGGAACAGGGGAATGGTGGGTGTTGGGGAGTACAGGGGAAAGGTGGGTGACATGGGAACAGGGGAATGGTGGATGGTGGGGAGCACAGGGGAAAGGTGGGTGATGGGAACAGGGGAATGGTGGGTGGTGGAGAGCACAGGGGAATGGTGGGTGACTGGGGAACAGGGGAATGGTGGGTGGTGGAGAGCACAGTGGATATGTGGGTGATTGAGGAAGAGGGGAATGGTGGATGGGTGACTGGGGAACAGGGGAATTGTGGGTGGTGGGGAGCACAGGGGAATGGTGGGTGACAGGTGAACAGGGGAATGGTGGGTGGTGGAGAGCACAGGGGAAAGGTGGGTGACTGGGGAACAGGGGAAAGGTGGGTTACTGGGGAACAGGGGAATGGTAGGTGACTGGGGAACAGGGGTATGGTTTGTGGTGAGGAGCACAGGGGAATAGTGGGTGACTGGGGAACAGGGGAATGGTGGGTGACTGTGGAACAGGGGAATAGTGGGTGGTGAGGAGCACAGGGGAAAGGTGGGTGACTGGGGAACGGGAAAGGTGGGTGGTGGGGAGCACAGGGGAAAGGTGCGTGACTGGGGAACAGGGGAAAGGTGGGTTACTGGGGAACAGGGGAATGGTAGGTGACTGGGGAACAGGGGTATGGTTTGTGATGAGGAGCACAGGGGAAAAGTGGGTGACTGGGGAACAGGGGAAAGGTGGGTTACTGGGGAACAGGGGAATGGTAGGTGACTGGGGAACAGGGGTATGGTTTGTGATGAGGAGCACAGGGGAATAGTGGGTGACTGGGGAACAGGGGAATGGTGGGTGACTGTGGAACAGGGGAATAGTGGGTGGTGAGGAGCACAGGGGAAAGGTGTGTCACTGGCGAACAGGGGAATGGTGGGTGGTGGGGAGCACAGGAGAAAGGTGGGTGACTGGGGTACAGGGGAACAGTCGGTGACTGGGGAACAGGGGAATGGTGGGTGTTGGGGAGCACAGGGGAAAGGTGGGTGACAGGGGAACAGTGGAATGGTGGGTGAGGAGAGCACAGGGGAATGGTGGGTGATGGGAACAGGGGAATGGTGGGTGGTGGGGAGCACAGGGGAATGGTGGGTGACTGGGGAACAGGGGAATGGTGGGTGGTGGGGAGCACAGTGGAAATGTGGGTGATAGGGGAACAGGGGCATGGTGGGTGGGTGACTGGGGAACAGGGGAATGGTGGGTGGTGGGGAGCACAGGGGAATGGTGGGTGACTGGGGAACTGGGGAATGGTGGGTGGTTGGGAGCACAGGGGAAAGGTGGGTGATTGGGGAACAGGGGACTGGTGGGTGACTGGGGAACATGGAAATGGTGGGTGGAGAGGAGCACAGGAGAATGGTGGGTGACTGGGGAACAGAGGAACAGTGGGTGACTGGGGAACAGGGGAATGGTGGATGACGGTGAACAGGGAAATGGTGGGTGTTGGGGAGCACAGGGTAAAGGTGAGTGACTGGGGAACAGGGGAATGGTGGGTGGTGGGGAGCTCAGGGGAATGGTGGGTGACTGGGGAACAGGGGAAAGGTGGGTGATTGTGGAACAGGGAAATGGAGGGTGGTGAGGAGCACAGCGGAAAGGTGGGTCACTGGGGAACAGGGGAAATGTGGGTGGTGGGGAGCACAGGAGAAAGGTGGGTGACAGGGGAACAGAGGAACAGTGGGTGACTGGGGAACAGGGGAATGGTGGGTGTTAGGGAGCACAGGGGAATGGTGGGTGACTGGGGAACAGGGGAATGGTTGGTGGTGGGGAGCACAGTGGAAATGTGGGTGATTGGGGAACAGGGGAATGGTGGGTGGGTGACTGGAGAACAGGGGAATGGTGGGTGGTGGAGAGCACAGGTGAAAGGTGGGTGACTGGGGAACAGGGGAATGGTAGGTGACTGGGGAACAGGGGTATGGTTTGTGGTGAGGAGCACAGGGGAATAGTGGGTGACCGGGGAACAGGGGAATGGTGGGTGACTGGGGAACAGGGGAATGGTGGGTGTTGGGGAGCACAGGGGAAAGGTGGATGACATGGGAACAGGGGAATGGTGGGTGGTGGGGAGCACAGGGGAAAGGTGGGTGATGGGAACAGGGGAATGGTGGGTGGTGGGGAGCACAGTGGATATGTGGGTGATTGAGGAACAGGGGAATGGTGGGTGGGTGACTGGGGAACAGGGGAATTGTGGGTGGTGGGGAGCACAGGGGAATGGTGGGTGACAGGTGAACAGGGGAATGGTGGGTGACTGGGAGCACAGGGGAAAGGTGGGTGACTAGGGAACAGAGGACTGGTGGGTGACTGGGGAACAGGGGAATGGTGGGTGACTGGTGAACAGGGGAATTGTGGGTGGTGGGGAACTCAGGGGAATGGTGGGTCACTGGGGAACAGGGGAATGGTGGGTGGTGGTTAGCACAGGAGAAAGGTGGGTGACTGGGGAACAGAGGAACAGTGGGTGACTGGGGAACAGGGGAATGGTGGGTGACGGTGAACAGGGAAATGGTGGGTGTTGGGGAGCACAGGGTAAAGGTGAGTGACTGGGGAACAGGGGAATGGTGGGTGGTGGGGAGCTCAGGGGAATGGTGGGTGACTGGGGAACAGGGGAATGGTGGGTGATTGTGGAACAGGGAAATGGTGGGTGGTGAGGAGCACAGGGGAAAGGTGGGTCACTGGGGAACAGGGGAATGGTGGTTGGTGGGGAGCACAGGGGAATGGTGGGTGACTGGGGAACAGGGGAATGGTGGGTGGTGGGGAGCACAGTGGAAATGTGGGTGATTGGGGAACAGGGGAATGATGGGTGGGTGACTGGGGAACAGGGGAATGATGGGTGGTGGAGAGCACAGGGGAATGGTGGGTGACTGGGGAACAGGGGAATGGAAGGTAACTGGGGAACAGGGGTATGGTTTGTGGTGAGGAGCACAGGGGAATAGTGGGTGACTGGGGAACAGGGGAATGGTGGGTGACTGGGGAACAGGGGAATGGTGGGTGTTGGGGAGCACAGGGGAAAGGTGGGTGACAAGGGAACAGGGGAATGGTGGGTGGTGGGGAGCACAGGGGAAAGGTGGGTGATGGGAACAGGGGATTGGTGGGTGGTGGGGAGCACAGGGGAAAGGTGGGTGATTGGGGAACAGGGGACTGGTGGGTGACTGGGGAACAGGGAAATGGTGGGTGGTGAGGAGCACAGGAGAAAGATGGGTGACTGGGGAACAGAGGAACAGTGGGTGACTGGGGAACAGGGGAATGGTGGGTGACGGTGAACAGGGAAATGGTGGGTGTTGGGGAGGACAGGGTAAAGGTGAGTGACTGGGGAACAGGGGAATGGTGGGTGGTGGGGAGCTCAGGGGAATGGTGGGTGACTGGGGAACAGGGGAATGGTGGGTGATTGTGGAACAGGGAAATTGAGGGTGGTGCAGAGCACAGGGGAAAGGTGGGTCACTGGGGAACAGGGGCTTGGTTTGTGGTGGGGAGCACAGGAGAAAGGTGGGTGACAGGGGAACAGAGGAACAGTGGGTGACTGGCGAACAGGGGTAAGGTTTGTGGTGAGGAGCACAGGGGAATAGTGAGTGACTGGGGAACAGGGGAATGGTGGGTGACTGGGGAACAGGGGAAAGGTGGGTGTTGGGGAGCACAGGGGAAAGGTGGGTGACATGGGAACAGGGGAATGGTGGGTGGTGGGGAGTACAGGGTAAAGGTGGGTTATGGGAACAGGGGAATGGTGGGTGGTGGGGAGCACAGGGGAATGGTGGGTGACTGGGGAACAGGGGAATGGTGGGTGGTGGGGAGCACAGTGGATATGTGGGTGATTGAGGAACAGGGGAATGGTGGGTGGGTGACTGGGGAACAGGGGAATTGTGGGTGGTGGGGAGCACAGGGGAATGGTGGGTGACTGATGAACAGGGGAATGGTGGGTGATTGGGAGCACAGGGGAAAGGTGGGTGACTGGGGAACAGGGGACTGGTGGGTGACTGGGGAACAGGGAATGGTGGGTGACTGGTGAACAGGGGAATTGTGGGTGGTGGGGAGCTCAGGGGAATGGTGGGTCACTGGGGAACAGGGGAATGGTGGGTGGTGGTTAGCACAGAAGAAAGGTGGGTGACTGGGGAACAGAGGAACAGTGGGTGACTGGGGAACAGGGGAATGGTGGGTGATGGTTAACAGGGAAATGGTGGGTGTTGGGGAGCACAGGGTAAAGGTGAGTTACTGGGGAACAGGGGAATGGTGGGTGGTGGGGAGCTCAGGGGAATGGTGGGTGACTGGGGAACAGGGGAATGGTGGGTGATTGTGGAACAGGGAAATGGTGGGTGGTGAGGAGCACAGGGGAAAGGTGGGTCACTGGGGAACAGGGGAATGGTGGGTGGTGGGGAGCACAGGAGAAAGTTGGGTGACAGGGGAACAGAGGAACAGTGGGTGACTTGGGAACAGGGGAATGGTGGGTGTTGGGGAGCACAGGGGAATGGTGGGTGACTGGGGAACAGGGGAATGGTGGGTGGTGGGGAGCATAGTGGAAATGTGGGTGATTGGGGAACAGGGGAATGGTGGGTGGGTGACTTGGGAACAGGGGAATGGTGGGTGGTGGAGAGCACAGGGGAATGGTGGGTGACTGGGGAACAGGGGAATGGTAGGTGACTGGGGAACAGGGGTATGGTTTGTGGTGAGGAGCACAGGGGAATAGTGGGTGACTGGGGAACAGGGGAATGGAGGGTGACTGGGGAACAGGGGAAAGGTGGGTGTTGGGGAGCACAGGGGAAAGGTGGGTGATGGGAACAGGGGAATGGTGGGTGGTGGGGAGCACAGGGGAAAGGTGGGTGATGGGAACTGGGGAATGGTGGGTGGTGGGTAGCACAGGGGAATGGTGGGTGACTGGGGAACAGGGGAATGGTGGGTGGTGGGGAGCACAGTGGATATGTGGGTGATTGAGGAACAGGGGAATGGTGGGTGGGTGACTGGGGAACAGGGGAATTGTGGGTGGTGCGGAGCACAGGGGAATGGTGGGTGACTGGTGAACAGGGGAATGGTGGGTGATTGGGAGCACAGGGGAAAGGTGGGTGACTGGGGAACAGGGGACTGGTGGGTGACTGGGGAACAGGGGAATGGTGGGAGACTGGTGAATAGGGGAATTGTGGGTGGTGGGGAGCTCAGGGGAATGGTGGGTGACTTGGGAACAGGGGAATGGTGGATGACTGGGGAACAGGGGAATGGTGGGTGACTGGGGAAAAGGGGAATTTTGGGTGGTGGGGAGCTCATGGGAATAGTGGGTGACTGGGGAACAGGGGAATGGTGGGTGACTGGAGAACAGGCGAATGGTGGGTGACTGGGTAACAGGGGAATGGTGGGTGGTGGGGAGCTCAGGGTAATGGTGGGTAACTGGGGAAGAGGGGAAAGGTGGGTGACTGGGGAACATGGGACTGGTGGGTGGTGGGGCACTGGAGAAAGATGGGCGGTGGTGAAAATTTGGTGGTGGAGGGCACAGTGGAAGGTGAATGGGGGAACAGGAGAATGGTGGAGGTATAGTGGAAGGTGAATGCGGGAACAGGAGAATGGTGGGGGTACAGTGGAAAGGTGGATGGGGAAACAGAGGAAAGGTAGGTGGTGGGGAGCAGAGAGGAAATGTAGGTGGTGGGGAGCACAGGTGAAAGGTGGGTGACTGGGGAACAGGGAAACGGTGGGCGGTGGGGAACAGGCGAATGGTAGGTGACTGGGGAACAGGGGAATGGTGGGTGGTGAGGAGCACAGGTGAAAGGTGGGTGACTGGGGAACAGGGGAATGCTGGTTGACTGGGGAACAGGGGAATAGTGAGTGGTAAGGAGCCCAGGGGAAATGTGGGTGACTGGGAAACAGGTTAATGGTGGGTGGTGGGGAGCACAGGAGAAAGGTGGGTGACTGGGGAACAGGGGAATGGTGGGTGGTGGGGAGCACAGGGGAATGGTGGGAGCAGAGGAACAGGGGAATGGTGGGTGGATGGGAGCACAGGGGACAGGTGGGTGATGGGAACAGGGGAATGGTGGGTGGTGGTGAGCACAGGGGAATGGTGGGTGCCGGGAACAGGGGAATGGTGGGTGGTGGGGAGCACAGGGGAATGGTGGGTGGTGGGGAGCACAGGGGAATGGTGGGTGACTGGGGAACAGGGGAATGGTGGGTGGTGGGGAGCACAGGGGAATGGTGGGTGACTGGGGAACAGGAGAATGGTAGGTGGTGGGGAGCACAGGGGAAAGGGGGGGTGACAGAAACAAGGGAATGATGGGTGGTGGGGAAAAGGGGAATAGTGGATGACTGAGGAACAGGGGAATGGTGGGTGGTAGGGAGCACAGCGGAATGGTGGGAGACTGGGGAACAGGGGAATGGTGAGTGGTGAGGAGCACAGGGGAATGGTGGGTGACTGGGGAACATGGGAATGGTGGGTGGTTGGGAGCACAGGGGAAAGGTGGGTGACTGGGGAACAGGGAATGGTGGGTAGTGGGGAGCACAGGGTAAAGGTGAGTGACTGTGGAACATGGGAATGGTGGGTGGTGGGGAGCTCATGGGAATAGTGGTTGACTGGGGAACAGGGGAATGGTGGGTGACTGGAGAACAGGGGAATGGTGGGTGACTGGTTAACAGGAGTATGGTGGGTGACTGGGGAAAGGGGGAATTGTGTGTTGTTGGGAGCTCAGGGGACTGGTGAGTGACTGGTAAACAGGGGAACGGTGGGTGATTGGGGAATAGGGGAATGGTGGGTGACTGGGGAACAGGGGAAAGGTGGGTGACTGGGGAAAAAAGGAATGGTGTGTGACTGGGGAACAGAGGAATGGTCGGTGACTGGGGAAAATTGGAATGGTGGGTGGTGGGGTACTGGAGAAAGGTGGGTGGTGGTGAAAGGTTGTTGATGGAGGGCACAGTGGATGGTCAATGGAGGAACAGGAAATGGTGATGGCAGAGGTGAAAGGTGGATGGGGAACCGGGAATGGTGGCGGCACAGAGGAAAGGTGAATGGGGGAACAGGAGAATGGCGGGGGTACAGGGGAAAGGTGGATGGGGAACTGGGAATGATGGGGGAACAGTAGAATTGTGGGGGCACAGGGGAAAGGTGGACGGGGGACAGGAAAATGGTGGGGGCACAGGGGTAAGGTGGATGGGGAACCGGGAATGGTGGGGGAACAGGTGAATGGTGGGGGTACAGGGGAATGGTGGGTGACTGGGGAACAGGGGAATGGTGGGAGATTGTGGAACAGGGAAATGGTGGGTGGTGAGGAGCACAGGGGAAAGGTGGGTCACTGGGGAACAAGGGAATGGTGGGTGGTGGGGAGCACAGGAGAAAGGTGGGTGACAAGGGAACAGAGGAACAGTGGTTGACTGGGGAACATGGGAATGGTGGGTGTTGGGGAGCACAGGGAAATGGTGGGTGACTGGGGAACAGGGGAATGGTGGGTGGTGGTGGGCACAGTGGAAATGTGGGTGATTGGGGAACAGGGGAATGGTGAGTGGGTGACTGGGGAACAGGGGAATGGTGGGTGGTGGAGAGCACAGGGGAAAGGTGGGTGACTGGGGAACAGGGGAATGGTAGGTGACTGGCGAACAGGGGTATGGTTTGTGGTGAGGAGCACAGGGGAATAGTGGGTGACTGGGGAACAGGGGAATGGTGGGTGACTGGGGAACAGGGGAATGGTGGGTGTTGGGGAGCACAGGGGAAAGGTGGGTGACATGGGAACAGGGGAATGGTGGATGGTGGGGAGCACAGGGGAAAGGTGGGTGATGGGAACAGGGGAATGGTGGGTGATGGAGAGCACAGGGGAATGGTGGGTGACTGGGGAACAGGGGAATGGTGGGTGGTGGGGAGCACAGTGGATATGTGGGTGATTGAGGAAGAGGGGAATGGTGGATGGGTGACTGGGGAACAGGGGAATTGTGGGTGGTGGGGAGCACAGGGGAATGGTGGGTGACTGGTGAACAGTGGAATGGTGGGTGATTGGGAGCACAGGGGAAAGGTGGGTGACTGGGGAACAGGGGACTGGTGGTTGACTGGGGAACAGGGGAATGGTGGGTGACTGGTGAACAGGGGAATTGTGGGTGGTGGGGAGCTCAGGGGAATGGTGGGTGACTGGGGAACAGGGGAATGGTGGGTGACTGGGGAACAGGGGAATGGTGGGTGACTGGGGAAAAGGGGAATTGTGGGTGGTGGGGAGCTCATGGGAATAGTGGGTGACTGGGGAACAGGGGAATGGTGGGTGACTGGAGAACAGGGGAATGGTGGGTGACTGGGGAACAGGGGAATGGTGGGTGGTGGGGAGCTCAGGTTAATGGTGGATGACTGGGGAACAGGGGAATGTTGGGTGACTGGAGAACAGGTGAATGGTGGGTAACTGGGGAAGAGGGGAACGGTGGGTGACTTGGGAACACGGGACTGGTGGGTGGTGGGGCACTGGAGATAGGTGGGCGGTGGTGAAAGTTTGGTGGTGGAGGGCACAGTGGAAGGTGAATGGAGGAACAGGAGAATGGTGGAGGTATAGTGGAAGGTGAATGCGGGAACAGGAGAATGGTGGGGGTACAGTGGAAAGGTGGATGGGGGAACAGAGGAAAGGTGGGTGGTGGGGAGCAGAGAGGAAAGGTAGGTGGTGGGGAGCACAGGTGAAAGGTTGGTGACTGGGGTACAGGGGAATGGTGGGTGGTGGGGAACAGGGGAATGGTAGGTGACTGGGGAACAGGGGAATGGTGGGTGGTGAGGAGCACAGGTAAGAGGTGGGTGACTGGGGAACAGGGGAATGGTGGGTGACTGGGGAACAGGGGAATAGTGGTGGTAAGGAGCCCAGGGGAAATGTGGGTGACTGGGAAACAGGGTAATGTTGGTTGGTGGGGAGCACAGGAGAAAGGTGGGTGACTGGGGAACAGGGGAATGGTGGGTGGTGGGGAGCACAGGGGAATGGTGGGAACAGAGGAACAGGGGAATGGTGGGTGGTTGGGAGCACAGGGGAAAGGTGGGTGATGGGAACAGGGGAATGGTGGGTGGTGGTGAGCACAGGGGAATGGTGGGTGCCGGGAACAGGGGAATGGTGGGTGTTGGGGAGCACAGGGGAATGGTGGGTGACTGGGGAACAGGGGAATGGTGGGTGGTGGGGAGCACAGGGGATGGTGGGTGACTGGGGAACAGGGGAATGGTAGGTTGTGGTGAGCACAGGGGAAAGGCGGGGTGACAGAAACAAGGGAATGATGGGTGGTGGGGAAAAGGGGAATGGTGGATGACTGGGGAACAGGGGAATGGTGGGTGGTAAGGAGCACAGGGGAATGGTGGGAGACTAGGGAACAGGGGAATGGTGAGTGGTGAGGAGTACAGGGGAATAGTGGGTGATTGGGGAACATGGGAATGGTGGGTGGTTGGGAGCACAGGGGAAAGGTGGGTGACTGGGGATCAGGGGAATGGTGGGTAGTGGGGAGCACAGGGTAAAGGTGAGTGACTGGGGAACAGGGGAAAGGTGGGTTACTGGTTAACAGGAGTATGGTGGGTGACAGGGGAACGGGGGAATTGTGTGTGGTTGGGGCTCAGGGGACTGGTGAGTTACTGGGAAACAGGGGAATGGTGGGTGATTGGAGAATAGGGGAATGGTTGGTAACTGGGGAACAGGGGAAAGGTGGGTGACTGGGGAAAAATGGAATGGTGGGTGACTGGGGAACAGAGGAATGGTGGGTGACTGGGGAAAAGGGGAATGGTGGGTGGTGGGGTACTGGAGAAAGGTGGGTGGTGGTGAAAGGTTGTTGATGGAGGGCACAGTGGAAGGTCAATGGGGGAACAGGAAATGGTGATGGCACAGGGGAAAGGTGGATGGGGAACCGGGAATGGTGGCGGCACAGTGGAAAGGTGAATGGGGGAACAGGAGAATGGCGGGGGTACAGGGGAAAGGTGGATGGTGAACGGGAATGATGGGGGAACAGTAGAATTGTGGGGGCACAGGGGAAAGGTGGACGGGGGACAGGAAAATGGTGGGGGCACAGGGGAAAGGTGGAAGGGGAACCGGGAATGGTGGGGGAACAGGAGAATGGTGGGGGAACAGGGGAATGGTGGGGGAACAGGGGAAAGGTGGACGTGGGAACAGGAGAATGGTGGGTGACTGGGGAGTTACCCTGAATGGGCTTATGGGGCATTCAAGTGATATAGGAGGTTCGATTTATGCACTTTTTTTTTAGTTAGTTTAGCTGTTCGGTTCTGCTCGTGGAACGCACGAAGTCAAATTGGTATTAGAGGGAAAGTCCTCTCCTGTGAGGCAGTAGTGGGTGAGATTCTGCACGAGGTGAAACGGATGATGGATATTGACAAGGAAAGGATGGACGCCGTCAGTTGGTCCCGTTTGTGGCGCCATCTGAGGCCCCCTTGATTAGGTAGCGAATGTTTCCTTGTCACTTCTGGAAACTTCCTTATTTCTTTCCTTTTCACGTTGGGTGGTCGAAATTTGGAGGAACGCTTTACATACACTTAGGTAATTATGGTTACGTTTCTGTACTTATGGGATAGGTTAGGTTTTGAATAAGAGTTAGGGGGAGGAGAGGGGGAGGGTGTTCGGTTTGGTTTGGTTGTTTAGTTTGTTCTATTTCTTGGGATTGGTGGGGGTTAGTGTGGGATGATGGTTGAGGTTGGTACGTGAAGATAAGTCGGTCTTCAAGGATTCTGAATATGGTCAAGAT
Source organism: Taudactylus pleione (assembly GCA_031769625.1). Lineage (NCBI taxonomy): Eukaryota > Metazoa > Chordata > Amphibia > Anura > Myobatrachidae > Taudactylus > Taudactylus pleione. The sequence continues at coordinate 496,523 of JAUIMM010001769.1, read as the reverse complement.
GTGACAATTGCTTTGTAAATATGTGTATATGTATATATAAATAATTATTTATTTATCGATTATATATTGTCGCAGTCTCCTTTAATAAAAACAAAGATATATGATGTATACACACAGGCTATATATATATATATATATATATATATATATATACTGTATATATATATATATATATATATATATATATATATATGATTTATACACACAGGCTATAGATATAATGGAGGGCCATCGCCGTCCCCTCCACGCCCACAAATGGCAGCAGACTGTCAATCAATGACAGTCTGCTGCCAGTATGCTTTCGGGATCGCAGACCCGTTCTGCACCTTTGTAGAATGGGTCAGGCAAATGCGCAGATTCCCGATCATTGGGAGTCTGTATTCAGCAGGGCACTATTTGAATAAGGCCCTTTGTTCGATGATCTGAATGTGGATGGGATCCCGTGTTGACTTTGTCTAGATCTTGTGTTTCTAATATGTCAGCTACAATAATTATAGAGAGAGCTGCGCCGTGTTCTCAGAGAACAGACTCGCACATCTCAGCAGTGCACAGACCTCATTGCTAGATCAGCACAATGTGCTGGATGTGACAGAGGAACATCATATAATTACAGTTATTTCACTGTCTAGTAGAATCATCTGTTACAGTAACATGGCAGCACAATACCACATCAGTCATCTGTTACAGTAACATAGCAGCACAATACCACATTACTCATCTGTAACAGTAACATGGCAGCACAATACCACATCACTCATCTGTTACAGTAACATGGCAGCACAATACCACATCTCTCATCTGTTACAGTAACATGGCAGCACAATACCACATCTCTCATTTATTACAGTAACATGTCAGCACAATAACAAATTACTCATCTGTTACAGTAACATGGCAGCACAATACCGCATCTCTCATCTGTTACAGTAACATGGCAGCACAATACCACATCACTCATCTGTTACAGTAACATGGCAGCACAATAACAAAATACTCATCTGTTACAGTAACATGGCAGCACAATACCACATCACTCATCTGTTACAGTAACATGGCAGCACAATACCACATTACTCATCTGTTACAGTAACATGGCAGCACAATACCACATTACTCGTCTGTTACAGTAACATGTCAGCACAATACCACATCTCTCATCTGTTACAGTAACATGGCAGCACAATACCACATCTCTCATCTGTTACAGTAACTTGGCAGCACGATACCACATCACTCATCTGTTACAGTAACATGGCAGCACAATACTACATGACTCATCTGTTACAGTAAGATGGCAGCATAATACCACATCTCTCATCTGTTACAGTAACATGGCAGCACAATACCACATCACTCATCTGTTACAGTAACATGGCAGCACAATACCACATCACTCATCTGTTACAGTAACATGGCAGCACAATACCACATTACTCATCTGTTACAGTAACATGGCAGCACAATACCACATCTATCATCTGCTACAGTAACATGGCAGCACAATACCACATTACTCATCTGTTACAGTAACATGGCAGCACAATACCACATCACTCATCTGTTACAGTAACATGGCAGCACAATACCTCATTACTCATCAGTTACAGTAACATGGCAGCACAATACCACATTACTCATCTGTTACAGTAACATGGCAGCACAATACCACATCTCTCATCTGTTACAGTAACATGGCATCACAATACCACATCTCTCATCTGTTACAGTAACATGGCAGCACAATACCACATTACTCATCTGTTACAGTAACATGGCAGCACAATACCACATCTATCATCTGCTACAGTAACATGGCAGCACAATACCACATTACTCATCTGTTACAGTAACATGGCAGCACAATACCATATCACTCATCTGTTACAGTAACATGGCAGCACAATACCTCATTACTCATCAGTTACAGTAACATGGCAGCACAATACCACATTACTCATCTGTTACAGTAACATGGCAGCACAATACCACATCTCTCATCTGTTACAGTAACATGGCAGCACAATACCACATCTCTCATCTGTTACAGTAACATGGCAGCACAATACCACATCTCTCATCTGTTACAGTAACATGGCAGCACAATACCACATCTCTCATCTGTTACAGTAACATGGCAGCACAATACCACATCTCTCATCTATTACAGTAACATGGCTGCATAATACCCCATCTGTCATCTGTTACAGTATCATTGCAGCACAATACCACATCTCTTATCTGTTACAGTAACATGGCAGCATAATACCTCATTACTCATCAGTTACAGTAACATGGCAGCACAATACCACATTACTCATCTGTTACAGTAACATGGCAGCATAATACCTCATCACTCATCAGTTACAGTAACATGGCAGCACAATACCTCATTACTCATCAGTTACAGTAACATGGCAGCACAATACCACATTACTCATCTGTTACAGTAACATGGCAGCACAATACCACATCTCTCATCTGTTACAGTAACATGGCAGCACAATACCACATCTCTCATCTGTTACAGTAACATGGCAGCACAATACCACATCTCTCATCTGTTACATTAACATGGCAGCACAATACCACATCTCTCATCTATTACAGTAACATGGCTGCATAATACCCCATCTGTCATCTGTTACAGTATCATGGCAGCACAATACCACATCTCTTATCTGTTACAGTAACATGGCAGCATAATACCCCATCTCTCATCTGTTACAGTAACATGGCAGCATAATACCCCATCTGTCATCTGTTACAGTAACATGGCAGCACAACACCACATCTCTCATCTGTTACAGTAACATGGCAGCACAATACCACATCTCTCATCTGTTACAGTAACATGGCGGCACAATACCACATCTCTCATCTGTTACAGTAACATGGCGGCACAATACCACATCTCTCATCTGTTACAGTAACATGGCAGCACAAAACCACATCTCTCATCTATAACAGTAACATGGCAGCATAATACCCCATCTCTCATCTGTTACAGTAACATGGCAGCACAATACCACATCTCTCATCTGTTACAGTAACATGGCAGCACAATACCACATCTCTCATCTGTTACAGTAACATGGCAGCACAATACCACATTACTCATCTGTTACAGTAACATGGCAGCACAATACCACATCTCTCATCTGTTACAGTAACATGGCAGCACAATACCACATCACTCATCTGTTACAGTTACATGGCAGCACAATACCACATCTCTCATCTGTTACAGTAACATGTCAGCACAATACCACATTACTCATCTGTTACAGTAACATGGCACCACAATACCACATCACTCATCTGTTACAGTAACATGGCAGCACAATACCACATCTCTCATCTGTTACAGTAACATGTCAGCACAATACCACATCTCTCATCTGTTACAGTAACATGGCAGCACAATACCACATCTCTCATCTGTTACAGTAACATGGCAGCACAATGCCACATCTCTCATCTGTTACAGTAACATGGCAGCACAATACCACATCTCTCATCTGTTACAGTAACATGGCAGCACAATACCGCATCTCTCATCTGTTACAGTAACATGGCAGCACAATACCACATCTCTCATCTGTTACAGTAACATGGCTGCACAATGCCACATCTCTCATCTGTTACAGTAACATGGCAGCATAATACCACATCTCTCATCTGTTACAGTAACATGGCAGCACAATACCGCATCTCTCATCTGTTACAGTAACATGGCAGCACAATACCACATCTCTCATCTGTTACAGTAACATGGCAGCACAATACCGCATCTCTCATCTGTTACAGTAACATGGCAGCACAATACCGCATAACTCATCTGTTACAGTAACATGGCAGCACAATACCGCATCACTCATCTGTTACAGTAACATGGCAGCACAATACCACATCACTCATCTGTTACAGTAACATGGCAGCACAATACCACATCTCTCATCTGTTACAGTAACATGGCAGCACAATACCACATCTCTCATCTGTTACAGTAACATGGCAGCACAACACCACATCTCTCATCTGTTACAGTAACATGGCAGCACAATACCTCATTACTCATCTGTTACAGTAACATGGCAGCACAATACCGCATCACTCATCTGTTACAGTAACATGGCAGCACAATACCGCATCTCTCATCTGTTACAGTAACATGGCAGCACAATACCGCATCACTCATCTGTTACAGTAACATGGAAGCACAATACCGCGTCTCTCATCTGTTACAGTAACATGGCAGCACAATACCGCATCTCTCATCTGTTACAGTAACATGGCAGCACAATACCGCATCTCTCATCTGTTACAGTAACATGGCAGCACAATACCGCATCTCTCATCTGTTACAGTAACATGGCAGCACAGTACTGCATCTCTCATCTGTTACAGTAAAATGGCAGCACAACACCACATCTCTCATCTGTTACAGTAACATGGCAGCACAACACCACATCACTCATCTGTTACAGTAACACGGCAGCACAATACCACATGACTCATCTGTTACAGTAACATGGCAGCACAATACCACATGACTCATCTGTTACTGTAACATGGCAGCACAACACCACATCTCTCATCTGTTACAGTAACATGGCAGCACAACACCACATCTCTCATCTGTTACAGTAACATGGCAGCACAACACCACATCTCTCATCTATTACAGTAACATGGCTGCATAATACCCCATCTGTCATCTGTTACAGTATCATGGCAGCACAATACCACATCTCTTATCTGTTACAGTAACATGGCAGCATAATACCCCATCTCTCATCTGTTACAGTAACATGGCAGCATAATACCCCATCTGTCATCTGTTACAGTAACATGGCAGCACAATACCACATCTCTCATCTGTTACAGTAACATGGCAGCACAATACCACATCTCTCATCTGTTACAGTAACATGGCGGCACAATACCACATCTCTCATCTGTTACGGTAACATGGCGGCACAATACCACATCTCTCATCTGTTACAGTAACATGGCAGCACAAAACCACATCTCTCATCTATAACAGTAACATGGCAGCATAATACCACATCTCTCATCTGTTACAGTAACATGGCAGCACAATACCACATCTCTCATCTGTTACAGTAACATGGCAGCACAATACCACATCTCTCATCTGTTACAGTAACATGGCAGCACATTACCACATTACTCATCTGTTACAGTAACATGGCAGCACAATACCACATCTCTCATCTGTTACAGTAACATGGCAGCACAATACCACATCACTCATCTGTTACAGTTACATGGCAGCACAATACCACATCTCTCATCTGTTACAGTAACATGTCAGCACAATACCACATTACTCATCTGTTACAGTAACATGGCACCACAATACCACATCACTCATCTGTTACAGTAACATGGCAGCACAATACCACATCTCTCATCTGTTACAGTAACATGTCAGCACAATACCACATCTCTCTTCTGTTACAGTAACATGGCAGCACAATACCACATCTCTCATCTGTTACAGTAACATGGCTGCACAATGCCACATCTCTCATCTGTTACAGTAACATGGCAGCACAATACCACATCTCTCATCTGTTACAGTAACATGGCAGCACAATACCGCATCTCTCATCTGTTACTGTAACATGGCAGCACAATACCACATCTCTCATCTGTTACAGTAACATGGCAGCCCAATACCGCATCTCTCATCTGTTACAGTAACATGGCAGCACAATACCGCATAACTCATCTGTTACAGTAACATGGCAGCACAATACCGCATCACTCATCTGTTACAGTAACATGGCAGCACAATACCACATCACTCATCTGTTACAGTAACATGGCAGCACAATACCACATCTCTCATCTGTTACAGTAACATGGCAGCACAATACCACATCTCTCATCTGTTACAGTAACATGGCAGCACAACACCACATCTCTCATCTGTTACAGTAACATGGCAGCACAATACCTCATTACTCATCTGTTACAGTAACATGGCAGCACAATACCGCATCACTCATCTGTTACAGTAACATGGCAGCACAATACCGCATCTCTCATCTGTTACAGTAACATGGCAGCACAATACCACATCACTCATCTGTTACAGTAACATGGAAGCACAATACCGCGTCTCTCATCTGTTACAGTAACATGGCAGCACAATACCGCATCTCTCATCTGTTACAGTAACATGGCAGCACAATACCGCATCTCTCATCTGTTACAGTAACATGGCAGCACAATACCGCATCTCTCATCTGTTACAGTAACATGGCAGCACAGTACCGCATCTCTCATCTGTTACAGTAAAATGGCAGCACAACACCACATCTCTCATCTGTTACGGTAACATGGCAGCACAACACCACTTCACTCATCTGTTACAGTAACACGGCAGCACAATACCACATGACTCATCTGTTACAGTAACATGGCAGCACAATACCACATTACTGATCTGTTACTGTAACATGGCAGCACAACACCACATCTCTCATCTGTTACAGTAACATGGCAGCACAATACCACATCACTCATCTGTTTCAGTAACAAGGCAGCACAATACCACATCACTCATCTGTTACTGTAACATGGCAGCACAATACCACATCTCTCATCTGTTACAGTAACATGGCAGCACAATACCACATCACTCATCTGTTTCAGTAACAAGGCAGCACAATACCACATCACTCATCTGTTACAGTAACATGGCAGCACAATACCGCATCTTTCATCTGTTACAGTAACATGGCAGCACAATACCGCATCTCTCATCTGTTACAGTAACATGGCAGCACAATACCGCATCTCTCATCTGTTACAGTAACATGGCAGCACAATACCACATCACTCATCTGTTTCAGTAACAAGGCAGCACAATACCACATCACTCATCTGTTACAGTAACAAGGCAGCACAATACCACATCACTCATCTGTTACAGTAACATGGCAGCACAATACCACATCTCTCATCTGTTACAGTAACATGGCAGCACAATACCGCATCTCTCATCTGTTACAGTAACATGGCAGCACAATACCGCATCTCTCATCTGTTACAGTAACATGGCAGCACAATACCACATCTCTCATCTGTTACAGTAACATGGCAGCACAATACCGCATCTCTCATCTGTTACAGTAACATGGCAGCACAATACCGCATAACTCATCTGTTACAGTAACATGGCAGCACAATACCGCATCACTCATCTGTTACAGTAACATGGCAGCACAATACCACATCACTCATCTGTTACAGTAACATGGCAGCACAATACCACATCTCTCATCTGTTACAGTAACATGGCAGCACAATACCACATCTCTCATCTGTTACAGTAACATGGCAGCACAACACCACATCTCTCATCTGTTACAGTAACATGGCAGCACAATACCTCATTACTCATCTGTTACAGTAACATGGCAGCACAATACCGCATCACTCATCTGTTACAGTAACATGGCAGCACAATACCGCATCTCTCATCTGTTACAGTAACATGGCAGCACAATACCGCATCACTCATCTGTTACAGTAACATGGAAGCACAATACCGCGTCTCTCATCTATTACAGTAACATGGCAGCACAATACCGCATCTCTCATCTGTTACAGTAACATGGCAGCACAATACCGCATCTCTCATCTGTTACAGTAACATGGCAGCACAGTACCGCATCTCTCATCTGTTACAGTAAAATGGCAGCACAACACCACATCTCTCATCTGTTACAGTAACATGGCAGCACAACACCACATCACTCATCTGTTACAGTAACACGGCAGCACAATACCACATGACTCATCTGTTACAGTAACATGGCAGCACAATACCACATTACTCATCTGTTACTGTAACATGGCAGCACAACACCACATCTCTCATCTGTTACAGTAACATGGCAGCACAACACCACATCTCTCATCTGTTACAGTAACATGGCAGCACAACACCACATCTCTCGTCTATTACAGTAACATGGCTGCATAATACCCCATCTGTCATCTGTTACAGTATCATGGCAGCACAATACCTCATCTCTTATCTGTTACAGTAACATGGCAGCATAATACCCCATCTCTCATCTGTTACAGTAACATGGCAGCATAATACCCCATCTGTCATCTGTTACAGTAACATGGCAGCACAATACCACATCTCTCATCTGTTACAGTAACATGGCAGCACAATACCACATCTCTCATCTGTTACAGTAACATGGCGGCACAATACCACATCTCTCATCTGTTACAGTAACATGGCGGCACAATACCACATCTCTCATCTGTTACAGTAACATGGCAGCACAAAACCACATCTCTCATCTATAACAGTAACATGGCAGCATAATACCCCATCTATCATCTGTTACAGTAACATGGCAGCACATTACCACATCTCTCATCTGTTACAGTAACATGGCAGCACAATACCACATCTCTCATCTGTTACAGTAACATGGCAGCACAATACCACATTACTCATCTGTTACAGTAACATGGCAGCACAATACCACATCTCTCATCTGTTACAGTAACATGGCAGCACAATACCACATCACTCATCTGTTACAGTTACATGGCAGCACAATACCACATCTATCATCTGTTACAGTAACATGTCAGCACAATACCACATTACTCATCTGTTACAGTAACATGGCACCACAATACCACATCACTCATCTGTTACAGTAACATGGCAGCACAATACCACATCTCTCATCTGTTACAGTAACATGTCAGCACAATACCACATCTCTCATCTGTTACAGTAACATGGCTGCACAATGCCACATCTCTCATCTGTTACAGTAACATGGCAGCACAATACCACATCTCTCATCTGTTACAGTAACATGGCAGCACAATACCGCATCTCTCATCTGTTACTGTAACATGGCAGCACAATACCGCATCTCTCATCTGTTACAGTAACATGGCAGCACAATACCGCATCTCTCATCTGTTACAGTAACATGGCAGCACAATACCGCATAACTCATCTGTTACAGTAACATGGCAGCACAATACCGCATCACTCATCTGTTACAGTAACATGGCAGCACAATACCACATCACTCATCTGTTACAGTAACATGGCAGCACAAAACCACATCTCTCATCTGTTACAGTAACATGGCAGCACAATACCACATCTCTCATCTGTTACAGTAACATGGCAGCACAACACCACATCTCTCATCTGTTACAGTAACATGGCAGCACAATACCTCATTACTCATCTGTTACAGTAACATGGCAGCACAATACCGCATCACTCATCTGTTACAGTAACATGGAAGCACAATACCGCGTCTCTCATCTGTTACAGTAACATGGCAGCACAATACCGCATCTCTCATCTGTTACAGTAACATGGCAGCACAATACCGCATCTCTCATCTGTTACAGTAACATGGCAGCACAATACCGCATCTCTCATCTGTTACAGTAACATGGCAGCACAGTACCGCATCTCTCATCTGTTACAGTAAAATGGCAGCACAACACCACATCTCTCATCTGTTACAGTAACATGGCAGCACAACACCACTTCACTCATCTGTTACAGTAACACGGCAGCACAATACCACATGACTCATCTGTTACAGTAACATGGCAGCACAATACCACATTACTGATCTGTTACTGTAACATGGCAGCACAACACCACATCTCTCATCTGTTACAGTAACATGGCAGCACAATACCACATCACTCATCTGTTTCAGTAACAAGGCAGCACAATACCACATCACTCATCTGTTATAGTAACATGGCAGCACAATACCACATCTCTCATCTGTTACAGTAACATGGCAGCACAATACCGCATCTTTCATCTGTTACAGTAACATGGCAGCACAATACCGCATCAATCATCTGTTACAGTAACATGGCAGCACAGTACCGCATCTCTCATCTGTTACAGTAAAATGGCAGCACAACACCACATCTCTCATCTGTTACAGTAACATTGCAGCACAACACCACTTCACTCATCTGTTACAGTAACACGGCAGCACAATACCACATGACTCATCTGTTACAGTAACATGGCAGCACAATACCACATTACTCATCTGTTACTGTAACATGGCAGCACAATACCACATCTCTCATCTGTTACAGTAACATGGCAGCACAACACCACATCTCTCATCTGTTACAGTAACATGGCAGCACAACACCACATCTCTCGTCTGTTACAGTAACATGTCAGCACAATACCACATCTCTCATCTGTTACAGTAACATGGCAGCACAATACCACATCTCTCATCTGTTACAGTAACTTGGCAGCACAATACCACATCACTCATCTGTTACAGTAACATGGCAGCACAATACTACATGACTCATCTGTTACAGTAAGATGGCAGCATAATACCACATCTCTCATCTGTTACAGTAACATGGCAGCACAATACCACATCACTCATCTGTTACAGTAACATGGCAGCACAATACCACATCACTCATCTGTTACAGTAACATGGCAGCACAATACCGCATCTCTCATCTATTACAGTGACATGGCAGCACAATACCACATTACTCATCTGTTTCAGTAACATGGCAGCACAATACCACATCACTCATCTGTTACAGTAACATGGCAGCACAATACCACATTACTCATCTGTTACAGTAACATGGCAGCACAATACCACATCTATCATCTGCTACAGTAACATGGCAGCACAATACCACTTTACTCATCTGTTACAGTAACATGGCAGCAGAATACCACATCAGTCATCTGTTACAGTAACATGGCAGCACAATACCTCATTACTCATCAGTTACAGTAACATGGCAGCACAATACCACATTACTCCTCTGTTACAGTAACATGGCAGCACAATACCACATCTCTCATCTGTTACAGTAACATGGCAGCACAATACCACATCTCTCATCTGTTACAGTAACATGGCAGCACAATACCACATTACTCATCTGTTACAGTAACATGGCAGCACAATACCACATCTATCATCTGCTACAGTAACATGGCAGCACAATACCACATCACTCATCTGTTACAGTAACATGGCAGCACAATGCCACATCACTCATCTGTTACAGTAACATGGCAGCACAATACCTCATTACTCATCAGTTACAGTAACATGGCAGCACAATACCACATTACTCATCTGTTACAGTAACATGGCAGCACAATATCACATCTCTCATCTGTTACAGTAACATGGCAGCACAATACCACATCTCTCATCTGTTACAGTAACATGGCAGCACAATACCACATCTCTCATCTGTTACAGTAACATGGCAGCACAATACCACATCTCTCATCTATTACAGTAACATGGCTGCATAATACCCCTTCTGTCATCTGTTACAGTATCATGGCAGCACAATACCACATCTCTTATCTGTTACAGTAACATGGCAGCATAATACCTCATTACTCATCAGTTACAGTAACATGGCAGCACAATACCACATTACTCATTTGTTATAGTAACATGGCAGCATAATACCTCATTACTCATCAGTTACAGTAACATGGCAGCACAATACCGCATCTCTCATCTGTTACAGTAACATGGCAGCACAATACCGCATCTCTCATCTGTTACAGTAACATGGCAGCACAATACCTCATTACTCATCAGTTACAGTAACATGGCAGCACAATACCACATCTCTCATCTGTTACAGTAACATGGCAGCACAATACCACATCTCTCATCTATTACAGAAACATGGCTGCATAATACCCCATCTGTCATCTGTTACAGTATCATGGCAGCACAATACCACATCTCTTATCTGTTACAGTAACATGGCAGCATAATACCACTTCTTTCATCTGTTACATGGCAGCACAATACCACATCTCTCATCTATAACAGTAACATGGCAGCATAATACCCCATCTCTCATCTGTTACAGTAACATGGCAGCACAATACCACATCTCTCATCTGTTACAGTAACATGGCAGCACAATACCACATCTCTCATCTGTTACAGTAACATGGCAGCACAATACCACATTACTCATCTGTTACAGTAACATGGCAGCACAATACCACATCTCTCATCTGTTACAGTAACATGGCAGCACAAGACCGCATCTCTCATCTGTTACAGTAACATGGCAGCACAATACCGCATCTCTCATCTGTTACAGTAACATGGCAGCACAGTACCGCATCTCTCATCTGTTACAGTAAAATGGCAGCACAACACCACATCTCTCATCTGTTACAGTAACATGGCAGCACAACACCACTTTACTCATCTGTTACAGTAACACGGCAGCACAATACCACATGACTCATCTGTTACAGTAACATGGCAGCACAATACCACATGACTCATCTGTTACTGTAACATGGCAGCACAACACCACATCTCTCATCTGTTACAGTAACATGGCAGCACAATACCACATCACTCATCTGTTACAGTAACATGGCAGCACAATACCGCATCTCTCATCTGTTACAGTAACATGGCGGCACAATACCACATCTCTCATCTGTTACAGTAACATGGCAGCACAATACCGCATCTCTCATCTGTTACAGTAACATGGCAGCACAATACCGCATCTCTCATCTGTTACAGTAACATGGCAGCACAGTACCGCATCTCTCATCTGTTACAGTAAAATGGCAGCACAACACCACATCTCTCATCTGTTACAGTAATATTGCAGCACAATACCACATTACTCATCTGTTACAGTAACATGGCAGCACAATACCACATCTCTCATCTGTTACAGTAACATGGCAGCACAATACCGCATCTTTCATCTGTTACAGTAACATGGCAGCACAATACCGCATCTCTCATCTGTTACAGTAACATGGCAGCACAGTACCGCATCTCTCATCTGTTACAGTAAAATGGCAGCACAACACCACATCTCTCATCTGTTACAGTAACATTGCAGCACAACACCACTTAACTCATCTGTTACAGTAACATGGCAGCACAATACCACATGACTCATCTGTTACAGTAACATGGCAGCACAATACCACATGACTCATCTGTTACTGTAACATGGCAGCACAATACCACATCTCTCATCTGTTACAGTAACATGGCAGCACCACATCTCTCGTCTGTTACAGTAACATGTCAGCACAATACCACATCTCTCATCTGTTACAGTAACATGGCAGCACAATACCACATCTCTCATCTGTTACAGTAACATGGCAGCACAATACCACATCTCTCATCTGTTACAGTAACATGGCAGCACAATACCACATCACTCATCTGTTACAGTAACATGGCAGCACAATACTACATGACTCATCTGTTACAGTAAGATGGCAGCATAATACCACATCTCTCATCTGTTACAGTAACATGGCAGCACAATACCACATCACTCATCTGTTACAGTAACATGGCAGCACAATACCACATCACTCATCTGTTACAGTAACATGGCAGCACAATACCACATTACTCATCTGTTACAGTAACATTGCAGCACAATACCACATCTCTCATCTGTTACAGTGACATGGCAGCACAATACCACATTACTCATCTGTTTCAGTAACATGGCAGCACAATACCACATCTCTCATCTGTTACAGTAACATGGCAGCACAATACCGCATCTTTCATCTGTTACAGTGACATGGCAGCACAATACCGCATCAATCATCTGTTACAGTAACATGGCAGCACAGTACCGCATCTCTCATCTGTTACAGTAAAATGGCAGCACAACACCACATCTCTCATCTGTTACAGTAACATTGCAGCACAACACCACTTCACTCATCTGTTACAGTAACACGGCAGCACAATACCACATGACTCATCTGTTACAGTAACATGGCAGCACAATACCACATTACTCATCTGTTACTGTAACATGGCAGCACAATACCACATCTCTCATCTGTTACAGTAACATGGCAGCACAACACCACATCTCTCATCTGTTACAGTAACATGGCAGCACAACACCACATCTCTCGTCTGTTACAGTAACATGTCAGCACAATACCACATCTCTCATCTGTTACAGTAACATGGCAGCACAATACCACATCTCTCATCTGTTACAGTAACTTGGCAGCACAATACCACATCACTCATCTGTTACAGTAACATGGCATCACAATACTACATGACTCATCTGTTACAGTAAGATGGCAGCATAATACCACATCTCTCATCTGTTACAGTAACATGGCAGCACAATACCACATCACTCATCTGTTACAGTAACATGGCAGCACAATACCACATCACTCATCTGTTACAGTAACATGGCAGCACAATACCGCATCTCTCATCTATTACAGTGACATGGCAGCACAATACCACATTACTCATCTGTTTCAGTAACATGGCAGCACAATACCACATCACTCATCTGTTACAGTAACATGGCAGCACAATACCACATTACTCATCTGTTACAGTAACATGGCAGCACAATACCACATCTATCATCTGCTACAGTAACATGGCAGCACAATACCACTTTACTCATCTGTTACAGTAACATGGCAGCAGAATACCACATCAGTCATCTGTTACAGTAACATGGCAGCACAATACCTCATTACTCATCAGTTACAGTAACATGGCAGCACAATACCACATTACTCCTCTGTTACAGTAACATGGCAGCACAATACCACATCTCTCATCTGTTACAGTAACATGGCAGCACAATACCACATCTCTCATCTGTTACAGTAACATGGCAGCACAATACCACATTACTCATCTGTTACAGTAACATGGCAGCACAATACCACATCTATCATCTGCTACAGTAACATGGCAGCACAATACCACATCACTCATCTGTTACAGTAACATGGCAGCACAATGCCACATCACTCATCTGTTACAGTAACATGGCAGCACAATACCTCATTACTCATCAGTTACAGTAACATGGCAGCACAATACCACATTACTCATCTGTTACAGTAACATGGCAGCACAATACCACATCTCTCATCTGTTACAGTAACATGGCAGCACAATACCACATCTCTCATCTGTTACAGTAACATGGCAGCACAATACCACATCTCTCATCTGTTACAGTAACATGGCAGCACAATACCACATCTCTCATCTATTACAGTAACATGACTGCATAATACCCCTTCTGTCATCTGTTACAGTATCATGGCAGCACAATACCACATCTCTTATCTGTTACAGTAACATGGCAGCATAATACCTCATTACTCATCAGTTACAGTAACATGGCAGCACAATACCACATTACTCATTTGTTATAGTAACATGGCAGCATAATACCTCATTACTCATCAGTTACAGTAACATGGCAGCACAATACCGCATCTCTCATCTGTTACAGTAACATGGCAGCACAATACCGCATCTCTCATCTGTTACAGTAACATGGCAGCACAATACCTCATTACTCATCAGTTACAGTAACATGGTAGCACAATACCACATCACTCATCTGTTACAGTAACATGGCAGCACAATACCACATCTCTCATCTGTTACAGTAACATGGCAGCACAATACCACATCTCTCATCTATTACAGAAACATGGCTGCATAATACCCCATCTGTCATCTGTTACAGTATCATGGCAGCACAATACCACATCTCTTATCTGTTACAGTAACATGGCAGCATAATACCACTTCTTTCATCTGTTACATGGCAGCACAATACCACATCTCTCATCTATAACAGTAACATGGCAGCATAATACCCCATCTCTCATCTGTTACAGTAACATCGCAGCACAATACCACATCTCTCATCTGTTACAGTAACATGGCAGCACAATACCACATCTCTCATCTGTTACAGTAACATGGCAGCACAATACCACATTACTCATCTGTTACAGTAACATGGCAGCACAATACCACATCTCTCATCTGTTACAGTAACATGGCAGCACAATACCGCATCACTCATCTGTTACAGTAACATGGCAGCACAATACCACATCACTCATCTGTTACAGTAACATGGCAGCACAATACCACATCTCTCATCTGTTACAGTAACATGGCAGCACAATACCACATCTCTCATCTGTTACAGTAACATGGCAGCACAACACCACATCTCTCATCTGTTACAGTAACATGGCAGCACAATACCACATCTCTCATCTGTTACAGTAACATGGCAGCACAATACCTCATTACTCATCTGTTACAGTAACATGGCAGCACAATACCGCATCACTCATCTGTTACAGTAACATGGAAGCACAATACCGCGTCTCTCATCTGTTACAGTAACATGGCAGCACAATACCGCATCTCTCATCTGTTACAGTAACATGGCAGCACAATACCGCATCTCTCATCTGTTACAGTAACATGGCAGCACAATACCGCATCTCTCATCTGTTACAGTAACATGGCAGCACAGTACCGCATCTCTCATCTGTTACAGTAAAATGGCAGCACAACACCACATCTCTCATCTGTTACAGTAACATGGCAGCACAACACCACTTCACTCATCTGTTACAGTAACACGGCAGCACAATACCACATGACTCATCTGTTACAGTAACATGGCAGCACAATACCACATTACTGATCTGTTACTGTAACATGGCAGCACAACACCACATCTCTCATCTGTTACAGTAACATGGCAGCACAATACCACATCACTCATCTGTTTCAGTAACAAGGCAGCACAATACCACATCACTCATCTGTTACAGTAACATGGCAGCACAATACCACATCTCTCATCTGTTACAGTAACATGGCAGCACAATACCGCATCTTTCATCTGTTACAGTAACATGGCAGCACAATACCGCATCAATCATCTGTTACAGTAACATGGCAGCACAGTACCGCATCTCTCATCTGTTACAGTAAAATGGCAGCACAACACCACATCTCTCATCTGTTACAGTAACATTGCAGCACAACACCACTTCACTCATCTGTTACAGTAACACGGCAGCACAATACCACATGACTCATCTGTTACAGTAACATGGCAGCACAATACCACATTACTCATCTGTTACTGTAACATGGCAGCACAATACCACATCTCTCATCTGTTACAGTAACATGGCAGCACAACACCACATCTCTCATCTGTTACAGTAACATGGCAGCACAACACCACATCTCTCGTCTGTTACAGTAACATGTCAGCACAATACCACATCTCTCATCTGTTACAGTAACATGGCAGCACAATACCACATCTCTCATCTGTTACAGTAACTTGGCAGCACAATACCACATCACTCATCTGTTACAGTAACATGGCAGCACAATACTACATGACTCATCTGTTACAGTAAGATGGCAGCATAATACCACATCTCTCATCTGTTACAGTAACATGGCAGCACAATACCACATCACTCATCTGTTACAGTAACATGGCAGCACAATACCACATCACTCATCTGTTACAGTAACATGGCAGCACAATACCGCATCTCTCATCTATTACAGTGACATGGCAGCACAATACCACATTACTCATCTGTTTCAGTAACATGGCAGCACAATACCACATCACTCATCTGTTACAGTAACATGGCAGCACAATACCACATTACTCATCTGTTACAGTAACATGGCAGCACAATACCACATCTATCATCTGCTACAGTAACATGGCAGCACAATACCACTTTACTCATCTGTTACAGTAACATGGCAGCAGAATACCACATCAGTCATCTGTTACAGTAACATGGCAGCACAATACCTCATTACTCATCAGTTACAGTAACATGGCAGCACAATACCACATTACTCCTCTGTTACAGTAACATGGCAGCACAATACCACATCTCTCATCTGTTACAGTAACATGGCAGCACAATACCACATCTCTCATCTGTTACAGTAACATGGCAGCACAATACCACATTACTCATCTGTTACAGTAACATGGCAGCACAATACCACATCTATCATCTGCTACAGTAACATGGCAGCACAATACCACATCACTCATCTGTTACAGTAACATGGCAGCACAATGCCACATCACTCATCTGTTACAGTAACATGGCAGCACAATACCTCATTACTCATCAGTTACAGTAACATGGCAGCACAATACCACATTACTCATCTGTTACAGTAACATGGCAGCACAATACCACATCTCTCATCTGTTACAGTAACATGGCAGCACAATACCACATCTCTCATCTGTTACAGTAACATGGCAGCACAATACCACATCTCTCATCTGTTACAGTAACATGGCAGCACAATACCACATCTCTCATCTATTACAGTAACATGGCTGCATAATACCCCTTCTGTCATCTGTTACAGTATCATGGCAGCACAATACCACATCTCTTATCTGTTACAGTAACATGGCAGCATAATACCTCATTACTCATCAGTTACAGTAACATGGCAGCACAATACCACATTACTCATTTGTTATAGTAACATGGCAGCATAATACCTCATTACTCATCAGTTACAGTAACATGGCAGCACAATACCACATCTCTCATCTGTTACAGTAACATGGCAGCACAATACCACATCTCTCATCTATTACAGAAACATGGCTGCATAATACCCCATCTGTCATCTGTTACAGTATCATGGCAGCACAATACCACATCTCTTATCTGTTACAGTAACATGGCAGCATAATACCACTTCTTTCATCTGTTACATGGCAGCACAATACCACATCTCTCATCTATAACAGTAACATGGCAGCATAATACCCCATCTCTCATCTGTTACAGTAACATGGCAGCACAATACCACATCTCTCATCTGTTACAGTAACATGGCAGCACAATACCACATCTCTCATCTGTTACAGTAACATGGCAGCACAATACCACATTACTCATCTGTTACAGTAACATGGCAGCACAATACCACATCTCTCATCTGTTACAGTAACATGGCAGCACAAGACCGCATCGCTCATCTGTTACAGTAACATGGCAGCACAATACCGCATCTCTCATCTGTTACAGTAACATGGCAGCACAGTACCGCATCTCTCATCTGTTACAGTAAAATGGCAGCACAACACCACATCTCTCATCTGTTACAGTAACATGGCAGCACAACACCACTTTACTCATCTGTTACAGTAACACGGCAGCACAATACCACATGACTCATCTGTTACAGTAACATGGCAGCACAATACCACATGACTCATCTGTTACTGTAACATGGCAGCACAACACCACATCTCTCATCTGTTACAGTAACATGGCAGCACAATACCACATCACTCATCTGTTACAGTAACATGGCAGCACAATACCGCATCTCTCATCTGTTACAGTAACATGGCAGCACAATACCACATCTCTCATCTGTTACAGTAACATGGCAGCACAATACCGCATCTTTCATCTGTTACAGTAACATGGCAGCACAATACCGCATCTCTCATCTGTTACAGTAACATGGCAGCACAGTACCGCATCTCTCATCTGTTACAGTAAAATGGCAGCACAACACCACATCTCTCATCTGTTACAGTAACATTGCAGCACAACACCACTTAACTCATCTGTTACAGTAACATGGCAGCACAATACCACATGACTCATCTGTTACAGTAACATGGCAGCACAATACCACATGACTCATCTGTTACTGTAACATGGCAGCACAATACCACATCTCTCATCTGTTACAGTAACATGGCAGCACCACATCTCTCATCTGTTACAGTAACATGTCAGCACAATACCACATCTCTCATCTGTTACAGTAACATGGCAGCACAATACCACATCTCTCATCTGTTACAGTAACATGGCAGCACAATACCACATCTCTCATCTGTTACAGTAACATGGCAGCACAATACCACATCACTCATCTGTTACAGTAACATGGCAGCACAATACTACATGACTCATCTGTTACAGTAAGATGGCAGCATAATACCACATCTCTCATCTGTTACAGTAACATGGCAGCACAATACCACATCACTCATCTGTTACAGTAACATGGCAGCACAATACCACATCACTCATCTGTTACAGTAACATGGCAGCACAATACCACATTACTCATCTGTTACAGTAACATTGCAGCACAATACCACATCTCTCATCTGTTACAGTGACATGGCAGCACAATACCACATTACTCATCTGTTTCAGTAACATTGCAGCACAATACCACATCTCTCATCTGTTACAGTAACATGGCAGCACAATACCGCATCTTTCATCTGTTACAGTGACATGGCAGCACAATACCGCATCAATCATCTGTTACAGTAACATGGCAGCACAGTACCGCATCTCTCATCTGTTACAGTAAAATGGCAGCACAACACCACATCTCTCATCTGTTACAGTAACATTGCAGCACAACACCACTTCACTCATCTGTTACAGTAACACGGCAGCACAATACCACATGACTCATCTGTTACAGTAACATGGCAGCACAATACCACATTACTCATCTGTTACTGTAACATGGCAGCACAATACCACATCTCTCATCTGTTACAGTAACATGGCAGCACAACACCACATCTCTCATCTGTTACAGTAACATGGCAGCACAACACCACATCTCTCGTCTGTTACAGTAACATGTCAGCACAATACCACATCTCTCATCTGTTACAGTAACATGGCAGCACAATACCACATCTCTCATCTGTTACAGTAACTTGGCAGCACAATACCACATCACTCATCTGTTACAGTAACATGGCATCACAATACTACATGACTCATCTGTTACAGTAAGATGGCAGCATAATACCACATCTCTCATCTGTTACAGTAACATGGCAGCACAATACCACATCACTCATCTGTTACAGTAACATGGCAGCACAATACCACATCACTCATCTGTTACAGTAACATGGCAGCACAATACCGCATCTCTCATCTATTACAGTGACATGGCAGCACAATACCACATTACTCATCTGTTTCAGTAACATGGCAGCACAATACCACATCACTCATCTGTTACAGTAACATGGCAGCACAATACCACATTACTCATCTGTTACAGTAACATGGCAGCACAATACCACATCTATCATCTGCTACAGTAACATGGCAGCACAATACCACTTTACTCATCTGTTACAGTAACATGGCAGCAGAATACCACATCAGTCATCTGTTACAGTAACATGGCAGCACAATACCTCATTACTCATCAGTTACAGTAACATGGCAGCACAATACCACATTACTCCTCTGTTACAGTAACATGGCAGCACAATACCACATCTCTCATCTGTTACAGTAACATGGCAGCACAATACCACATCTCTCATCTGTTACAGTAACATGGCAGCACAATACCACATTACTCATCTGTTACAGTAACATGGCAGCACAATACCACATCTATCATCTGCTACAGTAACATGGCAGCACAATACCACATCACTCATCTGTTACAGTAACATGGCAGCACAATGCCACATCACTCATCTGTTACAG
This sequence comes from Taudactylus pleione, assembly GCA_031769625.1. NCBI lineage: Eukaryota > Metazoa > Chordata > Amphibia > Anura > Myobatrachidae > Taudactylus > Taudactylus pleione. The sequence goes on along the minus strand of JAUIMM010001769.1, from coordinate 475,024 downwards.
TAACATGGCAGCACAATACCTCATTACTCATCAGTTACAGTAACATGGCAGCACAATACCACATTACTCATCTGTTACAGTAACATGGCAGCACAATACCACATCTCTCATCTGTTACAGTAACATGGCAGCACAATACCACATCTCTCATCTGTTACAGTAACATGGCAGCACAATACCACATCTCTCATCTGTTACAGTAACATGGCAGCACAATACCACATCTCTCATCTATTACAGTAACATGGCTGCATAATACCCCTTCTGTCATCTGTTACAGTATCATGGCAGCACAATACCACATCTCTTATCTGTTACAGTAACATGGCAGCATAATACCTCATTACTCATCAGTTACAGTAACATGGCAGCACAATACCACATTACTCATTTGTTATAGTAACATGGCAGCATAATACCTCATTACTCATCAGTTACAGTAACATGGCAGCACAATACCGCATCTCTCATCTGTTACAGTAACATGGCAGCACAATACCGCATCTCTCATCTGTTACAGTAACATGGCAGCACAATACCTCATTACTCATCAGTTACAGTAACATGGCAGCACAATACCACATCACTCATCTGTTACAGTAACATGGCAGCACAATACCACATCTCTCATCTGTTACAGTAACATGGCAGCACAATACCACATCTCTCATCTATTACAGAAACATGGCTGCATAATACCCCATCTGTCATCTGTTACAGTATCATGGCAGCACAATACCACATCTCTTATCTGTTACAGTAACATGGCAGCATAATACCACTTCTTTCATCTGTTACATGGCAGCACAATACCACATCTCTCATCTATAACAGTAACATGGCAGCATAATACCCCATCTCTCATCTGTTACAGTAACATGGCAGCACAATACCACATCTCTCATCTGTTACAGTAACATGGCAGCACAATACCACATCTCTCATCTGTTACAGTAACATGGCAGCACAATACCACATTACTCATCTGTTACAGTAACATGGCAGCACAATACCACATCTCTCATCTGTTACAGTAACATGGCAGCACAATACCGCATCTCTCATCTGTTACAGTAACATGGCAGCACAGTACCGCATCTCTCATCTGTTACAGTAAAATGGCAGCACAACACCACATCTCTCATCTGTTACAGTAACATGGCAGCACAACACCACTTTACTCATCTGTTACAGTAACACGGCAGCACAATACCACATGACTCATCTGTTACAGTAACATGGCAGCACAATACCACATGACTCATCTGTTACTGTAACATGGCAGCACAACACCACATCTCTCATCTGTTACAGTAACATGGCAGCACAATACCACATCACTCATCTGTTACAGTAACATGGCAGCACAATACCGCATCTCTCATCTGTTACAGTAACATGGCGGCACAATATCACATCTCTCATCTGTTACAGTAACATGGCAGCACAATACCGCATCTCTCATCTGTTACAGTAACATGGCAGCACAATACCGCATCTCTCATCTGTTACAGTAACATGGCAGCACAGTACCGCATCTCTCATCTGTTACAGTAAAATGGCAGCACAATACCACATTACTCATCTGTTACAGTAACATGGCAGCACAATACCACATGACTCATCTGTTACAGTAACATGGCAGCACAATACCACATGACTCATCTGTTACTGTAACATGGCAGCACAATACCACATCTCTCATCTGTTACAGTAACATGGCAGCACCACATCTCTCGTCTGTTACAGTAACATGTCAGCACAATACCACATCTCTCATCTGTTACAGTAACATGGCAGCACAATACCACATCTCTCATCTGTTACAGTAACATGGCAGCACAATACCACATCTCTCATCTGTTACAGTAACATGGCAGCACAATACCACATCACTCATCTGTTACAGTAACATGGCAGCACAATACTACATGACTAATCTGTTACAGTAAGATGGCAGCATAATACCACATCTCTCATCTGTTACAGTAACATGGCAGCACAATACCACATCTCTCATCTGTTACAGTAACATGGCAGCACAATACCACATTACTCATCTGTTACAGTAACATTGCAGCACAATACCACATCTCTCATCTGTTACAGTGACATGGCAGCACAATACCACATTACTCATCTGTTTCAGTAACATGGCAGCACAATACCACATCACTCATCTGTTACAGTAACATGGCAGCACAATACCACATTACTCATCTGTTACAGTAACATTGCAGCACAATACCACATCTCTCATCTGTTACAGTGACATGGCAGCACAATACCACATTACTCATCTGTTTCAGTAACATGGCAGCACAATACCACATCACTCATCTGTTACAGTAACATGGCAGCACAATACCACATCTATCATCTGCTACAGTAACATGGCAGCACAATACCACTTTACTCATCTGTTACAGTAACATGGCAGCAGAATACCACATCAGTCATCTGTTACAGTAACATGGCAGCACAATACCTCATTACTCATCAGTTACAGTAACATGGCAGCACAATACCACATTACTCCTCTGTTACAGTAACATGGCAGCACAATACCACATCTCTCATCTGTTACAGTAACATGGCAGCACAATACCACATCTCTCATCTGTTACAGTAACATGGCAGCACAATACCACATTACTCATCTGTTACAGTAACATGGCAGCACAATACCACATCTATCATCTGCTACAGTAACATGGCAGCACAATACCACATTACTCATCTGTTACAGTAACATGGCAGCACAATGCCACATCACTCATCTGTTACAGTAACATGGCAGCACAAAACCTCATTACTCATCAGTTACAGTAACATGGCAGCACAATACCACATTACTCATCTGTTACAGTAACATGGCAGCACAATACCACATCTCTCATCTGTTACAGTAACATGGCAGCACAATACCACATCTCTCATCTGTTACAGTAACATGGCAGCACAATACCACATCTCTCATCTGTTACAGTAACATGGAAGCACAATACCACATCTCTCATCTATTACAGTAACATGGCTGCATAATACCCCATCTGTCATCTGTTACAGTATCATGGCAGCACAATACCACATCTCTTATCTGTTACAGTAACATGGCAGCATAATACCTCATTACTCATCAGTTACAGTAACATGGCAGCACAATACCACATTACTCATCTGTTACAGTAACATGGCAGCATAATACCTCATTACTCATCAGTTACAGTAACATGGCAGCACAATACCGCATCTCTCATCTGTTACAGTAACATGGCAGCACAATACCGCATCTCTCATCTGTTACAGTAACATGGCAGCACAATACCTCATTACTCATCAGTTACAGTAACATGGCAGCACAATACCACATCACTCATCTGTTACAGTAACATGGCAGCACAATACCACATCTCTCATCTGTTACAGTAACATGGCAGCACAATACCACATCTCTCATCTATTACAGAAACATGGCTGCATAATACCCCATCTGTCATCTGTTACAGTATCATGGCAGCACAATACCACATCTCTTATCTGTTACAGTAACATGGCAGCATAATACCCCATCTTTCATCTGTTACAGTAACATGGCAGCATAATACCCCATCTGTCATCTGTTACAGTAACATGGCAGCACAATACCACATCTCTCATCTGTTACAGTAAACATGGCAGCACAATACCACATCTCTCATCTGTTACAGTAACATGGCGGCACAATACCACATCTCTCATCTGTTACAGTAACATGGCAGCACAATACCACATCTCTCATCTGTTACAGTAACATGGCAGCACAATACCACATCTCTCATCTATAACAGTAACATGGCAGCATAATACCCCATCTCTCATCTGTTACAGTAACATGGCAGCACAATACCACTTTACTCATCTGTTACAGTAACATGGCAGCACAATACCACATCTCTCATCTGTTACAGTAACATGGCGAGCACAATACCGCATCTCTCATCTGTTACAGTAACATGGCAGCACAATACCGCATCTCTCATCTGTTACAGTAACATGGCAGCACAGTACCGCATCTCTCATCTGTTACAGTAAAATGGCAGCACAACACCACATCTCTCATCTGTTACAGTAACATGGCAGCACAACACCACTTCACTCATCTGTTACAGTAACACGGCAGCACAATACCACATGACTCATCTGTTACAGTAACATGGCAGCACAATACCACATTACTCATCTGTTACTGTAACATGGCAGCACAACACCACATCTCTCATCTGTTACAGTAACATGGCAGCACAATACCACATCACTCATCTGTTACAGTAACATGGCAGCACAATACCGCATCTCTCATCTGTTACAGTAACATGGCAGCACAATACCGCATCTCTCATCTGTTACAGTAACATGGCAGCACAATACCGCATCTCTCATCTGTTACAGTAACATGGCAGCACAATACCGCATCTCTCTTCTGTTACAGTAACATGGCAGCACAGTACCGCATCTCTCATCTGTTACAGTAAAATGGCAGCACAACACCACATCTCTCATCTGTTACAGTAACATTGCAGCACAACACCACTTCACTCATCTGTTACAGTAACACGGCAGCACAATACCACATGACTCATCTGTTACAGTAACATGGCAGCACAATACCACATTACTCATCTGTTACTGTAACATGGCAGCACAACACCACATCTCTCATCTGTTACAGTAACATGGCAGCACAACACACATCTGCTCATCTTACAGTAACATGGCAGCACAACACCACATCTCTCGTCTGTTACAGTAACATGTCAGCACAATACCACATCTCTCATCTGTTACAGTAACATGGCAGCACAATACCACATCTCTCATCTGTTACAGTAACTTGGCAGCACAATACCACATCACTCATCTGTTACAGTAACATGGCAGCACAATACTACATGACTCATCTGTTACAGTAAGATGGCAGCATAATACCACATCTCTCATCTGTTAGAGAAACATGGCAGCACAATACCACATCACTCATCTGTTACAGTAACATGGCAGCACAATACCACATCACTCATCTGTTACAGTAACATGGCAGCACAATACCACATTACTCATCTGTTACTGTAACATTGCAGCACAATACCACATCTCTCATCTGTTACAGTGACATGGCAGCACAATACCACATTACTCATCTGTTTCAGTAACATGGCAGCACAATACCACATCACTCATCTGTTACAGTAACATGGCAGCACAATACCACATTACTCATCTGTTACAGTAACATGGCAGCACAATACCACATCTATCATCTGCTACAGTAACATGGCAGCACAATACCACTTTACATATCTGTTACAGTAACATGGCAGCAGAATACCACATCAGTCATCTGTTACAGTAACATGGCAGCACAATACCTCATTACTCATCAGTTACAGTAACATGGCAGCACAATACCACATTACTCCTCTGTTACAGTAACATGGCAGCACAATACCACATCTCTCATCTGATACAGTAACATGGCAGCAGAATACCACATCTCTCATCTGTTACAGTAACATGGCAGCACAATACCACATTACTCATCTGTTACAGTAACATGGCAGCACAATACCACATCTATCATCTGCTACAGTAACATGGCAGCACAATACCACATTACTCATCTGTTACAGTAACATGGCAGCACAATGCCACATGACTCATCTGTTACAGTAACATGGCAGCACAATACCTCATTACTCATCAGTTACAGTAACATGGCAGCACAATACCACATTACTCATCTGTTACAGTAACATGGCAGCACAATACCACATCTCTCATCTGTTACAGTAACATGGCAGCACAATACCACATCTCTCATCTGTTACAGTAACATGGCAGCACAATACCACATCTCTCATCTGTTACAGTAACATGGCAGCACAATACCACATCTCTCATCTATTACAGTAACATGGCTGCATAATACCCCATCTGTCATCTGTTACAGTATCATGGCAGCACAATACCACATCTCTTATCTGTTACAGTAACATGGCAGCATAATACCTCATTACTCATCAGTTACAGTAACATGGCAGCACAATACCACATTACTCATCAGTTACAGTAACATGGCAGCACAATACCTCATTACTCATCAGTTACAGTAACATGGCAGCAGAATACCACATCACTCATCTGTTACAGTAACATGGCAGCACAATACCACATCTCTCATCTGTTACAGTAACATGGCAGCACAATACCACATCTCTCATCTATTACAGAAACATGGCTGCATAATACCCCATCTGTCATCTGTTACAGTATCATGGCAGCACAATACCACATCTCTTATCTGTTACAGTAACATGGCAGCATAATACCCCATCTTTCATCTGTTACAGTAACATGGCAGCATAATACCCCATCTGTCATCTGTTACAGTAACATGGCAGCACAATACCACATCTCTCATCTGTTACAGTAACATGGCAGCACAATACCACATCTCTCATCTGTTACAGTAACATGGCGGCACAATACCACATCTCTCATCTGTTACAGTAACATGGCAGCACAATACCACATCTCTCATCTGTTACAGTAACATGGCAGCACAATACCACATCTCTCATCTATAACAGTAACATGGCAGCATAATACCCCATCTCTCATCTGTTACAGTAACATGGCAGCACAATACCACATCTCTCATCTGTTACAGTAACATGGCAGCACAATACCACATCTCTCATCTGTTACAGTAACATGGCAGCACAATACCACATTACTCATCTGTTACAGTAACATGGCAGCACAATACCACATCTCTCATCTGTTACAGTAACATGGCAGCACAATACCGCATCTCTCATCTGTTACAGTAACATGGCAGCACAATACCGCATCTCTCATCTGTTACAGTAACATGGCAGCACAGTACCGCATCTCTCATCTGTTACAGTAAAATGGCAGCACAACACCACATCTCTCATCTGTTACAGTAACATGGCAGCACAATACCACATTACTCATCTGTTACAGTAACACGGCAGCACAATACCACATGACTCATCTGTTACAGTAACATGGCAGCACAACACCACATCTCTCATCTGTTACAGTAACATGGCAGCACAATACCACATCACTCATCTGTTACAGTAACATGGCAGCACAATACCGCATCTCTCATCTGTTACAGTAACATGGCGGCACAATACCGCATCTCTCATCTGTTACAGTAACATGGCAGCACAATACCACATCTCTCATCTGTTACAGTAACATGGCAGCACAATACCGCATCTCTCATCTGTTACAGTAACATGGCAGCACAGTACCGCATCTCTCATCTGTTACAGTAAAATGGCAGCACAACACCACATCTCTCATCTGTTACAGTAACATTGCAGCACAATACCACATTACTCATCTGTTACAGTAACATGGCAGCACAATACCACATCTCTCATCTGTTACAGTAACATGGCAGCACAATACCGCATCTTTCATCTGTTACAGTAACATGGCAGCACAATACCGCATCTCTCATCTGTTACAGTAACATGGCAGCACAGTACCGCATCTCTCATCTGTTACAGTAAAATGGCAGCACAACACCACATCTCTCATCTGTTACAGTAACATTGCAGCACAACACCACTTCACTCATCTGTTACAGTAACATGGCAGCACAATACACATGACTCATCTGTTACAGTAACATGGCAGCACGATACCACATGACTCATCTGTTACAGTAACATGGCAGCACAATACCACATTACTCATCTGTTACTGTAACATGGCAGCACAACACCACATCTCTCATCTGTTACAGTAACATGGCAGCACAACACCACATCTCTCGTCTGTTACAGTAACATGGCAGCACAACACCACATCTCTCGTCTGTTACAGTAACATGTCAGCACAATACCACATCTCTCATCTGTTACAGTAACATGGCAGCACAATACCACATCTCTCATCTGTTACAGTAACTTGGCAGCACAATACCACATCACTCATCTGTTACAGTAACATGGCAGCACAATACTACATGACTCATCTGTTACAGTAAGATGGCAGTATAATACCACATCTCTCATCTGTTACAGTAACATGGCAGCACAATACCACATCACTCATCTGTTACAGTAACATGGCAGCACAATACCACATCACTCATCTGTTACAGTAACATGGCAGCACAATACCACATTACTCATCTGTTACAGTAACATTGCAGCACAATACCACATCTCTCATCTGTTACAGTGACATGGCAGCACAATACCACATTACTCATCTGTTTCAGTAACATGGCAGCACAATACCACATCACTCATCTGTTACAGTAACATGGCAGCACAATACCACATTACTCATCTGTTACAGTAACATGGCAGCACAATACCACATCTATCATCTGCTACAGTAACATGCAGCACAATACCACTTTACTCATCTGTTACAGTAACATGGCAGCAGAATACCACATCACTCATCTGTTACAGTAACATGGCAGCACAATACCACATCTCTCATCTGTTACAGTAACATGGCAGCACAATACCACATTACTCCTCTGTTACAGTAACATGGCAGCACAATACCACATCTCTCATCTGTTACAGTAACATGGCAGCACAATACCACATCTCTCATCTGTTACAGTAACATGGCAGCACAATACCACATTACTCGTCTGTTACAGTAACATGGCAGCACAATACACATCTATCATCTGCTACAGTAACATGGCAGCACAATACCACATTACTCATCTGTTACAGTAACATGGCAGCACAATGCCACATCTCTCATCTGTTACAGTAACATGGCAGCACAATACCTCATTACTCATCTGTTACAGTAACATGGCAGCACAATACCACATCTCTCATCTGTTACAGTAACATGGCAGCACAATACCACATCTCTCATCTGTTACAGTAACATGGCAGCACAATACCACATCTCTCATCTGTTACAGTAACATGGCAGCACAATACCACATCTCTCATCTATTACAGTAACATGGCTGCATAAATACCCCATCTGTCATCTGTTACAGTATCATGGCAGCACAATACCGCATCTCTCATCTGTTACAGTAACATGGCAGCAAAATACCGCATCTCTCAATCTGTTACAGTAACATGGCAGCACAGTACCGCATCTCTCATCTGTTACAGTAAAATGGCAGCACGACACCACATCTCTCATCTGTTACAGTAACATGGCAGCACAACACCACTTCACTCATCTGTTACAGTAACACGGCAGCACAATACCACATGACTCATCTGTTACAGTAACATGGCAGCACAATACCACATGACTCATCTGTTACTGTAACATGGCAGCACAACACCACATCTCTCATCTGTTACAGTAACATGGCAGCACAATACCAACATCACTCATCTGTTACAGTAACATGGCAGCACAATACCGCATCTCTCATCTGTTACAGTAACATGGCGGCACAATACCGCATCTCTCATCTGTTACAGTAACATGGCAGCACAATACCGCATCTCTCATCTGTTACAGTAACATGGCAGCACAATACCGCATCTCACATCTGTTACAGTAACATGGCAGCACAGTACCGCATCTCTCATCTGTTACAGTAAAATGGCGGCACAACACCACATCTCTCATCTGTTACAGTAATATTGCAGCACAATACCACATTACTCATCTGTTAGAGTAACATGGCAGCACAATACCACATCTCTCATCTGTTACAGTAACATGGCAGCACAATACCGCATCTTTCATCTGTTACAGTAACATGGCAGCACAATACCGCATCTCTCATCTGTTACAGTAACATGGCAGCACAGTACCACATCTCTCATCTGTTACAGTAAAATGGCAGAACAACACCACATCTCTCATCTGTTACAGTAACATTGCAGCACAACACCACCTAACTCATCTGTTACAGTAACATGGCAGCACAATACCACATGACTCATCTGTTACAGTAACATGGCAGCACAATACCACATTACTCATCTTTTACTGTAACATGGCAGCACAATACCACATCTCTCATCTGTTACAGTAACATGGCAGCACAACACCACATCTCTCATCTGTTACGGTAACATGGCAGCACAACACCACATCTCTCGTCTGTTACAGTAACATGTCAGCACAATACCACATCTCTCATCTGTTACAGTAACATGGCAGCACAATACCACATCTCTCATCTGTTACAGTAACTTGGCAGCACAATACCACATCACTCATCTGTTACAGTAACATGGCAGCACAATACTACATGACTCATCTGTTACAGTAAGATGGCAGCATAATACCACATCTCTCATCTGTTACAGTAACATGGCAGCACAACACCACATCACTCATCTGTTACAGTAACATGGCAGCACAATACCACATCACTCATCTGTTACAGTAACATGGCAGCACAATACCACATTACTCATCCGTTACAGTAACATTGCAGCACAATACCACATCTCTCATCTGTTACAGTGACATGGCAGCACAATACCACATTACTCATCTGTTTCAGTAACATGGCAGCACAATACCACATCACTCATCTGTTACAGTAACATGGCAGCACAATACCACATTACTCATCTGTTACAGTAACATGGCAGCACAATACCACATCTATCATCTGCTACAGTAACATGGCAGCACAATACCACTTTACTCATCTGTTACAGTAACATGGCAGCAGAATACCACATCAGTTATCTGTTACAGTAACATGGCAGCACAATACCTCATTACTCATCAGTTACAGTAACATGGCAGCACAATACCACATTACTCCTCTGTTACAGTAACATGGCAGCACAATACCACATCTCTCATCTGTTACAGTAACATGGCAGCACAATACCACATCTCTCATCTGTTACAGTAACATGGCAGCACAATACCACATTACTCATCTGTTACAGTAACATGGCAGCACAATACCACATATATCATCTGCTACAGTAACATGGCAGCACAATACCACATTACTCATCTGTTACAGTAACATGGCAGCACAATGCCACATCACTCATCTGTTACAGTAACATGGCAGCACAATAACTCATTACTCATCAGTTACAGTAACATGTCAGCACAATACCACATCTCTCATCTGTTACAGTAACATGGCAGCACAATACCACATCTCTCATCTGTTACAGTAACATGGCAGCACAATACCACATCTCTCATCTGTTACAGTAACATGGCAGCACAATACCACATCTCTCATCTATTACAGTAACATGGCTGCATAATACGCCATCTGTCATCTGTTACAGTATCATGGCAGCACAATACCGCATCTCTCATCTGTTACAGTAACATGGCAGCACAATACCGCATCTCTCATCTGTTACAGTAACATGGCAGCACAGTACCGCATCTCTCATCTGTTACAGTAAAATGGCAGCACAACACCACATCTCTCATCTGTTACAGTAACATGGCAGCACAACACCACTTCACTCATCTGTTACAGTAACACGGCAGCACAATACCACATGACTCATCTGTTACAGTAACATGGCAGCACAATACCACATGACTCATCTGTTTCTGTAACATGGCAGCACAACACCACATCTCTCATCTGTTACAGTAACATGGCAGCACAATACCACATCACTCATCTGTTACAGTAACATGCAGCACAATACCGCATCTCTCATCAGTTACAGTAACATGGCGGGACAATACCGCATCTCTCATCTGTTACAGTAACATGGCAGCACAATACCGCATCTCTCATCTGTTACAGTAACATGGCAGCACAGTACCGCATCTCTCATCTGTTACAGTAAAATGGCAGCACAACACCACATCTCTCATCTGTTACAGTAATATTGCAGCACAATACCACATTACTCATCTGTTACAGTAACATGGCAGCACAATACCACATCTCTCATCTGTTACAGTAACATGGCAGCACAATACCGCATCTTTCATCTGTTACAGTAACATGGCAGCACAATACCGCATCTCTCATCTGTTACAGTAACATGGCAGCACAGTACCACATCTCTCATCTGTTACAGTAAAATGGCAGCACAACACAACATCTCTCATCTGTTACAGTAACATTGCAGCACAACACCACTTAACTCATCTGTTACAGTAACATGGCAGCACAATACCACATTACTCCTCTGTTACAGTAACATGGCAGCACAATACCACATGACTCATCTGTTACAGTAACATGGCAGCACAATACCACATTACTCATCTGTTACTGTAACATGGCAGCACAATACCACATCTCTCATCTGTTACAGTAACATGGCAGCACAACACCACATCTCTCATCTGTTACAGTAACATGGCAGCACAACACCACATCTCTCGTCTGTTACAGTAACATGTCAGCACAATACCACATCTCTCATCTGTTACAGTAACATGGCAGCACAATACCACATCTCTCATCTGTTACAGTAACTTGGCAGCACAATACCACATCACTCATCTGTTACAGTAACATGGCAGCACAATACTACATGACTCATCTGTTACAGTAAGATGGCAGCATAATACCTCATTACTCATCCGTTACAGTAACATTGCAGCACAATACCACATCTCTCATCTGTTACAGTGACATGGCAGCACAATACCACATTACTCATCTGTTTCAGTAACATGGCAGCACAATACCACATCACTCATCTGTTACAGTAACATGGCAGCACAATACCACATTACTCATCTGTTTCAGTAACATGGCAGCACAATACCACATTACTCATCTGTTTCAGTAACATGGCAGCACAATACCTCATTACTCATCAGTTAAAGTAACATGGCAGCACAATACCACATTACTCCTCTGTTACAGTAACATGGCAGCACAATACCACATCTCTCATCTGTTACAGTAACATGGCAGCACAATACCACATCTCTCATCTGTTACAGTAACAGGGCAGCACAATACCACATTACTCATCTGTTACAGTAACATGGCAGCACAATACCACATCTATCATCTGCTACAGTAACATGGCAGCACAATACCACATTACTCATCTGTTACAGTAACATGGCAGCACAATGCCACATCACTCATCTGTTACAGTAACATGGCAGCACAATACCTCATTACTCATCAGTTACAGTAACATGGCAGCACAATACCACATTACTCATCTGTTACAGTAACATGGCAGCATAATACCTCATTACTCATCAGTTACAGTAACATGGCAGCACAATACCGCATCTCTCATCTGTTACAGTAACATGGCAGCACAATACCGCATCTCTCATCTGTTACAGTAACATGGCAGCACAATACCTCATTACTCATCAGTTACAGTAACATGGCAGCACAATACCACATCTCTCATCTGTTACAGTAACATGGCAGCACAATACCACATCTCTCATCTGTTACAGTAACATGGCAGCACAATACCACATCTCTCATCTGTTACAGTAACATGGCTGCATAATACCCCATCTGTCATCTGTTACAGTATCATGGCAGCACAATACCACATCTCTTATCTGTTACAGTAACATGGCAGCATAATACCTCATTACTCATCAGTTACAGTAACATGGCAGCACAATACCACATTACTCATCTGTTACAGTAACATGGCAGCATAATACCTCATTACTCATCAGTTACAGTAACATGGCAGCACAATACCGCTCTCTCATCTGTTACAGTAACATGGCAGCACAATACCGCATCTCTCATCTGTTACAGTAACATGGCAGCACAATATCTCATTACTCATCAGTTACAGTAACATGGCAGCACAATACCACATCACTCATCTGTTACAGTAACATGGCAGCACAATACCACATCTCTCATCTGTTACAGTAACATGGCAGCACAATACCACATCTCTCATCTATTACAGAAACATGGCTGCATAATACCCCATCTGTCATCTGTTACAGTATCATGCAGCACAATACCACATCTCTTATCTGTTACAGTAACATGGCAGCATAATACCCCATCTTTCATCTGTTACAGTAACATGGCAGCATAATACCCCATCTGTCATCTGTTACAGTAACATGGCAGCACAATACCACATCTCTCATCTGTTACAGTAACATGGCAGCACAATACCACATCTCTCATCTGTTACAGTAACATGGCGGCACAATACCACATCTCTCATCTGTTACAGTAACATGGCAGCACAATACCACATCTCTCATCTGTTACAGTAACATGGCAGCACAATACCACATCACTCATCTGTTACAGTAACATGGCAGCACAATACCACATTACTCATCTGTTACAGTAAAATGGCAGCACAATACCACATCTATCATCTGCTACAGTAACATGGCAGCACAATACCACTTTACTCATCTGTTACAGTAACATGGCAGCAGAATACCACATCAGTTATCTGTTACAGTAACATGGCAGCACAATACCTCATTACTCATCAGTTACAGTAACATGGCAGCACAATACCACATTACTCCTCTGTTACAGTAACATGGCAGCACAATACCACATCTCTCATCTGTTACAGTAACATGGCAACACAATACCACATCTCTCATCAGTTACAGTAACATGGCAGCACAATACCACATTACTCATCTGTTACAGTAACATGGCAGCACAATACCACATCTATCATCTGCTACAGTAACATGGCAGCACAATACCACATTACTCATCTGTTACAGTAACATGGCAGCACAATGCCACATCACTCATCTGTTACAGTAACATGGCAGCACAATAACTCATTACTCATCAGTTACAGTAACATGGCAGCACAATACCACATCTCTCATCTGTTACAGTAACATGGCAGCACAATACCACATCTCTCATCTGTTACAGTAACATGGCAGCACAATACCACATCTCTCATCTGTTACAGTAACATGGCAGCACAATACCACATCTCTCATCTATTACAGTAACATGGCTGCATAATACCCCATCTGTCATCTGTTACAGTATCATGGCAGCACAATACCGCATCTCTCATCTGTTACAGTAACATGGCAGCACAATACCGCATCTCTCATCTGTTACAGTAACATGGCAGCACAGAACCGCATCTCTCATCTGTTACAGTAAAATGGCAGCACAACACCACATCTCTCATCTGTTACAGTAACATGGCAGCACAACACCACTTCACTCATCTGTTACAGTAACACGGCAGCACAATACCACATGACTCATCTGTTACAGTAACATGCAGCACAATACCACATGACTCATCTGTTTCTGTAACATGGCAGCACAACACCACATCTCTCATCTGTTACAGTAACATGGCAGCACAATACCACATCACTCATCTGTTACAGTAACATGGCAGCACAATACCGCATCTCTCATCTGTTACAGTAACATGGCGGCACAATACCGCATCTCTCATCTGTTACAGTAACATGGCAGCACAATACCGCATCTCTCATCTGTTACAGTAACATGGCAGCACAATACCGCATCTCTCATCTGTTACAGTAACATGGCAGCACAGTACCGCATCTCTCATCTGTTACAGTAAAATGGCAGCACAACACCACATCTCTCATCTGTTACAGTAATATTGCAGCACAATACCACATTACTCATCTGTTACAGTAACATGGCAGCACAATACCACATCTCTCATCTGTTACAGTAACATGGCAGCACAATACCGCATCTTTCATCTGTT
Source organism: Taudactylus pleione (assembly GCA_031769625.1). Classification (NCBI taxonomy): domain Eukaryota; kingdom Metazoa; phylum Chordata; class Amphibia; order Anura; family Myobatrachidae; genus Taudactylus; species Taudactylus pleione. The sequence continues at coordinate 459,323 of JAUIMM010001769.1, read as the reverse complement.
ACAGTAACATGGCAGCACAATACCGCATCTCTCATCTGTTACAGTAACATGGCAGCACAGTACCACATCTCTCATCTGTTACAGTAAAATGGCAGCACAACACCACATCTCTCATCTGTTACAGTAACATTGCAGCACAACACCACTTAACTCATCTGTTACAGTAACATGGCAGCACAATACCACATGACTCATCTGTTACAGTAACATGGCAGCACAATACCACATTACTCATCTGTTACTGTAACATGGCAGCACAATACCACATCTCTCATCTGTTACAGTAACATGGCAGCACAACACCACATCTCTCATCTGTTACAGTAACATGGCAGCACAACACCACATCTCTCGTCTGTTACAGTAACATGTCAGCACGAATACCACATCTCTCATCTGTTACAGTAACATGGCAGCACAATACCACATCTCTCATCTGTTACAGTAACATGGCAGCACAATACCACATCTCTCATCTATTACAGTCACATGGCTGCATAATACCCCATCTGTCATCTGTTACAGTATCATGGCAGCACAATACCGCATCTCTCATCTGTTACAGTAACATGGCAGCACAATACCGGCATCTCTCATCTGTTACAGTAACATGGCAGCACAGTACCGCATCTCTCATCTGTTACAGTAAAATGGCAGCACGACACCACATCTCTCATCTGTTACAGTAACCATGGCAGCACAACACCACTTCACTCATCTGTTACAGTAACACGGCAGCACAATACCACATGACTCATCTGTTACAGTAACATGGCAGCACAATACCACATGACTCATCTGTTACTGTAACATGGCAGCACAACACCACATCTCTCATCTGTTACAGTAACATGGCAGCACCAATACCACATCACTCATCTGTTACAGTAACATGGCAGCACAATACCGCATCTCTCATCTGTTACAGTACATGGCGGCACAATACCGCATCTCTCATCTGTTACAGTAACATGGCAGCACAATACCGCATCTCTCATCTGTTACAGTAACATGGCAGCACAATACCGCATCTCTCATCTGTTACAGTAACATGGCAGCACAGTACCGCATCTCTCATCTGTTACAGTAAAATGGCAGCACAACACCACATCTCTCATCTGTTACAGTAATATTGCAGCACAATACCACATTACTCATCTGTTAGAGTAACATGGCAGCACAATACCACATCTCTCATCTGTTACAGTAACATGGCAGCACAATACCGCATCTTTCATCTGTTACAGTAACATGGCAGCACAATACCGCATCTCTCATCTGTTACAGTAACATGGCAGCACAGTACCACATCTCTCATCTGTTACAGTAAAATGGCAGCACAACACCACATCTCTCATCTGTTACAGTAACATTGCAGCACAACACCACTTAACTCATCTGTTACAGTAACATGGCAGCACAATACCACATGACTCATCTGTTACAGTAACATGGCAGCACAATACCACATTACTCATCTTTTACTGTAACATGGCAGCACAATACCACATCTCTCATCTGTTACAGTAACATGGCAGCACAACACCACATCTCTCATCTGTTACAGTAACATGGCAGCACAACACCACATCTCTCGTCTGTTACAGTAACATGTCAGCACAATACCACATCTCTCATCTGTTACAGTAACATGGCAGCACAATACCACATCTCTCATCTGTTACAGTAACTTGGCAGCACAATACCACATCACTCATCTGTTACAGTAACATGGCAGCACAATACTACATGACTCATCTGTTACAGTAAGATGGCAGCATAATACCACATCTCTCATCTGTTACAGTAACATGGCAGCACAACACCACATCACTCATCTGTTACAGTAACATGGCAGCACAATACCACATCACTCATCTGTTACAGTAACATGGCAGCACAATACCACATTACTCATCCGTTACAGTAACATTGCAGCACAATACCACATCTCTCATCTGTTACAGTGACATGGCAGCACAATACCACATTACTCATCTGTTTCAGTAACATGGCAGCACAATACCACATCACTCATCTGTTACAGTAACATGGCAGCACAATACCACATTACTCATCTGTTACAGTAACATGGCAGCACAATACCACATCTATCATCTGCTACAGTAACATGGCAGCACAATACCACTTTACTCATCTGTTACAGTAACATGGCAGCAGAATACCACATCAGTTATCTGTTACAGTAACATGGCAGCACAATACCTCATTACTCATCAGTTACAGTAACATGGCAGCACAATACCACATTACTCCTCTGTTACAGTAACATGCAGCACAATACCACATCTCTCATCTGTTACAGTAACATGGCAGCACAATACCACATCTCTCATCTGTTACAGTAACATGGCAGCACAATACCACATTACTCATCTGTTACAGTAACATGGCAGCACAATACCACATCTATCATCTGCTACAGTAACATGGCAGCACAATACCACATTACTCATCTGTTACAGTAACATGGCAGCACAATGCCACATCACTCATCTGTTACAGTAACATGGCAGCACAATAACTCATTACTCATCAGTTACAGTAACATGGCAGCACAATACCACATCTCTCATCTGTTACAGTAACATGGCAGCACAATACCACATCTCTCATCTGTTACAGTAACATGGCAGCACAATACCACATCTCTCATCTGTTACAGTAACATGGCAGCACAATACCACATTACTCATCTATTACAGTAACATGGCTGCATAATACGCCATCTGTCATCTGTTACAGTATCATGGCAGCACAATACCGCATCTCTCATCTGTTACAGTAACATGGCAGCACAATACCGCATCTCTCATCTGTTACAGTAACATGGCAGCACAGTACCGCATCTCTCATCTGTTACAGTAAAATGGCAGCACAACACCACATCTCTCATCTGTTACAGTAACATGGCAGCACAACACCACTTCACTCATCTGTTACAGTAACACGGCAGCACAATACCACATGACTCATCTGTTACAGTAACATGGCAGCACAATACCACATGACTCATCTGTTTCTGTAACATGGCAGCACAACACCACATCTCTCATCTGTTACAGTAACATGGCAGCACAATACCACATCACTCATCTGTTACAGTAACATGGCAGCACAATACCGCATCTCTCATCTGTTACAGTAACATGGCGGCACAATACCGCATCTCTCATCTGTTACAGTAACATGGCAGCACAATACCGCATCTCTCATCTGTTACAGTAACATGGCAGCACAATACCGCATCTCTCATCTGTTACAGTAACATGGCAGCACAGTACCGCATCTCTCATCTGTTACAGTAAAATGGCAGCACAACACCACATCTCTCATCTGTTACAGTAATATTGCAGCACAATACCACATTACTCATCTGTTACAGTAACATGGCAGCACAATACCACATCTCTCATCTGTTACAGTAACATGGCAGCACAATACCGCATCTTTCATCTGTTACAGTAACATGGCAGCACAATACCGCATCTCTCATCTGTTACAGTAACATGGCAGCACAGTACCACATCTCTCATCTGTTACAGTAAAATGGCAGCACAACACCACATCTCTCATCTGTTACAGTAACATTGCAGCACAACACCACTTAACTCATCTGTTACAGTAACATGGCAGCACAATACCACATGACTCATCTGTTACAGTAACATGGCAGCACAATACCACATTACTCATCTGTTACTGTAACATGGCAGCACAATACCACATCTCTCATCTGTTACAGTAACATGGCAGCACAACACCACATCTCTCATCTGTTACAGTAACATGGCAGCACAACACCACATCTCTCGTCTGTTACAGTAACATGTCAGCACAATACCACATCTCTCATCTGTTACAGTAACATGGCAGCACAATACCACATCTCTCATCTGTTACAGTAACTTGGCAGCACAATACCACATCACTCATCTGTTACAGTAACATGGCAGCACAATACTACATGACTCATCTGTTACAGTAAGATGGCAGCATAATACCTCATTACTCATCCGTTACAGTAACATTGCAGCACAATACCACATCTCTCATCTGTTACAGTGACATGGCAGCACAATACCACATTACTCATCTGTTTCAGTAACATGGCAGCACAATACCACATCACTCATCTGTTACAGTAACATGGCAGCACAATACCACATTACTCCTCTGTTTCAGTAACATGGCAGCACAATACCACATTACTCATCTGTTTCAGTAACATGGCAGCACAATACCTCATTACTCATCAGTTAAAGTAACATGGCAGCACAATACCACATTACTCCTCTGTTACAGTAACATGGCAGCACAATACCACATCTCTCATCTGTTACAGTAACATGGCAGCACAATACCACATCTCTCATCTGTTACAGTAACAGGGCAGCACAATACCACATTACTCATCTGTTACAGTAACATGGCAGCACAATACCACATCTATCATCTGCTACAGTAACATGGCAGCACAATACCACAATACTCATCTGTTACAGTAACATGGCAGCACAATGCCACATCACTCATCTGTTACAGTAACATGGCAGCACAATACCTCATTACTCATCAGTTACAGTAACATGGCAGCACAATACCACATTACTCATCTGTTACAGTAACATGGCAGCATAATACCTCATTACTCATCAGTTACAGTAACATGGCAGCACAATACCGCATCTCTCATCTGTTACAGTAACATGGCAGCACAATACCGCATCTCTCATCTGTTACAGTAACATGGCAGCACAATACCTCATTACTCATCAGTTACAGTAACATGGCAGCACAATACCACATCTCTCATCTGTTACAGTAACATGGCAGCACAATACCACATCTCTCATCTGTTACAGTAACATGGCAGCACAATACCACATCTCTCATCTATTACAGTAACATGGCTGCATAATACCCCATCTGTCATCTGTTACAGTATCATGGCAGCACAATACCACATCTCTTATCTGTTACAGTAACATGGCAGCATAATACCTCATTACTCATCAGTTACAGTAAAATGGCAGCACAATACCACATTACTCATCTGTTACAGTAACATGGCAGCATAATACCTCATTACTCATCAGTTACTGTAACATGGCAGCACAATACCGCATCTCTCATCTGTTACAGTAACATGGCAGCACAATACCGCATCTCTCATCTGTTACAGTAACATGGCAGCACAATATCTCATTACTCATCAGTTACAGTAACATGGCAGCACAATACCACATCACTCATCTGTTACAGTAACATGGCAGCACAATACCACATCTCTCATCTGTTACAGTAACATGGCAGCACAATACCACATCTCTCATCTATTACAGAAACATGGCTGCATAATACCCCATCTGTCATCTGTTACAGTATCATGGCAGCACAATACCACATCTCTTATCTGTTACAGTAACATGGCAGCATAATACCCCATCTTTCATCTGTTACAGTAACATGGCAGCATAATACCCCATCTGTCATCTGTTACAGTAACATGGCAGCACAATACCACATCTCTCATCTGTTACAGTAACATGGCAGCACAATACCACATCTCTCATCTGTTACAGTAACATGGCGGCACAATACCACATCTCTCATCTGTTACAGTAACATGGCAGCACAATACCACATCTATCATCTGCTACAGTAACTTGGCAGCACAATACCACTTTACTCATCTGTTACAGTAACATGGCAGCAGAATACCACATCAGTTATCTGTTACAGTAACATGGCAGCACAATACCTCATTACTCATCAGTTACAGTAACATGGCAGCACAATACCACATTACTCCTCTGTTACAGTAACATGGCAGCACAATACCACATCTCTCATCTGTTACAGTAACATGGCAGCACAATACCACATCTCTCATCTGTTACAGTAACATGGCAGCACAATACCACATTACTCATCTGTTACAGTAACATGGCAGCACAATACCACATCTATCATCTGCTACAGTAACATGGCAGCACAATACCACATTACTCATCTGTTACAGTAACATGGCAGCACAATGCCACATCACTCATCTGTTACAGTAACATGGCAGCACAATAACTCATTACTCATCAGTTACAGTAACATGGCAGCACAATACCACATCTCTCATCTGTTACAGTAACATGGCAGCACAATACCACATCTCTCATCTGTTACAGTAACATGGCAGCACAATACCACATCTCTCATCTGTTACAGTAACATGGCAGCACAATACCACATCTCTCATCTATTACAGTAACATGGCTGCATAATACCCCATCTGTCATCTGTTACAGTATCATGGCAGCACAATACCGCATCTCTCATCTGTTACAGTAACATGGCAGCACAATACCGCATCTCTCATCTGTTACAGTAACATGGCAGCACAGTACCGCATCTCTCATCTGTTACAGTAAAATGGCAGCACAACACCACATCTCTCATCTGTTACAGTAACATGGCAGCACAATACCACATCTCTCATCTGTTACAGTAACACGGCAGCACAATACCACATGACTCATCTGTTACAGTAACATGGCAGCACAATACCACATGACTCATCTGTTTCTGTAACATGGCAGCACAACACCACATCTCTCATCTGTTACAGTAACATGGCAGCACAATACCACATCACTCATCTGTTACAGTAACATGGCAGCACAATACCGCATCTCTCATCTGTTACAGTAACATGGCGGCACAATACCGCATCTCTCATCTGTTACAGTAACATGGCAGCACAATACCGCATCTCTCATCTGTTACAGTAACATGGCAGCACAATACCGCATCTCTCATCTGTTACAGTAACATGGCAGCACAGTACCGCATCTCTCATCTGTTACAGTAAAATGGCAGCACAACACCACATCTCTCATCTGTTACAGTAATATTGCAGCACAATACCACATTACTCATCTGTTACAGTAACATGGCAGCACAATACCACATCTCTCATCTGTTACAGTAACATGGCAGCACAATACCGCATCTTTCATCTGTTACAGTAACATGGCAGCACAATACCGCATCTCTCATCTGTTACAGTAACATGGCAGCACAGTACCACATCTCTCATCTGTTACAGTAAAATGGCAGCACAACACCACATCTCTCATCTGTTACAGTAACATTGCAGCACAACACCACTTAACTCATCTGTTACAGTAACATGGCAGCACAATACTACATGACTCATCTGTTACAGTAACATGGCAGCACAATACCACATTACTCATCTGTTACTGTAACATGGCAGCACAATACCACATCTCTCATCTGTTACAGTAACATGGCAGCACAACACCACATCTCTCATCTGTTACAGTAACATGGCAGCACAACACCACATCTCTCGTCTGTTACAGTAACATGTCAGCACAATACCACATCTCTCATCTGTTACAGTAACATGGCAGCACAATACCACATCTCTCATCTGTTACAGTAACTTGGCAGCACAATACCACATCACTCATCTGTTACAGTAACATGGCAGCACAATACTACATGACTCATCTGTTACAGTAAGATGGCAGCATAATACCTCATTACTCATCCGTTACAGTAACATTGCAGCACAATACCACATCTCTCATCTGTTACAGTGACATGGCAGCACAATACCACATTACTCATCTGTTTCAGTAACATGGCAGCACAATACCACATCACTCATCTGTTACAGTAACATGGCAGCACAATACCACATTACTCATCTGTTACAGTAACGTGGCAGCACAATACCACATCTATCATCTGCTACAGTAACATGGCAGCACAATACCACTTAACTCATCTGTTACAGTAACATGGCAGCAGAATACCACATCAGTTATCTGTTACAGTAACATGGCAGCACAATACCTCATTACTCATCAGTTACAGTAACATGGCAGCACAATACCACATTACTCCTCTGTTACAGTAACATGGCAGCACTATACCACATCTCTCATCTGTTACAGTAACATGGCAGCACAATACCACATCTCTCATCTGTTACAGTAACATGGCAGCACAATACCACATTACTCATCTGTTACAGTAACATGGCAGCACAATACCACATCTATCATCTGCTACAGTAACATGGCAGCGCAATACCACATTACTCATCTGTTACAGTAACATGGCAGCACAATGCCACATCACTCATCTGTTACAGTAACATGGCAGCACAATACCTCATTACTCATCAGTTACAGTAACATGGCAGCACAATACCACATTACTCATCTGTTACAGTAACATGGCAGCACAATACCACATCTCTCATCTGTTACAGTAACATGGCAGCACAATACCACATCTCTCATCTGTTACAGTAACATGGCAGCACAATACCACATCTCTCATCTGTTACAGTAACATGGCAGCACAATACCACATCTCTCATCTATTACAGTAACATGGCTGCACAATACCCCATCTGTCATCTGTTACAGTATCATGGCAGCACAATACCACATCTCTTATCTGTTACAGTAACATGGCAGCATAATACCTCATTACTCATCAGTTACAGTAACATGGCAGCACAATACCACATTACTCATCTGTTACAGTAACATGGCAGCATAATACCTCATTACTCATCAGTTACAGTAACATGGCAGCACAATACCGCATCTCTCATCTGTTACAGTAACATGGCAGCACAATACCGCATCTCTCATCTGTTACAGTAACATGGCAGCACAATACCTCATTACTCATCAGTTACAGTAACATGGCAGCACAATACCACATCACTCATCTGTTACAGTAACATGGCAGCACAATACCACATCTCTCATCTGTTACAGTAACATAGCAGCACAATACCACATCTCTCATCTATTACAGAAACATGGCTGCATAATACCCCATCTGTCATCTGTTACAGTATCATGGCAGCACAATACCACATCTCTTATCTGTTACAGTAACATGGCAGCATAATACCCCATCTTTCATCTGTTACAGTAACATGGCAGCATAATACCCCATCTGTCATCTGTTACAGTAACATGGCAGCACAATACCACATCTCTCATCTGTTACAGTAACATGGCAGCACAATACCACATCTCTCATCTGTTACAGTAACATGGCGGCACAATACCACATCTCTCATCTGTTACAGTAACATGGCAGCACAATACCACATCTCTCATCTGTTACAGTAACATGGCAGCACAATACCACATCTCTCATCTATAACAGTAACATGGCAGCATAATACCCCATCTCTCATCTGTTACAGTAACATGGCAGCACAATACCACATTACTCATCTGTTACAGTAACATGGCAGCACAATACCACATCTCTCATCTGTTACAGTAACATGGCAGCACAATACCGTATCTCTCATCTGTTACAGTAACATGGCAGCACAATACCGCATCTCTCATCTGTTACAGTAACATGGCAGCACAGTACCGCATCTCTCATCTGTTACAGTAAAATGGCAGCACAACACCACATCTCTCATCTGTTACAGTAACATGGCAGCACAACACCACTTCACTCATCTGTTACAGTAACACGGCAGCACAATACCACATGACTCATCTGTTACAGTAACATGGCAGCACAATACCACATTACTCATCTGTTACTGTAACATGGCAGCACAACACCACATCTCTCATCTGTTACAGTAACATGGCAGCACAATACCACATCACTCATCTGTTACAGTAACATGGCAGCACAATACCGCATCACTCATCTGTTACAGTAACATGGCGGCACAATACCGCATCTCTCATCTATTACAGTAACATGGCAGCACAATACCGCATCTCTCATCTGTTACAGTAACATGGCAGCACAATACCGCATCTCTCTTCTGTTACAGTAACATGGCAGCACAGTACCGCATCTCTCATCTGTTACAGTAAAATGGCAGCACAACACCACATCTCTCATCTGTTACAGTAACATTGCAGCACAATACCACATTACTCATCTGTTACAGTAACATGGCAGCACAATACCACATCTCTCATCTGTTACAGTAACATGGCAGCACAATACCGCATCTTTCATCTGTTACAGTAACATGGCAGCACAATACCGCATCTCTCATCTGTTACAGTAACATGGCAGCACAGTACCGCATCTCTCATCTGTTACAGTAAAATGGCAGCACAACACCACATCTCTCATCTGTTACAGTAACATTGCAGCACAACACCACTTCACTCATCTGTTACAGTAACACGGCAGCACAATACCACATGACTCATCTGTTACAGTAACATGGCAGCACAATACCACATTACTCATCTGTTACTGTAACATGGCAGCACAACACCACATCTCTCATCTGTTACAGTAACATGGCAGCACAACACCACATCTCTCATCTGTTACAGTAACATGGCAGCACAACACCACATCTCTCGTCTGTTACAGTAACATGTCAGCACCATACCACATCTCTCATCTGTTACAGTAACATGGCAGCACAATACCACATCTCTCATCTGTTACAGTAACTTGGCAGCACAATACCACATCTCTCATCTGTTACAGTAACACGGCAGCACAATACCACATGACTCATCTGTTACAGTAACATGGCAGCACAATACCACATGACTCATCTGTTTCTGTAACATGGCAGCACAACACCACATCTCTCATCTGTTACAGTAACATGGCAGCACAATACCACATCACTCATCTGTTACAGTAACATGGCAGCACAATACCGCATCTCTCATCTGTTACAGTAACATGGCGGCACAATACCGCATCTCTCATCTGTTACAGTAACATGGCAGCACAATACCGCATCTCTCATCTGTTACAGTAACATGGCAGCACAATACCGCATCTCTCATCTGTTACAGTAACATGGCAGCACAGTACCGCATCTCTCATCTGTTACAGTAAAATGGCAGCACAACACCACATCTCTCATCTGTTACAGTAATATTGCAGCACAATACCACATTACTCATCTGTTACAGTAACATGGCAGCACAATACCACATCTCTCATCTGTTACAGTAACATGGCAGCACAATACCGCATCTTTCATCTGTTACAGTAACATGGCAGCACAATACCGCATCTCTCATCTGTTACAGTAACATGGCAGCACAGTACCACATCTCTCATCTGTTACAGTAAAATGGCAGCACAACACCACATCTCTCATCTGTTACAGTAACATTGCAGCACAACACCACTTAACTCATCTGTTACAGTAACATGGCAGCACAATACTACATGACTCATCTGTTACAGTAACATGGCAGCACAATACCACATTACTCATCTGTTACTGTAACATGGCAGCACAATACCACATCTCTCATCTGTTACAGTAACATGGCAGCACAACACCACATCTCTCATCTGTTACAGTAACATGGCAGCACAACACCACATCTCTCGTCTGTTACAGTAACATGTCAGCACAATACCACATCTCTCATCTGTTACAGTAACATGGCAGCACAATACCACATCTCTCATCTGTTACAGTAACTTGGCAGCACAATACCACATCACTCATCTGTTACAGTAACATGGCAGCACAATACTACATGACTCATCTGTTACAGTAAGATGGCAGCATAATACCTCATTACTCATCCGTTACAGTAACATTGCAGCACAATACCACATCTCTCATCTGTTACAGTGACATGGCAGCACAATACCACATTACTCATCTGTTTCAGTAACATGGCAGCACAATACCACATCACTCATCTGTTACAGTAACATGGCAGCACAATACCACATTACTCATCTGTTACAGTAACGTGGCAGCACAATACCACATCTATCATCTGCTACAGTAACATGGCAGCACAATACCACTTAACTCATCTGTTACAGTAACATGGCAGCAGAATACCACATCAGTTATCTGTTACAGTAACATGGCAGCACAATACCTCATTACTCATCAGTTACAGTAACATGGCAGCACAATACCACATTACTCCTCTGTTACAGTAACATGGCAGCACTATACCACATCTCTCATCTGTTACAGTAACATGGCAGCACAATACCACATCTCTCATCTGTTACAGTAACATGGCAGCACAATACCACATTACTCATCTGTTACAGTAACATGGCAGCACAATACCACATCTATCATCTGCTACAGTAACATGGCAGCGCAATACCACATTACTCATCTGTTACAGTAACATGGCAGCACAATGCCACATCACTCATCTGTTACAGTAACATGGCAGCACAATACCTCATTACTCATCAGTTACAGTAACATGGCAGCACAATACCACATTACTCATCTGTTACAGTAACATGGCAGCACAATACCACATCTCTCATCTGTTACAGTAACATGGCAGCACAATACCACATCTCTCATCTGTTACAGTAACATGGCAGCACAATACCACATCTCTCATCTGTTACAGTAACATGGCAGCACAATACCACATCTCTCATCTATTACAGTAACATGGCTGCACAATACCCCATCTGTCATCTGTTACAGTATCATGGCAGCACAATACCACATCTCTTATCTGTTACAGTAACATGGCAGCATAATACCTCATTACTCATCAGTTACAGTAACATGGCAGCACAATACCACATTACTCATCTGTTACAGTAACATGGCAGCATAATACCTCATTACTCATCAGTTACAGTAACATGGCAGCACAATACCGCATCTCTCATCTGTTACAGTAACATGGCAGCACAATACCGCATCTCTCATCTGTTACAGTAACATGGCAGCACAATACCTCATTACTCATCAGTTACAGTAACATGGCAGCACAATACCACATCACTCATCTGTTACAGTAACATGGCAGCACAATACCACATCTCTCATCTGTTACAGTAACATAGCAGCACAATACCACATCTCTCATCTATTACAGAAACATGGCTGCATAATACCCCATCTGTCATCTGTTACAGTATCATGGCAGCACAATACCACATCTCTTATCTGTTACAGTAACATGGCAGCATAATACCCCATCTTTCATCTGTTACAGTAACATGGCAGCATAATACCCCATCTGTCATCTGTTACAGTAACATGGCAGCACAATACCACATCTCTCATCTGTTACAGTAACATGGCAGCACAATACCACATCTCTCATCTGTTACAGTAACATGGCGGCACAATACCACATCTCTCATCTGTTACAGTAACATGGCAGCACAATACCACATCTCTCATCTGTTACAGTAACATGGCAGCACAATACCACATCTCTCATCTATAACAGTAACATGGCAGCATAATACCCCATCTCTCATCTGTTACAGTAACATGGCAGCACAATACCACATTACTCATCTGTTACAGTAACATGGCAGCACAATACCACATCTCTCATCTGTTACAGTAACATGGCAGCACAATACCGTATCTCTCATCTGTTACAGTAACATGGCAGCACAATACCGCATCTCTCATCTGTTACAGTAACATGGCAGCACAGTACCGCATCTCTCATCTGTTACAGTAAAATGGCAGCACAACACCACATCTCTCATCTGTTACAGTAACATGGCAGCACAACACCACTTCACTCATCTGTTACAGTAACACGGCAGCACAATACCACATGACTCATCTGTTACAGTAACATGGCAGCACAATACCACATTACTCATCTGTTACTGTAACATGGCAGCACAACACCACATCTCTCATCTGTTACAGTAACATGGCAGCACAATACCACATCACTCATCTGTTACAGTAACATGGCAGCACAATACCGCATCACTCATCTGTTACAGTAACATGGCGGCACAATACCGCATCTCTCATCTATTACAGTAACATGGCAGCACAATACCGCATCTCTCATCTGTTACAGTAACATGGCAGCACAATACCGCATCTCTCTTCTGTTACAGTAACATGGCAGCACAGTACCGCATCTCTCATCTGTTACAGTAAAATGGCAGCACAACACCACATCTCTCATCTGTTACAGTAACATTGCAGCACAATACCACATTACTCATCTGTTACAGTAACATGGCAGCACAATACCACATCTCTCATCTGTTACAGTAACATGGCAGCACAATACCGCATCTTTCATCTGTTACAGTAACATGGCAGCACAATACCGCATCTCTCATCTGTTACAGTAACATGGCAGCACAGTACCGCATCTCTCATCTGTTACAGTAAAATGGCAGCACAACACCACATCTCTCATCTGTTACAGTAACATTGCAGCACAACACCACTTCACTCATCTGTTACAGTAACACGGCAGCACAATACCACATGACTCATCTGTTACAGTAACATGGCAGCACAATACCACATTACTCATCTGTTACTGTAACATGGCAGCACAACACCACATCTCTCATCTGTTACAGTAACATGGCAGCACAACACCACATCTCTCATCTGTTACAGTAACATGGCAGCACAACACCACATCTCTCGTCTGTTACAGTAACATGTCAGCACCATACCACATCTCTCATCTGTTACAGTAACATGGCAGCACAATACCACATCTCTCATCTGTTACAGTAACTTGGCAGCACAATACCACATCACTCATCTGTTACAGTAACATGGCAGCACAATACTACATGACTCATCTGTTACAGTAAGATGGCAGCATAATACCACATCTCTCATCTGTTACAGTAACATGGCAGCACAATACCACATCACTCATCTGTTACAGTAACATGGCAGCACAATACCACATCACTCATCTGTTACAGTAACATGGCAGCACAATACCACATCTATCATCTGCTACAGTAACATGGCAGCACAATACCACTTTACTCATCTGTTACAGTAACATGGCAGCAGAATACCACATCAGTCATCTGTTACAGTAACATGGCAGCACAATACCTCATTACTCATCAGTTACAGTAACATGGCAGCACAATACCACATTACTCCTCTGTTACAGTAACATGGCAGCACAATACCACATCTCTCATCTGTTACAGTAACATGGCAGCACAATACCACATCTCTCATCAGTTACAGTAACATGGCAGCACAATACCACATTACTCATCTGTTACAGTAACATGGCAGCACAATACCACATCTATCATCTGCTACAGTAACATGGCAGCACAATACCACATTACTCATCTGTTACAGTAACATGGCAGCACAACACCACATCTCTCATCTGTTACAGTAACATGGCAGCACAATACCTCATTACTCATCAGTTACAGTAACATGGCAGCACAATACCACATTACTCATCTGTTACAGTAACATGGCAGCACAATACCGCATCTTTCATCTGTTACAGTAACATGGCAGCACAATACCGCATCTCTCATCTGTTACAGTAACATGGCAGCACAGTACCGCATCTCTCATCTGTTACAGTAAAATGGCAGCACAACACCACATCTCTCATCTGTTACAGTAACATTGCAGCACAACACCACTTCACTCATCTGTTACAGTAACACGGCAGCACAATACCACATGACTCATCTGTTACAGTAACATGGCAGCACAATACCACATTACTCATCTGTTACTGTAACATGGCAGCACAACACCACATCTCTCATCTGTTACAGTAACATGGCAGCACAACACCACATCTCTCATCTGTTACAGTAACATGGCAGCACAACACCACATCTCTCGTCTGTTACAGTAACATGTCAGCACAATACCACATCTCTCATCTGTTACAGTAACATGGCAGCACAATACCACATCTCTCATCTGTTACAGTAACTTGGCAGCACAATACCACATCACTCATCTGTTACAGTAACATGGCAGCACAATACCACATTACTCCTCTGTTACAGTAACATGGCAGCACAATACCACATCTCTCATCTGTTACAGTAACATGGCAGCACAATACCACATCTCTCATCTGTTACAGTAACATGGCAGCACAATACCACATTACTCATCTGTTACAGTAACATGGCAGCACAATACCACATCTATCATCTGCTACAGTAACATGGCAGCACAATACCACATTACTCATCTGTTACAGTAACATGGCAGCACAATGCCACATCACTCATCTGTTACAGTAACATGGCAGCACAATAACTCATTACTCATCAGTTACAGTAACATGGCAGCACAATACCACATCTCTCATCTGTTACAGTAACATGGCAGCACAATACCACATCTCTCATCTGTTACAGTAACATGGCAGCACAATACCACATCTCTCATCTGTTACAGTAACATGGCAGCACAATACCACATTACTCATCTATTACAGTAACATGGCTGCATAATACGCCATCTGTCATCTGTTACAGTATCATGGCAGCACAATACCGCATCTCTCATCTGTTACAGTAACATGGCAGCACAATACCGCATCTCTCATCTGTTACAGTAACATGGCAGCACAGTACCGCATCTCTCATCTGTTACAGTAAAATGGCAGCACAACACCACATCTCTCATCTGTTACAGTAACATGGCAGCACAACACCACTTCACTCATCTGTTACAGTAACACGGCAGCACAATACCACATGACTCATCTGTTACAGTAACATGGCAGCACAATACCACATGACTCATCTGTTTCTGTAACATGGCAGCACAACACCACATCTCTCATCTGTTACAGTAACATGGCAGCACAATACCACATCACTCATCTGTTACAGTAACATGGCAGCACAATACCGCATCTCTCATCTGTTACAGTAACATGGCGGCACAATACCGCATCTCTCATCTGTTACAGTAACATGGCAGCACAATACCGCATCTCTCATCTGTTACAGTAACATGGCAGCACAATACCGCATCTCTCATCTGTTACAGTAACATGGCAGCACAGTACCGCATCTCTCATCTGTTACAGTAAAATGGCAGCACAACACCACATCTCTCATCTGTTACAGTAATATTGCAGCACAATACCACATTACTCATCTGTTACAGTAACATGGCAGCACAATACCACATCTCTCATCTGTTACAGTAACATGGCAGCACAATACCGCATCTTTCATCTGTTACAGTAACATGGCAGCACAATACCGCATCTCTCATCTGTTACAGTAACATGGCAGCACAGTACCACATCTCTCATCTGTTACAGTAAAATGGCAGCACAACACCACATCTCTCATCTGTTACAGTAACATTGCAGCACAACACCACTTAACTCATCTGTTACAGTAACATGGCAGCACAATACCACATGACTCATCTGTTACAGTAACATGGCAGCACAATACCACATTACTCATCTGTTACTGTAACATGGCAGCACAATACCACATCTCTCATCTGTTACAGTAACATGGCAGCACAACACCACATCTCTCATCTGTTACAGTAACATGGCAGCACAACACCACATCTCTCGTCTGTTACAGTAACATGTCAGCACAATACCACATCTCTCATCTGTTACAGTAACATGGCAGCACAATACCACATCTCTCATCTGTTACAGTAACTTGGCAGCACAATACCACATCACTCATCTGTTACAGTAACATGGCAGCACAATACTACATGACTCATCTGTTACAGTAAGATGGCAGCATAATACCTCATTACTCATCCGTTACAGTAACATTGCAGCACAATACCACATCTCTCATCTGTTACAGTGACATGGCAGCACAATACCACATTACTCATCTGTTTCAGTAACATGGCAGCACAATACCACATCACTCATCTGTTACAGTAACATGGCAGCACAATACCACATTACTCATCTGTTTCAGTAACATGGCAGCACAATACCACATTACTCATCTGTTTCAGTAACATGGCAGCACAATACCTCATTACTCATCAGTTAAAGTAACATGGCAGCACAATACCACATTACTCCTCTGTTACAGTAACATGGCAGCACAATACCACATCTCTCATCTGTTACAGTAACATGGCAGCACAATACCACATCTCTCATCTGTTACAGTAACAGGGCAGCACAATACCACATTACTCATCTGTTACAGTAACATGGCAGCACAATACCACATCTATCATCTGCTACAGTAACATGGCAGCACAATACCACAATACTCATCTGTTACAGTAACATGGCAGCACAATGCCACATCACTCATCTGTTACAGTAACATGGCAGCACAATACCTCATTACTCATCAGTTACAGTAACATGGCAGCACAATACCACATTACTCATCTGTTACAGTAACATGGCAGCATAATACCTCATTACTCATCAGTTACAGTAACATGGCAGCACAATACCGCATCTCTCATCTGTTACAGTAACATGGCAGCACAATACCGCATCTCTCATCTGTTACAGTAACATGGCAGCACAATACCTCATTACTCATCAGTTACAGTAACATGGCAGCACAATACCACATCTCTCATCTGTTACAGTAACATGGCAGCACAATACCACATCTCTCATCTGTTACAGTAACATGGCAGCACAATACCACATCTCTCATCTATTACAGTAACATGGCTGCATAATACCCCATCTGTCATCTGTTACAGTATCATGGCAGCACAATACCACATCTCTTATCTGTTACAGTAACATGGCAGCATAATACCTCATTACTCATCAGTTACAGTAAAATGGCAGCACAATACCACATTACTCATCTGTTACAGTAACATGGCAGCATAATACCTCATTACTCATCAGTTACTGTAACATGGCAGCACAATACCGCATCTCTCATCTGTTACAGTAACATGGCAGCACAATACCGCATCTCTCATCTGTTACAGTAACATGGCAGCACAATATCTCATTACTCATCAGTTACAGTAACATGGCAGCACAATACCACATCACTCATCTGTTACAGTAACATGGCAGCACAATACCACATCTCTCATCTGTTACAGTAACATGGCAGCACAATACCACATCTCTCATCTATTACAGAAACATGGCTGCATAATACCCCATCTGTCATCTGTTACAGTATCATGGCAGCACAATACCACATCTCTTATCTGTTACAGTAACATGGCAGCATAATACCCCATCTTTCATCTGTTACAGTAACATGGCAGCATAATACCCCATCTGTCATCTGTTACAGTAACATGGCAGCACAATACCACATCTCTCATCTGTTACAGTAACATGGCAGCACAATACCACATCTCTCATCTGTTACAGTAACATGGCGGCACAATACCACATCTCTCATCTGTTACAGTAACATGGCAGCACAATACCACATCTATCATCTGCTACAGTAACTTGGCAGCACAATACCACTTTACTCATCTGTTACAGTAACATGGCAGCAGAATACCACATCAGTTATCTGTTACAGTAACATGGCAGCACAATACCTCATTACTCATCAGTTACAGTAACATGGCAGCACAATACCACATTACTCCTCTGTTACAGTAACATGGCAGCACAATACCACATCTCTCATCTGTTACAGTAACATGGCAGCACAATACCACATCTCTCATCTGTTACAGTAACATGGCAGCACAATACCACATTACTCATCTGTTACAGTAACATGGCAGCACAATACCACATCTATCATCTGCTACAGTAACATGGCAGCACAATACCACATTACTCATCTGTTACAGTAACATGGCAGCACAATGCCACATCACTCATCTGTTACAGTAACATGGCAGCACAATAACTCATTACTCATCAGTTACAGTAACATGGCAGCACAATACCACATCTCTCATCTGTTACAGTAACATGGCAGCACAATACCACATCTCTCATCTGTTACAGTAACATGGCAGCACAATACCACATCTCTCATCTGTTACAGTAACATGGCAGCACAATACCACATCTCTCATCTATTACAGTAACATGGCTGCATAATACCCCATCTGTCATCTGTTACAGTATCATGGCAGCACAATACCGCATCTCTCATCTGTTACAGTAACATGGCAGCACAATACCGCATCTCTCATCTGTTACAGTAACATGGCAGCACAGTACCGCATCTCTCATCTGTTACAGTAAAATGGCAGCACAACACCACATCTCTCATCTGTTACAGTAACATGGCAGCACAATACCACATCTCTCATCTGTTACAGTAACACGGCAGCACAATACCACATGACTCATCTGTTACAGTAACATGGCAGCACAATACCACATGACTCATCTGTTTCTGTAACATGGCAGCACAACACCACATCTCTCATCTGTTACAGTAACATGGCAGCACAATACCACATCACTCATCTGTTACAGTAACATGGCAGCACAATACCGCATCTCTCATCTGTTACAGTAACATGGCGGCACAATACCGCATCTCTCATCTGTTACAGTAACATGGCAGCACAATACCGCATCTCTCATCTGTTACAGTAACATGGCAGCACAATACCGCATCTCTCATCTGTTACAGTAACATGGCAGCACAGTACCGCATCTCTCATCTGTTACAGTAAAATGGCAGCACAACACCACATCTCTCATCTGTTACAGTAATATTGCAGCACAATACCACATTACTCATCTGTTACAGTAACATGGCAGCACAATACCACATCTCTCATCTGTTACAGTAACATGGCAGCACAATACCGCATCTTTCATCTGTTACAGTAACATGGCAGCACAATACCGCATCTCTCATCTGTTACAGTAACATGGCAGCACAGTACCACATCTCTCATCTGTTACAGTAAAATGGCAGCACAACACCACATCTCTCATCTGTTACAGTAACATTGCAGCACAACACCACTTAACTCATCTGTTACAGTAACATGGCAGCACAATACTACATGACTCATCTGTTACAGTAACATGGCAGCACAATACCACATTACTCATCTGTTACTGTAACATGGCAGCACAATACCACATCTCTCATCTGTTACAGTAACATGGCAGCACAACACCACATCTCTCATCTGTTACAGTAACATGGCAGCACAACACCACATCTCTCGTCTGTTACAGTAACATGTCAGCACAATACCACATCTCTCATCTGTTACAGTAACATGGCAGCACAATACCACATCTCTCATCTGTTACAGTAACTTGGCAGCACAATACCACATCACTCATCTGTTACAGTAACATGGCAGCACAATACTACATGACTCATCTGTTACAGTAAGATGGCAGCATAATACCTCATTACTCATCCGTTACAGTAACATTGCAGCACAATACCACATCTCTCATCTGTTACAGTGACATGGCAGCACAATACCACATTACTCATCTGTTTCAGTAACATGGCAGCACAATACCACATCACTCATCTGTTACAGTAACATGGCAGCACAATACCACATTACTCATCTGTTACAGTAACGTGGCAGCACAATACCACATCTATCATCTGCTACAGTAACATGGCAGCACAATACCACTTAACTCATCTGTTACAGTAACATGGCAGCAGAATACCACATCAGTTATCTGTTACAGTAACATGGCAGCACAATACCTCATTACTCATCAGTTACAGTAACATGGCAGCACAATACCACATTACTCCTCTGTTACAGTAACATGGCAGCACTATACCACATCTCTCATCTGTTACAGTAACATGGCAGCACAATACCACATCTCTCATCTGTTACAGTAACATGGCAGCACAATACCACATTACTCATCTGTTACAGTAACATGGCAGCACAATACCACATCTATCATCTGCTACAGTAACATGGCAGCGCAATACCACATTACTCATCTGTTACAGTAACATGGCAGCACAATGCCACATCACTCATCTGTTACAGTAACATGGCAGCACAATACCTCATTACTCATCAGTTACAGTAACATGGCAGCACAATACCACATTACTCATCTGTTACAGTAACATGGCAGCACAATACCACATCTCTCATCTGTTACAGTAACATGGCAGCACAATACCACATCTCTCATCTGTTACAGTAACATGGCAGCACAATACCACATCTCTCATCTGTTACAGTAACATGGCAGCACAATACCACATCTCTCATCTATTACAGTAACATGGCTGCACAATACCCCATCTGTCATCTGTTACAGTATCATGGCAGCACAATACCACATCTCTTATCTGTTACAGTAACATGGCAGCATAATACCTCATTACTCATCAGTTACAGTAACATGGCAGCACAATACCACATTACTCATCTGTTACAGTAACATGGCAGCATAATACCTCATTACTCATCAGTTACAGTAACATGGCAGCACAATACCGCATCTCTCATCTGTTACAGTAACATGGCAGCACAATACCGCATCTCTCATCTGTTACAGTAACATGGCAGCACAATACCTCATTACTCATCAGTTACAGTAACATGGCAGCACAATACCACATCACTCATCTGTTACAGTAACATGGCAGCACAATACCACATCTCTCATCTGTTACAGTAACATAGCAGCACAATACCACATCTCTCATCTATTACAGAAACATGGCTGCATAATACCCCATCTGTCATCTGTTACAGTATCATGGCAGCACAATACCACATCTCTTATCTGTTACAGTAACATGGCAGCATAATACCCCATCTTTCATCTGTTACAGTAACATGGCAGCATAATACCCCATCTGTCATCTGTTACAGTAACATGGCAGCACAATACCACATCTCTCATCTGTTACAGTAACATGGCAGCACAATACCACATCTCTCATCTGTTACAGTAACATGGCGGCACAATACCACATCTCTCATCTGTTACAGTAACATGGCAGCACAATACCACATCTCTCATCTGTTACAGTAACATGGCAGCACAATACCACATCTCTCATCTATAACAGTAACATGGCAGCATAATACCCCATCTCTCATCTGTTACAGTAACATGGCAGCACAATACCACATTACTCATCTGTTACAGTAACATGGCAGCACAATACCACATCTCTCATCTGTTACAGTAACATGGCAGCACAATACCGTATCTCTCATCTGTTACAGTAACATGGCAGCACAATACCGCATCTCTCATCTGTTACAGTAACATGGCAGCACAGTACCGCATCTCTCATCTGTTACAGTAAAATGGCAGCACAACACCACATCTCTCATCTGTTACAGTAACATGGCAGCACAACACCACTTCACTCATCTGTTACAGTAACACGGCAGCACAATACCACATGACTCATCTGTTACAGTAACATGGCAGCACAATACCACATTACTCATCTGTTACTGTAACATGGCAGCACAACACCACATCTCTCATCTGTTACAGTAACATGGCAGCACAATACCACATCACTCATCTGTTACAGTAACATGGCAGCACAATACCGCATCACTCATCTGTTACAGTAACATGGCGGCACAATACCGCATCTCTCATCTATTACAGTAACATGGCAGCACAATACCGCATCTCTCATCTGTTACAGTAACATGGCAGCACAATACCGCATCTCTCTTCTGTTACAGTAACATGGCAGCACAGTACCGCATCTCTCATCTGTTACAGTAAAATGGCAGCACAACACCACATCTCTCATCTGTTACAGTAACATTGCAGCACAATACCACATTACTCATCTGTTACAGTAACATGGCAGCACAATACCACATCTCTCATCTGTTACAGTAACATGGCAGCACAATACCGCATCTTTCATCTGTTACAGTAACATGGCAGCACAATACCGCATCTCTCATCTGTTACAGTAACATGGCAGCACAGTACCGCATCTCTCATCTGTTACAGTAAAATGGCAGCACAACACCACATCTCTCATCTGTTACAGTAACATTGCAGCACAACACCACTTCACTCATCTGTTACAGTAACACGGCAGCACAATACCACATGACTCATCTGTTACAGTAACATGGCAGCACAATACCACATTACTCATCTGTTACTGTAACATGGCAGCACAACACCACATCTCTCATCTGTTACAGTAACATGGCAGCACAACACCACATCTCTCATCTGTTACAGTAACATGGCAGCACAACACCACATCTCTCGTCTGTTACAGTAACATGTCAGCACCATACCACATCTCTCATCTGTTACAGTAACATGGCAGCACAATACCACATCTCTCATCTGTTACAGTAACTTGGCAGCACAATACCACATCACTCATCTGTTACAGTAACATGGCAGCACAATACTACATGACTCATCTGTTACAGTAAGATGGCAGCATAATACCACATCTCTCATCTGTTACAGTAACATGGCAGCACAATACCACATCACTCATCTGTTACAGTAACATGGCAGCACAATACCACATCACTCATCTGTTACAGTAACATGGCAGCACAATACCACATCTATCATCTGCTACAGTAACATGGCAGCACAATACCACTTTACTCATCTGTTACAGTAACATGGCAGCAGAATACCACATCAGTCATCTGTTACAGTAACATGGCAGCACAATACCTCATTACTCATCAGTTACAGTAACATGGCAGCACAATACCACATTACTCCTCTGTTACAGTAACATGGCAGCACAATACCACATCTCTCATCTGTTACAGTAACATGGCAGCACAATACCACATCTCTCATCAGTTACAGTAACATGGCAGCACAATACCACATTACTCATCTGTTACAGTAACATGGCAGCACAATACCACATCTATCATCTGCTACAGTAACATGGCAGCACAATACCACATTACTCATCTGTTACAGTAACATGGCAGCACAACACCACATCTCTCATCTGTTACAGTAACATGGCAGCACAATACCTCATTACTCATCAGTTACAGTAACATGGCAGCACAATACCACATTACTCATCTGTTACAGTAACATGGCAGCACAATACCGCATCTTTCATCTGTTACAGTAACATGGCAGCACAATACCGCATCTCTCATCTGTTACAGTAACATGGCAGCACAGTACCGCATCTCTCATCTGTTACAGTAAAATGGCAGCACAACACCACATCTCTCATCTGTTACAGTAACATTGCAGCACAACACCACTTCACTCATCTGTTACAGTAACACGGCAGCACAATACCACATGACTCATCTGTTACAGTAACATGGCAGCACAATACCACATTACTCATCTGTTACTGTAACATGGCAGCACAACACCACATCTCTCATCTGTTACAGTAACATGGCAGCACAACACCACATCTCTCATCTGTTACAGTAACATGGCAGCACAACACCACATCTCTCGTCTGTTACAGTAACATGTCAGCACAATACCACATCTCTCATCTGTTACAGTAACATGGCAGCACAATACCACATCTCTCATCTGTTACAGTAACTTGGCAGCACAATACCACATCACTCATCTGTTACACTAACATGGCAGCACAATACTACATGACTCATCTGTTACAGTAAGATGGCAGCATAATACCACATCTCTCATCTGTTACAGTAACATGGCAGCACAATACCACATCACTCATCTGTTACAGTAACATGGCAGCACAATACCACATCACTCATCTGTTACAGTAACATGGCAGCACAATACCACATTACTCATCTGTTACTGTAACATTGCAGCACAATACCACATCTCTCATCTGTTACAGTGACATGGCAGCACAATACCACATCTATCATCTGCTACAGTAACATGGCAGCACAATACTACTTTACTCATCTGTTACAGTAACATGGCAGCAGAATACCACATCAGTCATCTGTTACAGTAACATGGCAGCACAATACCTCATTACTCATCAGTTACAGTAACATGGCAGCACAATACCACATTACTCCTCTGTTACAGTAACATGGCAGCACAATACCACATCTCTCATCTGTTACAGTAACATGGCAGCACAATACCACATCTCTCATCTGTTACAGTAACATGGCAGCACAATACCACATTACTCATCTGTTACAGTAACATGGCAGCACAATACCACATCTATCATCTGCTACAGTAACATGGCAGCACAATACCACATTACTCATCTGTTACAGTAACATGGCAGCACAACACCACATCTCTCATCTGTTACAGTAACATGGCAGCACAATACCTCATTACTCATCAGTTACAGTAACATGGCAGCACAATACCACATTACTCATCTGTTACAGTAACATGGCAGCACAATACCACATCTCTCATCTGTTACAGTAACATGGCAGCACAATACCACATCTCTCATCTGTTACAGTAACATGGCAGCACAATACCACATCTCTCATCTGTTACAGTAACATGGCAGCACAATACCACATCTCTCATCTATTACAGTAACATGGCTGCATAATACCCCATCTGTCATCTGTTACAGTATCATGGCAGCACAATACCACATCTCTCATCTGTTACAGTAACATGGCAGCACAATACCACATTACTCATCTGTTACAGTAACATGGCAGCACAATACCACATCTATCATCTGCTACAGTAACATGGCAGCGCAATACCACATTACTCATCTGTTACAGTAACATGGCAGCACAATGCCACATCACTCATCTGTTACAGTAACATGGCAGCACAATACCTCATTACTCATCAGTTACAGTAACATGGCAGCACAATACCACATTACTCATCTGTTACAGTAACATGGCAGCACAATACCACATCTCTCATCTGTTACAGTAACATGGCAGCACAATACCACATCTCTCATCTGTTACAGTAACATGGCAGCACAATACCACATCTCTCATCTGTTACAGTAACATGGCAGCACAATACCACATCTCTCATCTATTACAGTAACATGGCTGCACAATACCCCATCTGTCATCTGTTACAGTATCATGGCAGCACAATACCACATCTCTTATCTGTTACAGTAACATGGCAGCATAATACCTCATTACTCATCAGTTACAGTAACATGGCAGCACAATACCACATTACTCATCTGTTACAGTAACATGGCAGCATAATACCTCATTACTCATCAGTTACAGTAACATGGCAGCACAATACCGCATCTCTCATCTGTTACAGTAACATGGCAGCACAATACCGCATCTCTCATCTGTTACAGTAACATGGCAGCACAATACCTCATTACTCATCAGTTACAGTAACATGGCAGCACAATACCACATCACTCATCTGTTACAGTAACATGGCAGCACAATACCACATCTCTCATCTGTTACAGTAACATAGCAGCACAATACCACATCTCTCATCTATTACAGAAACATGGCTGCATAATACCCCATCTGTCATCTGTTACAGTATCATGGCAGCACAATACCACATCTCTTATCTGTTACAGTAACATGGCAGCATAATACCCCATCTTTCATCTGTTACAGTAACATGGCAGCATAATACCCCATCTGTCATCTGTTACAGTAACATGGCAGCACAATACCACATCTCTCATCTGTTACAGTAACATGGCAGCACAATACCACATCTCTCATCTGTTACAGTAACATGGCGGCACAATACCACATCTCTCATCTGTTACAGTAACATGGCAGCACAATACCACATCTCTCATCTGTTACAGTAACATGGCAGCACAATACCACATCTCTCATCTATAACAGTAACATGGCAGCATAATACCCCATCTCTCATCTGTTACAGTAACATGGCAGCACAATACCACATTACTCATCTGTTACAGTAACATGGCAGCACAATACCACATCTCTCATCTGTTACAGTAACATGGCAGCACAATACCGTATCTCTCATCTGTTACAGTAACATGGCAGCACAATACCGCATCTCTCATCTGTTACAGTAACATGGCAGCACAGTACCGCATCTCTCATCTGTTACAGTAAAATGGCAGCACAACACCACATCTCTCATCTGTTACAGTAACATGGCAGCACAACACCACTTCACTCATCTGTTACAGTAACACGGCAGCACAATACCACATGACTCATCTGTTACAGTAACATGGCAGCACAATACCACATTACTCATCTGTTACTGTAACATGGCAGCACAACACCACATCTCTCATCTGTTACAGTAACATGGCAGCACAATACCACATCACTCATCTGTTACAGTAACATGGCAGCACAATACCGCATCACTCATCTGTTACAGTAACATGGCGGCACAATACCGCATCTCTCATCTATTACAGTAACATGGCAGCACAATACCGCATCTCTCATCTGTTACAGTAACATGGCAGCACAATACCGCATCTCTCTTCTGTTACAGTAACATGGCAGCACAGTACCGCATCTCTCATCTGTTACAGTAAAATGGCAGCACAACACCACATCTCTCATCTGTTACAGTAACATTGCAGCACAATACCACATTACTCATCTGTTACAGTAACATGGCAGCACAATACCACATCTCTCATCTGTTACAGTAACATGGCAGCACAATACCGCATCTTTCATCTGTTACAGTAACATGGCAGCACAATACCGCATCTCTCATCTGTTACAGTAACATGGCAGCACAGTACCGCATCTCTCATCTGTTACAGTAAAATGGCAGCACAACACCACATCTCTCATCTGTTACAGTAACATTGCAGCACAACACCACTTCACTCATCTGTTACAGTAACACGGCAGCACAATACCACATGACTCATCTGTTACAGTAACATGGCAGCACAATACCACATTACTCATCTGTTACTGTAACATGGCAGCACAACACCACATCTCTCATCTGTTACAGTAACATGGCAGCACAACACCACATCTCTCATCTGTTACAGTAACATGGCAGCACAACACCACATCTCTCGTCTGTTACAGTAACATGTCAGCACCATACCACATCTCTCATCTGTTACAGTAACATGGCAGCACAATACCACATCTCTCATCTGTTACAGTAACTTGGCAGCACAATACCACATCACTCATCTGTTACAGTAACATGGCAGCACAATACTACATGACTCATCTGTTACAGTAAGATGGCAGCATAATACCACATCTCTCATCTGTTACAGTAACATGGCAGCACAATACCACATCACTCATCTGTTACAGTAACATGGCAGCACAATACCACATCAGTCATCTGTTACAGTAACATGGCAGCACAATACCTCATTACTCATCAGTTACAGTAACATGGCAGCACAATACCACATTACTCCTCTGTTACAGTAACATGGCAGCACAATACCACATCTCTCATCTGTTACAGTAACATGGCAGCACAATACCACATCTCTCATCAGTTACAGTAACATGGCAGCACAATACCACATTACTCATCTGTTACAGTAACATGGCAGCACAATACCACATCTATCATCTGCTACAGTAACATGGCAGCACAATACCACATTACTCATCTGTTACAGTAACATGGCAGCACAACACCACATCTCTCATCTGTTACAGTAACATGGCAGCACAATACCTCATTACTCATCAGTTACAGTAACATGGCAGCACAATACCACATTACTCATCTGTTACAGTAACATGGCAGCACAATACCGCATCTTTCATCTGTTACAGTAACATGGCAGCACAATACCGCATCTCTCATCTGTTACAGTAACATGGCAGCACAGTACCGCATCTCTCATCTGTTACAGTAAAATGGCAGCACAACACCACATCTCTCATCTGTTACAGTAACATTGCAGCACAACACCACTTCACTCATCTGTTACAGTAACACGGCAGCACAATACCACATGACTCATCTGTTACAGTAACATGGCAGCACAATACCACATTACTCATCTGTTACTGTAACATGGCAGCACAACACCACATCTCTCATCTGTTACAGTAACATGGCAGCACAACACCACATCTCTCATCTGTTACAGTAACATGGCAGCACAACACCACATCTCTCGTCTGTTACAGTAACATGTCAGCACAATACCACATCTCTCATCTGTTACAGTAACATGGCAGCAAAATACCACATCTCTCATCTGTTACAGTAACTTGGCAGCACAATACCACATCACTCATCTGTTACAGTAACATGGCAGCACAATACTACATGACTCATCTGTTACAGTAAGATGGCAGCATAATACCACATCTCTCATCTGTTACAGTAACATGGCAGCACAATACCACATCACTCATCTGTTACAGTAACATGGCAGCACAATACCACATCACTCATCTGTTACAGTAACATGGCAGCACAATACCACATTACTCATCTGTTACTGTAACATTGCAGCACAATACCACATCTCTCATCTGTTACAGTGACATGGCAGCACAATACCACATCTATCATCTGCTACAGTAACATGGCAGCACAATACTACTTTACTCATCTGTTACAGTAACATGGCAGCAGAATACCACATCAGTCATCTGTTACAGTAACATGGCAGCACAATACCTCATTACTCATCAGTTACAGTAACATGGCAGCACAATACCACATTACTCCTCTGTTACAGTAACATGGCAGCACAATACCACATCTCTCATCTGTTACAGTAACATGGCAGCACAATACCACATCTCTCATCTGTTACAGTAACATGGCAGCACAATACCACATTACTCATCTGTTACAGTAACATGGCAGCACAATACCACATCTATCATCTGCTACAGTAACATGGCAGCACAATACCACATTACTCATCTGTTACAGTAACATGGCAGCACAACACCACATCTCTCATCTGTTACAGTAACATGGCAGCACAATACCTCATTACTCATCAGTTACAGTAACATGGCAGCACAATACCACATTACTCATCTGTTACAGTAACATGGCAGCACAATACCACATCTCTCATCTGTTACAGTAACATGGCAGCACAATACCACATCTCTCATCTGTTACAGTAACATGGCAGCACAATACCACATCTCTCATCTGTTACAGTAACATGGCAGCACAATACCACATCTCTCATCTATTACAGTAACATGGCTGCATAATACCCCATCTGTCATCTGTTACAGTATCATGGCAGCACAATACCACATCTCTTATCTGTTACAGTAACATGGCAGCATAATACCTCATTACTCATCAGTTACAGTAACATGGCAGCACAGTACCACATTACTCATCTGTTACAGTAACATGGCAGCATAATACCTCATTACTCATCAGTTACAGTAACATGGCAGCACAATACCGCATCTCTCATCTGTTACAGTAACATGGCAGCACAACACCACATCTCTCATCTGTTACAGTAACATGGCAGCACAACACCACATCTCTCGTCTGTTACAGTAACATGTCAGCACCATACCACATCTCTCATCTGTTACAGTAACATGGCAGCACAATACCACATCTCTCATCTGTTACAGTAACTTGGCAGCACAATACCACATCACTCATCTGTTACAGTAACATGGCAGCACAATACTACATGACTCATCTGTTACAGTAAGATGGCAGCATAATACCACATCTCTCATCTGTTACAGTAACATGGCAGCACAATACCACATCACTCATCTGTTACAGTAACATGGCAGCACAATACCACATCACTCATCTGTTACAGTAACATGGCAGCACAATACCACATTACTCATCTGTTACTGTAACATTGCAGCACAATACCACATCTCTCATCTGTTACAGTGACATGGCAGCACAATACCACATCTATCATCTGCTACAGTAACATGGCAGCACAATACCACTTTACTCATCTGTTACAGTAACATGGCAGCAGAATACCACATCAGTCATCTGTTACAGTAACATGGCAGCACAATACCTCATTACTCATCAGTTACAGTAACATGGCAGCACAATACCACATTACTCCTCTGTTACAGTAACATGGCAGCACAATACCACATCTCTCATCTGTTACAGTAACATGGCAGCACAATACCACATCTCTCATCTGTTACAGTAACATGGCAGCACAATACCACATTACTCATCTGTTACAGTAACATGGCAGCACAATACCACATCTATCATCTGCTACAGTAACATGGCAGCACAATACCACATTACTCATCTGTTACAGTAACATGGCAGCACAACACCACATCTCTCATCTTTTACAGTAACATGGCAGCACAATACCTCATTACTCATCAGTTACAGTAACATGGCAGCACAATACCACATTACTCATCTGTTACAGTAACATGGCAGCACAATACCGCATCTTTCATCTGTTACAGTAACATGGCAGCACAATACCGCATCTCTCATCTGTTACAGTAACATGGCAGCACAGTACCGCATCTCTCATCTGTTACAGTAAAATGGCAGCACAACACCACATCTCTCATCTGTTACAGTAACATTGCAGCACAACACCACTTCACTCATCTGTTACAGTAACACGGCAGCACAATACCACATGACTCATCTGTTACAGTAACATGGCAGCACAATACTACATGACTCATCTGTTACAGTAACATGGCAGCACAATACCACATCACTCATCTGTTACAGTAACATGGCAGCACAATACCACATTACTCATCTGTTACTGTAACATTGCAGCACAATACCACATCTCTCATCTGTTACAGTGACATGGCAGCACAATACCACATCTATCATCTGCTACAGTAACATGGCAGCACAATACCACTTTACTCATCTGTTACAGTAACATGGCAGCAGAATACCACATCAGTCATCTGTTACAGTAACATGGCAGCACAATACCTCATTACTCATCAGTTACAGTAACATGGCAGCACAATACCACATTACTCCTCTGTTACAGTAACATGGCAGCACAATACCACATCTCTCATCTGTTACAGTAACATGGCAGCACAATACCACATCTCTCATCTGTTACAGTAACATGGCAGCACAATACCACATTACTCATCTGTTACAGTAACATGGCAGCACAATACCACATCTATCATCTGCTACAGTAACATGGCAGCACAATACCACATTACTCATCTGTTACAGTAACATGGCAGCACAACACCACATCTCTCATCTGTTACAGTAACATGGCAGCACAATACCTCATTACTCATCAGTTACAGTAACATGGCAGCACAATACCACATTACTCATCTGTTACAGTAACATGGCAGCACAATACCACATCTCTCATCTGTTACAGTAACATGGCAGCACAATACCACATCTCTCATCTGTTACAGTAACATGGCAGCACAATACCACATCTCTCATCTGTTACAGTAACATGGCAGCACAATACCACATCTCTCATCTATTGCAGTAACATGGCTGCATAATACCCCATCTGTCATCTGTTACAGTATCATGGCAGCACAATACCACATCTCTTATCTGTTACAGTAACATGGCAGCATAATACCTCATTACTCATCAGTTACAGTAACATGGCAGCACAGTACCACATTACTCATCTGTTACAGTAACATGGCAGCATAATACCTCATTACTCATCAGTTACAGTAACATGACAGCACAATACCGCATCTCTCATCTGTTACAGTAACATGGCAGCACAATACCGCATCTCTCATCTGTTACAGTAACATGGCAGCACAATACCTCATTACTCATCAGTTACAGTAACATGGCAGCACAATACCACATCACTCATCTGTTACAGTAACATGGCAGCACAATACCACATCTCTCATCTGTTACAGTAACATGGCAGCACAATACCACATCTCTCATCTATTACAGAAACATGGCAGCATAATACCCCATCTGTCATCTGTTACAGTATCATGGCAGCACAATACCACATCTCTTATCTGTTACAGTAACATGGCAGCATAATACCCCATCTTTCATCTGTTACAGTAACATGGCAGCATAATACCCCATCTGTCATCTGTTACAGTAACATGGCAGCACAATACCACATCTCTCATCTGTTACAGTAACATGGCAGCACAATACCACATCTCTCATCTGTTACAGTAACATGGCGGCACAATACCACATCTCTCATCTGTTACAGTAACATGGCAGCACAATTCCACATCTCTCATCTGTTACAGTAACATGGCAGCACAATACCACATCTCTCATCTATAACAGTAACATGGCAGCATAATACCCCATCTCTCATCTGTTACAGTAAAATGGCAGCACAATACCACATCTCTCATCTGTTACAGTAACATGGCAGCACAATACCACATCTCTCATCTGTTACAGTAACATGGCAGCACAATACCACATTACTCATCTGTTACAGTGACATGGCAGCACAATACCACATCTCTCATCTGTTACAGTAACATGGCAGCACAATACCGCATCTCTCATCTGTTACAGTAACATGGCAGCACAATACCGCATCTCTCATCTGTTACAGTAACATGGCAGCACAGTACCGCATCTCTCATCTGTTACAGTAAAATGGCAGCACAACACCACATCTCTCATCTGTTACAGTAACATGGCAGCACAATACCACATTACTCATCTGTTACAGTAACACGGCAGCACAATACCACATGACTCATCTGTTACAGTAACATGGCAGCACAATACCACATTACTCATCTGTTACTGTAACATGGCAGCACAACACCACATCTCTCATCTGTTACAGTAACATGGCAGCACAATACCACATCACTCATCTGTTACAGTAACATGGCAGCACAATACCGCATCTCTCATCTGTTACAGTAACATGGCGGCACAATACCGCATCTCTCATCTGTTACAGTAACATGGCAGCACAATACCACATCTCTCATCTGTTACAGTAACATGGCAGCACAATACCGCATCTCTCATCTGTTACAGTAACATGGCAGCATGGTACCACATCTCTCATCTGTTACAGTAAAATGGCAGCACAACACCACATCTCTCATCTGTTACAGTAACATTGCAGCACAATACCACATTACTCATCTGTTACAGTAACATGGCAGCACAATACCACATCTCTCATCTGTTACAGTAACATGGCAGCACAATACCGCATCTTTCATCTGTTACAGTAACATCGCAGCACAATACCGCATCTCTCATCTGTTACAGTAACATGGCAGCACAGTACCGCATCTCTCATCTGTTACAGTAAAATGGCAGCACAACACCACATCTCTCATCTGTTACAGTAACATTGCAGCACAACACCACTTCACTCATCTGTTACAGTAACATGGCAGCACAATACCACATGACTCATCTGTTACAGTAACATGGCAGCACAATACCACATTACTCATCTGTTACTGTAACATGGCAGCACAACACCACATCTCTCATCTGTTACAGTAACATGGCAGCACAACACCACATCTCTCGTCTGTTACAGTAACATGGCAGCACAACACCACATCTCTCGTCTGTTACAGTAACATGTCAGCACAATACCACATCTCTCATCTGTTACAGTAACATGGCAGCACAATACCACATCTCTCATCTGTTACAGTAACTTGGCAGCACAATACCACATCACTCATCTGTTACAGTAACATGGCAGCACAATACTACATGACTCATCTGTTACAGTAAGATGGCAGTATAATACCACATCTCTCATCTGTTACAGTAACATGGCAGCACAATACCACATCACTCATCTGTTACAGTAACATGGCAGCACAATACCACATCACTCATCTGTTACAGTAACATGGCAGCACAATACCACATTACTCATCTGTTACAGTAACATTGCAGCACAATACCACATCTCTCATCTGTTACAGTGACATGGCAGCACAATACCACATTACTCATCTGTTTCAGTAACATGGCAGCACAATACCACATCACTCATCTGTTACAGTAACATGGCAGCACAATACCACATTACTCATCTGTTACAGTAACATGGCAGCACAATACCACATCTATCATCTGCTACAGTAACATGGCAGCACAATACCACTTTACTCATCTGTTACAGTAACATGGCAGCAGAATACCACATCACTCATCTCTTACAGTAACATGGAAGCACAATACCACATCTCTCATCTGTTACAGTAACATGGCAGCACAATACCACATTACTCATCTGTTACAGTAACATGGCAGCACAATACCACATTACTCCTCTGTTACAGTAACATGGCAGCACAATACCACATCTCTCATCTGTTACAGTAACATGGCAGCACAATACCACATCTCTCATCTGTTACAGTAACATGGCAGCACAATACCACATTACTCATCTGTTACAGTAACATGGCAGCACAATACCACATCTATCATCTGCTACAGTAACATGGCAGCACAATACCACATTACTCATCTGTTACAGTAACATGGCAGCACAATGCCACATCACTCATCTGTTACTGTAACATGGCAGCACAATACCTCATTACTCATCAGTTACAGTAACATGGCAGCACAATACCACATTACTCATCTGTTACAGTAACATGGCAGCACAATACCACATCTCTCATCTGTTACAGTAACATGGCAGCACAATACCACATCTCTCATCTGTTACAGTAACATGGCAGCACAATACCACATCTCTCATCTGTTACAGTAACATGGCAGCACAATACCACATCTCTCATCTATTACAGTAACATGGCTGCATAATACCCCATCTGTCATCTGTTACAGTATCATGGCAGCACAATACCACATCTCTTATCTGTTACAGTAACATGGCAGCATAATACCTCATTACTCATCAGTTACAGTAACATGGCATGCATAATACCTCATTACTCATCAGTTACAGTAACATGGCAGCACAATACCGCATCTCTCATCTGTTACAGTAACATGGCAGCACAATACCGCATCTCTCATCTATTACAGTAACATGGCTGCATAATACCCCATCTGTCATCTGTTACAGTAACATGGCAGCACAATACCTCATTACTCATCAGTTACAGTAACATGGCAGCACAATACCACATCACTCATCTGTTACAGTAACATGGCAGCACAATACCACATCTCTCATCTGTTACAGTAACATGGCAGCACAATACCACATCTCTCATCTATTACAGAAACATGGCTGCATAATACCCCATCTGTCATCTGTTACAGTATCATGGCAGCACAATACCACATCTCTTATCTGTTACAGTAACATGGCAGCATAATACCCCATCTTTCATCTGTTACAGTAACATGGCAGCATAATACCCCATCTGTCATCTGTTACAGTAACATGGCAGCACAATACCACATCTCTCATCTGTTACAGTAACATGGCAGCACAATACCACATCTCTCATCTGTTACAGTAACATGGCGGCACAATACCACATCTCTCATCTGTTACAGTAACATGGCAGCACAATACCACATCTCTCATCTGTTACAGTAACATGGCAGCACAATACCACATCTCTCATCTATAACAGTAACATGGCAGCATAATACCCCATCTCTCATCTGTTACAGTAACATGGCAGCACAATACCACATCTCTCATCTGTTACAGTAACATGGCAGCACAATACCACATCTCTCATCTTTTACAGTAACATGGCAGCACAAAACCACATCTCTCATCTGTTACAGTAACATGGCAGCACAATACCACATCTCTCATCTTTTACAGTAACATGGCAGCACAATACCGCATCTCTCATCTGTTACAGTAACATGGCAGCACAATACGGCATCTCTCATCTGTTACACTAACATGGCAGCACAGTACCGCATCTCTCATCTGTTACAGTAAAATGGCAGCACAACACCACATCTCTCATCTGTTACAGTAACATGGCAGCACAACACCACTTCACTCATCTGTTACAGTAACACGGCAGCACAATACCACATGACTCATCTGTTACAGTAACATGGCAGCACAATACCACATTACTCATCTGTTACTGTAACATGGCAGCACAACACCACATCTCTCATCTGTTACAGTAACATGGCAGCACAATACCACATCACTCATCTGTTACAGTAACATGGCAGCACAATACCACATTACTCATCTGTTACAGTAACATTGCAGCACAATACCACATCTCTCATCTGTTACAGTGACATGGCAGCACAATACCACATTACTCATCTGTTTCAGTAACATGGCAGCACAATACCACATCACTCATCTGTTACAGTAACATGGCAGCACAATACCACATTACTCATCTGTTACAGTAACATGGCAGCACAATACCACATCTATCATCTGCTACAGTAACATGGCAGCACAATACCACTTTACTCATCTGTTACAGTAACATGGCAGCAGAATACCACATCACTCATCTCTTACAGTAACATGGCAGCACAATACCACATCTCTCATCTGTTACAGTAACATGGCAGCACAATACCACATTACTCATCTGTTACAGTAACATGGCAGCACAATACCACATTACTCCTCTGTTACAGTAACATGGCAGCACAATACCACATCTCTCATCTGTTACAGTAACATGGCAGCACAATACCACATCTCTCATCTGTTACAGTAACATGGCAGCACAATACCACATTACTCATCTGTTACAGTAACATGGCAGCACAATACCACATCTATCATCTGCTACAGTAACATGGCAGCACAATACCACATTACTCATCTGTTACAGTAACATGGCAGCACAATGCCACATCACTCATCTGTTACTGTAACATGGCAGCACAATACCTCATTACTCATCAGTTACAGTAACATGGCAGCACAATACCACATTACTCATCTGTTACAGTAACATGGCAGCACAATACCACATCTCTCATCTGTTACAGTAACATGGCAGCACAATACCACGTCTCTCATCTGTTACAGTAACATGGCAGCACAATACCACATCTCTCATCTGTTACAGTAACATGGCAGCACAATACCACATCTATCATCTGCTACAGTAACATGGCAGCACAATACCACATTACTCATCTG
Source organism: Taudactylus pleione (assembly GCA_031769625.1). Taxonomy (NCBI): domain Eukaryota; kingdom Metazoa; phylum Chordata; class Amphibia; order Anura; family Myobatrachidae; genus Taudactylus; species Taudactylus pleione. The sequence goes on along the minus strand of JAUIMM010001769.1, from coordinate 420,602 downwards.
TTACAGTGACATGGCAGCACAATACCACATCTCTCATCTGTTACAGTAACATGGCAGCACAATACCGCATCTCTCATCTGTTACAGTAACATGGCAGCACAATACCGCATCTCTCATCTGTTACAGTAACATGGCAGCACAGTACCGCATCTCTCATCTGTTACAGTAAAATGGCAGCACAACACCACATCTCTCATCTGTTACAGTAACATGGCAGCACAATACCACATTACTCATCTGTTACAGTAACACGGCAGCACAATACCACATGACTCATCTGTTACAGTAACATGGCAGCACAATACCACATTACTCATCTGTTACTGTAACATGGCAGCACAACACCACATCTCTCATCTGTTACAGTAACATGGCAGCACAATACCACATCACTCATCTGTTACAGTAACATGGCAGCACAATACCGCATCTCTCATCTGTTACAGTAACATGGCGGCACAATACCGCATCTCTCATCTGTTACAGTAACATGGCAGCACAATACCACATCTCTCATCTGTTACAGTAACATGGCAGCACAATACCGCATCTCTCATCTGTTACAGTAACATGGCAGCATGGTACCTCATCTCTCATCTGTTACAGTAAAATGGCAGCACAACACCACATCTCTCATCTGTTACAGTAACATTGCAGCACAATACCACATTACTCATCTGTTACAGTAACATGGCAGCACAATACCACATCTCTCATCTGTTACAGTAACATGGCAGCACAATACCGCATCTTTCATCTGTTACAGTAACATCGCAGCACAATACCGCATCTCTCATCTGTTACAGTAACATGGCAGCACAGTACCGCATCTCTCATCTGTTACAGTAAAATGGCAGCACAACACCACATCTCTCATCTGTTACAGTAACATTGCAGCACAACACCACTTCACTCATCTGTTACAGTAACATGGCAGCACAATACCACATGACTCATCTGTTACAGTAACATGGCAGCACAATACCACATTACTCATCTGTTACTGTAACATGGCAGCACAACACCACATCTCTCATCTGTTACAGTAACATGGCAGCACAACACCACATCTCTCGTCTGTTACAGTAACATGGCAGCACAACACCACATCTCTCGTCTGTTACAGTAACATGTCAGCACAATACCACATCTCTCATCTGTTACAGTAACATGGCAGCACAATACCACATCTCTCATCTGTTACAGTAACTTGGCAGCACAATACCACATCACTCATCTGTTACAGTAACATGGCAGCACAATACTACATGACTCATCTGTTACAGTAAGATGGCAGTATAATACCACATCTCTCATCTGTTACAGTAACATGGCAGCAAAATACCACATCACTCATCTGTTACAGTAACATGGCAGCACAATACCACATCACTCATCTGTTACAGTAACATGGCAGCACAATACCACATTACTCATCTGTTACAGTAACATTGCAGCACAATACCACATCTCTCATCTGTTACAGTGACATGGCAGCACAATACCACATTACTCATCTGTTTCAGTAACATGGCAGCACAATACCACATCACTCATCTGTTACAGTAACATGGCAGCACAATACCACATTACTCATCTGTTACAGTAACATGGCAGCACAATACCACATCTATCATCTGCTACAGTAACATGGCAGCACAATACCACTTTACTCATCTGTTACAGTAACATGGCAGCAGAATACCACATCACTCATCTCTTACAGTAACATGGAAGCACAATACCACATCTCTCATCTGTTACAGTAACATGGCAGCACAATACCACATTACTCATCTGTTACAGTAACATGGCAGCACAGTACCGCATCTCTCATCTGTTACAGTAAAATGGCAGCACAACACCACATCTCTCATCTGTTACAGTAACATTGCAGCACAATACCACATTACTCATCTGTTACAGTAACACGGCAGCACAATACCACATGACTCATCTGTTACAGTAACATGGCAGCACAATACCACATTACTCATCTGTTACTGTAACATGGCAGCACAACACCACATCTCTCATCTGTTACAGTAACATGGCAGCACAATACCACATCACTCATCTGTTACAGTAACATGGCAGCACAATACCGCATCTCTCATCTGTTACAGTAACATGGCGGCACAATACCGCATCTCTCATCTGTTACAGTAACATGGCAGCACAATACCACATCTCTCATCTGTTACAGTAACATGGCAGCACAATACCGCATCTCTCATCTGTTACAGTAACATGGCAGCATGGTACCGCATCTCTCATCTGTTACAGTAAAATGGCAGCACAACACCACATCTCTCATCTGTTACAGTAACATTGCAGCACAATACCACATTACTCATCTGTTACAGTAACATGGCAGCACAATACCACATCTCTCATCTGTTACAGTAACATGGCAGCACAATACCGCATCTTTCATCTGTTACAGTAACATCGCAGCACAATACCGCATCTCTCATCTGTTACAGTAACATGGCAGCACAGTACCGCATCTCTCATCTGTTACAGTAAAATGGCAGCACAACACCACATCTCTCATCTGTTACAGTAACATTGCAGCACAACACCACTTCACTCATCTGTTACAGTAACATGGCAGCACAATACCACATGACTCATCTGTTACAGTAACATGGCAGCACAATACCACATTACTCATCTGTTACTGTAACATGGCAGCACAACACCACATCTCTCATCTGTTACAGTAACATGGCAGCACAACACCACATCTCTCGTCTGTTACAGTAACATGGCAGCACAACACCACATCTCTCGTCTGTTACAGTAACATGTCAGCACAATACCACATCTCTCATCTGTTACAGTAACATGGCAGCACAATACCACATCTCTCATCTGTTACAGTAACTTGGCAGCACAATACCACATCACTCATCTGTTACAGTAACATGGCAGCACAATACTACATGACTCATCTGTTACAGTAAGATGGCAGTATAATACCACATCTCTCATCTGTTACAGTAACATGGCAGCACAATACCACATCACTCATCTGTTACAGTAACATGGCAGCACAATACCACATCACTCATCTGTTACAGTAACATGGCAGCACAATACCACATTACTCATCTGTTACAGTAACATTGCAGCACAATACCACATCTCTCATCTGTTACAGTGACATGGCAGCACAATACCACATTACTCATCTGTTTCAGTAACATGGCAGCACAATACCACATCACTCATCTGTTACAGTAACATGGCAGCACAATACCACATTACTCATCTGTTACAGTAACATGGCAGCACAATACCACATCTATCATCTGCTACAGTAACATGGCAGCACAATACCACTTTACTCATCTGTTACAGTAACATGGCAGCAGAATACCACATCACTCATCTCTTACAGTAACATGGAAGCACAATACCACATCTCTCATCTGTTACAGTAACATGGCAGCACAATACCACATTACTCATCTGTTACAGTAACATGGCAGCACAATACCACATTACTCCTCTGTTACAGTAACATGGCAGCACAATACCACATCTCTCATCTGTTACAGTAACATGGCAGCACAATACCACATCTCTCATCTGTTACAGTAACATGGCAGCACAATACCACATTACTCATCTGTTACAGTAACATGGCAGCACAATACCACATCTATCATCTGCTACAGTAACATGGCAGCACAATACCACATTACTCATCTGTTACAGTAACATGGCAGCACAATGCCACATCACTCATCTGTTACTGTAACATGGCAGCACAATACCTCATTACTCATCAGTTACAGTAACATGGCAGCACAATACCACATTACTCATCTGTTACAGTAACATGGCAGCACAATACCACATCTCTCATCTGTTACAGTAACATGGCAGCACAATACCACATCTCTCATCTGTTACAGTAACATGGCAGCACAATACCACATCTCTCATCTGTTACAGTAACATGGCAGCACAATACCACATCTCTCATCTATTACAGTAACATGGCTGCATAATACCCCATCTGTCATCTGTTACAGTATCATGGCAGCACAATACCACATCTCTTATCTGTTACAGTAACATGGCAGCATAATACCTCATTACTCATCAGTTACAGTAACATGGCATGCATAATACCTCATTACTCATCAGTTACAGTAACATGGCAGCACAATACCGCATCTCTCATCTGTTACAGTAACATGGCAGCACAATACCGCATCTCTCATCTATTACAGTAACATGGCTGCATAATACCCCATCTGTCATCTGTTACAGTAACATGGCAGCACAATACCTCATTACTCATCAGTTACAGTAACATGGCAGCACAATACCACATCACTCATCTGTTACAGTAACATGGCAGCACAATACCACATCTCTCATCTGTTACAGTAACATGGCAGCACAATACCACATCTCTCATCTATTACAGAAACATGGCTGCATAATACCCCATCTGTCATCTGTTACAGTATCATGGCAGCACAATACCACATCTCTTATCTGTTACAGTAACATGGCAGCATAATACCCCATCTTTCATCTGTTACAGTAACATGGCAGCATAATACCCCATCTGTCATCTGTTACAGTAACATGGCAGCACAATACCACATCTCTCATCTGTTACAGTAACATGGCAGCACAATACCACATCTCTCATCTGTTACAGTAACATGGCGGCACAATACCACATCTCTCATCTGTTACAGTAACATGGCAGCACAATACCACATCTCTCATCTGTTACAGTAACATGGCAGCACAATACCACATCTCTCATCTATAACAGTAACATGGCAGCATAATACCCCATCTCTCATCTGTTACAGTAACATGGCAGCACAATACCACATCTCTCATCTGTTACAGTAACATGGCAGCACAATACCACATCTCTCATCTTTTACAGTAACATGGCAGCACAATACCACATCTCTCATCTGTTACAGTAACATGGCAGCACAATACCACATCTCTCATCTTTTACAGTAACATGGCAGCACAATACCGCATCTCTCATCTGTTACAGTAACATGGCAGCACAATACGGCATCTCTCATCTGTTACACTAACATGGCAGCACAGTACCGCATCTCTCATCTGTTACAGTAAAATGGCAGCACAACACCACATCTCTCATCTGTTACAGTAACATGGCAGCACAACACCACTTCACTCATCTGTTACAGTAACACGGCAGCACAATACCACATGACTCATCTGTTACAGTAACATGGCAGCACAATACCACATTACTCATCTGTTACTGTAACATGGCAGCACAACACCACATCTCTCATCTGTTACAGTAACATGGCAGCACAATACCACATCACTCATCTGTTACAGTAACATGGCAGCACAATACCACATTACTCATCTGTTACAGTAACATTGCAGCACAATACCACATCTCTCATCTGTTACAGTGACATGGCAGCACAATACCACATTACTCATCTGTTTCAGTAACATGGCAGCACAATACCACATCACTCATCTGTTACAGTAACATGGCAGCACAATACCACATTACTCATCTGTTACAGTAACATGGCAGCACAATACCACATCTATCATCTGCTACAGTAACATGGCAGCACAATACCACTTTACTCATCTGTTACAGTAACATGGCAGCAGAATACCACATCACTCATCTCTTACAGTAACATGGCAGCACAATACCACATCTCTCATCTGTTACAGTAACATGGCAGCACAATACCACATTACTCATCTGTTACAGTAACATGGCAGCACAATACCACATTACTCCTCTGTTACAGTAACATGGCAGCACAATACCACATCTCTCATCTGTTACAGTAACATGGCAGCACAATACCACATCTCTCATCTGTTACAGTAACATGGCAGCACAATACCACATTACTCATCTGTTACAGTAACATGGCAGCACAATACCACATCTATCATCTGCTACAGTAACATGGCAGCACAATACCACATTACTCATCTGTTACAGTAACATGGCAGCACAATGCCACATCACTCATCTGTTACTGTAACATGGCAGCACAATACCTCATTACTCATCAGTTACAGTAACATGGCAGCACAATACCACATTACTCATCTGTTACAGTAACATGGCAGCACAATACCACATCTCTCATCTGTTACAGTAACATGGCAGCACAATACCACGTCTCTCATCTGTTACAGTAACATGGCAGCACAATACCACATCTCTCATCTGTTACAGTAACATGGCAGCACAATACCACATCTCTCATCTATTACAGTAACATGGCTGCATAATACCCCATCTGTCATCTGTTACAGTATCATGGCAGCACAATACCACATCTCTTATCTGTTACAGTAACATGGCAGCATAATACCTCATTACTCATCAGTTACAGTAACATGGCATGCATAATACCTCATTACTCATCAGTTACAGTAACATGGCAGCACAATACCGCATCTCTCATCTGTTACAGTAACATGGCAGCACAATACCGCATCTCTCATCTATTACAGTAACATGGCTGCATAATACCCCATCTGTCATCTGTTACAGTAACATGGCAGCACAATACCTCATTACTCATCAGTTACAGTAACATGGCAGCACAATACCACATCACTCATCTGTTACAGTAACATGGCAGCACAATACCACATCTCTCATCTGTTACAGTAACATGGCAGCACAATACCACATCTCTCATCTATTACAGAAACATGGCTGCATAATACCCCATCTGTCATCTGTTACAGTATCATGGCAGCACAATACCACATCTCTTATCTGTTACAGTAACATGGCAGCATAATACCCCATCTTTCATCTGTTACAGTAACATGGCAGCATAATACCCCATCTGTCATCTGTTACAGTAACATGGCAGCACAATACCACATCTCTCATCTGTTACAGTAACATGTCAGCACAATACCACATCTCTCATCTGTTACAGTAACATGGCGGCACAATACCACATCTCTCATCTGTTACAGTAACATGGCAGCACAATACCACATCTCTCATCTGTTACAGTAACATGGCAGCACAATACCACATCTCTCATCTATAACAGTAACATGGCAGCATAATACCCCATCTCTCATCTGTTACAGTAACATGGCAGCACAATACCACATCTCTCATCTGTTACAGTAACATGGCAGCACAATACCACATCTCTCATCTTTTACAGTAACATGGCAGCACAATACCACATTACTCATCTGTTACAGTAACATGGCAGCACAATACCACATCTCTCATCTGTTACAGTAACATGGCAGCACAATACCTCATTACTCATCTGTTACAGTAACACGGCAGCACAATACGGCATCTCTCATCTGTTACACTAACATGGCAGCACAGTACCGCATCTCTCATCTGTTACAGTAAAATGGCAGCACAACACCACATCTCTCATCTGTTACAGTAACATGGCAGCACAACACCACTTCACTCATCTGTTACAGTAACACGGCAGCACAATACCTCATTACTCATCAGTTACAGTAACATGGCAGCACAATACCTCATTACTCATCAGTTACAGTAACATGGCAGCACAATACCACATCACTCATCTGTTACAGTAACATGGCAGCACAATACCACATCTCTCATCTGTTACAGTAACATGGCAGCACAATACCACATCTCTCATCTATTACAGATACATGGCTGCATAATACCCCATCTGTCATCTGTTACAGTATCATGGCAGCACAATACCACATCTCTTATCTGTTACAGTAACATGGCAGCATAATACCCCATCTTTCATCTGTTACAGTAACATGGCAGCATAATACCCCATCTGTCATCTGTTACAGTAACATGGCAGCACAATACCACATCTCTCATCTGTTACAGTAACATGGCAGCACAATACCACATCTCTCATCTGTTACAGTAACATGGCGGCACAATACCACATCTCTCATCTGTTACAGTAACATGGCAGCACAATACCACATCTCTCATCTGTTACAGTAACATGGCAGCACAATACCACATCTCTCATCTATAACAGTAACATGGCAGCATAATACCCCATCTCTCATCTGTTACAGTAACATGGCAGCACAATACCACATCTCTCATCTGTTACAGTAACATGGCAGCACAATACCACATCTCTCATCTTTTACAGTAACATGGCAGCACAATACCACATTACTCATCTGTTACAGTAACATGGCAGCACAATACCACATCTCTCATCTTTTACAGTAACATGGCAGCACAATACCACATCTCTCATCTATTACAGTAACATGGCTGCATAATACCCCATCTGTCATCTGTTACAGTATCATGGCAGCACAATACCACATCTCTTATCTGTTACAGTAACATGGCAGCATAATACCTCATTACTCATCAGTTACAGTAACATGGCATGCATAATACCTCATTACTCATCAGTTACAGTAACATGGCAGCACAATACCGCATCTCTCATCTGTTACAGTAACATGGCAGCACAATACCGCATCTCTCATCTATTACAGTAACATGGCTGCATAATACCCCATCTGTCATCTGTTACAGTAACATGGCAGCACAATACCTCATTACTCATCAGTTACAGTAACATGGCAGCACAATACCACATCACTCATCTGTTACAGTAACATGGCAGCACAATACCACATCTCTCATCTGTTACAGTAACATGGCAGCACAATACCACATCTCTCATCTATTACAGAAACATGGCTGCATAATACCCCATCTGTCATCTGTTACAGTATCATGGCAGCACAATACCACATCTCTTATCTGTTACAGTAACATGGCAGCATAATACCCCATCTTTCATCTGTTACAGTAACATGGCAGCATAATACCCCATCTGTCATCTGTTACAGTAACATGGCAGCACAATACCACATCTCTCATCTGTTACAGTAACATGGCAGCACAATACCACATCTCTCATCTGTTACAGTAACATGGCGGCACAATACCACATCTCTCATCTGTTACAGTAACATGGCAGCACAATACCACATCTCTCATCTGTTACAGTAACATGGCAGCACAATACCACATCTCTCATCTATAACAGTAACATGGCAGCATAATACCCCATCTCTCATCTGTTACAGTAACATGGCAGCACAATACCACATCTCTCATCTGTTACAGTAACATGGCAGCACAATACCACATCTCTCATCTTTTACAGTAACATGGCAGCACAATACCACATTACTCATCTGTTACAGTAACATGGCAGCACAATACCACATCTCTCATCTTTTACAGTAACATGGCAGCACAATACCGCATCTCTCATCTGTTACAGTAACATGGCAGCACAATATGGCATCTCTCATCTGTTACACTAACATGGCAGCACAGTACCGCATCTCTCATCTGTTACAGTAAAATGGCAGCACAACACCACATCTCTCATCTGTTACAGTAACATGGCAGCACAACACCACTTCACTCATCTGTTACAGTAACACGGCAGCACAATACCACATGACTCATCTGTTACAGTAACATGGCAGCATAATACCTCATTACTCATCAGTTACAGTAACATGGCAGCACAATACCTCATTACTCATCAGTTACAGTAACATGGCAGCACAATACCACATCACTCATCTGTTACAGTAACATGGCAGCACAATACCACATCTCTCATCTGTTACAGTAACATGGCAGCACAATACCACATCTCTCATCTATTACAGAAACATGGCTGCATAATACCCCATCTGTCATCTGTTACAGTATCATGACAGCACAATACCACATCTCTTATCTGTTACAGTAACATGGCAGCATAATACCCCATCTTTCATCTGTTACAGTAACATGGCAGCATAATACCCCATCTGTCATCTGTTACAGTAACATGGCAGCACAATACCACATCTCTCATCTGTTACAGTAACATGGCAGCACAATACCACATCTCTCATCTGTTACAGTAACATGGCGGCACAATACCACATCTCTCATCTGTTACAGTAACATGGCAGCACAATACCACATCTCTCATCTGTTACAGTAACATGGCAGCACAATACCACATCTCTCATCTATAACAGTAACATGGCAGCATAATACCCCATCTCTCATCTGTTATAGTAACATGGCAGCACAATACCACATCTCTCATCTGTTACAGTAACATGGCAGCACAATACCACATCTCTCATCTTTTACAGTAACATGGCAGCACAATACCACATTACTCATCTGTTACAGTAACATGGCAGCACAATACCACATCTCTCATCTTTTACAGTAACATGGCAGCACAATACCGCATCTCTCATCTGTTACAGTAACATGGCAGCACAATACGGCATCTCTCATCTGTTACACTAACATGGCAGCACAGTACCGCATCTCTCATCTGTTACAGTAAAATGGCAGCACAACACCACATCTCTCATCTGTTACAGTAACATGGCAGCACAACACCACTTCACTCATCTGTTACAGTAACACGGCAGCACAATACCACATGACTCATCTGTTACAGTAACATGGCAGCACAATACCACATTACTCATCTGTTACTGTAACATGGCAGCACAACACCACATCTCTCATCTGTTACAGTAACATGGCAGCACAATACCACATCACTCATCTGTTACAGTAGCATGGCAGCACAATACCGCATCTCTCATCTGTTACAGTAACATGGCGGCACAATACCGCATCTCTCATCTGTTACAGTAACATGGCAGCACAATACCGCATCTCTCATCTGTTACAGTAACATGGCAGCACAATACCGCATCTCTCATCTGTTACAGTAACATGGCAGCACAGTACCGCATCTCTCATCTGTTACAGTAAAATGGCAGCACAACACCACATCTCTCATCTGTTACAGTAACACGGCAGCACAATACCACATGACTCATCTGTTACAGTAACATGGCAGCACAATACCACATTACTCATCTGTTACTGTAACATGGCAGCACAACACCACATCACTCATCTGTTACAGTAACATGGCAGCACAACACCACATCTCTCATCTGTTACAGTAACATGGCAGCACAACACCACATCTCTCATCTGTTACAGTAACATGGCAGCACAATACCACATCACTCATCTGTTACAGTAACATGGCAGCACAATACCACATTATTCATCTGTTACAGTAACATGGCAGCACAATACCACATCTCTCATCTGTTACAGTAACATGGCAGTACAACACCACATCTCTCATCTGTTACAGTAACATGTCAGCACAATACCACATCACTCATCTGTTACAGTAACATGGCAGCACAATACCACATTACTCATCTGTTACAGTAACATGGCAGCACAATACCACATTACTCATCTGTTACTGTAACATGGCAGCACAATACCACATCTCTCATCTGTTACAGTAACATGGCAGCACAACACCACATCTCTCATCTGTTACAGTAACATGGCAGCACAACACCACATCTCTCGTCTGTTACAGTAACATTGCAGCACAACACCACTTCACTCATCTGTTACAGTAACACGGCAGCACAATACCACATGACTCATCTGTTACAGTAACATGGCAGCACAATACCACATTACTCATCTGTTACTGTAACATGGCAGCACAATACCACATCGCTCATCTGTTACAGTAACATGGCAGCACAACACCACATCTCTCATCTGTTACAGTAACATGGCAGCACAACACCACATCTCTCGTCTGTTACAGTAACATGTCAGCACAATACCACATCTCTCATCTGTTACAGTAACATGGCAGCACAATACCACATCTCTCATCTGTTACAGTAACTTGGCAGCACAATACCACATCACTCATCTGTTACAGTAACATGGCAGCACAATACTACATGACTCATCTGTTACAGTAAGATGGCAGCATAATACCTCATTACTCATCCGTTACAGTAAAATTGCAGCACAATACCACATCTCTCATCTGTTACAGTGACATGGCAGCACAATACCACATTACTCATCTGTTTCAGTAACATGGCAGCACAATACCACATCACTCATCTGTTACAGTAACATGCCAGCACAATACCACATTACTCATCTGTTACAGTTACATGGCAGCACAATACCACATCTATCATCTGCTACAGTAACATGGCAGCACAATACCACTTTACTCATCTGTTACAGTAACATGGCAGCAGAATACCACATCAGTTATCTGTTACAGTAACATGGCAGCACAATACCTCATTACTCATCAGTTACAGTAACATGGCAGCACAATACCACATTACTCCTCTGTTACAGTAACATGGCAGCACAATACCACATCTCTCATCTGTTACAGTAACATGGCAGCACAATACCACATCTCTCATCTGTTACAGTAACATGGTAGCACAATACCACATTACTCATCTGTTACAGTAACATGGCAGCACAATACCACATCTATCATCTGCTACAGTAACATGGCAGCACAATACCACATTACTCATCTGTTACAGTAACATGGCAGCACAATGCCACATCACTCATCTGTTACAGTAACATGGCAGCACAATACCTCATTACTCATCAGTTACAGTAACATGGCAGCACAATACCACATTACTCATCTGTTACGGTAACATGGCAGCACAATACCACATCTCTCATCTGTTACAGTAACATGGCAGCACAATACCACATCTCTCATCTGTTACAGTAACATGGCAGCACAATACCACATCTCTCATCTGTTACAGTAACATGGCAGCACAATACCACATCTCTCATCTATTACAGTAACATGGCTGCATAATACCCCATCTGTCATCTGTTACAGTATCATGGCAGCACAATACCACATCTCTTATCTGTTACAGTAACATGGCAGCATAATACCTCATTACTCATCAGTTACAGTAACATGGCAGCACAATACCACATTACTCATCTGTTACAGTAACATGGCAGCATAATACCTCATTACTCATCAGTTACAGTAACATGGCAGCACAATACCGCATCTCTCATCTGTTACAGTAACATGGCAGCACAATACCGCATCTCTCATCTGTTACAGTAACATGGCAGCACAATACCTCATTACTCATCAGTTACAGTAACATGGCAGCACAATACCACATCACTCATCTGTTACAGTAACATGGCAGCACAATACCACATCTCTCATCTGTTACAGTAACATGGCAGCACAATACCACATCTCTCATCTATTACAGAAACATGGCTGCATAATACCCCATCTGTCATCTGTTACAGTATCATGGCAGCACAATACCACATCTCTTATCTGTTACAGTAACATGGCAGCATAATACCCCATCTTTCATCTGTTACAGTAACATGGCAGCATAATACCCCATCTGTCATCTGTTACAGTAACATGGCAGCACAATACCACATCTCTCATCTGTTACAGTAACATGGCAGCACAATACCACATCTCTCATCTGTTACAGTAACATGGCGGCACAATACCACATCTCTCATCTGTTACAGTAACATGGCAGCACAATACCACATCTCTCATCTGTTACAGTAACATGGCAGCACAATACCACATCTCTCATCTATAACAGTAACATGGCAGCATAATACCCCATCTCTCATCTGTTACAGTAACATGGCAGCACAATACCACATTACTCATCTGTTACAGTAACATGGCAGCACAATACCACATCTCTCATCTGTTACAGTAACATGGCAGCACAATACCGTATCTCTCATCTGTTACAGTAACATGGCAGCACAATACCGCATCTCTCATCTGTTACAGTAACATGGCAGCACAGTACCGCATCTCTCATCTGTTACAGTAAAATGGCAGCACAACACCACATCTCTCATCTGTTACAGTAACATGGCAGCACAACACCACTTCACTCATCTGTTACAGTAACACGGCAGCACAATACCACATGACTCATCTGTTACAGTAACATGGCAGCACAATACCACATTACTCATCTGTTACTGTAACATGGCAGCACAACACCACATCTCTCATCTGTTACAGTAACATGGCAGCACAATACCACATCACTCATCTGTTACAGTAGCATGGCAGCACAATACCGCATCTCTCATCTGTTTCAGTAACATGGCGGCACAATACCACATCTCTCATCTGTTACAGTAACATGGCAGCACAATACCGCATCTCTCATCTGTTACAGTAACATGGCAGCACAATACCGCATCTCTCATCTGTTACAGTAACATGGCAGCACAGTACCGCATCTCTCATCTGTTACAGTAAAATGGCAGCACAACACCACATCTCTCATCTGTTACAGTAACATTGCAGCACAACACCACTTCACTCATCTGTTACAGTAACACGGCAGCACAATACCACATGACTCATCTGTTACAGTAACATGGCAGCACAATACCACATTACTCATCTGTTACTGTAACATGGCAGCACAACACCACATCACTCATCTGTTACAGTAACATGGCAGCACAACACCACATCTCTCATCTGTTACAGTAACATGGCAGCACAACACCACATCTCTCATCTGTTACAGTAACATGGCAGCACAACACCACATCTCTCATCTGTTACAGTAACATGGCAGCACAATACCACATCACTCATCTGTTACAGTAACATGGCAGCACAATACCACATTATTCATCTGTTACAGTAACATGGCAGCACAATACCACATCTCTCATCTGTTACAGTAACATGGCAGTACAACACCACATCTCTCATCTGTTACAGTAACATGTCAGCACAATACCACATCACTCATCTGTTACAGTAACATGGCAGCACAATACCGCATCTCTCATCTGTTACAGTAACATGGCAGCACAGTACCGCATCTCTCATCTGTTACAGTAAAATGGCAGCACAACACCACATCTCTCATCTGTTACAGTAACATTGCAGCACAACACCACTTCACTCATCTGTTACAGTAACACGGCAGCACAATACCACATGACTCATCTGTTACAGTAACATGGCAGCACAATACCACATTACTCATCTGTTACTGTAACATGGCAGCACAACACCACATCTCTCATCTGTTACAGTAACATGGCAGCACAATACCACATCACTCATCTGTTACAGTAGCATGGCAGCACAATACCGCATCTCTCATCTGTTACAGTAACATGGCGGCACAATACCGCATCTCTCATCTGTTACAGTAACATGGCAGCACAATACCGCATCTCTCATCTGTTACAGTAACATGGCAGCACAATACCGCATCTCTCATCTGTTACAGTAACATGGCAGCACAGTACCGCATCTCTCATCTGTTACAGTAAAATGGTAGCACAACACCACATCTCTCATCTGTTACAGTAACACGGCAGCACAATACCACATGACTCATCTGTTACAGTAACATGGCAGCACAATACCACATTACTCATCTGTTACTGTAACATGGCAGCACAACACCACATCACTCATCTGTTACAGTAACATGGCAGCACAACACCACATCTCTCATCTGTTACAGTAACATGGCAGCACAACACCACATCTCTCATCTGTTACAGTAACATGGCAGCACAATACCACATCACTCATCTGTTACAGTAACATGGCAGCACAATACCACATTATTCATCTGTTACAGTAACATGGCAGCACAATACCACATCTCTCATCTGTTACAGTAACATGGCAGTACAACACCACATCTCTCATCTGTTACAGTAACATGTCAGCACAATACCACATCACTCATCTGTTACAGTAACATGGCAGCACAATACCACATTACTCATCTGTTACAGTAACATGGCAGCACAATACCACATTACTCATCTGTTACTGTAACATGGCAGCACAATACCACATCTCTCATCTGTTACAGTAACATGGCAGCACAACACCACATCTCTCATCTGTTACAGTAACATGGCAGCACAACACCACATCTCTCGTCTGTTACAGTAACATTGCAGCACAACACCACTTCACTCATCTGTTACAGTAACACGGCAGCACAATACCACATGACTCATCTGTTACAGTAACATGGCAGCACAATACCACATTACTCATCTGTTACTGTAACATGGCAGCACAATACCACATCGCTCATCTGTTACAGTAACATGGCAGCACAACACCACATCTCTCATCTGTTACAGTAACATGGCAGCACAACACCACATCTCTCGTCTGTTACAGTAACATGTCAGCACAATACCACATCTCTCATCTGTTACAGTAACATGGCAGCACAATACCACATCTCTCATCTGTTACAGTAACTTGGCAGCACAATACCACATCACTCATCTGTTACAGTAACATGGCAGCACAATACTACATGACTCATCTGTTACAGTAAGATGGCAGCATAATACCTCATTACTCATCCGTTACAGTAAAATTGCAGCACAATACCACATCTCTCATCTGTTACAGTGACATGGCAGCACAATACCACATTACTCATCTGTTTCAGTAACATGGCAGCACAATACCACATCACTCATCTGTTACAGTAACATGCCAGCACAATACCACATTACTCATCTGTTACAGTTACATGGCAGCACAATACCACATCTATCATCTGCTACAGTAACATGGCAGCACAATACCACTTTACTCATCTGTTACAGTAACATGGCAGCAGAATACCACATCAGTTATCTGTTACAGTAACATGGCAGCACAATACCTCATTACTCATCAGTTACAGTAACATGGCAGCACAATACCACATTACTCCTCTGTTACAGTAACATGGCAGCACAATACCACATCTCTCATCTGTTACAGTAACATGGCAGCACAATACCACATCTCTCATCTGTTACAGTAACATGGTAGCACAATACCACATTACTCATCTGTTACAGTAACATGGCAGCACAATACCACATCTATCATCTGCTACAGTAACATGGCAGCACAATACCACATTACTCATCTGTTACAGTAACATGGCAGCACAATGCCACATCACTCATCTGTTACAGTAACATGGCAGCACAATACCTCATTACTCATCAGTTACAGTAACATGGCAGCACAATACCACATTACTCATCTGTTACGGTAACATGGCAGCACAATACCACATCTCTCATCTGTTACAGTAACATGGCAGCACAATACCACATCTCTCATCTGTTACAGTAACATGGCAGCACAATACCACATCTCTCATCTGTTACAGTAACATGGCAGCACAATACCACATCTCTCATCTATTACAGTAACATGGCTGCATAATACCCCATCTGTCATCTGTTACAGTATCATGGCAGCACAATACCACATCTCTTATCTGTTACAGTAACATGGCAGCATAATACCTCATTACTCATCAGTTACAGTAACATGGCAGCACAATACCACATTACTCATCTGTTACAGTAACATGGCAGCATAATACCTCATTACTCATCAGTTACAGTAACATGGCAGCACAATACCGCATCTCTCATCTGTTACAGTAACATGGCAGCACAATACCGCATCTCTCATCTGTTACAGTAACATGGCAGCACAATACCTCATTACTCATCAGTTACAGTAACATGGCAGCACAATACCACATCACTCATCTGTTACAGTAACATGGCAGCACAATACCACATCTCTCATCTGTTACAGTAACATGGCAGCACAATACCACATCTCTCATCTATTACAGAAACATGGCTGCATAATACCCCATCTGTCATCTGTTACAGTATCATGGCAGCACAATACCACATCTCTTATCTGTTACAGTAACATGGCAGCATAATACCCCATCTTTCATCTGTTACAGTAACATGGCAGCATAATACCCCATCTGTCATCTGTTACAGTAACATGGCAGCACAATACCACATCTCTCATCTGTTACAGTAACATGGCAGCACAATACCACATCTCTCATCTGTTACAGTAACATGGCGGCACAATACCACATCTCTCATCTGTTACAGTAACATGGCAGCACAATACCACATCTCTCATCTGTTACAGTAACATGGCAGCACAATACCACATCTCTCATCTATAACAGTAACATGGCAGCATAATACCCCATCTCTCATCTGTTACAGTAACATGGCAGCACAATACCACATTACTCATCTGTTACAGTAACATGGCAGCACAATACCACATCTCTCATCTGTTACAGTAACATGGCAGCACAATACCGTATCTCTCATCTGTTACAGTAACATGGCAGCACAATACCGCATCTCTCATCTGTTACAGTAACATGGCAGCACAGTACCGCATCTCTCATCTGTTACAGTAAAATGGCAGCACAACACCACATCTCTCATCTGTTACAGTAACATGGCAGCACAACACCACTTCACTCATCTGTTACAGTAACACGGCAGCACAATACCACATGACTCATCTGTTACAGTAACATGGCAGCACAATACCACATTACTCATCTGTTACTGTAACATGGCAGCACAACACCACATCTCTCATCTGTTACAGTAACATGGCAGCACAATACCACATCACTCATCTGTTACAGTAGCATGGCAGCACAATACCGCATCTCTCATCTGTTTCAGTAACATGGCGGCACAATACCACATCTCTCATCTGTTACAGTAACATGGCAGCACAATACCGCATCTCTCATCTGTTACAGTAACATGGCAGCACAATACCGCATCTCTCATCTGTTACAGTAACATGGCAGCACAGTACCGCATCTCTCATCTGTTACAGTAAAATGGCAGCACAACACCACATCTCTCATCTGTTACAGTAACATTGCAGCACAACACCACTTCACTCATCTGTTACAGTAACACGGCAGCACAATACCACATGACTCATCTGTTACAGTAACATGGCAGCACAATACCACATTACTCATCTGTTACTGTAACATGGCAGCACAACACCACATCACTCATCTGTTACAGTAACATGGCAGCACAACACCACATCTCTCATCTGTTACAGTAACATGGCAGCACAACACCACATCTCTCATCTGTTACAGTAACATGGCAGCACAACACCACATCTCTCATCTGTTACAGTAACATGGCAGCACAATACCACATCACTCATCTGTTACAGTAACATGGCAGCACAATACCACATTATTCATCTGTTACAGTAACATGGCAGCACAATACCACATCTCTCATCTGTTACAGTAACATGGCAGTACAACACCACATCTCTCATCTGTTACAGTAACATGTCAGCACAATACCACATCACTCATCTGTTACAGTAACATGGCAGCACAATACCGCATCTCTCATCTGTTACAGTAACATGGCAGCACAGTACCGCATCTCTCATCTGTTACAGTAAAATGGCAGCACAACACCACATCTCTCATCTGTTACAGTAACATTGCAGCACAACACCACTTCACTCATCTGTTACAGTAACACGGCAGCACAATACCACATGACTCATCTGTTACAGTAACATGGCAGCACAATACCACATTACTCATCTGTTACTGTAACATGGCAGCACAACACCACATCTCTCATCTGTTACAGTAACATGGCAGCACAACACCACATCTCTCATCTGTTACAGTAACATGGCAGCACAACACCACATCTCTCGTCTGTTACAGTAACATGTCAGCACAATACCACATCTCTCATCTGTTACAGTAACATGGCAGCACAATACCACATCTCTCATCTGTTACAGTAACTTGGCAGCACAATACCACATCACTCATCTGTTACAGTAACATGGCAGCACAATACTACATGACTCATCTGTTACAGTAAGATGGCAGCATAATACCACATCTCTCATCTGTTACAGTAACATGGCAGCACAATACCACATCACTCATCTGTTACAGTAACATGGCAGCACAATACCACATCACTCATCTGTTACAGTAACATGGCAGCACAATACCACATTACTCATCTGTTACTGTAACATTGCAGCACAATACCACATCTCTCATCTGTTACAGTGACATGGCAGCACAATACCACATCTATCATCTGCTACAGTAACATGGCAGCACAATACCACTTTACTCATCTGTTACAGTAACATGGCAGCAGAATACCACATCAGTCATCTGTTACAGTAACATGGCAGCACAATACCTCATTACTCATCAGTTACAGTAACATGGCAGCACAATACCACATTACTCCTCTGTTACAGTAACATGGCAGCACAATACCACATCTCTCATCTGTTACAGTAACATGGCAGCACAATACCACATCTCTCATCTGTTACAGTAACATGGCAGCACAATACCACATTACTCATCTGTTACAGTAACATGGCAGCACAATACCACATCTATCATCTGCTACAGTAACATGGCAGCACAATACCACATTACTCATCTGTTACAGTAACATGGCAGCCCAACACCACATCTCTCATCTGTTACAGTAACATGGCAGCACAATACCTCATTACTCATCAGTTACAGTAACATGGCAGCACAATACCACATTACTCATCTGTTACAGTAACATGGCAGCACAATACCGCATCTTTCATCTGTTACAGTAACATGGCAGCACAATACCGCATCTCTCATCTGTTACAGTAACATGGCAGCACAGTACCGCATCTCTCATCTGTTACAGTAACACGGCAGCACAATACCACATGACTCATCTGTTACAGTAACATGGCAGCACAATACCACATTACTCATCTGTTACTGTAACATGGCAGCACAACACCACATCTCTCATCTGTTACAGTAACATGGCAGCACAACACCACATCTCTCATCTGTTACAGTAACATGGCAGCACAACACCACATCTCTCGTCTGTTACAGTAACATGTCAGCACAATACCACATCTCTCATCTGTTACAGTAACATGGCAGCACAATACCACATCTCTCATCTGTTACAGTAACTTGGCAGCACAATACCACATCACTCATCTGTTACAGTAACATGGCAGCACAATACTACATGACTCATCTGTTACAGTAAGATGGCAGCATAATACCACATCTCTCATCTGTTACAGTAACATGGCAGCACAATACCACATCACTCATCTGTTACAGTAACATGGCAGCACAATACCACATCACTCATCTGTTACAGTAACATGGCAGCACAATACCACATTACTCATCTGTTACTGTAACATTGCAGCACAATACCACATCTCTCATCTGTTACAGTGACATGGCAGCACAATACCACATCTATCATCTGCTACAGTAACATGGCAGCACAATACCACTTTACTCATCTGTTACAGTAACATGGCAGCAGAATACCACATCAGTCATCTGTTACAGTAACATGGCAGCACAATACCTCATTACTCATCAGTTACAGTAACATGGCAGCACAATACCACATTACTCCTCTGTTACAGTAACATGGCAGCACAATACCACATCTCTCATCTGTTACAGTAACATGGCAGCACAATACCACATCTCTCATCTGTTACAGTAACATGGCAGCACAATACCACATTACTCATCTGTTACAGTAACATGGCAGCACAATACCACATCTATCATCTGTTACAGTGACATGGCAGCACAATACCACATTACTCATCTGTTACAGTAACATGGCAGCACAATACCACATCACTCATCTGTTACAGTAACATGGCAGCACAATACCTCATTACTCATCAGTTACAGTAACATGGCAGCACAATACCACATTACTCATCTGTTACAGTTACATGGCAGCACAATACCGCATCTTTCATCTGTTACAGTAACATGGCAGCACAATACCGCATCTCTCATCTGTCACAGTAACATGGCAGCACAGTACCGCATCTCTCATCTGTTACAGTAAAATGGCAGCACAACACCACATCTCTCATCTGTTACAGTAACATTGCAGCACAACACCACATCTCTCATCTATAACAGTAACATGGCAGCATAATACCCCATCTCTCATCTGTTACAGTAACATGGCAGCACAATACCACATTACTCATCTGTTACTGTAACATGGCAGCACAATACCACATCTCTCATCTGTTACAGTAACATGGCAGCACAATACCACATTACTCATCTGTTACAGTAACATGGCAGCACAATACCATATCTCTCATCTTTTACAGTAACATGGCAGCACAATACCGCATCTCTCATCTGTTACAGTAACATGGCAGCACAATACCACATCTCTCATCTGTTACAGTAACATGGCAGCACAGTACCGCATCTCTCATCTGTTACAGTAAAATGGCAGCACAACACCACATCTCTCATCTGTTACAGTAACATGGCAGCACAACACCACTTCACTCATCTGTTACAGTAACACGGCAGCACAATACCACATGACTCATCTGTTACAGTAACATGGCAGCACAATACCACTTTACTCATCTGTTACTGTAACATGGCAGCACAACACCACATCTCTCATCTGTTACAGTAACATGGCAGCACAATACCACATCACTCATCTGTTACAGTAGCATGGCAGCACAATACCGCATCTCTCATCTGTTACAGTAACATGGCGGCACAATACCGCATCTCTCATCTGTTACAGTAACATGGCAGCACAATACCGCATCTCTCATCTGTTACAGTAACATGGCAGCACAATACCGCATCTCTCATCTGTTACAGTAACATGGCAGCACAGTACCGCATCTCTCATCTGTTACAGTAAAATGGCAGCACAACACAACATCTCTCATCTGTTACAGTAACATTGCAGCACAACACCACTTCACTCATCTGTTACAGTAACACGGCAGCACAATACCACATGACTCATCTGTTACAGTAACATGGCAGCACAATACCACATTACTCATCTGTTACTGTAACATGGCAGCACAACACCACATCACTCATCTGTTACAGTAACATGGCAGCACAACACCACATCTCTCATCTGTTACAGTAACATGGCAGCACAACACCACATCTCTCATCTGTTACAGTAACATGGCAGCACAACACCACATCTCTCATCTGTTACAGTAACATGGCAGCACAATACCACATCACTCATCTGTTACAGTAACATGGCAGCACAATACCACATTATTCATCTGTTACAGTAACATGGCAGCACAATACCACATCTCTCATCTGTTACAGTAACATGGCAGTACAACACCACATCTCTCATCTGTTACAGTAACATGTCAGCACAATACCACATCACTCATCTGTTACAGTAAGATGGCAGCACAATACCACATTACTCATCTGTTACAGTAACATGGCAGCACAATACCACATTACTCATCTGTTACTGTAACATGGCAGCACAATACCACATCTCTCATCTGTTACAGTAACATGGCAGCACAACACCACATCTCTCATCTGTTACAGTAACATGGCAGCACAACACCACATCTCTCGTCTGTTACAGTAACATTGCAGCACAACACCACTTCACTCATCTGTTACAGTAACACGGCAGCACAATACCACATCTCTCATCTGTTACAGTAACATGGCAGCACAATACCACATCACTCATCTGTTACAGTAACATGGCAGCACAATACTACATGACTCATCTGTTACAGTAAGATGGCAGCATAATACCTCATTACTCATCTGTTACTGTAACATGGCAGCACAATACCACATCTCTCATCTGTTACAGTAACATGGCAGCACAACACCACATCTCTCATCTGTTACAGTAACATGGCAGCACAACACCACATCTCTCGTCTGTTACAGTAACATGTCAGCACAATACCACATCTCTCATCTGTTACAGTAACATGGCAGCACAACACCACATCTCTCATCTGTTACAGTAACATGGCAGCACAACACCACATCTCTCGTCTGTTACAGTAACATGGCAGCACAATACTACATGACTCATCTGTTACAGTAAGATGGCAGCATAATACCTCATTACTCATCCGTTACAGTAACATTGCAGCACAATACCACATCTCTCATCTGTTACAGTGACATGGCAGCACAATACCACATTACTCATCTGTTTCAGTAACATGGCAGCACAATACCACATCACTCATCTGTTACAGTAACATGGCAGCACAATACCACATTACTCATCTGTTACAGTAACATGGCAGCACAATACCACATCTATCATCTGCTACAGTAACATGGCAGCACAATACCACTTTACTCATCTGTTACAGTAACATGGCAGCAGAATACCACATCAGTTATCTGTTACAGTAACATGGCAGCACAATACCTCATTACTCATCAGTTACAGTAACATGGCAGCACAATACCACATTACTCCTCTGTTACAGTAACATGGCAGCACAATACCACATCTCTCATCTGTTACAGTAACATGGCAGCACAATACCACATCTCTCATCTGTTACAGTAACATGGCAGCACAATACCACATTACTCATCTGTTACAGTAACATGGCAGCACAATACCACATCTATCATCTGCTACAGTAACATGGCAGCACAATACCACATTACTCATCTGTTACAGTAACATGGCAGCACAATGCCACATCACTCATCTGTTACAGTAACATGGCAGCACAATACCTCATTACTCATCAGTTACAGTAACATGGCAGCACAATACCACATTACTCATCTGTTACAGTAACATGGCAGCACAATACCACATCTCTCATCTGTTACAGTAACATGGCAGCACAATACCACATCTCTCATCTGTTACAGTAACATGGCAGCACAATACCACATCTCTCATCTGTTACAGTAACATGGCAGCACAATACCACATCTCTCATCTATTACAGTAACATGGCTGCATAATACCCCATCTGTCATCTGTTACAGTATCATGGCAGCACAATACCACATCTCTTATCTGTTACAGTAACATGGCAGCATAATACCTCATTACTCATCAGTTACAGTAACATGGCAGCACAATACCACATTACTCATCTGTTACAGTAACATGGCAGCATAATACCTCATTACTCATCAGTTACAGTAACATGGCAGCACAATACCGCATCTCTCATCTGTTACAGTAACATGGCAGCACAATACCGCATCTCTCATCTGTTACAGTAACATGGCAGCACAATACCTCATTACTCATCAGTTACAGTAACATGGCAGCACAATACCACATCACTCATCAGTTACAGTAACATGGCAGCACAATACCACATCTCTCATCTGTTACAGTAACATGGCAGCACAATACCACATCTCTCATCTATTACAGAAACATGGCTGCATAATACCCCATCTGTCATCTGTTACAGTATCATGGCAGCACAATACCACATCTCTTATCTGTTACAGTAACATGGCAGCATAATACCCCATCTTTCATCTGTTACAGTAACATGGCAGCATAATACCCCATCTGTCATCTGTTACAGTAACATGGCAGCACAATACCACATCTCTCATCTGTTACAGTAACATGGCAGCACAATACCACATCTCTCATCTGTTACAGTAACATGGCGGCACAATACCACATCTCTCATCTGTTACAGTAACATGGCAGCACAATAGCACATCTCTCATCTGTTACAGTAACATGGCAGCACAATACCACATCACTCATCTGTTACAGTAACATGGCAGCACAATACCACATCTCTCATCTATAACAGTAACATGGCAGCATAATACCCCATCTCTCATCTGTTACAGTAACATGGCAGCACAATACCACATTACTCATCTGTTACAGTAACATGGCAGCACAATACCACATCTCTCATCTGTTACAGTAACATGGCAGCACAATACCGTATCTCTCATCTGTTACAGTAACATGGCAGCACAATACCGCATCTCTCATCTGTTACAGTAACATGGCAGCACAGTACCGCATCTCTCATCTGTTACAGTAAAATGGCAGCACAACACCACATCTCTCATCTGTTACAGTAACTTGGCAGCACAACACCACTTCACTCATCTGTTACAGTAACACGGCAGCACAATACCACATGACTCATCTGTTACAGTAACATGGCAGCACAATACCACATTACTCATCTGTTACTGTAACATGGCAGCACAACACCACATCTCTCATCTGTTACAGTAACATGGCAGCACAATACCACATCACTCATCTGTTACAGTAGCATGGCAGCACAATACCGCATCTCTCATCTGTTACAGTAACATGGCGGCACAATACCGCATCTCTCATCTGTTACAGTAACATGGCAGCACAATACCGCATCTCTCATCTGTTACAGTAACATGGCAGCACAATACCGCATCTCTCATCTGTTACAGTAACATGGCAGCACAGTACCGCATCTCTCATCTGTTACAGTAAAATGGCAGCACAACACCACATCTCTCATCTGTTACAGCAACATTGCAGCACAACACCACTTCACTCATCTGTTACAGTAACACGGCAGCACAATACCACATGACTCATCTGTTACAGTAACATGGCAGCACAATACCACATTACTCATCTGTTACTGTAACATGGCAGCACAACACCACATCACTCATCTGTTACAGTAACATGGCAGCACAACACCACATCTCTCATCTGTTACAGTAACATGGCAGCACAACACCACATCTCTCATCTGTTACAGTAACATGGCAGCACAACACCACATCTCTCATCTGTTACAGTAACATGGCAGCACAATACCACATCACTCATCTGTTACAGTAACATGGCAGCACAATACCACATTATTCATCTGTTACAGTAACATGGCAGCACAATACCACATCTCTCATCTGTTACAGTAACATGGCAGTACAACACCACATCTCTCATCTGTTACAGTAACATGTCAGCACAATACCACATCACTCATCTGTTACAGTAACATGGCAGCACAATACCGCATCTCTCATCTGTTACAGTAACATGGCAGCACAGTACCGCATCTCTCATCTGTTACAGTAAAATGGCAGCACAACACCACATCTCTCATCTGTTACAGTAACATTGCAGCACAACACCACTTCACTCATCTGTTACAGTAACACGGCAGCACAATACCACATGACTCATCTGTTACAGTAATATGGCAGCACAATACCACATTACTCATCTGTTACTGTAACATGGCAGCACAACACCACATCTCTCATCTGTTACAGTAACATGGCAGCACAACACCACATCTCTCATCTGTTACAGTAACATGGCAGCACAACACCACATCTCTCGTCTGCTACAGTAACATGTCAGCACAATACCACATCTCTCATCTGTTACAGTAACATGGCAGCACAATACCACATCTCTCATCTGTTACAGTAACTTGGCAGCACAATACCACATCACTCATCTGTTACAGTAACATGGCAGCACAATACTACATGACTCATCTGTTACAGTAAGATGGCAGCATAATACCACATCTCTCATCTGTTACAGTAACATGGCAGCACAATACCACATCACTCATCTGTTACAGTAACATGGCAGCACAATACCACATCACTCATCTGTTACAGTAACATGGCAGCACAATACCAAATTACTCATCTGTTACTGTAACATTGCAGCACAATACCACATCTCTCATCTGTTACAGTGACATGGCAGCACAATACCACATCTATCATCTGCTACAGTAACATGGCAGCACAATACCACTTTACTCATCTGTTACAGTAACATGGCAGCAGAATACCACATCAGTCATCTGTTACAGTAACATGGCAGCACAATACCTCATTACTCATCAGTTACAGTAACATGGCAGCACAATACCACATTACTCCTCTGTTACAGTAACATGGCAGCACAATACCACATCTCTCATCTGTTACAGTAACATGGCAGCACAATACCACATCTCTCATCTGTTACAGTAACATGGCAGCACAATACCACATTACTCATCTGTTACAGTAACATGGCAGCACAATACCACATCTATCATCTGCTACAGTAACATGGCAGCACAATACCACATTACTCATCTGTTACAGTAACATGGCAGCACAACACCACATCTCTCATCTGTTACAGTAACATGGCAGCACAATACCTCATTACTCATCAGTTACAGTAACATGGCAGCACAATACCACATTACTCATCTGTTACAGTAACATGGCAGCACAATACCGCATCTTTCATCTGTTACAGTAACATGGCAGCACAATACCGCATCTCTCATCTGTTACAGTAACATGGCAGCACAGTACCGCATCTCTCATCTGTTACAGTAAAATGGCAGCACAACACCTCATCTCTCATCTGATACAGTAACATTGCAGCACAACACCACTTCACTCATCTGTTACAGTAACACGGCAGCACAATACCACATGACTCATCTGTTACAGTAACATGGCAGCACAATACCACATTACTCATCTGTTACTATAACATGGCAGCACAACACCACATCTCTCATCTGTTACAGAAACATGGCAGCACAACACCACATCTCTCATCTGTTACAGTAACATGGCAGCACAACACCACATCTCTCGTCTGTTACAGTAACATGTCAGCACAATACCACATCTCTCATCTGTTACAGTAACATGGCAGCACAATACCACATCTCTCATCTGTTACAGTAACTTGGCAGCACAATACCACATCACTCATCTGTTACAGTAACATGGCAGCACAATACTACATGACTCATCTGTTACAGTAAGATGGCAGCATAATACCACATCTCTCATCTGTTACAGTAACATGGCAGCACAATACCACATCACTCATCTGTTACAGTAACATGGCAGCACAATACCACATTACTCATCTGTTACTGTAACATGGCAGCACAATACCACATCTCTCATCTGTTACAGTGACATGGCAGCACAATACCACATCTATCATCTGCTACAGTAACATGGCAGCACAATACCACTTTACTCATCTGTTACAGTAACATGGCAGCAGAATACCACATCAGTCATCTGTTACAGTAACATGGCAGCACAATACCTCATTACTCATCAGTTACAGTAACATGGCAGCACAATACCACATTACTCCTCTGTTACAGTAACATGGCGGCACAATACCACATCTCTCATCTGTTACAGTAACATGGCAGCACAATACCACATCTCTCATCTGTTACAGTAACATGGCAGCACAATACCACATTACTCATCTGTTACAGTAACATGGCAGCACAACACCACATCTCTCATCTGTTACAGTAACATGGCAGCACAATACCTCATTACTCATCAGTTACAGTAACATGGCAGCACAATACCACATTACTCATCTGTTACAGTAACATGGCAGCACAATACCACATCTCTCATCTGTTACAGTAACATGGCAGCACAATACCACATCTCTCATCTGTTACAGTAACATGGCAGCACAATACCACATCTCTCATCTGTTACAGTAACATGGCAGCACAATACCACATCTCTCATCTATTACAGTAACATGGCTGCATAATACCCCATCTGTCATCTGTTACAGTATCATGGCAGCACAATACCACATCTCTTATCTGTTACAGTAACATGGCAGCATAATACCTCATTACTCATCAGTTACAGTAACATGGCAGCACAATACCACATTACTCATCTGTTACAGTAACATGGCAGCATAATACCTCATTACTCATCAGTTACAGTAACATGGCAGCACAATACCGCATCTTTCATCTGTTACAGTAACATGGCAGCACAATACCGCATCTCTCATCTGTTACAGTAACATGGCAGCACAATACCTCATTACTCATCAGTTACAGTAACATGGCAGCACAATACCACATCACTCATCTGTTACAGTAACATGGCAGAATAATACCCCATCTGTCATCTGTTACAGTATCATGGCAGCACAATACCACATCTCTTATCTGTTACAGTAACATGGCAGCATAATACCCCATCTTTCATCTGTTACAGTAACATGGCAGCATAATACCCCATCTGTCATCTGTTACAGTAACATGGCAGCACAATACCACATCTCTCATCTGTTACAGTAACATGGCAGCACAATACCACATCTCTCATCTGTTACAGTAACATGGCGGCACAATACCACATCTCTCATCTGTTACAGTAACATGGCAGCACAATTCCACATCTCTCATCTGTTACAGTAACATGGCAGCACAATACCACATCTCTCATCTATAAAAGTAACATGGCAGCATAATACCCCATCTCTCATCTGTTACAGTAACATGGCAGCACAATACCACATCTCTCATCTGTTACAGTAACATGGCAGCACAATACCACATCTCTCATCTGTTACAGTAACATGGCAGCACAATACCACATTACTCATCTGTTACAGTAACATGGCAGCACAATACCGCATCTCTCATCTGTTACA
This sequence comes from Taudactylus pleione, assembly GCA_031769625.1. Classification (NCBI taxonomy): domain Eukaryota; kingdom Metazoa; phylum Chordata; class Amphibia; order Anura; family Myobatrachidae; genus Taudactylus; species Taudactylus pleione. The sequence continues at coordinate 390,394 of JAUIMM010001769.1, read as the reverse complement.
GTAACATGGCAGCACAATACCGCATCTCTCATCTGTTACAGTAACATGGCAGCACAGTACCGCATCTCTCATCTGTTACAGTAAAATGGCAGCACAACACCACATCTCTCATCTGTTACAGTAACATGGCAGCACAATACCACATGACTCATCTGTTACAGTAACATGGCAGCACAATACCACATTACTCATCTGTTACTGTAACATGGCAGCACAACACCACATCTCTCATCTGTTACAGTAACATGGCAGCACAATACCACATCACTCATCTGTTACAGTAACATGGCAGCACAATACCGCATCTCTCATCTGTTACAGTAACATGGCGGCACAATACCACATCTCTCATCTGTTACAGTAACATGGCAGCACAATACCACATCTCTCATCTGTTACAGTAACATGGCAGCACAATACCGCATCTCTCATCTGTTACAGTAACATGGCAGCACAGTACCGCATCTCTCATCTGTTACAGTAAAATGGCAGCACAACACCACATCTCTCATCTGTTACAGTAACATTGCAGCACAATACCACATTACTCATCTGTTACAGTAACATGGCAGCACAATACCACATCTCTCATCTGTTACAGTAACATGGCAGCACAATACCGCATCTTTCATCTGTTACAGTAACATCGCAGCACAATACCGCATCTCTCATCTGTTACAGTAACATGGCAGCACAGTACCGCATCTCTCATCTGTTACAGTAAAATGGCAGCACAACACCACATCTCTCATCTGTTACAGTAACATTGCAGCACAACACCACTTCACTCATCTGTTACAGTAACATGGCAGCACAATACCACATGACTCATCTGTTACAGTAACATGGCAGCACAATACCACATTACTCATCTGTTACTGTAACATGGCAGCACAACACCACATCTCTCATCTGTTACAGTAACATGGCAGCACAACACCACATCTCTCGTCTGTTACAGTAACATGGCAGCACAACACCACATCTCTCGTCTGTTACAGTAACATGTCAGCACAATACCACATCTCTCATCTGTTACAGTAACATGGCAGCACAATACCACATCTCTCATCTGTTACAGTAACTTGGCAGCACAATACCACATCACTCATCTGTTACAGTAACATGGCAGCACAATACTACATGACTCATCTGTTACAGTAAGATGGCAGTATAATACCACATCTCTCATCTGTTACATTAACATGGCAGCACAATACCACATCACTCATCTGTTACAGTAACATGGCAGCACAATACCACATCACTCATCTGTTACAGTAACATGGCAGCACAATACCACATTACTCATCTGTTACAGTAACATTGCAGCACAATACCACATCTCTCATCTGTTACAGTGACATGGCAGCACAATACCACATTACTCATCTGTTTCAGTAACATGGCAGCACAATACCACATCACTCATCTGTTACAGTAACATGGCAGCACAATACCACATTACTCATCTGTTACAGTAACATGGCAGCACAATACCACATCTATCATCTGCTACAGTAACATGGCAGCACAATACCACTTTACTCATCTGTTACAGTAACATGGCAGCAGAATACCACATCACTCGTCTGTTACAGTAACATGGCAGCACAATACCACATCTCTCATCTGTTACAGTAACATGGCAGCACAATACCACATTACTCATCTGTTACAGTAACATGGCAGCACAATACCACATTACTCCTCTGTTACAGTAACATGGCAGCACAATACCACATCTCTCATCTGTTACAGTAAGATGGCAGCATAATACCACATCTCTCATCTGTTACAGTAACATGGCAGCACAATACCACATCACTCATCTGTTACAGTAACATGGCAGCACAATACCACATCACTCATCTGTTACAGTAACATTGCAGCACAATACCACATTACTCATCTGTTACTGTAACATTGCAGCACAATACCACATCTCTCATCTGTTACAGTGACATGGCAGCACAATACCACATATATCATCTGCTACAGTAACATGGCAGCACAATACCACTTTACTCATCTGTTACAGTAACATGGCAGCAGAATACCACATCAGTCATCTGTTACAGTAACATGGCAGCACAATACCTCATTACTCATCAGTTACAGTAACATGGCAGCACAATACCACATTACTCCTCTGTTACAGTAACATGGCAGCACAATACCACATCTCTCATCTGTTACAGTTACATGGCAGCACAATACCACATCTCTCATCTGTTACAGTAACATGGCAGCACAATACCACATTACTCATCTGTTACAGTAACATGGCAGCACAATACCACATCTATCATCTGCTACAGTAACATGGCAGCACAATACCACATTACTCATCTGTTACAGTAACATGGCAGCACAACACCACATCTCTCATCTGTTACAGTAACATGGCAGCACAATACCTCATTACTCATCAGTTACAGTAACATGGCAGCACAATACCACATTACTCATCTGTTACAGTAACATGGCAGCACAATACCGCATCTTTCATCTGTTACAGTAACATGGCAGCACAATACCGCATCTCTCATCTGTTACAGTAACATGGCAGCACAGTACCGCATCTCTCATCTGTTACAGTAAAATGGCAGCACAACACCACATCTCTCATCTGTTACAGTAACATTGCAGGACAACACCACATCTCTCATCTATAACAGTAACATGGCAGCATAATACCCCATCTCCCATCTGTTACAGTAACATGGCAGCACAATACCACATTACTCATCTGTTACTGTAACATGGCAGCACAATACCACATCTCTCATCTGTTACAGTAACATGGCAGCACAATACCACATTACTCATCTGTTACAGTAACATGGCAGCACAATACCACATCTCTCATCTTTTACAGTAACATGGCAGCACAATACCACATCTCTCATCTGTTACAGTAACATTGCAGCACAATACCACATCTCTCATCTGTTACAGTAACATGGCAGCACAGTACCGCATCTCTCATCTGTTACAGTAAAATGGCAGCACAACACCACATCTCTCATCTGTTACAGTAACATGGCAGCACAACACCACTTCACTCATCTGTTACAGTAACACGGCAGCACAATACCACATGACTCATCTGTTACAGTAACATGGCAGCACAATACCACATTACTCATCTGTTACTGTAACATGGCAGCACAACACCACATCTCTCATCTGTTACAGTAACATGGCAGCACAATACCACATCACTCATCTGTTACAGTAGCATGGCAGCACAATACCGCATCTCTCATCTGTTACAGTAACATGGCGGCACAATACCGCATCTCTCATCTGTTACAGTAACATGGCAGCACAATACCGCATCTCTCATCTGTTACAGTAACATGGCAGCACAATACCGCATCTCTCATCTGTTACAGTAACATGGCAGCACAGTACCGCATCTCTCATCTGTTACAGTAAAATGGCAGCACAACACCACATCTCTCATCTGTTACAGTAACATTGCAGCACAACACCACTTCACTCATCTGTTACAGTAACACGGCAGCACAATACCACATGACTCATCTGTTACAGTAACATGGCAGCACAATACCACATTACTCATCTGTTACTGTAACATGGCAGCACAACACCACATCACTCATCTGTTACAGTAACATGGCAGCACAACACCACATCTCTCATCTGTTACAGTAACATGGCAGCACAACACCACATCTCTCATCTGTTACAGTAACATGGCAGCACAACACCACATCTCTCATCTGTTACAGTAACATGGCAGCACAATACCACATCACTCATCTGTTACAGTAACATGGCAGCACAATACCACATTATTCATCTGTTACAGTAACATGGCAGCACAATACCACATCTCTCATCTGTTACAGTAACATGGCAGTACAACACCACATCTCTCATCTGTTACAGTAACATGTCAGCACAATACCACATCACTCATCTGTTACAGTAACATGGCAGCACAATACCACATTACTCATCTGTTACAGTAACATGGCAGCACAATACCACATTACTCATCTGTTACTGTAACATGGCAGCACAATACCACATCTCTCATCTGTTACAGTAACATGGCAGCACAACACCACATCTCTCATCTGTTACAGTAACATGGCAGCACAACACCACATCTCTCGTCTGTTACAGTAACATTGCAGCACAACACCACTTCACTCATCTGTTACAGTAACACGGCAGCACAATACCACATGACTCATCTGTTACAGTAACATGGCAGCACAATACCACATTACTCATCTGTTACTGTAACATGGCAGCACAATACCACATCTCTCATCTGTTACAGTAACATGGCAGCACAACACCACATCTCTCATCTGTTACAGTAACATGGCAGCACAACACCACATCTCTCGTCTGTTACAGTAACATGTCAGCACAATACCACATCTCTCATCTGTTACAGTAACATGGCAGCACAATACCACATCTCTCATCTGTTACAGTACCTTGGCAGCACAATACCACATCACTCATCTGTTACAGTAACATGGCAGCACAATACTACATGACTCATCTGTTACAGTAAGATGGCAGCATAATACCTCATTACTCATCCGTTACAGTAACATTGCAGCACAATACCACATCTCTCATCTGTTACAGTGACATGGCAGCACAATACCACATTACTCATCTGTTTCAGTAACATGGCAGCACAATACCACATCACTCATCTGTTACAGTAACATGGCAGCACAATACCACATTACTCATCTGTTACAGTAACATGGCAGCACAATACCACATCTATCATCTGCTACAGTAACATGGCAGCACAATACCATTTTACTCATCTGTTACAGTAACATGGCAGCAGAATACCACATCAGTTATCTGTTACAGTAACATGGCAGCACAATACCTCATTACTCATCAGTTACAGTAACATGGCAGCACAATACCACATTACTCCTCTGTTACAGTAACATGGCAGCACAATACCACATCTCTCATCTGTTACAGTAACATGGCAGCACAATACCACATCTCTCATCTGTTACAGTAACATGGCAGCACAATACCACATTACTCATCTGTTACAGTAACATGGCAGCACAATACCACATCTATCATCTGCTACAGTAACATGGCAGCACAATACCACATTACTCATCTGTTACAGTAACATGGCAGCACAATGCCACATCACTCATCTGTTACAGTAACATGGCAGCACAATACCTCATTACTCATCAGTTACAGTAACATGGCAGCACAATACCACATTACTCATCTGTTACAGTAACATGGCAGCACAATACCACATCTCTCATCTGTTACAGTAACATGGCAGCACAATACCACATCTCTCATCTGTTACAGTAACATGGCAGCACAATACCACATCTCTCATCTGTTACAGTAACATGGCAGCACAATACCACATCTCTCATCTATTACAGTAACATGGCTGCATAATACCCCATCTGTCATCTGTTACAGTATCATGGCAGCACAATACCACATCTCTTATCTGTTACTGTAACATGGCAGCATAATACCTCATTACTCATCAGTTACAGTAACATGGCAGCACAATACCACATTACTCATCTGTTACAGTAACATGGCAGCATAATACCTCATTACTCATCAGTTACAGTAACATGGCAGCACAATACCGCATCTCTCATCTGTTACAGTAACATGGCAGCACAATACCGCATCTCTCATCTGTTACAGTAACATGGCAGCACAATACCTCATTACTCATCAGTTACAGTAACATGGCAGCACAATACCACATCACTCATCTGTTACAGTAACATGGCAGCACAATACCACATCTCTCATCTGTTACAGTAACATGGCAGCACAATACCACATCTCTCATCTATTACAGAAACATGGCTGCATAATACCCCATCTGTCATCTGTTACAGTATCATGGCAGCACAATACCACATCTCTTATCTGTTACAGTAACATGGCAGCATAATACCCCATCTTTCATCTGTTACAGTAACATGGCAGCATAATACCCCATCTGTCATCTGTTACAGTAACATGGCAGCACAATACCACATCTCTCATCTGTTACAGTAACATGGCAGCACAATACCACATCTCTCATCTGTTACAGTAACATGGCGGCACAATACCACATCTCTCATCTGTTACAGTAACATGGCAGCACAATACCACATCTCTCATCTGTTACAGTAACATGGCAGCACAATACCACATCTATCATCTATAACAGTAACATGGCAGCATAATACCCCATCTCTCATCTGTTACAGTAACATGGCAGCACAATACCACATTACTCATCTGTTACAGTAACATGGCAGCACAATACCACATCTCTCATCTGTTACAGTAACATGGCAGCACAATACCGTATCTCTCATCTGTTACAGTAACATGGCAGCACAATACCGCATCTCTCATCTGTTACAGTAACATGGCAGCACAGTACCGCATCTCTCATCTGTTACAGTAAAATGGCAGCACAACACCACATCTCTCATCTGTTACAGTAACATGGCAGCACAACACCACTTCACTCATCTGTTACAGTAACACGGCAGCACAATACCACATGACTCATCTGTTACAGTAACATGGCAGCACAATACCACATTACTCATCTGTTACTGTAACATGGCAGCACAACACCACATCTCTCATCTGTTACAGTAACATGGCAGCACAATACCACATCACTCATCTGTTACAGTAGCATGGCAGCACAATACCGCATCTCTCATCTGTTACAGTAACATGGCGGCACAATACCGCATCTCTCATCTGTTACAGTAACATGGCAGCACAATACCGCATCTCTCATCTGTTACAGTAACATGGCAGCACAATACCGCATCTCTCATCTGTTACAGTAACATGGCAGCACAGTACCGCATCTCTCATCTGTTACAGTAAAATGGCAGCACAACACCACATCTCTCATCTGTTACAGTAACAGTGCAGCACAACACCACTTCACTCATCTGTTACAGTAAAACGGCAGCACAATACCACATGACTCATCTGTTACAGTAACATGGCAGCACATTACCACATTACTCATCTGTTACTGTAACATGGCAGCACAACACCACATCACTCATCTGTTACAGTAACATGGCAGCACAACACCACATCTCTCATCTGTTACAGTAACATGGCAGCACAACACCACATCTCTCATCTGTTACAGTAACATGGCAGCATAACACCACATCTCTCATCTGTTACAGTAACATGGCAGCACAATACCACATCACTCATCTGTTACAGTAACATGGCAGCACAATACCACATTATTCATCTGTTACAGTAACATGGCAGCACAATACCACATCTCTCATCTGTTACAGTAACATGGCAGTACAACACCACATCTCTCATCTGTTACAGTAACATGTCAGCACAATACCACATCACTCATCTGTTACAGTAACATGGCAGCACAATACCGCATCTCTCATCTGTTACAGTAACATGGCAGCACAGTACCGCATCTCTCATCTGTTACAGTAAAATGGCAGCACAACACCACATCTCTCATCTGTTACAGTAACATTGCAGCACAACACCACTTCACTCATCTGTTACAGTAACACGGCAGCACAATACCACATGACTCATCTGTTACAGTAACATGGCAGCACAATACCACATTACTCATCTGTTACTGTAACATGGCAGCACAACACCACATCTCTCATCTGTTACAGTAACATGGCAGCACAATACCACATCTCTCGTCTGTTACAGTAACATGGCAGCACAACACCACATCTCTCGTCTGTTACAGTAACATGTCAGCACAATACCACATCTCTCATCTGTTACAGTAACATGGCAGCACAATACCACATCTCTCATCTGTTACAGTAACTTGGCAGCACAATACCACATCACTCATCTGTTACAGTAACATGGCAGCACAATACTACATGACTCATCTGTTACAGTAAGATGGCAGCATAATACCACATCTCTCATCTGTTACAGTAACATGGCAGCACAATACCACATCACTCATCTGTTACAGTAACATGGCAGCACAATACCACATCACTCATCTGTTACAGTAACATGGCAGCACAATACCACATTACTCATCTGTTACTGTAACATTGCAGCACAATACCACATCTCTCATCTGTTACAGTGACATGGCAGCACAATACCACATCTATCATCTGCTACAGTAACATGGCAGCACAATACCACTTTACTCATCTGTTACAGTAACATGGCAGCAGAATACCACATCAGTCATCAGTTACAGTAACATGGCAGCACAATACCACATTACTCCTCTGTTACAGTAACAAGGCAGCACAATACCACATCTCTCATCTGTTACAGTAACATGGCAGCACAATACCACATCTCTCATCTGTTACAGTAACATGGCAGCACAATACCACATTACTCATCTGTTACAGTAACATGGCAGCACAATAACACATCTATCATCTGCTACAGTAACATGGCAGCACAATACCACATTACTCATCTGTTACAGTAACATGGCAGCACAACACCACATCTCTCATCTGTTACAGTAACATGGCAGCACAATACCTCATTACTCATCAGTTACAGTAACATGGCAGCACAATACCTCATTACTCATCAGTTACAGTAACATGGCAGCACAATACCGCATCTCTCATCTGTTACAGTAACATGGCAGCACAGTACCGCATCTCTCATCTGTTACAGTAAAATGGCAGCACAACACCACATCTCTCATCTGTTACAGTAACATTGCAGCACAACACCACTTCACTCATCTGTTACAGTAACACGGCAGCACAATACCACATGACTCATCTGTTACAGTAACATGGCAGCACAATACCACATTACTCATCTGTTACTGTAACATGGCAGCACAACACCACATCTCTCATCTGTTACAGTAACATGGCAGCACAACACCACATCTCTCATCTGTTACAGTAACATGTCAGCACAATACCACATCTCTCATCTGTTACAGTAACATGGCAGCACAATACCACATCTCTCATCTGTTACAGTAACTTGGCAGCACAATACCACATCACTCATCTGTTACAGTAACATGGCAGCACAATACTACATGACTCATCTGTTACAATAAGATGGCAGCATAATACCACATCTCTCATCTGTTACAGTAACATGGCAGCACAATACCACATCACTCATCTGTTACAGTAACATGGCAGCACAATACCACATTACTCATCTGTTACTGTAACATTGCAGCACAATACCATATCTCTCATCTGTTACAGTGACATGGCAGCACAATACCACATCTATCATCTGCTACAGTAACATGGCAGCACAATACCACTTTACTCATCTGTTACAGTAACATGGCAGCAGAATACCACATCAGTCATCTGTTACAGTAACATGGCAGCACAATACCTCATTACTCATCAGTTACAGTAACATGGCAGCACAATACCACATTACTCCTCTGTTACAGTAACATGGCAGCACAATACCACATCTCTCATCTGTTACAGTAACATGGCAGCACAATACCACATCTCTCATCTGTTACAGTAACATGGCAGCACAATACCACATTACTCATCTGTTACAGTAACATGGCAGCACAATACCACATCTATCATCTGCTACAGTAACATGGCAGCACAATACCACATTACTCATCTGTTACAGTAACATGGCAGCACAACACCACATCTCTCATCTGTTACAGTAACATGGCAGCACAATACCTCATTACTCATCAGTTACAGTAACATGGCAGCACAATACCACATTACTCATCTGTTACAGTAACATGGCAGCACAATACCACATCTCTCATCTGTTACAGTAACATGGCAGCACAATACCACATCTCTCATCTGTTACAGTAACATGGCAGCACAATACCACATCTCTCATCTGTTACAGTAACATGGCAGCACAATACCACATCTCTCATCTATTACAGTAACATGGCTGCATAATACCCCATCTGTCATCTGTTACAGTATCATGGCAGCACAATACCACATCTCTTATCTGTTACAGTAACATGGCAGCATAATACCTCATTACTCATCAGTTACAGTAACATGGCAGCACAATACCACATTACTCATCTGTTACAGTAACATGGCAGCATAATACCTCATTACTCATCAGTTACAGTAACATGGCAGCACAATACCGCATCTCTCATCTGTTACAGTAACATGGCAGCACAATACCGCATCTCTCATCTGTTACAGTAACATGGCAGCACAATACCTCATTACTCATCAGTTACAGTAACATGGCAGCACAATACCACATCACTCATCTGTTACAGTAACATGGCAACATAATACCCCATCTGTCATCTGTTACAGTATCATGGCAGCACAATACCACATCTCTTATCTGTTACAGTAACATGGCAGCATAATACCCCATCTTTCATCTGTTACAGTAACATGGCAGCATAATACCCCATCTGTCATCCGTTACAGTAACATGGCAGCACAATACCACATCTCTCATCTGTTACAGTAACATGGCAGCACAATACCACATCTCTCATCTGTTACAGTAACATGGCGGCACAATACCACATCTCTCATCTGTTACAGTAACATGGCAGCACAATTCCACATCTCTCATCTGTTACAGTAACATGGCAGCACAATACCACATCTCTCATCTATAAAAGTAACATGGCAGCATAATACCCCATCTCTCATCTGTTACAGTAACATGGCAGCACAATACCACATCTCTCATCTGTTACAGTAACATGGCAGCACAATACCACATCTCTCATCTGTTACAGTAACATGGCAGCACAATACCACATTACTCATCTGTTACAGTAACATGGCAGCACAATACCACATCTCTCATCTGTTACAGTAACATGGCAGCACAATACCGCATCTCTCATCTGTTACAGTAACATGGCAGCACAATACCGCATCTCTCATCTGTTACAGTAACATGGCAGCACAGTACCGCATCTCTCATCTGTTACAGTAAAATGGCAGCACAACACCACATCTCTCATCTGTTACAGTAACATGGCAGCACAATACCACATTACTCATCTGTTACAGTAACACGGCAGCACAATACCACATGACTCATCTGTTACAGTAACATGGCAGCACAATACCACATCACTCATCTGTTACTGTAACATGGCAGCACAACACCACATCTCTCATCTGTTACAGTAACATGGCAGCACAATACCACATCACTCATCTGTTACAGTAACATGGCAGCACAATACCGCATCTCTCATCTGTTACAGTAACATGGCGGCACAATACCGCATCTCTCATCTGTTACAGTAACATGGCAGCACAATACCACATCTCTCATCTGTTACAGTAACATGGCAGCACAATACCGCATCTCTCATCTGTTACAGTAACATGGCAGCACAGTACCGCATCTCTCATCTGTTACAGTAAAATGGCAGCACAACACCACATCTCTCATCTGTTACAGTAACATTGCAGCACAATACCACATTACTCATCTGTTACAGTAACATGGCAGCACAATACCACATCTCTCATCTGTTACAGTAACATGGCAGCACAATACCGCATCTTTCATCTGTTACAGTAACATCGCAGCACAATACCGCATCTCTCATCTGTTACAGTAACATGGCAGCACAGTACCGCATCTCTCATCTGTTACAGTAAAATGGCAGCACAACACCACATCTCTCATCTGTTACAGTAACATTGCAGCACAACACCACTTCACTCATCTGTTACAGTAACATGGCAGCACAATACCACATCTCTCATCTGTTACAGTAACATGGCAGCACAACACCACATCTCTCGTCTGTTACAGTAACATGTCAGCACAATACCACATCTCTCATCTGTTACAGTAACATGGCAGCACAATACCACATCTCTCATCTGTTACAGTAACTTGGCAGCACAATACCACATCACTCATCTGTTACAGTAACATGGCAGCACAATACTACATGACTCATCTGTTACAGTAAGATGGCAGTATAATACCACATTTCTCATCTGTTACAGTAACATGGCAGCACAATACCACATTACTCATCTGTTACAGTAACATTGCAGCACAATACCACATCTCTCATCTGTTACAGTGACATGGCAGCACAATACCACATTACTCATCTGTTTCAGTAACATGGCAGCACAATACCACATTACTCATCTGTTACAGTAACATGGCAGCACAATACCACATCTATCATCTGCTACAGTAACATGGCAGCACAATACCGCATCTCTCATCTGTTACAGTAACATGGCAGCACAGTACCGCATCTCTCATCTGTTACAGTAAAATGGCAGCACAACACCACATCTCTCATCTGTTACAGTAACATTGCAGCACAACACCACTTCACTCATCTGTTACAGTAACACGGCAGCACAATACCACATGACTCATCTGTTACAGTAACATGGCAGCACAATACCACATCTCTCATCTGTTACAGTAACATGGCAGCACAATACCACATTACTCATCTGTTACTGTAACATGGCAGCACAACACCACATCTCTCATCTGTTACAGTAACATGGCAGCACAACACCACATCTCTCGTCTGTTACAGTAACATGTCAGCACAATACCACATCTCTCATCTGTTACAGTAACATGGCAGCACAATACCACATCTCTCTTCTGTTACAGTAACTTGGCAGCACAATACCACATCACTCATCTGTTACAGTAACATGGCAGCACAATACCACATCACTCATCTGTTACAGTAACATGGCAGCACAATACCACATTACTCATCTGTTACTGTAACATTGCAGCACAATACCACATCTCTCATCTGTTACAGTGACATGGCAGCACAATACCACATCTATCATCTGCTACAGTAACATGGCAGCACAATACCACTTTACTCATCTGTTACAGTAACATGGCAGCAGAATACCACATCAGTCATCTGTTACAGTAACATGGCAGCACAATACCTCATTACTCATCAGTTACAGTAACATGGCAGCACAATACCACATTACTCCTCTGTTACAGTAACATGGCAGCACAATACCACATCTCTCATCTGTTACAGTAACATGGCAGCACAATACCACATCTCTCATCTGTTACAGTAACATGGCAGCACAATACCACATTACTCATCTGTTACAGTAACATGGCAGCACAATACCACATCTATCATCTGCTACAGTAACATGGCAGCACAATACCACATTACTCATCTGTTACAGTAACATGGCAGCACAACACCACATCTCTCATCTGTTACAGTAACATGGCAGCACAATACCTCATTACTCATCAGTTACAGTAACATGGCAGCACAATACCACATTACTCATCTGTTACAGTAACATGGCAGCACAATACCGCATCTTTCATCTGTTACAGTAACATGGCAGCACAATACCGCATCTCTCATCTGTTACAGTAACATGGCAGCACAGTACCGCATCTCTCATCTGTTACAGTAAAATGGCAGCACAACACCACATCTCTCATCTGTTACAGTAACATTGCAGCACAACACCACTTCACTCATCTGTTACAGTAACACGGCAGCACAATACCACATGACTCATCTGTTACAGTAACATGGCAGCACAATACCACATTACTCATCTGTTACTGTAACATGGCAGCACAACACCACATCTCTCATCTGTTACAGTAACATGGCAGCACAACACCACATCTCTCGTCTGTTACAGTAACATGTCAGCACAATACCACATTACTCATCTGTTACAGTAACATGGCAGCACAATACCACATCTCTCATCTGTTACAGTAACATGGCAGCACAATACCACATCTCTCATCTGTTACAGTAACTTGGCAGCACAATACCACATCACTCATCTGTTACAGTAACATGGCAGCACAATACTACATGACTCATCTGTTACAGTAAGATGGCAGCATAATACCACATCTCTCATCTGTTACAGTAACATGGCAGCACAATACCACATCACTCATCTGTTACAGTAACATGGCAGCACAATACCACATTACTCATCTGTTACTGTAACATTGCAGCACAATACCACATCTCTCATCTGTTACAGTGACATGGCAGCACAATACCACATCTATCATCTGCTACAGTAACATGGCAGCACAATACCACTTTACTCATCTGTTACAGTAACATGGCAGCAGAATACCACATCAGTCATCTGTTACAGTAACATGGCAGCACAATACCTCATTACTCATCAGTTACAGTAACATGGCAGCACAATACCACATTACTCCTCTGTTACAGTAACATGGCAGCACAATACCACATCTCTCATCTGTTACAGTAACATGGCAGCACAATACCACATCTCTCATCTGTTACAGTAACATGGCAGCACAATACCACATTACTCATCTGTTACAGTAACATGGCAGCACAATACCACATCTATCATCTGCTACAGTAACATGGCAGCACAATACCACATTACTCATCTGTTACAGTAACATGGCAGCACAACACCACATCTCTCATCTGTTACAGTAACATGGCAGCACAATACCTCATTACTCATCAGTTACAGTAACATGGCAGCACAATACCACATTACTCATCTGTTACAGTAACATGGCAGCACAATACCACATCTCTCATCTGTTACAGTAACATGGCAGCACAATACCACATCTCTCATCTGTTACAGTAACATGGCAGCACAATACCACATCTCTCATCTGTTACAGTAACATGGCAGCACAATACCACATCTCTCATCTATTACAGTAACATGGCTGCATAATACCCCATCTGTCATCTGTTACAGTATCATGGCAGCACAATACCACATCTCTTATCTGTTACAGTAACATGGCAGCATAATACCTCATTACTCATCAGTTACAGTAACATGGCAGCACAATACCACATTACTCATCTGTTACAGTAACATGGCAGCATAATACCTCATTACTCATCAGTTACAGTAACATGGCAGCACAATACCGCATCTCTCATCTGTTACAGTAACATGGCAGCACAATACCGCATCTCTCATCTGTTACAGTAACATGGCAGCACAATACCTCATTACTCATCAGTTACAGTAACATGGCAGCACAATACCACATCACTCATCTGTTACAGTAACATGGCAGCATAATACCCCATCTGTCATCTGTTACAGTATCATGGCAGCACAATACCACATCTCTTATGTGTTACAGTAACATGGCAGCATAATATCCCATCTTTCATCTGTTACAGTAACATGGCAGCATAATACCCCATCTGTCATCTGTTACAGTAACATGGCAGCACAATACCACATCTCTCATCTGTTACAGTAACATGGCAGCACAATACCACATCTCTCATCTGTTACAGTAACATGGCGGCACAATACCACATCTCTCATCTGTTACAGTAACATGGCAGCACAATTCCACATCTCTCATCTGTTACAGTAACATGGCAGCACAATACCACATCTCTCATCTGTTACAGTAACATGGCAGCACAATACCGCATCTCTCATCTGTTACAGTAACATGGCAGCACAATACCGCATCTCTCATCTGTTACAGTAACATGGCAGCACAGTACCGCATCTCTCATCTGTTACAGTAAAATGGCAGCACAACACCACATCTCTCATCTGTTACAGTAACATGGCAGCACAATACCACATTACTCATCTGTTACAGTAACACGGCAGCACAATACCACATGACTCATCTGTTACAGTAACATGGCAGCACAATACCACATCACTCATCTGTTACTGTAACATGGCAGCACAACACCACATCTCTCATCTGTTACAGTAACATGGCAGCACAATACCACATTACTCATCTGTTACAGTAACATGGCAGCACAATACCGCATCTCTCATCTGTTACAGTAACATGGCGGCACAATACCGCATCTCTCATCTGTTACAGTAACATGGCAGCACAATACCACATCTCTCATCTGTTACATTAACATGGCAGCACAATACCGCATCTCTCATCTGTTACAGTAACATGGCAGCACAGTACCGCATCTCTCATCTGTTACAGTAAAATGGCAGCACAACACCACATCTCTCATCTGTTACAGTAACATTGCAGCACAATACCACATTACTCATCTGTTACAGTAACATGGCAGCACAATACCACATCTCTCATCTGTTACAGTAACATGGCAGCACAATACCGCATCTTTCATCTGTTACAGTAACATCGCAGGACAATACCGCATCTCTCATCTGTTACAGTAAAATGGCAGCACAGTACCGCATCTCTCATCTGTTACAGTAAAATGGCAGCACAACACCACATCTCTCATCTGTTACAGTAACATTGCAGCACAACACCACATGACTCATCTGTTACAGTAACATGGCAGCACAATACCACATTACTCATCTGTTACTGTAACATGGCAGCACAACACCACATCTCTCATCTGTTACAGTAACATGGCAGCACAACACCACATCTCTCGTCTGTTACAGTAACATGGCAGCACAACACCACATCTCTCGTCTGTTACAGTAACATGTCAGCACAATACCACATCTCTCATCTGTTACAGTAACATGGCAGCACAATACCACATCTCTCATCTGTTACAGTAACTTGGCAGCACAATACCACATCACTCATCTGTTACAGTAACATGGCAGCACAATACTACATGACTCATCTGTTACAGTAAGATGGCAGTATAATACCACATTTCTCATCTGTTACAGTAACATGGCAGCACAATACCACATCACTCATCTGTTACAGTAACATGGCAGCACAATACCACATCACTCATCTGTTACAGTAACATGGCAGGACAATACCACATTACTCATCTGTTACAGTAACATTGCAGCACAATACCACATTACTCATCTGTTACAGTAACATCGCAGCACAATACCGCATCTCTCATCTGTTACAGTAACATGGCAGCACAGTACCGCATCTCTCATCTGTTACAGTAAAATGGCAGCACAACACCACATCTCTCATCTGTTACAGTAACATTGCAGCACAACACCACTTCACTCATCTGTTACAGTAACATGGCAGCACAATACCACATCTCTCATCTGTTACAGTAACATGGCAGCACAACACCACATCTCTCGTCTGTTACAGTAACATGTCAGCACAATACCACATCTCTCATCTGTTACAGTAACATGGCAGCACAATACCACATCTCTCATCTGTTACAGTAACTTGGCAGCACAATACCACATCACTCATCTGTTACAGTAACATGGCAGCACAATACTACATGACTCATCTGTTACAGTAAGATGGCAGTATAATACCACATTTCTCATCTGTTACAGTAACATGGCAGCACAATACCACATTACTCATCTGTTACAGTAACATTGCAGCACAATACCACATCTCTCATCTGTTACAGTGACATGGCAGCACAATACCACATTACTCATCTGTTTCAGTAACATGGCAGCACAATACCACATTACTCATCTGTTACAGTAACATGGCAGCACAATACCACATCTATCATCTGCTACAGTAACATGGCAGCACAATACCGCATCTCTCATCTGTTACAGTAACATGGCAGCACAGTACCGCATCTCTCATCTGTTACAGTAAAATGGCAGCACAACACCACATCTCTCATCTGTTACAGTAACATTGCAGCACAACACCACTTCACTCATCTGTTACAGTAACACGGCAGCACAATACCACATGACTCATCTGTTACAGTAACATGGCAGCACAATACCACATCTCTCATCTGTTACAGTAACATGGCAGCACAATACCACATTACTCATCTGTTACTGTAACATGGCAGCACAACACCACATCTCTCATCTGTTACAGTAACATGGCAGCACAACACCACATCTCTCGTCTGTTACAGTAACATGTCAGCACAATACCACATCTCTCATCTGTTACAGTAACATGGCAGCACAATACCACATCTCTCTTCTGTTACAGTAACTTGGCAGCACAATACCACATCACTCATCTGTTACAGTAACATGGCAGCACAATACCACATCACTCATCTGTTACAGTAACATGGCAGCACAATACCACATTACTCATCTGTTACTGTAACATTGCAGCACAATACCACATCTCTCATCTGTTACAGTGACATGGCAGCACAATACCACATCTATCATCTGCTACAGTAACATGGCAGCACAATACCACTTTACTCATCTGTTACAGTAACATGGCAGCAGAATACCACATCAGTCATCTGTTACAGTAACATGGCAGCACAATACCTCATTACTCATCAGTTACAGTAACATGGCAGCACAATACCACATTACTCCTCTGTTACAGTAACATGGCAGCACAATACCACATCTCTCATCTGTTACAGTAACATGGCAGCACAATACCACATCTCTCATCTGTTACAGTAACATGGCAGCACAATACCACATTACTCATCTGTTACAGTAACATGGCAGCACAATACCACATCTATCATCTGCTACAGTAACATGGCAGCACAATACCACATTACTCATCTGTTACAGTAACATGGCAGCACAACACCACATCTCTCATCTGTTACAGTAACATGGCAGCACAATACCTCATTACTCATCAGTTACAGTAACATGGCAGCACAATACCACATTACTCATCTGTTACAGTAACATGGCAGCACAATACCGCATCTTTCATCTGTTACAGTAACATGGCAGCACAATACCGCATCTCTCATCTGTTACAGTAACATGGCAGCACAGTACCGCATCTCTCATCTGTTACAGTAAAATGGCAGCACAACACCACATCTCTCATCTGTTACAGTAACATTGCAGCACAACACCACTTCACTCATCTGTTACAGTAACACGGCAGCACAATACCACATGACTCATCTGTTACAGTAACATGGCAGCACAATACCACATTACTCATCTGTTACTGTAACATGGCAGCACAACACCACATCTCTCATCTGTTACAGTAACATGGCAGCACAACACCACATCTCTCGTCTGTTACAGTAACATGTCAGCACAATACCACATTACTCATCTGTTACAGTAACATGGCAGCACAATACCACATCTCTCATCTGTTACAGTAACATGGCAGCACAATACCACATCTCTCATCTGTTACAGTAACTTGGCAGCACAATACCACATCACTCATCTGTTACAGTAACATGGCAGCACAATACTACATGACTCATCTGTTACAGTAAGATGGCAGCATAATACCACATCTCTCATCTGTTACAGTAACATGGCAGCACAATACCACATCACTCATCTGTTACAGTAACATGGCAGCACAATACCACATTACTCATCTGTTACTGTAACATTGCAGCACAATACCACATCTCTCATCTGTTACAGTGACATGGCAGCACAATACCACATCTATCATCTGCTACAGTAACATGGCAGCACAATACCACTTTACTCATCTGTTACAGTAACATGGCAGCAGAATACCACATCAGTCATCTGTTACAGTAACATGGCAGCACAATACCTCATTACTCATCAGTTACAGTAACATGGCAGCACAATACCACATTACTCCTCTGTTACAGTAACATGGCAGCACAATACCACATCTCTCATCTGTTACAGTAACATGGCAGCACAATACCACATCTCTCATCTGTTACAGTAACATGGCAGCACAATACCACATTACTCATCTGTTACAGTAACATGGCAGCACAATACCACATCTATCATCTGCTACAGTAACATGGCAGCACAATACCACATTACTCATCTGTTACAGTAACATGGCAGCACAACACCACATCTCTCATCTGTTACAGTAACATGGCAGCACAATACCTCATTACTCATCAGTTACAGTAACATGGCAGCACAATACCACATTACTCATCTGTTACAGTAACATGGCAGCACAATACCACATCTCTCATCTGTTACAGTAACATGGCAGCACAATACCACATCTCTCATCTGTTACAGTAACATGGCAGCACAATACCACATCTCTCATCTGTTACAGTAACATGGCAGCACAATACCACATCTCTCATCTATTACAGTAACATGGCTGCATAATACCCCATCTGTCATCTGTTACAGTATCATGGCAGCACAATACCACATCTCTTATCTGTTACAGTAACATGGCAGCATAATACCTCATTACTCATCAGTTACAGTAACATGGCAGCACAATACCACATTACTCATCTGTTACAGTAACATGGCAGCATAATACCTCATTACTCATCAGTTACAGTAACATGGCAGCACAATACCGCATCTCTCATCTGTTACAGTAACATGGCAGCACAATACCGCATCTCTCATCTGTTACAGTAACATGGCAGCACAATACCTCATTACTCATCAGTTACAGTAACATGGCAGCACAATACCACATCACTCATCTGTTACAGTAACATGGCAGCATAATACCCCATCTGTCATCTGTTACAGTATCATGGCAGCACAATACCACATCTCTTATGTGTTACAGTAACATGGCAGCATAATATCCCATCTTTCATCTGTTACAGTAACATGGCAGCATAATACCCCATCTGTCATCTGTTACAGTAACATGGCAGCACAATACCACATCTCTCATCTGTTACAGTAACATGGCAGCACAATACCACATCTCTCATCTGTTACAGTAACATGGCGGCACAATACCACATCTCTCATCTGTTACAGTAACATGGCAGCACAATTCCACATCTCTCATCTGTTACAGTAACATGGCAGCACAATACCACATCTCTCATCTATAAAAGTAACATGGCAGCATAATACCCCATCTCTCATCTGTTACAGTAACATGGCAGCACAATACCACATCTCTCATCTGTTACAGTAACATGGCAGCACAATACCACATCTCTCATCTGTTACAGTAACATGGCAGCACAATACCACATTACTCATCTGTTACAGTAACATGGCAGCACAATACCACATCTCTCATCTGTTACAGTAACATGGCAGCACAATACCGCATCTCTCATCTGTTACAGTAACATGGCAGCACAATACCGCATCTCTCATCTGTTACAGTAACATGGCAGCACAGTACCGCATCTCTCATCTGTTACAGTAAAATGGCAGCACAACACCACATCTCTCATCTGTTACAGTAACATGGCAGCACAATACCACATTACTCATCTGTTACAGTAACACGGCAGCACAATACCACATGACTCATCTGTTACAGTAACATGGCAGCACAATACCACATCACTCATCTGTTACTGTAACATGGCAGCACAACACCACATCTCTCATCTGTTACAGTAACATGGCAGCACAATACCACATTACTCATCTGTTACAGTAACATGGCAGCACAATACCGCATCTCTCATCTGTTACAGTAACATGGCGGCACAATACCGCATCTCTCATCTGTTACAGTAACATGGCAGCACAATACCACATCTCTCATCTGTTACATTAACATGGCAGCACAATACCGCATCTCTCATCTGTTACAGTAACATGGCAGCACAGTACCGCATCTCTCATCTGTTACAGTAAAATGGCAGCACAACACCACATCTCTCATCTGTTACAGTAACATTGCAGCACAATACCACATTACTCATCTGTTACAGTAACATGGCAGCACAATACCACATCTCTCATCTGTTACAGTAACATGGCAGCACAATACCGCATCTTTCATCTGTTACAGTAACATCGCAGGACAATACCGCATCTCTCATCTGTTACAGTAAAATGGCAGCACAGTACCGCATCTCTCATCTGTTACAGTAAAATGGCAGCACAACACCACATCTCTCATCTGTTACAGTAACATTGCAGCACAACACCACATGACTCATCTGTTACAGTAACATGGCAGCACAATACCACATTACTCATCTGTTACTGTAACATGGCAGCACAACACCACATCTCTCATCTGTTACAGTAACATGGCAGCACAACACCACATCTCTCGTCTGTTACAGTAACATGGCAGCACAACACCACATCTCTCGTCTGTTACAGTAACATGTCAGCACAATACCACATCTCTCATCTGTTACAGTAACATGGCAGCACAATACCACATCTCTCATCTGTTACAGTAACTTGGCAGCACAATACCACATCACTCATCTGTTACAGTAACATGGCAGCACAATACTACATGACTCATCTGTTACAGTAAGATGGCAGTATAATACCACATTTCTCATCTGTTACAGTAACATGGCAGCACAATACCACATCACTCATCTGTTACAGTAACATGGCAGCACAATACCACATCACTCATCTGTTACAGTAACATGGCAGGACAATACCACATTACTCATCTGTTACAGTAACATTGCAGCACAATACCACATCTCTCATCTGTTACAGTGACATGGCAGCACAATACCACATTACTCATCTGTTTCAGTAACATGGCAGCACAATACCACATCACTCATCTGTTACAGTAACATGGCAGCACAATACCACATTACTCATCTGTTACAGTAACATGGCAGCACAATACCACATCTATCATCTGCTACAGTAACATGGCAGCACAATACCACTTTACTCATCTGTTACAGTAACATGGCAGCAGAATACCACATCACTCATCTGTTACAGTAACATGGCAGCACAATACCACATCTCTCATCTGTTACAGTAACATGGCAGCACAATACCACATTACTCCTCTGTTACAGTAACATGGCAGCACAATACCACATTACTCCTCTGTTACAGTAACATGGCAGCACAATACCACATCTCTCATCTGTTACAGTAACATGGCAGCACAATACCACATCTCTCATCTGTTACAGTAACATGGCAGCACAATACCACATTACTCATCTGTTACAGTAACATGGCAGCACAATACCACATCTATCATCTGCTACAGTAACATGGCAGCACAATACCACATTACTCATCTGTTACAGTAACATGGCAGCACAATGCCACATCACTCATCTGTTACTGTAACATGGCAGCACAATACCTCATTACTCATCAGTTACAGTAACATGGCAGCACAATACCACATTACTCATCTGTTACAGTAACATGGCAGCACAATACCACATCACTCATCTGTTACAGTAACATGGCAGGACAATACCACATTACTCATCTGTTACAGTAACATTGCAGCACAATACCACATCTCTCATCTGTTACAGTGACATGGCAGCACAATACCACATTACTCATCTGTTTCAGTAACATGGCAGCACAATACCACATCACTCATCTGTTACAGTAACATGGCAGCACAATACCACATTACTCATCTGTTACAGTAACATGGCAGCACAATACCACATCTATCATCTGCTACAGTAACATGGCAGCACAATACCACTTTACTCATCTGTTACAGTAACATGGCAGCAGAATACCACATCACTCATCTGTTACAGTAACATGGCAGCACAATACCACATCTCTCATCTGTTACAGTAACATGGCAGCACAATACCACATTACTCCTCTGTTACAGTAACATGGCAGCACAATACCACATTACTCCTCTGTTACAGTAACATGGCAGTACAATACCACATCTCTCATCTGTTACAGTAACATGGCAGCACAATACCACATCTCTCATCTGTTACAGTAACATGGCAGCACAATACCACATTACTCATCTGTTACAGTAACATGGCAGCACAATACCACATCTATCATCTGCTACAGTAACATGGCAGCACAATACCACATTACTCATCTGTTACAGTAACATGGCAGCACAATGCCACATCACTCATCTGTTACTGTAACATGGCAGCACAATACCTCATTACTCATCAGTTACAGTAACATGGCAGCACAATACCACATTACTCATCTGTTACAGTAACATGGCAGCACAATACCACATCTCTCATCTGTTACAGTAACATGGCAGCACAATACCACATCTCTCATCTGATACAGTAACATGGCAGCACAATACCACATCTCTCATCTGTTACAGTAACATGGCAGCACAATACCACATCTCTCATCTATTACAGTAACATGGCTGCATAATACCCCATCTGTCATCTGTTACAGTATCATGGCAGCACAATACCACATCTCTTATCTGTTACAGTAACATGGCAGCATAATACCTCATTACTCATCAGTTACAGTAACATGGCATGCATAATACCTCATTACTCATCAGTTACAGTAACATGGCAGCACAATACCACATCTCTCATCTGTTACAGTAACATGGCAGCACAATACCGCATCTCTCATCTATTACAGTAACATGGCTGCATAATACCCCATCTGTCATCTGTTACAGTAACATGGCAGCACAATACCTCATTACTCATCAGTTACAGTAACATGGCAGCACAATACCACATCACTCATCTGTTACAGTAACATGGCAGCACAATACCACATCTCTCATCTGTTACAGTAACATGGCAGCACAATACCACATCTCTCATCTATTACAGAAACATGGCTGCATAATACCCCATCTGTCATCTGTTACAGTATCATGGCAGCACAATACCACATCTCTTATCTGTTACAGTAACATGGCAGCATAATACCCCATCTTTCATCTGTTACAGTAACATGGCAGCATAATACCCCATCTGTCATCTGTTACAGTAACATGGCAGCACAATACCACATCTCTCATCTGTTACAGTAATATGGCAGCACAATACCACATCTCTCATCTGTTACAGTAACATGGCGGCACAATACCACATCTCTCATCTGTTACAGTAACATGGCAGCACAATACCACATCTCTCATCTGTTACAGTAACATGGCAGCACAATACCACATCTCTCATCTATAACAGTAACATGGCAGCATAATACCCCATCTCTCATTTGTTACAGTAACATGGCAGCACAATACCACATCTCTCATCTGTTACAGTAACATGGCAGCACAATACCACATCTCTCATCTGTTACAGTAACATGGCAGCACAATACCACATTACTCATCTGTTACAGTAACATGGCAGCACAATACCACATCTCTCATCTTTTACAGTAACATGGCAGCACAATACCGCATCTCTCATCTGTTACAGTAACATGGCAGCACAATACGGCATCTCTCATCTGTTACAGTAACATGGCAGCACAACACCACATCTCTTATCTGTTACAGTAAAATGGCAGCACAACACCACATCTCTCATCTGTTACACTAACATGGTAGCAAAACACCACATCACTCATCTGTTACAGTCACATGGCAGCACAATACCGCATTACTCATCTGTTACAGTAACATGGCAGCACAATACCACATCTCTCATCTGTTACAGTAACATGGCAGCACAATACCACATCACTCATCTGTTACAGTAACATGGCAGCACAACACCACATCTCTCATGTGTTACATTAACATGGCAGCACAACACCACATTACTCATCTGTTACAGTAACATGGCAGCACAATACCACATCTCTCATCTTTTACAGTAACATGGCAGCACAATACCGCATCTCTCATCTGTTACAGTAACATGGCAGCACAATACGGCATCTCTCATCTGTTACAGTAACATGGCAGCACAGTACCGCATCTCTCATCTGTTACAGTAAAATGGCAGCACAACACCACATCTCTCATCTGTTACAGTAACATGGCAGCACAATACCACATCACTCATCTGTTACAGTAACATGGCAGCACAATACCACATGACTCATCTGTTACAGTAACATGGCAGCACAATACCACATTACTCATCTGTTACTGTAACATGGCAGCACAACACCACATCTCTCATCTGTTACAGTAACATGGCAGCACAATACCACTTCACTCATCTGTTACAGTAACACGGCAGCACAATACCACATGACTCATCTGTTACAGTAACATGGCAGCACAATACCACATTACTCATCTGTTACTGTAACATGGCAGCACAACACCACATCTCTCATCTGTTACAGTAACATGGCAGCACAATACCACATCACTCATCTGTTACAGTAGCATGGCAGCACAATACCGCATCTCTCATCTGTTACAGTAACATGGCAGCACAATACCGCATCTCTCATCTGTTACAGTAACATGGCAGCACAATACCGCATCTCTCATCTGTTACAGTAACATGGCAGCACAGTACCGCATCTCTCATCTGTTACAGTAAAATGGCAGCACAACACCACATCTCTCATCTGTTACAGTAACATTGCAGCACAACACCACTTCACTCATCTGTTACAGTAACACGGCAGCACAATACCACATGACTCATCTGTTACAGTAACATGGCAGCACAATACCACATTACTCATCTGTTACTGTAACATGGCAGCACAACACCACATCACTCATCTGTTACAGTAACATGGCAGCACAACACCACATCTCTCATCTGTTACAGTAACATGGCAGCACAACACCACATCTCTCATCTGTTACAGTAACATGGCAGCACAACACCACATCTCTCATCTGTTACAGTAACATGGCAGCACAATACCACATCACTCATCTGTTACAGTAACATGGCAGCACAATACCACATTATTCATCTGTTACAGTAACATGGCAGCACAATACCACATCTCTCATCTGTTACAGTAACATGTCAGCACAATACCACATCACTCATCTGTTACAGTAACATGGCAGCACAATACCACATTACTCATCTGTTACAGTAACATGGCAGCACAATACCACATTACTCCTCTGTTACAGTAACATGGCAGCACAATACCACATTACTCCTCTGTTACAGTAACATGGCAGCACAATACCACATTACTCATCTGTTACAGTAACAGGGCAGCACAATACCGCATCTCTCATCTGTTACAGTAACAGGGCAGCACAATACCACATCTCTCATCTGTTACAGTAACATGGCAGCACAATACCACATCACTCATCTGTTACAGTAACACGGCAGCACAATACTGCATCTCTCATCTGTTACAGTAACATGTCAGCACAATACCACATTACTCATCTGTTACAGTAACATGGCAGCACAATACCACATCTCTCATCTGTTACAGTAACATGGCAGCACAATACCACATCACTCATCTGTTACCGTAACATGGCAGCACAACACCACATCTCTCATGTGTTACATTAACATGGCAGCACAACACCACATCTCTTATCTGTTACAGTAACATGGCAGCACAATACCACATCACTCATCTGTTACACTAACATGGCAGCAAAACACCACATCACTCATCTGTTACAGTCACATGGCAGCACAATACCGCATTACTCATCTGTTACAGTAACATGGCAGCACAATATCACATCACTCATCTGTTACAGTAACATGGCAGCACAATACCTCATCTCTCATCTGTTACAGTAACATGGCAGCACAACACCACATTACTCATCTGTTACAGTAACATGGCAGCACAATACCGCATTACTCATCTGTTACAGTAACATGGCAGCACAATACCACATCTCTCATCTGTTACAGTAACATGGCAGCACAATACCACATCACTCATTTGCTACAGTAACATGGCAGCACAACACCACGTCTCTCATCTGTTACAGTAACATGGCAGCACAATACCCCATTATTCATCTGTTACAGTAACATGGCAGAACAACACCACGTCTCTCATCCGTTACAGTAACATGGCAGCACAATACCACATTACTCATCTGTTGCACTAACATGGCAGCACAATACCACATTACTTATCTGTTACAGTAACATGGCAGCACAATACCACATCACTCATCTGTTACAGTAACATGGCAGCACAATACCACATCTCTCATCTGTTACAGTAACATGGCAGCACAATACCACATTACTCATCTGTTACAGTAACATGGCAGCACAATACCACATCACTCATCTGTTACAGTAACATGGCAGCACAATACCACATCACTCATCTGTTACAGTAACATGGCAGCACAATACCACATCTCTCATCTGTTACAGTAACATGGCAGCACAATACCACATTACTCATCTGTTACAGTAACATGGCAGCACAATACCACATCTCTCATCTGTTACAGTAATAAGGCAGCACAATACCACATTATTCATCTGTTGCACTAACATGGCAGCACAATACCACATTACTCATCTGTTACAGTAACATGGCAGCACAAGACCACATCACTCATCTGTTACAGTAACATGGCAGCACAATACCGCATCTCTCATCTGTTACAGTAACATGGCAGCACAATACCGCATCTGTCATCTGTTACAGTAACATGTCAGCACAATACCACATCTCTCATCTGTTACAGTAACATGGCAGCACAATACCACATCACTCATCTGTTACAGTAACATGGCAGCACAACACCACATCTCTCATCTGTTACAGTAACATGGCAGCACAACACCACATCTCTCATCTGTTACAGTAACATGGCAGCACAATACCACATCACTCATCTGTTACACTAACATGGCAGCAAAACACCACATCACTCATCTGTTACAGTAACATGGCAGCACAACACCACATTAGTCATCTGTTACAGTAACATGGCAGCACAATACCGCATTAC
The DNA here is from genome assembly GCA_031769625.1 of Taudactylus pleione. Classification (NCBI taxonomy): domain Eukaryota; kingdom Metazoa; phylum Chordata; class Amphibia; order Anura; family Myobatrachidae; genus Taudactylus; species Taudactylus pleione. The sequence continues at coordinate 361,885 of JAUIMM010001769.1, read as the reverse complement.
TCATCTGTTACAGTAACATGGCAGCACAATACCACATCACTCATCTGTTACAGTAACATGGCAGCACAATACCTCATTACTCATCTGTTACAGTAACATGGCAGCACAACACCACATTACTCATCTGTTACAGTAACATGGCAGAACAATACCGCATTACTCATCTGTTACAGTAACATGGCAGCACAATACCTCATCTCTCATCTGTTACAGTAACATGGCAGCACAACACCACATTACTCATCTGTTACAGTAACATGGCAGAACAATACCGCATTACTCATCTGTTACAGTAACATGGCAGCACAATACCACGTCTCTCATCTATTACAGTAACATGGCAGCACAATACCACATCACTCATCTGTTACAGTAACATGGCAGCACAACACCACGTCTCTCATCTGTTACAGTAACATGGCAGCACAACACCACATCTCTCATCTGTTACAGTAACATGGCAGCACAATACCACATTACTCATCTGTTACACTAACATGGCAGCACAATACCACATTACTCATCTGTTACAGTAACATGGCAGCACAATACCACATCACTCATCTGTTACAGTAACATGGCAGCACAATACCACATCTCTCATCTGTTACAGTAACATGGCAGCACAATACCACATCTCTCATCTGTTACAGTAACATGTCAGCACAATACCACATCACTCATCTGTTACAGTAACATGGCAGCACAATACCACATTACTCATCTGTTACACTAACATGGCAGCACAATACCACATTACTCATCTGTTACAGTAACATGGCAGCACAACACCACATCACTCATCTGTTACAGTAACATGGCAGCACAATACCGCATCTCTCATCTGTTACAGTAACATGGCAGCACAATACTGCATCTCTCATCTGTTACAGTAACATGGCAGCACAATACCGCATCACTCATCTGTTACAGTAACATGGCAGCACAATACCGCATCACTCATCTGTTACAGTAACATGGCAGCACAATACCGCATCACTCATCTGCTACAGTAACATGGCAGCACAATACCGCATCACTCATCTGTTACAGTAACATGGCAGCACAATACCGCATCACTCATCTGTTACAGTAACATGGCAGCACAATACCGCATCTCTCATCTGTTACAGTAACATGGCAGCACAATACCGCATCTCTCATCTGTTACAGTAACATGGCAGCACAATACCGCATCTCTCATCTGTTACAGTAACATGGCAGCACAATACCGCATCTCTCATCTGTTACAGTAACATGGCAGCACAATACCGCATCTCTCATCTGCTACAGTAACATGGCAGCACAACACCACATCACACATCTGTTACAGTAACATGGCAGCACAACACCACATCACTCATCTGTTGCAGTAACATGGCAGCACAACACCACATCACTCATCTGTTACAGTAACATGGCAGCACAATACCACATCGCTCATCTGTTGCAGTAACATGGCAGCACAACACCACATCACTCATCTGTTACAGTAACATGGCAGCACAATACCACATCACTCATCTGTTACAGTAACATGGCAGCACAACACCACATAACTCACCTGCTACAGTAACATGGCAGCACAATACCACATCACTCATCTGCTACAGTAACATGGCAGCACAACACCACATCACTCATCTGTTACAGTAACATGGCAGCACAATACCACATCTCTTATCTGTTACAGTAACATGGCAGCACAACACCACATCACTCATCTGTTACAGTAACATGGCAGCACAATACCACATCTCTTATCTGTTACAGTAAAATGGCAGCACAATACCACATCTCTTATCTGTTACAGTAACATGGCAGCACAATACCACATCTCTCATCTGCTACAGTAACATGGCAGCACAACACCACATCACTCATCTGTTACAGTAACATGGCAGCACAATACCACATCACTCATCTGTTACAGTAACATGGCAGCACAATACCACATCTCTCATCTGTTACAGTAACATTGCAGCACAACACCACTTCACTCATCTGTTACAGTAACACGGCAGCACAATACCACATGACTCATCTGTTACAGTAACATGGCAGCACAATACCACATTACTCATCTGTTACTGTAACATGGCAGCACAACACCACATCACTCATCTGTTACAGTAACATGGCAGCACAACACCACATCTCTCATCTGTTACAGTAACATGGCAGCACAACACCACATCTCTCATCTGTTACAGTAACATGGCAGCACAACACCACATCTCTCATCTGTTACAGTAACATGGCAGCACAATACCACATCACTCATCTGTTACAGTAACATGGCAGCACAATACCACATTATTCATCTGTTACAGTAACATGGCAGCACAATACCACATCTCTCATCTGTTACAGTAACATGTCAGCACAATACCACATCACTCATCTGTTACAGTAACATGGCAGCACAATACCACATTACTCATCTGTTACAGTAACATGGCAGCACAATACCACATTACTCCTCTGTTACAGTAACATGGCAGCACAATACCACATTACTCCTCTGTTACAGTAACATGGCAGCACAATACCACATTACTCATCTGTTACAGTAACAGGGCAGCACAATACCGCATCTCTCATCTGTTACAGTAACAGGGCAGCACAATACCACATCTCTCATCTGTTACAGTAACATGGCAGCACAATACCACATCACTCATCTGTTAAAGTAACACGGCAGCACAATACTGCATCTCTCATCTGTTACAGTAACATGTCAGCACAATACCACATTACTCATCTGTTACAGTAACATGGCAGCACAATACCACATCTCTCATCTGTTACAGTAACATGGCAGCACAATACCACATCACTCATCTGTTACAGTAACATGGCAGCACAACACCACATCTCTCATGTGTTACATTAACATGGCAGCACAACACCACATCTCTTATCTGTTACAGTAACATGGCAGCACAATACCACATCACTCATCTGTTACACTAACATGGCAGCAAAACACCACATCACTCATCTGTTACAGTCACATGGCAGCACAATACCGCATTACTCATCTGTTACAGTAACATGGCAGCACAATATCACATCACTCATCTGTTACAGTAACATGGCAGCACAATACCTCATCTCTCATCTGTTACAGTAACATGGCAGCACAACACCACATTACTCATCTGTTACAGTAACATGGCAGCACAATACCGCATTACTCATCTGTTACAGTAACATGGCAGCACAATACCACATCTCTCATCTGTTACAGTAACATGGCAGCACAATACCACATCACTCATTTGCTACAGTAACATGGCAGCACAACACCACGTCTCTCATCTGTTACAGTAACATGGCAGCACAATACCCCATTATTCATCTGTTACAGTAACATGGCAGAACAACACCACGTCTCTCATCCGTTACAGTAACATGGCAGCACAATACCACATTACTCATCTGTTGCACTAACATGGCAGCACAATACCACATTACTTATCTGTTACAGTAACATGGCAGCACAATACCACATCACTCATCTGTTACAGTAACATGGCAGCACAATACCACATCTCTCATCTGTTACAGTAACATGGCAGCACAATACCACATTACTCATCTGTTACAGTAACATGGCAGCACAATACCACATCACTCATCTGTTACAGTAACATGGCAGCACAATACCACATCACTCATCTGTTACAGTAACATGGCAGCACAATACCACATCTCTCATCTGTTACAGTAACATGGCAGCACAATACCACATTACTCATCTGTTACAGTAACATGGCAGCACAATACCACATCTCTCATCTGTTACAGTAATAAGGCAGCACAATACCACATTATTCATCTGTTGCACTAACATGGCAGCACAATACCACATTACTCATCTGTTACAGTAACATGGCAGCACAAGACCACATCACTCATCTGTTACAGTAACATGGCAGCACAATACCGCATCTCTCATCTGTTACAGTAACATGGCAGCACAATACCGCATCTGTCATCTGTTACAGTAACATGTCAGCACAATACCACATCTCTCATCTGTTACAGTAACATGGCAGCACAATACCACATCACTCATCTGTTACAGTAACATGGCAGCACAACACCACATCTCTCATCTGTTACAGTAACATGGCAGCACAACACCACATCTCTCATCTGTTACAGTAACATGGCAGCACAATACCACATCACTCATCTGTTACACTAACATGGCAGCAAAACACCACATCACTCATCTGTTACAGTAACATGGCAGCACAACACCACATTAGTCATCTGTTACAGTAACATGGCAGCACAATACCGCATTACTCATCTGTTACAGTAACATGGCAGCACAATACCACATCACTCATCTGTTACAGTAACATGGCAGCACAATACCTCATTACTCATCTGTTACAGTAACATGGCAGCACAACACCACATTACTCATCTGTTACAGTAACATGGCAGAACAATACCGCATTACTCATCTGTTACAGTAACATGGCAGCACAATACCTCATCTCTCATCTGTTACAGTAACATGGCAGCACAACACCACATTACTCATCTGTTACAGTAACATGGCAGAACAATACCGCATTACTCATCTGTTACAGTAACATGGCAGCACAATACCACGTCTCTCATCTATTACAGTAATATGGCAGCACAATACCACATCACTCATCTGTTACAGTAACATGGCAGCACAACACCACGTCTCTCATCTGTTACAGTAACATGGCAGCACAACACCACATCTCTCATCTGTTACAGTAACATGGCAGCACAATACCACATTACTCATCTGTTACACTAACATGGCAGCACAATACCACATTACTCATCTGTTACAGTAACATGGCAGCACAATACCACATCACTCATCTGTTACAGTAACATGGCAGCACAATACCACATCTCTCATCTGTTACAGTAACATGGCAGCACAATACCACATCACTCATCTGTTACAGTAACAAGGCAGCACAATACCACATCTCTCATCTGTTACAGTAACATGGCAGCACAATACCACATTACTCATCTGTTACACTAACATGGCAGCACAATACCACATTACTCATCTGTTACAGTAACATGGCAGCACAACACCACATCACTCATCTGTTACAGTAACATGGCAGCACAATACCGCATCTCTCATCTGTTACAGTAACATGGCAGCACAATACCGCATCTCTCATCTGTTACAGTAACATGGCAGCACAATACCGCATCACTCATCTGTTACAGTAACATGGCAGCACAATACCGCATCACTCATCTGTTACAGTAACATGGCAGCACAATACCGCATCACTCATCTGCTACAGTAACATGGCAGCACAATACCGCATCACTCATCTGTTACAGTAACATGGCAGCACAATACCGCATCACTCATCTGTTACAGTAACATGGCAGCACAATACCGCATCTCTCATCTGTTACAGTAACATGGCAGCACAATACCGCATCTCTCATCTGTTACAGTAACATGGCAGCACAATACCGCATCTCTCATCTGTTACAGTAACATGGCAGCACAATACCGCATCTCTCATCTGTTACAGTAACATGGCAGCACAATACCGCATCTCTCATCTGCTACAGTAACATGGCAGCACAACACCACATCACACATCTGTTACAGTAACATGGCAGCACAACACCACATCACTCATCTGTTGCAGTAACATGGCAGCACAACACCACATCACTCATCTGTTACAGTAACATGGCAGCACAATACCACATCGCTCATCTGTTGCAGTAACATGGCAGCACAACACCACATCACTCATCTGTTACAGTAACATGGCAGCACAATACCACATCACTCATCTGTTACAGTAACATGGCAGCACAACACCACATAACTCACCTGCTACAGTAACATGGCAGCACAATACCACATCACTCATTTGTTACAGTAACATGGCAGCACAACACCACATCACTCATCTGCTACAGTAACATGGCAGCACAACACCACATCACTCATCTGTTACAGTAACATGGCAGCACAATACCACATCTCTTATCTGTTACAGTAACATGGCAGCACAACACCACATCACTCATCTGTTACAGTAACATGGCAGCACAATACCACATCTCTTATCTGTTACAGTAAAATGGCTGCACAATACCACATCTCTTATCTGTTACAGTAACATGGCAGCACAATACCACATCTCTCATCTGCTACAGTAACATGGCAGCACAACACCACATCACTCATCTGTTACAGTAACATGGCAGCACAATACCACATCACTCATCTGTTACAGTAACATGGCAGCACAATACCACATCTCTCATCTGTTACAGTAACATGGCAGCACAATACCACATCTCTCATCTGTTACAGTAACATGGTAGCACAATACCACATCACTCATCTGTTACAGTAACATGGCAGAACAATACCACATCTCTCATCTGTAACAGTAATATGGCTGCACAATACCACGTCTCTCATCTGTTACAGTAACATGGCAGCACACTACCACATCACTCATCTGTTATAGTATAATGGCAGCACAACACCACATCACTCATCTTTTACAGTAACATGGCAGCACAATACCACATCTCTTATCTGTTACAGTAACATGGCAGCACAATACCACATTACTCATCTGTTACAGTAACATGGCAGCACAACACCACTTCTCTCATCTGTTACAGTAACATGGCAGCAGAATACCTCATTACTCATCTGTTACAGTAACATGGAAGCAGAATACCACATCACTCATCTGTTACAGTAACATGGCAGCACAATACCACATCTCTCATCTGTTACAGTAACATGGCAGCACAATACCAAATCACTCATCTGTTACAGTAACATGGCAGCACAATTACAAATTACTCATCTGTTACTGTAACATGGCAGCACAACACCACATCTCTCATCTGTTACAGTAACATGGCAGCACAATACCACATCTCTCATCTGTTACAGTAACATGGAAGCACAATACCACATTACTCATCTGTTACAGTAACATTGCAGAACAACACCACATCTCTCATCTGTTACAGTAACATGGCAGCACAATACCACATCTCTCATCTGTTACAGTAACATGGCAGCACAATACCACATCTCTCATCTGTTACAGTAACATGGAAGCACAATACCACATCACTCATCTGTTACTGCAACATGGCAGCACTATACCACATTACTCATCTGTTACAGTAACATGGCAGCACAATACCACATCTCTCATTTGTTACAGTAACATGGCAGCACAATACCACATCTCTTATCTATTACAGTAACATGGCAGCACAATACCACATCTCTCATCTGTTACAGTAACATGGCAGCACAATACCACATCTCTCATCTGTTACAGTAACATGGCAGCACAATACCACATCTCTCATCTGTTACAGTAACATGGCAGCACAATACTACATCTCTCATCTGTTACAGTAACATGGCAGCACAATAACAAATTACTCATCTGTTACGGTAACATGGCAGCACAATACCACATCTCTCATCTGTTACGGTAACATGGCAGCACAATACCACATCTCTCATCTGTTACAGTAACATGGCAGCACAATACCACATCTCTCATCTGTTACAGTAACATGGAAGCACAATACCACATTACTCATCTGTTACAGTAACATGGCAGCACAACACTACATCTCTCATCTGTTACAGTAACATGGCAGCACAATACCACATCTCTCATCTGTTACAGTAACATGGCAGCACAATACCTCATTACTCATCTGTTACAGTAACATGGCAGCACAATACCGCATCACTCATCTGTTACAGTAACATGGCAGCACAATACCACATCTCTCATTTGTTACAGTAACATGGCAGCACAATACCACATCTCTCATCTGTTACAATAACATGGCAGCACAATACCACATCTCTCATCTGTTACAGCAACATGGCAGCACAATACCACATCTCTCATCTGTTACAGTAACATGGCAGCACAATACCACATCTCTCATCTGTTACAGTAACATGGCAGCACAATACCACATCTCTCATTTGCTACAGTAACATGGAAGCACAACACTACATTACTCATCTGTTACAGTAACATGGCAGCACAATACGACATCTCTCATATGTTACAGTAACATTGCAGCACAATACCACATCTCTCATTTGTTACAGTAACATGGCAGCACAATACCACATCTCTCATCTGTTACAGTAACATGGCAGCACAATACCACATCTCTCATCTGTTACAGTAACATGGCAGCACAATACCACATCTCTCATCTGTTACAGTAACATGGCAGCACAATACCACATCTCTCATCTGTTACAGTAACATGGCAGCACAATACCACATCACTCATCTGTTACAGTAACATGGCAGCACAATACCACATCTCTCATCTGTTACAGTAACATGGCAGCACAATACCACATCACTCATCTGTTACAGTAACATGGCAGCACAATACCACATTACCCATCTGTTACCGTAACATGGTAGCACAATACCACATCACTCATCTGTTACAGTAACATGGCAGCACAATACAACATATCTCATTTGTTACAGTAACATGGCAGCACAATACTACATCTCTCATCTGTTACAGTAGCATGGCAGCACAATACCACATCACTCATCTGTTACCGTAACATGGCAGCACAATACCACATCTCTCGTCTGTTACAGTAACATGGCAGCACAATACCACATCTCTCATCTGTTACAGTAACTTGGCAGCACAATACCACATCTCTCATCTGTTACAGTAACATGGAAGCACAATACCACATTACTCATCTGTTACAGTAACATTGCAGCACAACACCACATCTCTCATCTGTTACAGTAACATGGCAGCACAATACCACATCTCTCATCTGTTACAGTAACATGGCAGCACAATACCACATCTCTCATCTGTTACAGTAACATGGCAGCACAATACCACATCTCTCATTTGTTACCGTAACATGGAAGCACAATACCACATCACTCATCTGTTACTGTAACATGGCAGCACTATACCACATTACTCATCTGTTACAGTAACATGGCAGCACAATACCACATCACTCATCTGTTACAGTAACATGGCAGCACAATACCACATCTCTCATCTGTTACAGTAACATGGCAGCACAATACCACATCACTCATCTGTTACAGTAACATGGCAGCACAATACCACATTACCCATCTGTTACCGTAACATGGTAGCACAATACCACATCACTCATCTGTTACAGTAACATGGCAGCACAATACCACATCTCTCATCTGTTACAGTAACATGGCAGTACAACACCACATCTCTCATCTGTTACAGTAACATGTCAGCACAATACCACATCACTCATCTGTTACAGTAACATGGCAGCACAATACCACATTACTCCTCTGTTACAGTAACATGGCAGCACAATACCACATTACTCCTCTGTTACAGTAACATGGCAGCACAATACCACATTACTCATCTGTTACAGTAACATGGCAGCACAATACCACATTACTCATCTGTTACAGTAACAGGGCAGCACAATACCGCATCTCTCATCTGTTACAGTAACAGGGCAGCACAATACCACATCTCTCATCTGTTACAGTAACATGGCAGCACAATACCACATCACTCATCTGTTACAGTAACACGGCAGCACAATACTGCATCTCTCATCTGTTACAGTAACATGTCAGCACAATACCACATTACTCATCTGTTACAGTAACATGGCAGCACAATACCACATCTCTCATCTGTTACAGTAACATGGCAGCACAATACCACATCACTCATCTGTTACAGTAACATGGCAGCACAACACCACATCTCTCATGTGTTACATTAACATGGCAGCACAACACCACATCTCTTATCTGTTACAGTAACATGGCAGCACAATACCACATCACTCATCTGTTACACTAACATGGCAGCAAAACACCACATCACTCATCTGTTACAGTCACATGGCAGCACAATACCGCATTACTCATCTGTTACAGTAACATGGCAGCACAATATCACATCACTCATCTGTTACAGTAACATGGCAGCACAATACCTCATCTCTCATCTGTTACAGTAACATGGCAGCACAACACCACATTACTCATCTGTTACAGTAACATGGCAGCACAATACCGCATTACTCATCTGTTACAGTAACATGGCAGCACAATACCACATCTCTCATCTGTTACAGTAACATGGCAGCACAATACCACATCACTCATTTGCTACAGTAACATGGCAGCACAACACCACGTCTCTCATCTGTTACAGTAACATGGCAGCACAATACCCCATTATTCATCTGTTACAGTAACATGGCAGAACAACACCACGTCTCTCATCCGTTACAGTAACATGGCAGCACAATACCACATTACTCATCTGTTGCACTAACATGGCAGCACAATACCACATTACTTATCTGTTACAGTAACATGGCAGCACAATACCACATCACTCATCTGTTACAGTAACATGGCAGCACAATACCACATCTCTCATCTGTTACAGTAACATGGCAGCACAATACCACATTACTCATCTGTTACAGTAACATGGCAGCACAATACCACATCACTCATCTGTTACAGTAACATGGCAGCACAATACCACATCACTCATCTGTTACAGTAACATGGCAGCACAATACCACATCTCTCATCTGTTACAGTAACATGGCAGCACAATACCACATTACTCATCTGTTACAGTAACATGGCAGCACAATACCACATCTCTCATCTGTTACAGTAATAAGGCAGCACAATACCACATTGTTCATCTGTTGCACTAACATGGCAGCACAATACCACTTTACTCATCTGTTACAGTAACATGGCAGCACAAGACCACATCACTCATCTGTTACAGTAACATGGCAGCACAATACCGCATCTCTCATCTGTTACAGTAACATGGCAGCACAATACCGCATCTGTCATCTGTTACAGTAACATGTCAGCACAATACCACATCTCTCATCTGTTACAGTAACATGGCAGCACAATACCACATCACTCATCTGTTACAGTAACATGGCAGCACAACACCACATCTCTCATCTGTTACAGTAACATGGCAGCACAACACCACATCTCTCATCTGTTACAGTAACATGGCAGCACAATACCACATCACTCATCTGTTACACTAACATGGCAGCAAAACACCACATCACTCATCTGTTACAGTAACATGGCAGCACAACACCACATTAGTCATCTGTTACAGTAACATGGCAGCACAATACCGCATTACTCATCTGTTACAGTAACATGGCAGCACAATACCACATCACTCATCTGTTACAGTAACATGGCAGCACAATACCTCATTACTCATCTGTTACAGTAACATGGCAGCACAACACCACATTACTCATCTGTTACAGTAACATGGCAGAACAATACCGCATTACTCATCTGTTACAGTAACATGGCAGCACAATACCTCATCTCTCATCTGTTACAGTAACATGGCAGCACAACACCACATTACTCATCTGTTACAGTAACATGGCAGAACAATACCGCATTACTCATCTGTTACAGTAACATGGCAGCACAATACCACGTCTCTCATCTATTACAGTAACATGGCAGCACAATACCACATCACTCATCTGTTACAGTAACATGGCAGCACAACACCACGTCTCTCATCTGTTACAGTAACATGGCAGCACAACACCACATCTCTCATCTGTTACAGTAACATGGCAGCACAATACCACATTACTCATCTGTTACACTAACATGGCAGCACAATACCACATTACTCATCTGTTACAGTAACATGGCAGCACAATACCACATCACTCATCTGTTACAGTAACATGGCAGCACAATACCACATCTCTCATCTGTTACAGTAACATGGCAGCACAATACCACATAACTCATCTGTTACAGTAACACGGCAGCACAATACCACATCTCTCATCTGTTACAGTAACATGGCAGCACAATACCACATTACTCATCTGTTACACTAACATGGCAGCACAATACCACATCACTCATCTGTTACAGTAACATGGCAGCACAATACCGCATCTCTCATCTGTTACAGTAACATGGCAGCACAATACCGCATCTCTCATCTGTTACAGTAACATGGCAGCACAATACCGCATCACTCATCTGTTACAGTAACATGGCAGCACAATACCGCATCACTCATCTGTTACAGTAACATGGCAGCACAATACCGCATCACTCATCTGCTACAGTAACATGGCAGCACAATACCGCATCACTCATCTGTTACAGTAACATGGCAGCACAATACCGCATCACTCATCTGTTACAGTAACATGGCAGCACAATACCGCATCTCTCATCTGTTACAGTAACATGGCAGCACAATACCGCATCTCTCATCTGTTACAGTAACATGGCAGCACAATACCGCATCTCTCATCTGTTACAGTAACATGGCAGCACAATACCGCATCTCTCATCTGTTACAGTAACATGGCAGCACAATACCGCATCTCTCATCTGCTACAGTAACATGGCAGCACAACACCACATCACACATCTGTTACAGTAACATGGCAGCACAACACCACATCACTCATCTGTTGCAGTAACATGGCAGCACAACACCACATCACTCATCTGTTACAGTAACATGGCAGCACAATACCACATCGCTCATCTGTTGCAGTAACATGGCAGCACAACACCACATCACTCATCTGTTACAGTAACATGGCAGCACAATACCACATCACTCATCTGTTACAGTAACATGGCAGCACAACACCACATAACTCACCTGCTACAGTAACATGGCAGCACAATACCACATCACTCATTTGTTACAGTAACATGGCAGCACAACACCACATCACTCATCTGCTACAGTAACATGGCAGCACAACACCACATCACTCATCTGTTACAGTAACATGGCAGCACAATACCACATCTCTTATCTGTTACAGTAACATGGCAGCACAACACCACATCACTCATCTGTTACAGTAACATGGCAGCACAATACCACATCTCTTATCTGTTACAGTAAAATGGCAGCACAATACCACATCTCTTATCTGTTACAGTAACATGGCAGCACAATACCACATCTCTCATCTGCTACAGTAACATGGCAGCACAACACCACATCACTCATCTGTTACAGTAACATGGCAGCACAATACCACATCACTCATCTGTTACAGTAACATGGCAGCACAATACCACATCTCTCATCTGTTACAGTAACATGGCAGCACAATACCACATCTCTCATCTGTTACAGTAACATGGTAGCACAATACCACATCACTCATCTGTTACAGTAACATGGCAGAACAATACCACATCTCTCATCTGTAACAGTAATATGGCTGCACAATACCACGTCTCTCATCTGTTACAGTAACATGGCAGCACACTACCACATCACTCATCTGTTAAAGTATAATGGCAGCACAACACCACATCACTCATCTTTTACAGTAACATGGCAGCACAATACCACATCTCTTATCTGTTACAGTAACATGGCAGCACAATACCACATTACTCATCTGTTACAGTAACATGGCAGCACAACACCACTTCTCTCATCTGTTACAGTAACATGGCAGCAGAATACCTCATTACTCATCTGTTACAGTAACATGGAAGCAGAATACCACATCACTCATCTGTTACAGTAACATGGCAGCACAATACCACATCTCTCATCTGTTACAGTAACATGGCAGCACAATACCAAATCACTCATCTGTTACAGTAACATGGCAGCACAATTACAAATTACTCATCTGTTACTGTAACATGGCAGCACAACACCACATCTCTCATCTGTTACAGTAACATGGCAGCACAATACCACATCTCTCATCTGTTACAGTAACATGGAAGCACAATACCACATTACTCATCTGTTACAGTAACATTGCAGCACAACACCACATCTCTCATCTGTTACAGTAACATGGCAGCACAATTCCACATCTCTCATCTGTTACAGTAACATGGCAGCACAATACCACATCTCTCATCTGTTACAGTAACATGGAAGCACAATACCACATCACTCATCTGTTACTGCAACATGGCAGCACTATACCACATTACTCATCTGTTACAGTAACATGGCAGCACAATACCACATCTCTCATTTGTTACAGTAACATGGCAGCACAATACCACATCTCTTATCTATTACAGTAACATGGCAGCACAATACCACATCTCTCATCTGTTACAGTAACATGGCAGCACAATACCACATCTCTCATCTGTTACAGTAACATGGCAGCACAATACCACATCTCTCATCTGTTACAGTAACATGGCAGCACAATACTACATCTCTCATCTGTTACAGTAACATGGCAGCACAATAACAAATTACTCATCTGTTACGGTAACATGGCAGCACAATACCACATCTCTCATCTGTTACGGTAACATGGCAGCACAATACCACATCTCTCATCTGTTACAGTAACATGGCAGCACAATACCACATCTCTCATCTGTTACAGTAACATGGAAGCACAATACCACATTACTCATCTGTTACAGTAACATGGCAGCACAACACTACATCTCTCATCTGTTACAGTAACATGGCAGCACAATACCACATCTCTCATCTGTTACAGTAACATGGCAGCACAATACCTCATTACTCATCTGTTACAGTAACATGGCAGCACAATACCGCATCACTCATCTGTTACAGTAACATGGCAGCACAATACCACATCTCTCATTTGTTACAGTAACATGGCAGCACAATACCACATCTCTCATCTGTTACAATAACATGGCAGCACAATACCACATCTCTCATCTGTTACAGCAACATGGCAGCACAATACCACATCTCTCATCTGTTACAGTAACATGGCAGCACAATACCACATCTCTCATCTGTTACAGTAACATGGCAGCACAATACCACATCTCTCATTTGCTACAGTAACATGGAAGCACAACACTACATTACTCATCTGTTACAGTAACATGGCAGCACAATACCACATCTCTCATATGTTACAGTAACATTGCAGCACAATACCACATCTCTCATTTGTTACAGTAACATGGCAGCACAATACCACATCTCTCATCTGTTACAGTAACATGGCAGCACAATACCACATCTCTCATCTGTTACAGTAACATGGCAGCACAATACCACATCTCTCATCTGTTACAGTAACATGGCAGCACAATACCACATCTCTCATCTGTTACAGTAACATGGCAGCACAATACCACATCACTCATCTGTTACAGTAACATGGCAGCACAATACCACATCTCTCATCTGTTACAGTAACATGGCAGCACAATACCACATCACTCATCTGTTACAGTAACATGGCAGCACAATACCACATTACCCATCTGTTACCGTAACATGGTAGCACAATACCACATCACTCATCTGTTACAGTAACATGGCAGCACAATACAACATATCTCATTTGTTACAGTAACATGGCAGCACAATACTACATCTCTCATCTGTTACAGTAGCATGGCAGCACAATACCACATCACTCATCTGTTACCGTAACATGGCAGCACAATACCACATCTCTCATCTGTTACAGTAACATGGCAGCACAATACCACATCTCTCATCTGTTACAGTAACTTGGCAGCACAATACCACATCTCTCATCTGTTACAGTAACATGGAAGCACAATACCACATTACTCATCTGTTACAGTAACATTGCAGCACAACACCACATCTCTCATCTGTTACAGTAACATGGCAGCACAATACCACATCTCTCATCTGTTACAGTAACATGGCAGCACAATACCACATCTCTCATCTGTTACAGTAACATGGCAGCACAATACCACATCTCTCATTTGTTACCGTAACATGGAAGCACAATACCACATCACTCATCTGTTACTGTAACATGGCAGCACTATACCACATTACTCATCTGTTACAGTAACATGGCAGCACAATACCACATCACTCATCTGTTACAGTAACATGGCAGCACAATACCACATCTCTCATCTGTTACAGTAACATGGCAGCACAATACCACATCACTCATCTGTTACAGTAACATGGCAGCACAATACCACATTACCCATCTGTTACCGTAACATGGCAGCACAATACCACATCACTCATCTGTTACAGTAACATGGCAGCACAATACAACATCTCTCATTTGTTACAGTAACATGGCAGCACAATACTACATCTCTCATCTGTTACAGTAGCATGGCAGCACAATACCACATCACTCATCTGTTACAGTAACATGGCAGCACAATACCACATCTCCCATCTGTTACAGTAACATGGCAGCACAATACCACATCTCTCATCTGTTACAGTAACATGGCAGCACAATACCACATCTCTCATCTGTTACAGTAACATGGCAGCACAATACCACATCTCTCATCTGTTACAGTAACATGGCAGCACAATACCACATCTCTCATCTGTTACAGTAACATGGCAGCACAATACCACATCTCTCATCTGTTACAGTAACATGGCAGCACAATACCACATCTCTCATTTGTTACCGTAAAATGGAAACACAATACCACATCACTCATCTGTTACTGTAACATGGCAGCACTATACCACATTACTCATCTGTTACAGTAACATTGCAGCACAATACCACATCTCTCATTTGTTACAGTAACATGGCAGCACAATACCACATCTCTCATCTGTTACAGTAACATGGCAGCACAATACCACATCTCTCATCTGTTACAGTAACATGGAAGCACAATACCACATTACTCATCTGTTACAGTAACATTGCAGCACAACACCACATCTCTCATCTGTTACAGTAACATGGCAGCACAATACCACATCTCTCATCTGTTACAGTAACATGGCAGCACAATACCACATCTCTCATCTGTTACAGTAACATGGCAGCACAACACCACAACTCTCATTTGTTACCGTAACATGGAAGCACAATACCACATCACTCATCTGTTACTGTAACATGGCAGCACTATACCACATTACTCATCTGTTACAGTAACATTGCAGCACAATACCACATCTCTCATTTGTTACAGTAACATGGCAGCACAATACCACATCTCTCATCTGTTACAGTAACATGGCAGCACAATACCACATCTCTCATCTGTTACAGTAACATGGCAGCACAAAACCACATCTCTCATCTGTTACAGTAACATGGCAGCACAATACCACATCTCTCATCTGTTACAGTAACATGGCAGCACAATACCACATCACTCATCTGTTACAGTAACATGGCAGCACAATAACAAATTACTCATCTGTTACGGTAACATGGCAGCACAATACCACATCTCTCATCTGTTACGGTAACATGGCAGCACAATACCACATCTCTCATCTGTTACAGTAACATGGCAGCACAATACCACATCTCTCATCTGTTTCAGTAACATGGAAGCACAATACCACATTACTCATCTGTTACAGTAACATGGCAGCACAACACCACATCTCTCATCTGTTACAGTAACATGGCAGCACAATACCACATCTCTCATCTGTTACAGTAACATGGCAGCACAAACCACATCTCTCATCTGTTACAGTAACATGGCAGCACAATACCTCATTACTCATCTGTTACAGTAACATGGCAGCACAATACCACATCACTCATCTATTACAGTAACATGGCAGCACAATACCACATCTCTCATCTGTTACAGTAACATGGCAGCACAATACCACATCTCTCATCTGTTACAGTAACATTGCAGCACAATACCACATCTCTCATTTGTTACAGTAACATTGCAGCACAATACCACATCTCTCATCTGTTACAGTAACATGGCAGCACAATACCACATCTCTCATCTGTTACAGTAACATGGCAGCACAATACCACATCTCTCATCTGTTACAGTAACATGGCAGCACAATACCACATCTCTCATCTGTTACAGTAACATGGCAGCACAATACCACATCTCTCATCTGTTACAGTAACATGGCAGCACAATACCACATCTCTCATCTGTTACAGTAACATGGCAGCACAATACCACATCACTCATCTGTTACAGTAACATGGCAGCACAATACCACATCTCTCATCTGTTACAGTAACATGGCAGCACAATACCACATCACTCATCTGTTACAGTAACATGGCAGCACAATACCACATTACCCATCTGTTACCGTAACATGGTAGCATAATACCACATCACTCATCTGTTACAGTAACATGGCAGCACAATACAACATCTCTCATTTGTTACAGTAACATGGCAGCACAATACTATATCTCTCATCTGTTACAGTAGCATGGCAGCACAATACCACATCACTCATCTGTTACAGTAACATGGCAGCACAATACCACATCTCTCATCTGTTACAGTAACATGGCAGCACAATACAACATCACTCATCTGTTACAGCAACATGGCAGCACAATACCACATCTCTCATCTGTTACAGTAACATGGCAGCACAATACCTCATTACTCATCTGTTACAGTAACATGGCATCAGAATACCACATCACTCATCTGTTACAGTAACATGGCAGCACAATACCACATCACTCATCTGTTACAGTAACATGGCAGCACAATACCACATCTCTCATCTGTTACAGTAACATGGCATCACAATACCACATCTCTCATCTGTTACAGTAACATGGCAGCACAATACCACATCTCTCATCTGTTACAGTAACACGGCAGCACAATACCACATCTCACATCTGTTACAGTAACACGGCAGCACAATACCACATCTCTCATCTGTTACAGTAACACGGCAGCACAACACCACATCTCTCATCTGTTACAGTAACGTGGCAGCACAACACCACATCTCTCATCTGTTACAGTAACGTGGCAGCACAATACCACATCACTCATCTGTTACAGTAAAATGGCAGCACAATACCACATCACTCATCTGTTACTGTAACATGGCAGCACAATACCACATCTCTCATCTGTTACAGTAACTTGGCAGCACAATACCACATCTCTCATCTGTTACAGTAACATGGCAGCACAATACCACATCTCTCATCTGTTCCAGTAACATGGCAGCACAATACCACATCTCTCATCTGTTACAGTAACATGGCAGCACAATACCACATCACTCATCTGTTACTGTAAAATGGCAGCACAACACCACATCACTCATCTGTTACTGTAACATGGCAGCATAATACCACATCTCTCATCTGTTACGGTAACATGGCAGCACAACACCACATCTCTCATCTGTTGCAGTAACATGGCAGCACAATACCACATCACTCATCTGTTACAGTAACATGGCAGCACAATACCACATCTCTCATCTGTTACAGTAACATGGCAGCACAATACCACATCTCTCATCTGTTACAGTAACATGGCAGCACAATACCACATCACTCATCTGTTACAGTAACATGGCAGCACAATACCACATCTCTCATCTGTTACAGTAACATGGCAGCTGAATACCACATCACACATCTGTTACAGTAACATGGCACCACAATACCACATTACTCATCTGTTACTGTAACATGGCAGCACAACACCACATCACTCATCTGTTACTGTAACATGGCAGCACAATACCACATCACTTATCTGTTACAGTAACATGGCTGCACAATACCACTTCACTCATCTGTTACAGTTACATGGCAGCACAATACCACATCACTCATCTGTTACAGTAACATGGCAGCACAATACCACATCTCTCATCTGTTACAGTAACATGGCAGCACAACACCTCATCACTCATCTGTTACAGGAACATGGCAGCAGAATACCACATCACTCATCTGTTACAGTAACATGGCACCACAATACCACATCACTCATCTGTTACTGTAACATGGCAGCACAATACCACATCTCTTATCTGTTACTGTAACATGGCAGCACAACACCACATCTCTCATCTGTTACAGTAACATGGCAGCACAATACCACATCACTCATCTGTTACAGTAACATGGCAGCACAATACCACATCTCTCATCTGTTACAGTAACATGGCAGCACAATACCACATCACTCATCTGTTTCAGTAACATGGCAGCTGAATACCACATCACTCATCTGTTACAGTAACATGGCACCACAATACCACATCACTCATCTGTTACAGTAACATGGCAGCACAATAACAAATTACTCATCTGTTACGGTAACATGTCAGCACAATACCACATCTCTCATCTGTTACAGTAACATGGCAGCACAACACCACATCTCTCATTTGTTACCGTAACATGGAAGCACAATACCACATCACTCATCTGTTACTGTAACATGGCAGCACTATACCACATTACTCATCTGTTACAGTAACATTGCAGCACAATACCACATCTCTCATTTGTTACAGTAACATGGCAGCACAATACCACAGCTCTCATCTGTTACAGTAACATGGCAGCACAATACCACATCACTCATCTGTTACAGTAACATGGAAGCACAATACCACATTACTCATCTGTTACAGTAACATTGCAGCACAACACCACATCTCTCATCTGTTACAGTAACATGGCAGCACAATACCACATCTCTCATCTGTTACAGTAACATGGCAGCACAATACCACATCTCTCATCTGTTACAGTAACATGGCAGCACAACACCACATCTCTCATTTGTTACCGTAACATGGAAGCACAATACCACATCACTCATCTGTTACTGTAACATGGCAGCACTATACCACATTACTCATCTGTTACAGTAACATTGCAGCACAATACCACATCTCTCATTTGTTACAGTAACATGGCAGCACAATACCACATCTCTCATCTGTTACAGTAACATGGCAGCACAATACCACATCTCTCATCTGTTACAGTAACATGGCAGCACAAAACCACATCTCTCATCTGTTACAGTAACATGGCAGCACAATACCACATCTCTCATCTGTTACAGTAACATGGCAGCACAATACCACATCTCTCATCTGTTTCAGTAACATGGAAGCACAATACCACATTACTCATCTGTTACAGTAACATGGCAGCACAACACCACATCTCTCATCTGTTACAGTAACATGGCAGCACAATACCACATCTCTCATCTGTTACAGTAACATGGCAGCACAATACCACATCTCTCATCTGTTACAGTAACATGGCAGCACAATACCTCATTACTCATCTGTTACAGTAACATGGCAGCACAATACCACATCACTCATCTATTACAGTAACATGGCAGCACAATACCACATCTCTCATCTGTTACAGTAACATTGCAGCACAATACCACATCTCTCATCTGTTACAGTAACATTGCAGCACAATACCACATCTCTCATTTGTTACAGTAACATTGCAGCACAATACCACATCTCTCATCTGTTACAGTAACATGGCAGCACAATACCACATCTCTCATCTGTTACAGTAACATGGCAGCACAATACCACATCTCTCATCTGTTACAGTAACATGGCAGCACATTACCACATCTCTCATCTGTTACAGTAACATGGCAGCACAATACCACATCTCTCATCTGTTACAGTAACATGGCAGCACAATACCACATCTCTCATCTGTTACAGTAACATGGCAGCACAATACCACATCACTCATCTGTTACAGTAACATGGCAGCACAATACCACATCTCTCATCTGTTACAGTAACATGGCAGCACAATACCACATCACTCATCTGTTACAGTAACATGGCAGCACAATACCACATTACCCATCTGTTACCGTAACATGGTAGCATAATACCACATCACTCATCTGTTACAGTAACATGGCAGCACAATACAACATCTCTCATTTGTTACAGTAACATGGCAGCACAATACTACATCTCTCATCTGTTACAGTAGCATGGCAGCACAATACCACATCACTCATCTGTTACAGTAACATGGCAGCACAATACCACATCTCTCATCTGTTACAGTAACATGGCAGCACAATACCACATCACTCATCTGTTACAGTAACATGGCAGCACAATACCACATCTCTCATCTGTTACAGTAACATGGCAGCACAATACCTCATTACTCATCTGTTACAGTAACATGGCAGCAGAATACCACATCACTCATCTGTTACAGTAACATGGCAGCACAATACCACATCTCCCATCTGTTACAGTAACATGGCAGCACAATACCACATCTCTCATCTGTTACAGTAACATGGCAGCACAATACCACATCTCTCATCTGTTACAGTAACATGGCAGCACAATACCACATCTCTCATCTGTTACAGTAACATGGCAGCACAATACCACATCTCTCATCTGTTACAGTAACATGGCAGCACAATACCACATCTCTCATCTGTTACAGTAACATGGCAGCACAATACCACATCTCTCATTTGTTACCGTAAAATGGAAACACAATACCACATCACTCATCTGTTACTGTAACATGGCAGCACTATACCACATTACTCATCTGTTACAGTAACATTGCAGCACAATACCACATCTCTCATTTGTTACAGTAACATGGCAGCACAATACCACATCTCTCATCTGTTACAGTAACATGGCAGCACAATACCACATCTCTCATCTGTTACAGTAACATGGAAGCACAATACCACATTACTCATCTGTTACAGTAACATTGCAGCACAATACCACATCACTCATCTGTTACAGTAACATGGCAGCACAATACCACATCTCTCATCTGTTACAGTAACATGGCAGCACAACACCACAACTCTCATTTGTTACCGTAACATGGAAGCACAATACCACATCACTCATCTGTTACTGTAACATGGCAGCACTATACCACATCTCTCATTTGTTACAGTAACATGGCAGCACAATACCACATCTCTCATCTGTTACAGTAACATGGCAGCACAATACCACATCTCTCATCTGTTACAGTAACATGGCAGCACAACACCACAACTCTCATTTGTTACCGTAACATGGAAGCACAATACCACATCACTCATCTGTTACTGTAACATGGCAGCACTATACCACATCTCTCATTTGTTACAGTAACATGGCAGCACAATACCACATCTCTCATCTGTTACAGTAACATGGCAGCACAATACCACATCTCTCATCTGTTACAGTAACATGGCAGCACAAAACCACATCTCTCATCTGTTACAGTAACATGGCAGCACAATACCACATCTCTCATCTGTTACAGTAACATGGCAGCACAATACCACATCACTCATCTGTTACAGTAACATGGCAGCAAAATAACAAATTACTCATCTGTTACGGTAACATGGCAGCACAATACCACATCTCTCATCTGTTACGGTAACATGGCAGCACAATACCACATCTCTCATCTGTTACAGTAACATGGCAGCACAATACCACATCTCTCATCTGTTTCAGTAACATGGAAGCACAATACCACATTACTCATCTGTTACAGTAACATGGCAGCACAACACCACATCTCTCATCTGTTACAGTAACATGGCAGCACAATACCACATCTCTCATCTGTTACAGTAACATGGCAGCACAATACCACATCTCTCATCTGTTACAGTAACATGGCAGCACAATACCTCATTACTCATCTGTTACAGTAACATGGCAGCACAATACCACATCACTCATCTATTACAGTAACATGGCAGCACAATACCACATCTCTCATCTGTTACAGTAACATGGCAGCACAATACCACATCTCTCATCTGTTACAGTAACATTGCAGCACAATACCACATCTCTCATTTGTTACAGTAACATTGCAGCACAATACCACATCTCTCATCTGTTACAGTAACATGGCAGCACAATACCACATCTCTCATCTGTTACAGTAACATGGCAGCACAATACCACATCTCTCATCTGTTACAGTAACATGGCAGCACAATACCACATCTCTCATCTGTTACAGTAACATGGCAGCACAATACCACATCTCTCATCTGTTACAGTAACATGGCAGCACAATACCACATCTCTCATCTGTTACAGTAACATGGCAGCACAATACCACATCACTCATCTGTTACAGTAACATGGCAGCACAATACCACATCTCTCATCTGTTACAGTAACATGGCAGCACAATACCACATAACTCATCTGTTACAGTAACATGGCAGCACAATACCACATTACCCATCTGTTACCGTAACATGGTAGCATAATACCAAATCACTCATCTGTTACAGTAACATGGCAGCACAATACAACATCTCTCATTTGTTACAGTAACATGGCAGCACAATACTATATCTCTCATCTGTTACAGTAGCATGGCAGCACAATACCACATCACTCATCTGTTACAGTAACATGGCAGCACAATACCACATCTCTCATCTGTTACAGTAACATGGCAGCACAATACAACATCACTCATCTGTTACAGCAACATGGCAGCACAATACCACATCTCTCATCTGTTACAGTAACATGGCAGCACAATACCTCATTACTCATCTGTTACAGTAACATGGCATCAGAATACCACATCACTCATCTGTTACAGTAACATGGCAGCACAATACCACATCACTCATCTGTTACAGTAACATGGCAGCACAATACCACATCTCTCATCTGTTACAGTAACATGGCATCACAATACCACATCTCTCATCTGTTACAGTAACATGGCAGCACAATACCACATCTCTCATCTGTTACAGTAACACGGCAGCACAATACCACATCTCACATCTGTTACAGTAACACGGCAGCACAATACCACATCTCTCATCTGTTACAGTAACACGGCAGCACAACACCACATCTCTCATCTGTTACAGTAACGTGGCAGCACAACACCACATCTCTCATCTGTTACAGTAACGTGGCAGCACAATACCACATCACTCATCTGTTACAGTAAAATGGCAGCACAATACCACATCACTCATCTGTTACTGTAACATGGCAGCACAATACCACATCTCTCATCTGTTACAGTAACTTGGCAGCACAATACCACATCTCTCATCTGTTACAGTAACATGGCAGCACAATACCACATCTCTCATCTGTTACAGTAACATGGCAGCACAATACCACATCTCTCATCTGTTACAGTAACATGGCAGCACAATACCACATCACTCATCTGTTACTGTAAAATGGCAGCACAACACCACATCACTCATCTGTTACTGTAACATGGCAGCATAATACCACATCTCTCATCTGTTACGGTAACATGGCAGCACAACACCACATCTCTCATCTGTTGCAGTAACATGGCAGCACAATACCACATCACTCATCTGTTACAGTAACATGGCAGCACAATACCACATCTCTCATCTGTTACAGTAACATGGCAGCACAATACCACATCTCTCATCTGTTACAGTAACATGGCAGCACAATACCACATCACTCATCTGTTACAGTAACATGGCAGCACAATACCACATCACACATCTGTTACAGTAACATGGCACCACAATACCACATTACTCATCTGTTACTGTAACATGGCAGCACAACACCACATCACTCATCTGTTACTGTAACATGGCAGCACAATACCACATCACTTATCTGTTACAGTAACATGGCTGCACAATACCACTTCACTCATCTGTTACAGTTACATGGCAGCACAATACCACATCACTCATCTGTTACAGTAACATGGCAGCACAATACCACATCTCTCATCTGTTACAGTAACATGGCAGCACAACACCTCATCACTCATCTGTTACAGGAACATGGCACCACAATACCACATCACTCATCTGTTACTGTAACATGGCAGCACAATACCACATCTCTTATCTGTTACAGTAACATGGCAGCACAATACCACATCACTCATCTGTTTCAGTAACATGGCAGCTGAATACCACATCACTCATCTGTTACAGTAACATGGCACCACAATACCACATCACTCATCTGTTGCAGTAACATGGCAGCACAATAACAAATTACTCATCTGTTACGGTAACATGTCAGCACAATACCACATCTCTCATCTGTTACAGTAACATGGCAGCACAACACCACATCTCTCATTTGTTACCGTAACATGTCAGCACTATACCACATTACTCATCTGTTACAGTAACATTGCAGCACAATACCACATCTCTCATTTGTTACAGTAACATGGCAGCACAATACCACATCTCTCATCTGTTACAGTAACATGGCAGCACAATACCACATCTCTCATCTGTTACAGTAACATGGCAGCACAAAACCACATCTCTCATCTGTTACAGTAACATGGCAGCACAATACCACAGCTCTCATCTGTTACAGTAACATGGCAGCACAATACCACATCACTCATCTGTTACAGTAACATGGAAGCACAATACCACATTACTCATCTGTTACAGTAACATTGCAGCACAACACCACATCTCTCATCTGTTACAGTAACATGGCAGCACAATACCACATCTCTCATCTGTTACAGTAACATGGCAGCACAATACCACATCTCTCATCTGTTACAGTAACATGGCAGCACAACACCACATCTCTCATTTGTTACCGTAACATGGAAGCACAATACCACATCACTCATCTGTTACTGTAACATGGCAGCACTATACCACATTACTCATCTGTTACAGTAACATTGCAGCACAATACCACATCTCTCATTTGTTACAGTAACATGGCAGCACAATACCACATCTCTCATCTGTTACAGTAACATGGCAGCACAATACCACATCTCTCATCTGTTACAGTAACATGGCAGCACAAAACCACATCTCTCATCTGTTACAGTAACATGGCAGCACAATACCACATCTCTCATCTGTTACAGTAACATGGCAGCACAATAACAAATTACTCATCTGTTACGGTAACATGGCAGCACAATACCACATCTCTCATCTGTTACAGTAACATGGCAGCACAATACCACATCTCTCATCTGTTTCAGTAACATGGAAGCACAATACCACATTACTCATCTGTTACAGTAACATGGCAGCACAACACCACATCTCTCATCTGTTACAGTAACATGGCAGCACAATACCACATCTCTCATCTGTTACAGTAACATGGCAGCACAATACCACATCTCTCATCTGTTACAGTAACATGGCAGCACAATACCTCATTACTCATCTGTTACAGTAACATGGCAGCACAATACCACATCTCTCATCTGTTACAGTAACATGGCAGCACAATACCACATCTCTCATCTGTTACAGTAACATGGCAGCACAATACCACATCTCTCATCTGTTACAGTAACATTGCAGCACAATACCACATCTCTCATTTGTTACAGTAACATTGCAGCACAATACCACATCTCTCATCTGTTACAGTAACATGGCAGCACAATACCACATCTCTCATCTGTTACAGTAACATGGCAGCACATTACCACATCTCTCATCTGTTACAGTAACATGGCAGCACAATACCACATCTCTCATCTGTTACAGTAACATGGCAGCACAATACTACATCTCTCATCTGTTACAGTAACATGGCAGCACAATACCACATCACTCATCTGTTACAGTAACATGGCAGCACAATACCACATCTCTCATCTGTTACAGTAACATGGCAGAACAATACCACATCACTCATCTGTTACAGTAACATGGCAGCACAATACCACATTACCCATCTGTTACCGTAACATGGTAGCATAATACCACATCACTCATCTGTTACAGTAACATGGCAGCACAATACAACATCTCTCATTTGTTACAGTAACATGGCAGCACAATACTACATCTCTCATCTGTTACAGTAGCATGGCAGCACAATACCACATCACTCATCTGTTACAGTAACATGGCAGCACAATACCACATCTCTCATCTGTTACAGTAACATGGCAGCACAATACCACATCACTCATCTGTTACAGTAACATGGCAGCACAATACCACATCTCTCATCTGTTACAGTAACATGGCAGCACAATACCTCATTACTCATCTGTTACAGTAACATGGCAGCAGAATACCACATCACTCATCTGTTACAGTAACATGGCAGCACAATACCACATCACTCATCTTTTACAGTAACATGGCAGCACAATACCACATCACTGATCTGTTACAGTAACATGGCAGCACAACACCACATCTCTCATCTGTTACAGTAACATGGCAGCACAATACCACATCTCTCATCTGTTACAGTAACATGGCATCACAATACCACATCTCTCATCTGTTACAGTAACATGGCAGCACAATACCACATCTCTCATCTGTTACAGTAACACGGCAGCACAATACCACATCTCACATCTGTTACAGTAACACGGCAGCACAATACCACATCTCTCATCTGTTACAGTAACACGGCAGCACAACACCACATCTCTCATCTGTTACAGTAACGTGGCAGCACAACACCACATCTCTCATCTGTTACAGTAACGTGGCAGCACAATACCACATCACTCATCTGTTACAGTAAAATGGCAGCACAATACCACATCACTCATCTGTTACTGTAACATGGCAGTACAATACCACATCTCTCATCTGTTACAGTAACTTGGCAGCACAATACCACATCTCTCATCTGTTACAGTAACATGGCAGCACAATACCACATCTCTCATCTGTTACAGTAACATGGCAGCACAATACCACATCTCTCATCTGTTACAGTAACATGGCAGCACAATACCACATCACTCATCTGTTACTGTAACATGGCAGCACAACACCACATCACTCATCTGTTACTGTAACATGGCAGCATAATACCACATCTCTCATCTGTTACGGTAACATGGCAGCACAACACCACATCTCTCATCTGTTGCAGTAACATGGCAGCACAATACCACATCACTCATCTGTTACAGTAACATGGCAGCACAATACCACATCTCTCATCTGTTACAGTAACATGGCAGCACAATACCACATCTCTCATCTGTTTCAGTAACATGGAAGCACAATACCACATTACTCATCTGTTACAGTAACATGGCAGCACAACACCACATCTCTCATCTGTTACAGTAACATGGCAGCACAATACCACATCTCTCATCTGTTACAGTAACATGGCAGCACAATACCACATCTCTCATCTGTTACAGTAACATGGCAGCACAATACCTCATTACTCATCTGTTACAGTAACATGGCAGCACAATACCACATCACTCATCTGTTACAGTAACATGGCAGCACAATACCACATCTCTCATCTGTTACAGTAACATGGCAGCACAATACCACATCTCTCATCTGTTACAGTAACATTGCAGCACAATACCACATCTCTCATTTGTTACAGTAACATTGCAGCACAATACCACATCTCTCATCTGTTACAGTAACATGGCAGCACAATACCACATCTCTCATCTGTTACAGTAACATGGCAGCACAATACCACATCTCTCATCTGTTAGAGTAACATGGCAGCACATTACCACATCTCTCATCTGTTACAGTAACATGGCAGCACAATACCACATCTCTCATCTGTTACAGTAACATGGCAGCACAATACCACATCTCTCATCTGTTACAGTAACATGGCAGCACAATACCACATCACTCATCTGTTACAGTAACATGGCAGCACAATACCACATCTCTCATCTGTTACAGTAACATGGCAGCACAATACCACATCTCTCATCTGTTACAGTAACATGGCAGCACAATACCACATTACCCATCTGTTACCGTAACATGGTAGCATAATACCACATCACTCATCTGTTACAGTAACATGGCAGCACAATACAACATCTCATTTGTTACAGTAACATGGCAGCACAATACTACATCTCTCATCTGTTACAGTAGCATGGCAGCACAATACCACATCACTCATCTGTTACAGTAACATGGCAGCACAATACCACATCTCTCATCTGTTACAGTAACATGGCAGCACAATACCACATCACTCATCTGTTACAGTAACATGGCAGCACAATACCACATCTCTCATCTGCTACAGTAACATGGCAGCACAATACCTCATTACTCATCTGTTACAGTAACATGGCAGCAGAATACCACATCACTCATCTGTTACAGTAACATGGCAGCACAATACCACATCACTCATCTGTTACAGTAACATGGCAGCACAATACCACATCACTGATCTGTTACAGTAACATGGCAGCACAACACCACATCTCTCATCTGTTACAGTAACATGGCAGCACAATACCACATCTCTCATCTGTTACAGTAACATGGCATCACAATACCACATCTCTCATCTGTTACAGTAACATGGCAGCACAATACCACATCTCTCATCTGTTACAGTAACACGGCAGCACAATACCACATCTCACATCTGTTACAGTAACACGGCAGCACAATACCACATCTCTCATCTGTTACAGTAACACGGCAGCACAACACCACATCTCTCATCTGTTACAGTAACGTGGCAGCACAACACCACATCTCTCATCTGTTACAGTAACGTGGCAGCACAATACCACATCACTCATCTGTTACAGTAAAATGGCAGCACAATACCACATCACTCATCTGTTACTGTAACATGGCAGTACAATACCACATCTCTCATCTGTTACAGTAACTTGGCAGCACAATACCACATCTCTCATCTGTTACAGTAACATGGCAGCACAATACCACATCTCTCATCTGTTACAGTAACATGGCAGCACAATACCACATCTCTCATCTGTTACAGTAACATGGCAGCACAATACCACATCTCTCATCTGTTACAGTAACATGGCAGCACAATACCACATCACTCATCTGTTACTGTAACATGGCAGCACAACACCACATCACTCATCTGTTACTGTAACATGGCAGCATAATACCACATCTCTCATCTGTTACGGTAACATGGCAGCACAACACCACATCTCTCATCTGTTGCAGTAACATGGCAGCACAATACCACATCACTCATCTGTTACAGTAACATGGCAGCACAATACCACATCTCTCATCTGTTACAGTAACATGGCAGCACAATACCACATCTCTCATCTGTTACAGTAACATGGCAGCACAATACCACATCACTCATCTGTTACAGTAACATGGCAGCACAATACCACATCTCTCATCTGTTACAGTAACATGGCAGCTGAATACCACATCACACATCTGATACAGTAACATGGCACCACAATACCACATTACTCATCTGTTACTGTAACATGGCAGCACAACACCACATCACTCATCTGTTACTGTAACATGGCAGCACAATACCACATCACTTATCTGTTACAGTAACATGGCAGCACAATACCACTTCACTCATCTGTTACAGTTACATGGCAGCACAATACCACATCACTCATCTGTTACAGTAACATGGCAGCACAATACCACATCTCTCATCTGTTACAGTAACATGGCAGCACAACACCTCATCACTCATCTGTTACAGGAACATGGCAGCACAACACCACATCTCTCATCTGTTACAGTAACATGGCAGCACAATACAACATCACTCATCTGTTACAGTAAAATGGCAGCACAATACCACATCTCTCATCTGTTACAGTAACATGGCAGCACAGTACCACATCACTCATCTGTTACAGTAACATGGCAGCACAATACCACATTACTCATTTGTTATAGTTACATGGCAGCACAACACCTCATCACTCATCTGTTACAGTAACATGGCAGCACAATACCACATCACTCATCTGTTACAGTAACATGGCAGCACAACACCACATCTCTCATCTGTTACAGTAACATGGCAGCACAATACCACATCACTCATCTGTTACAGTAAAATGGAAGCACAATACCACATCACTCATCTGTTACAGTAACATGGCAGCACAATACCACATCACTCATCTGTTACAGTAACATGGCAGCACAATACCACATTACTCATCTCTAACAGTAACATGGCAGCACAATACCACATCACTCATCTGTTACAGTAACATGGCAGCACAATACCACATTACTCATCTGTTACAGTAACATGGCAGCACAATACCACATCACTCATCTGTTACAGTAACATGGCAGCACAATACCACATCACTCATCTGTTACAGTAACATGGCAGCACAATACCACATTACTCATTTGTTATAGTTACATGGCAGCACAATACCACATCTCTCATCTGTTACAGTAACATTGCAGCACAATACCAC
Organism: Taudactylus pleione; assembly: GCA_031769625.1. NCBI lineage: Eukaryota > Metazoa > Chordata > Amphibia > Anura > Myobatrachidae > Taudactylus > Taudactylus pleione. Next base: position 329,733 of record JAUIMM010001769.1, on the reverse strand, counting down.
ATCTCTCATCTGTTATAGTAACATGACAGCACAATACCACATCTCTCATCTGTTACAGTAACATGGCAGCACAATACCAAATATCTCATCTGTTACAGTAACATCGCAGCACAATACCACATCTCTCATCTGTTACAGTAACATGGCAGCACAATACCACATCACTCATCTGTTACAGTAACATGGCAACACAATACCACATGACTCATCTGTTACAGTAACATGGCAGCACAATACCAAATATCTCATCTGTTACAGTAACATGGCAGCACAATACCACATCTCTCATCTGTTACAGTAACATGGCGGCACAATACCACATCACTCATCTGTTACTGTAACATGGCAGCACAACACCACATCACTCATCTGTTACTGTAACATGGCAGCATAATACCACATCTCTCATCTGTTACGGTAACATGGCAGCACAACACCACATCTCTCATCTGTTGCAGTGACATGGCAGCACAATACCACATTACTCATCTGTTACAGTAACATGGCAGCAGAATACCTCATTACTCATCTGTTACAGTAACATGGCAGCACAATACCACATCTCTCATCTGTTACAGTAACATGGCAGCACAATACCACATCTCTCATCTGTTACAGTAACATGGCAGCACAATACCACATCACTCATCTGTTACAGTAACATGGCAGCACAATACCACATCTCTCATCTGTTACAGTAACATGGCAGCTGAATACCACATCACACATCTGTTACAGTAACATGGCACCACAATACCACATTACTCATCTGTTACTGTAACATGGAAGCACAACACCACATCACTCATCTGTTACTGTAACATGGCAGCACAATACCACATCACTTATCTGTTACAGTAACATGGCAGCACAATACCACTTCACTCATCTGTTACAGTTACATGGCAGCACAATACCACATCACTCATCTGTTACAGTAACATGGCAGCACAATACCACATCTCTCATCTGTTACAGTAACATGGCAGCACAACACCTCATCACTCATCTGTTACAGGAACATGGCAGCAGAATACCACATCACTCATCTGTTACAGTAACATGGCACCACAATACCACATCACTCATCTGTTACTGTAACATGGCAGCACAATACCACATCTCTTATCTGTTACTGTAACATGGCAGCACAACACCACATCTCTCATCTGTTACAGTAACATGGCAGCACAATACCACATCACTCATCTGTTACAGTAACATGGCAGCACAATACCACATCTCTCATCTGTTACAGTAACATGGCAGCACAATACCACATCACTCATCTGTTTCAGTAACATGGCAGCTGAATACCACATCACTCATCTGTTACAGTAACATGGCACCACAATACCACATTACTCATCTGTTACTGTAACATGGCAGCACAACACCACATCACTCATCTGTTACAGTAACATGGCAGCACAATACCACATCTCTCATCTGTTACAGTAACATGGCAGCACAATACCACATCTCTCATCTGTTACAGTAACATGGCAGCACAATACCACATCTCTCATCTGTTACACTAACATGGCAGCACAATACCACATCACTCATCTGTTACAGTAACATGGCAGCACAACACCACATCTCTCATCTGTTACAGTAACATGGCAGCACAATACCACATCACTCATCTGTTACAGCAAAATGGCAGCACAATACCACATCTCTCATCTGTTACAGTAACATGGCAGCACAGTACCACATCACTCATCTGTTACAGTAACATGGCAGCACAATACCACATTACTCATTTGTTATAGTTACATGGCAGCACAACACCTCATCACTCATCTGTTACAGTAACATGGCTGCACAATACCACATTACTCATCTGTTACAGTAACATGGCAGCACAACACCACATCACTCATCTGTTACTGTAACATGGCAGCATAATACCACATCTCTCATCTGTTACGGTAACATGGCAGCACAACACCACATCTCTCATCTGTTGCAGTGACATGGCAGCACAATACCACATTACTCATCTGTTACAGTAACATGGCAGCAGAATACCTCATTACTCATCTGTTACAGTAACATGGCAGCACAATACCACATCTCTCATCTGTTACAGTAACATGGCAGCACAATACCACATCTCTCATCTGTTACAGTAACATGGCAGCACAATACCACATCACTCATCTGTTACAGTAACATGGCAGCACAATACCACATCTCTCATCTGTTACAGTAACATGGCAGCTGAATACCACATCACACATCTGTTACAGTAACATGGCACCACAATACCACATTACTCATCTGTTACTGTAACATGGAAGCACAACACCACATCACTCATCTGTTACTGTAACATGGCAGCACAATACCACATCACTTATCTGTTACAGTAACATGGCAGCACAATACCACTTCACTCATCTGTTACAGTTACATGGCAGCACAATACCACATCACTCATCTGTTACAGTAACATGGCAGCACAATACCACATCTCTCATCTGTTACAGTAACATGGCAGCACAACACCTCATCACTCATCTGTTACAGGAACATGGCAGCAGAATACCACATCACTCATCTGTTACAGTAACATGGCACCACAATACCACATCACTCATCTGTTACTGTAACATGGCAGCACAATACCACATCTCTTATCTGTTACTGTAACATGGCAGCACAACACCACATCTCTCATCTGTTACAGTAACATGGCAGCACAATACCACATCACTCATCTGTTACAGTAACATGGCAGCACAATACCACATCTCTCATCTGTTACAGTAACATGGCAGCACAATACCACATCACTCATCTGTTTCAGTAACATGGCAGCTGAATACCACATCACTCATCTGTTACAGTAACATGGCACCACAATACCACATTACTCATCTGTTACTGTAACATGGCAGCACAACACCACATCACTCATCTGTTACAGTAACATGGCAGCACAATACCACATCTCTCATCTGTTACAGTAACATGGCAGCACAATACCACATCTCTCATCTGTTACAGTAACATGGCAGCACAATACCACATCTCTCATCTGTTACACTAACATGGCAGCACAATACCACATCACTCATCTGTTACAGTAACATGGCAGCACAACACCACATCTCTCATCTGTTACAGTAACATGGCAGCACAATACCACATCACTCATCTGTTACAGCAAAATGGCAGCACAATACCACATCTCTCATCTGTTACAGTAACATGGCAGCACAGTACCACATCACTCATCTGTTACAGTAACATGGCAGCACAATACCACATTACTCATTTGTTATAGTTACATGGCAGCACAACACCTCATCACTCATCTGTTACAGTAACATGGCTGCACAATACCACATTACTCATCTGTTACAGTAACATGGCAGCACAACACCACATCTCTCATCTGTTACAGTAACATGGCAGCACAATACCACATCACTCATCTGTTACAGTAAAATGGAAGCACAATACCACATCACTCATCTGTTACAGTAACATGGCAGCACAATACCACATCACTCATCTGTTACAGTAACATGGCAGCACAATACCACATTACTCATCTCTAACAGTAACATGGCAGCACAATACCACATCACTCATCTGTTACAGTAACATGGCAGCACAATACCACATTACTCATCTGTTACAGTAACATGGCAGCACAATACCACATCACTCATCTGTTACAGTAACATGGCAGCACAATACCACATCACTCATCTGTTACAGTAACATGGCAGCACAATACCACATTACTCATTTGTTATAGTTACATGGCAGCACAATACCACATCTCTCATCTGTTACAGTAACATTGCAGCACAATACCACATCTCTCATCTGTTATAGTAACATGGCAGCACAATACCACATCTCTCATCTGTTACAGTAACATGGCAGCACAATACCAAATATCTCATCTGTTACAGTAACACCGCAGCACAATACCACATCTCTCATCTGTTACAGTAACATGGCAGCACAATACCACATCACTCATCTGTTACAGTAACATGGCAACACAATACCACATGACTCATCTGTTACAGTAACATGGCAGCACAATACCAAATATCTCATCTGTTACAGTAACATGGCAGCACAATTCCACATCTCTCATCTGTTACAGTAACATGGCGGCACAATACCACATCACTCATCTGTTACTGTAACATGGCAGCACAACACCACATCACTCATCTGTTACTGTAACATGGCAGCATAATACCACATCTCTCATCTGTTACGGTAACATGGCAGCACAACACCACATCTCTCATCTGTTGCAGTAACATGGCAGCACAATACCACATTACTCATCTGTTACAGTAACATGGCAGCAGAATACCTCATTACTCATCTGTTACAGTAACATGGCAGCACAATACCACATCTCTCATCTGTTACAGTAACATGGCAGCACAATACCACATCTCTCATCTGTTACAGTAACATGGCAGCACAATACCACATCACTCATCTGTTACAGTAACATGGCAGCACAATACCACATCTCTCATCTGTTACAGTAACATGGCAGCTGAATACCACATCACACATCTGTTACAGTAACATGGCACCACAATACCACATTACTCATCTGTTACTGTAACATGGCAGCACAACACCACATCACTCATCTGTTACTGTAACATGGCAGCACAATACCACATCACTTATCTGTTACAGTAACATGGCAGCACAATACCACTTCACTCATCTGTTACAGTTACATGGCAGCACAATACCACATCACTCATCTGTTACAGTAACATGGCAGCACAATACCACATCTCTCATCTGTTACAGTAACATGGCAGCACAACACCTCATCACTCATCTGTTACAGGAACATGGCAGCAGAATACCACATCACTCATCTGTTACAGTAACATGGCACCACAATACCACATCACTCATCTGTTACTGTAACATGGCAGCACAATACCACATCTGTTACTGTAACATGGCAGCACAACACCACATCTCTCATCTGTTACAGTAACATGGCAGCACAATACCACATCACTCATCTGTTACAGTAACATGGCAGCACAATACCACATCTCTCATCTGTTACAGTAACATGGCAGCACAATACCACATCACTCATCTGTTTCAGTAACATGGCAGCTGAATACCACATCACTCATCTGTTACAGTAACATGGCACCACAATACCACATTACTCATCTGTTACTGTAACATGGCAGCACAACACCACATCACTCATCTGTTACAGTAACATGGCAGCACAACACCACATCACTCATCTGTTACAGTAACATGGCAGCACAATACCACATCTCTCATCTGTTACAGTAACATGGCAGCACAATACCACATCTCTCATCTGTTACAGTAACATGGCAGCACAATACCACATCTCTCATCTGTTACACTAACATGGCAGCACAATACCACATCACTCATCTGTTACAGTAACATGGCAGCACAACACCACATCTCTCATCTGTTACAGTAACATGGCAGCACAATACCACATCACTCATCTGTTACAGTAACATGGCAGCACAATACCACATCTCTCATCTGTTACACTAACATGGCAGCACAATACCACATCACTCATCTGTTACAGTAACATGGCAGCACAACACCACATCTCTCATCTGTTACAGTAACATGGCAGCACAATAGCACATCACTCATCTGTTACAGTAAAATGGCAGCACAATACCACATCTCTCATCTGTTACAGTAACATGGCAGCACAGTACCACATCACTCATCTGTTACAGTAACATGGCAGCACAATACCACATTACTCATTTGTTATAGTTACATGGCAGCACAACACCTCATCACTCATCTGTTACAGTAACATGGCTGCACAATACCACATTACTCATCTGTTACAGTAACATGGCAGCACAACACCACATCTCTCATCTGTTACAGTAACATGGCAGCACAATACCACATCACTCATCTGTTACAGTAAAATGGAAGCACAATACCACATCACTCATCTGTTACAGTAACATGGCAGCACAATACCACATCACTCATCTGTTACAGTAACATGGCAGCACAATACCACATTACTCATCTGTTACAGTAACATGGCAGCACAATACCACATCACTCATCTGTTACAGTAACATGGCAGCACAATACCACATTACTCATCTGTTACAGTAACATGGCAGCACAATACCACATCACTCATCTGTTACAGTAACATGGCAGCACAATACCACATCACTCATCTGTTACAGTAACATGGCAGCACAATACCAAATATCTCATCTGTTACAGTAACATGGCAGCACAATACCACATCTCTCATCTGTTACAGTAACATGGCAGCACAATACCACATCACTCATCTGTTACAGTAACATGGCAACACAATACCACATGACTCATCTGTTACAGTAACATGGCAGCACAATACCACATCTCTCATCTGTTACAGTAACATGGCAGCACAATTCCACATTGCTAATGGCATTCAGAATGTCAACACCAAAATATCGACATGCTCTGAATGTCAATCGTTTGAATGTTGACGTGGTCATTTGGCTTGCAGAAAAAAATGGCGACATTCACAATTGTTGACATGGTCAAAATGTCAACATTTAATATGTCAACCTACCATTTCTTTGCATTTTTGAGCCTAACTTCTAGAAAAGCATAGGGCCTGATTCAAAATTGAACTCAATGAAGATGTTTTCACAGATGAACCATGGAGCGATTATCAGATTATGCATCATATTCGCACTGCGCATGCGTCACATTCCACTTCATTACTGCGAGGATTAATTTGCAAAGTGATGGATAAAAATATACAACAAGAGAAAAATGGTTTTGTCTATTATGTGGTGCACATTGATAATTTGCTTGTATATTAAATGAATTTCATCTTTATTCGATATGCATTAAAATGCCCCTTCTGGTCTGGAGCACACTTCAGCGAAATAAAGGTAAAAACAATTGATAGAAAATAGGTGTGAATAAGTATGAAAATGTGTCAATAAAGATTAAACTAAAGAATCCCTGCTGTGTCATTCTTAATAAATGCTCCCTGGATTTACTACTCCTAGTGGTAGAGGAAGTTGGAGCAGAATTTAAAAATATCGTGGGTGAAATAGAACAGTTTAACACCACTCGTCTCTCAACCCTTAGCCAAGATAAAACCACTAACTGGCTTGATAAACTCACTGATCAGGTTCAGAACTATCGACGTGATCTTGTTGCCTTTAAGAGGAAAAAACTCTCCACAGTTATGAACGACTATAAGACACATAACGTTTATCGCTGGTTAATGGGAGATAGCACTTCAGATGCTAAGGATTTTCCCAGACGTAGGCGACTGAGAGCTCAGATACCGCCAAAAAGGTTTGAGACTATCGACTCAAGCGCCCCACCCTCCTCCTCTGATAATGATTCCTTGGGCTCTGAACAAAGGCCCTCATTCAGAGCCGTACGCTCTGAGCAGAGCGCATGCTCTGAATGAGGGCCGGGCTCCATTTTCATGGAGCGTCCTCCTGGATGCTCGTATAGCTGTGGGTCACCACCCACAGGCTATACGAGTGTGCTTTGTGATGGCCGCGATGGTCGAGACCATCGCGACCATCGAAATTGCGAGCCGGAGCCTGCGGTTGAGGTTTTCAACCGCAAGCTCCGGAGTGATTTTGGCTCTATCAGAGCCAAAATCACTCCCACTGACATCACTAGTGATGTCAGTGGGCCGGCTTCTGATGGGAGGCGTTCCCGTGGGAACGCCCCCGTCAGGGAGGCACGCCCCCGGCACGCCCACCAAAGGGGGCGTGCTGTCAATCAACATTGACAGCACGCCCCCTTTGATCGGACACAACGAGCGAAGGACTTTCCTTCGCTCGTCTCGTCTTGGGCATGCGCACGACGGAGCTCCCTCCGTCGTGCGCATGCTCAGTGCATAACATCGACCCACTTGCGAGCGGACAGCCGCTCGCGAGTGGGTCTGAATCAGGCCCAAAATCTTTTTTTAGAGACAGGTCCTGCATTACAAGCAGGCGAACCCCCGCTGGCCCCAAGAAACATAGGACGCACACGAGTCAAGGGGGCGGGGGGAAGAAGAGCAAGGAGGCGCAAAATATAAATGCGGTGTTTAATTTATCTACTTATCAACTAGATCAAGCTGAGACTTCACTGTTGTCCAAGGGCTTCTCATTTGTTCCTTTTTCCAACTTTAATGTACAAGATTGGAATATTGATATGTATAAATTTGGACGAAAATTAAGATTGCGTGAACATTATCTCGATTCATCCTCAACCGTTAGATCAGATGAGTTGAAGAAACCCTCTACATTTGATCCTATCTCCACGAATCCCAGTATAAAGACTTTCCTTAGAATTACCTCCTGTGATGTGTCCTCATGCTCCACTAGGAAGAAATTTGATAATTTGTCTAAACTAGAGAGGGCCGCACTCAAGAAATTACGTGATAACCAAGAGATCGTCATCCGTAATGCCGATAAGGGTGGGGCTATGGTCGTCATGGACTGGATCAATTATAATAATGAGATGCTGAGGCAATTAAGTGATGTCACAACTTATGAAAAATTAATGTCTAATCCCACTCTTGAGTTTAAACGTATGATTGATCAAACGCTTAGATTGGGTCTCACTAACGGTTGGCTTAGTGATAAAACATTTCAGTACCTTACGGTGGACTTCCCCATTTGTCCAATTATATATCTTTTACCAAAGATTCATAAGACCCTAACTAGACCACCAGGGAGACCAATTATCTCCGCCAAAGGCTCATTACTACAGCCTATTGCGATCTTCATTGACAAAATTCTACAGCCATTAGTACTCCAGATTTCCAGTTTCATTAGAGATACACAGCATTTTTTTACCCTTTTACAACAACTGGATCCACTAAGTGAAGACACTCTGCTTGCTACCCTGGATGTAATGTCATTATATACCATTATACCGCACACTAGTGGTCTAGAAATATTACGTGAGGCACTCACCATAAACCCACACGCTACAATACCTACAGAATTTATTCTTCAACTAACACAGTTCGTGTTGGAATATAATTTTTTTATGTACGATGGCGACTATTATCTTCAGCGATCAGGAACATCGATGGGGTCTAATTTGGCACCCGCGTACGCCAATTTGTTCATGGCTGCGTTTGAGACTGAATTTATTTTACCGAAATTTGGATCTAACATCATTTTTTTCAAACGTTTTATTGATGACATCTTTATTCTCTGGAAGGGGAGCATAGAATCCTTTAATGGGATGATACAATGGCTTAATGATCTACCACAACCAGTTAAATTCACCAGCACCATCGATACAGGAAGGATTAATTTTCTTGATGTCACAGTTATCAAGAAAGGAGAATCTCTTGAGTATATGCTATACAGAAAACCAACTGATCGCAATACCCTCTTGCATGCTCGCAGTTTTCACCCTCCCACGGTTATTAATAGCCTACCTAGGGCTCAGTTTTTACGTGTACTACGTAATACTATCGATGCTGACGTTCTCGATAGTCAGCTATCTGAAATGAGTGACCAGTTTCGTGCAAGGGGCTACGATGAACATCTCATTCAGCATAATCTTCTAAAAGCAAGAGAAATGCATTCGTCCAGACAGTTAACTAACCCTGTTGATACTGGACATAATGAAAGAATGATTTTTTCTACCAAATTTAGTAGCAGATCACAAATTGTTCGTAAAGCATTACATCATCGATGGCCGTTATTAACATCAGATCCCGACCTTAAGATGAAGAATGTACCACCTCCGATGCTTGCCTATAGGAGGAATGCCAATTTGAACCAGTTACTTATGAGACCAACGCTATCCCCTATGAAATCTCGGGGGACAGATTGGCTGTTGAAACAAAAACCTGTGTGTGTGAGCTGTGGGAGTTGTATCACCTGCAGGAGTTTACTTGTGGGTCCTACTTTCCCACATCCGCACACCGGGAAACAACTTAGGATCAACTATAGGTTACATTGCCAAATGGAGTTTGTTATTTATGTTGTAACATGCCCCTGTAGTCTCTATTATGTAGGCCTGACCACTAGACCATTCAGGGAACGAATGACCAATCATCGATCTTCTATCAGGGCTGCATTACAAACACGCAGCACTGATAAACCTGTAGCCCGACATTTTCTTCTTTTTGATCACCAGATATCGATGTTACGGTGTCGCCTCATTGATTGGGTTCCACCATTGGTTAGGGGTGGTGACCGTATTAAACGGCTCCACCAAAGGGAAAGTTTTTGGATCAGTAAGCTCGATACTGTGGCACCAAGGGGTTTAAATGAGATCAACCATCTGTCTGTGTTTTTACCTTAAAATTGTTTTCTCTGATGTTTCCCATATTCTGCATATTGGTATGTTTATTCTGCATTATCTTACACATTTATTGTTTAGTTTTCTCTTTCTTTCTTTCTTCTTTTTTTATTATATTTTCCATTGTGATATGTTTATATTTCTGCTGCTATTCTTGCGTGGCGTTATTTTTATGATTGGCTGCCTAGTGACTTTGGTCACTACATATTGTTTATACACTAATGTACATTATTCTTCCATGCAGTATATCTCAGGGTCGCTGTTTGTACAACACGCACCTTATATGCGCTATATTTTGTGTTTATTTATGATTCATCAGTCCTAGCACCTACCAGCCAATCACCTTGAAGCCCTCTTGCCTTGGTTATGCGTCCGGCGTGTGCGCGCAGCCGTGTGCGAACCACATGGTGTAGCGTGTGTCACTGCTGGACGTTTGGAGCGTGTCACGCTGAGCGCGCCAGCGACGGTGCTTCAGCGTGTTGCGCCGGAGGGTTGACACTGCGGGATGGACGGTGGATAAACTGATTGGTTCCTTACGCCCTCCGTACTTCATGGTCTTGGCTGTTGTTTTGATAATTAACATGCTGGTAAGTGGCTGGTTACTTATTTGCTTGATTACTGATTGCCTACCAGGTATGAGTGTGTTGGCTATATAACAGGGCCCTGGGAGACTGCACTATTTACTATCCGATGTGCTTAGTTAGTCTGTGACTTCAGTAGACCCAGGATGTATTGGTGATTTTTGCATTGCTGCACCTTGGGAATGGCCCTTGTCTGGACCGAAACGTCGGTATTTTGTAGCACCTATGAACTACTAATTTGATGCTCTGATTAAAAATAAGCTGATCTTCTATTTTTTGGTGAGTGCCCTCATTCCACGTTCTTTTTGAGTGTGGTATTTGTATATATATATATATATATATATATATATATATACAGTCAGGTGCATAAATATTGGGACATTGACAGAATTTTCACATTTTGGCCTCTATTCACCAGAACAATGGCTTTGAAATGAAACAAACAAGATGTGATATACCTGCAGACTTTCAGATTTAATTTGAGGGTAATTACATCCAAATCAGGTGAATGGTGTAGGAATTACAACGGTTTCTATATGTGCCTCTCACTTTTTACGGGGCCAAAAGTAATGGGACTATCAACTCAAAAGCTATTTCAAGGACAGGTGTGGGCTATTCCCTTATTATTTCATTGTCAATTAAGAAGGTAAAAGTTCTGGACTTGATTCTAGGTGTGACATTTGCATTTGGAATCAGTTGCTGTCGACTCTCAATATGAGATCCAAAGAGCTGTCACTATCAGTGAAGCAAGCCATCATTAGACTGAAAAATCAACACAAACCCATCAGAGATAGCAAAAACATTAGGTGTGGCCAAATCAACTGTTTGGAACATTATTAAAAAGAAAGAACGCACCTGAGAGCTCAGAAACACCAAAAGACCAAGAAGACCACGTAAAACAACTGTGGTGGATGACAGAAGAATTATTTCCTTGGTGAAGAAAAACCCCTTCACAACAGTTGGCCAAATCAAGAACACTCTCCAGGAGGTAGATGTATATGTGTCAAAATCAACAATCAAGAGAAGACTTCACAAGAGTGAATATAGAGGGTTCACCACAAGATGTAAACCATTGATGAGCCACAAAAACAGGAAGACCAGATTAGAGTTTGCCAAACAACATCTAAAAAAGCCATTACAGTTCTGGAACAACATCCTATGGACAGATGAGACAAAGATCAATTTGTACCAGAGTGATGGGAAGAGAAGAGTATGGAGAAGGAAAGGAACTGCTCATGATCCAAAACATACCACCTCATCAGTGAAGCATGGTGGTGGTAGTGTCATGGCGTGGGCATGTATGGCTGCCAATGGAACTGGTTCCCTTGTATTTATTGATGATGTGACTGCTGACAAACGCAGCAGAATGAATTCTAAAGTGTTTCGGGCAATATTATATGCTCATATTCAGTCAAATGCTTCAGAACTCATTAGACGGCGCTTCACAGTGCAGATGGACAATGACATACTGCAAAAGCAACCAAAGAGTTTTTTAAGGCTAAAAAGTGGAATGTTATGCAATGGCCAAGTCAATCCCCTGACCTGAATCCGATTGAGCATGCATTTCACTTGATGAAGACAAAACTGCAGGGAAAATGCCCCAAGAACAAGCATGAACTGAAGACATTTGCAGTAGAGGCCTCGCAGAGCATCACCAGGGATGAAACCCAGCATATGGTGATGTCTATGCATTCCAGACTTCAGGCTGTAATTGCCTGCAAAGGATTTGCAACAAAGTATTAAAAAGTGAAAGTTAGATTTAGGATTGTTTAGTTTGTCCCATTACTTTTGGCCCCTTAAAAAGTGGGAGGCACATATAGAAACCGTTGTAATTCCTACACCGTTCATCTGATCTGGATGTAATTACCCTCAAATTAAATCTGAAAGTCTGCAGTTAAAGCACATCTTGTTTGTTTCATTTCAAAGCCATTGTGGTGGTGAATAGAGGCCAAAATATGAAAATTCTGTTAATGTCCCAATATTTATGCACCTGACTGTATATATATATATATATATATATATATATATATATAAAATATAGAACATTGTACTATAAACAGTGTGGGAGAAGAAATTGGCTTATTACAACCTTTATTATTTTCACATATATATATATCATATTATTCCTTTATTAATTAAGGTAGGTTATCTAATAAAGACGTCTTAATATATTTTGTAAGATCTTGTATGTTTCAGATCTTCAGTAGTATTGGTCATTCAATCCTCACATACATTCATTCCTTGCAATACATATGGTTTTGTTGTGACTAATCTAGCTGAATGTCATGAATAAATACACGTGGTAACACTGTTGCTAATGTCCATATTTTGGTAATTGAATAGCTCAGAAACTTAGACACATTCGCTTGTCTCTAGTGAAATTGGATTGCACACTGTCGCCCCGCTGTATCACATATTAGTTACATTACATTGACATGGGGATAAGGATCAGAGGGCCTGATTCAGACCTGGATGCTATCCGCAGTGTGCTCGCTATTGCCGATCATTGCTAATCTGCGCATGCTTATGTATCGCGGTGCGCGTGCGCAAACTACATAGTGCGTTCGCAGATCCCTCACTCGCACAGCAAAGCTAGACCAGCAGAGTGAGTGACAGGAGCGGCTATTTGTGGGTGGTAACAGGGGCAGGACACTAATAATGAGGGGGTTGGAGATGAGAACACAGGCATGCCTGAGTGTTTCATCGCCGTTTTAGAGGTGTGCATAATTAACAGGCAGCGTCATAGTACACGTCACAAGCCATTATTTTACTCTGTTTTCCTTACAATGCTTGCGGTAGAAAAAAACTAGAAACAAAGTCTAATCCCGCACCAGAGAATGTGGAGTATAGTGTATATTTAATCTATATTGAATATTTTTCAGTTCCAAGTATTCATGAGGACTATTTTCCTCATATTATTTCTATTCCAATAACATATTATGATATTACTTGGATGGTGCTACCAACGACTCTATATATTGTATATGCAAAAAAAGATCTGCCTTGACAAAGCAGCCTGAGGCGAAACGCGCGTCGGCGTTTCCTTACATACCTCTGACTTATGCATGACAGCATGTAATTTGTGAAGCTAACCAGAGCCTCACACAATACAAAAATATATCTCTCTGTTTTTCTGATTGATACCATTAGTGCACACGGTGCAACTGATTAGGAATATGTCTGCTATTAACTTCTGACCGTATAAACACCACACGTGCAATGAGAGAAAAAAAACTAACAGCAACAATATATCAGCGTTTCAGTGCACAATATTAAAACTGGTTTATTTTTGTACTCTGTGATATTGTGAAAGTGGAGCAGAATATGTACCTATGACAGGGTGATTGAAATTCTCCCTTAATAAGTGATGATATAGTGAGGTGATTTATACCATTATTAAATGAGTGGCTCACTGTATATGCAGCACTAAGCTGATTAGTATTTTACTATAACAGTGTGATTAATAATCATTTGTAATAATATATCAGCGCTGTAGTGCATAATATTAAAATTGGTTTTGTACCTGTACCCCGCAGCATTGTGAAAGCAGATGAGAACATGTGCTAATGGCAGGATGATTGAAACTTTCTTTTGATAAGAGGTGACATAGTGAGGTGGTCTATACACTAATAAATAAGTGGTCTACAACATATGTTGCACTAAGTTGATTAGTACTTTACTTTAATGGAGTGATTAATAACCATTTGAACAAAGAGTAATCTCTTCCTGTGATGACAGTGTAAAAGTATTAAAATACGGATACAAAGAACTAAAATTGCAACATTAAAATTCATCACTAAATCTTTTGCTACATTAATAGCCTGATAATATACAATAGAATTGGTTGCTAGACAACATAACACTGTTTGTCCAAAAGTGTAAAGTGAAAAGAATTTTAGGGGTGTATGTGTCGTTTATAATGACAAGACCTGAAGACCTGAACATTATTTAAAAACCCATATTATTTGTGACTCACACCACCTAACAAAACTGCCAACAATTAGGGAAACATAGTATAGATTGAGAGATTATAAATTAATCTATAATATAATAAGACAGCGGTATTGGAAAAATCTTTTAATTTCACTTTATTAATTTTGATATCATTCACAATTTATTATTTTTGTATTATTATAATTTTTTCAGTTATGAGTTATTGATTTTATTCAGATTTCGCCAAGTGGTACCCCTATAATATATTTTAATTTATAACCAATAAAGATTATATGTTTTAATACATACACAATACTATAACTATTTGTGGTATATAAAGTGTAACAGAGTGCACCAGAATAGCAGAACTCTATTCTTTCTTCCTTTTCTTCTTTTTTGCAGGTAGAAAAAAGCTACCACAAGCACTGCGTTCACATCCGATAGTGGTCAATGTACCAATGTTTTCACAAACTTCCAGTAGATGACGTGGGACAGTGGGCATCTCTGCATTCGCTAAGGGGAGTCTGCATACACAAAGAGAACACTCGTACAGGTAAGATGGGCGTTCTTATGCCTTGGCGAGCAATCGCTCCCTGCCGGGTCACTTTCAAATATTTGCATACGTATTGAGCGAGCGTACACTCATAGCAACCGGGTATGAATCAGGCCCAGAGCACACACAGCAGGCGTGCCGAAGCGCGTTTCACTGTCTTAAGCTTTTTCAAGGCAAACCGAATGCTGCTACTTCTCCGGACTATATTCATTGTGAAGGGCCAATCAGGTTCTGTCTTTCAGTCACATGATCATCAGGACCAATAGAAAGTCCACTCTCTCTCCTGATCAGAACACCGTGTATCCTCCAATAAATTGTACGATGTTATGAGCTCACATAGAGGGTGTGTTAATTTTGACCAATCGGATTGCAGTCTTATTCACACTGCTTGTGTCTGGAATGGTAAATAATAATAGTAGTAAATGATATTTACATCATCCTATTTAAATCACAAGGGCTAAAATAGAAGATATAATTATTTTGGCCAATCGAATTGCAGTCTTATTCATACTGCTTATATCTGGCATACTAGGTAGAAATAAATGAAATTTACATCGATCCTATTTAAGTCATTGATCCATTTCTAGTGTATGATTTATACAGATTCATGAAACATATTTCAAGTTTTTTTCTGGTATATAATTTATATGAATTCAGGAAACATATTTAAGGTTTTATTTATATAGAGGTTTCTTATGTTTATGTTTCTTTTGTCTGCACATTCTAATAAATGGATGTGGTTCGATCATATAATACTTTGTGATTCTTTATAAATATTATTCTGTGCTAAAAGCACAGTATAATATGATGAATCTTACAGGATGTAGGATTAAATTGTTCTTCCCTATAATAATGTAATTGGGGATTATGATTGTCGTGTTAATTACCAGTGGCAGATTATAATTTATATAGTTAGCCTAATAATATATTTATTAGTATTTATTTTAGGTATGTGTGATAATTTGTGCTATATGTGAACAATTCAAAAAGTGAATATGATGATAACTGAAAAGTTAATTACAATTGTGAGTGTACAATATGTGCCTTATATAAATACTTATATATGTGTAGTGAAAAGGAAATCAGAAAAATAAATATTATGATTATCTTCTGTGATACATATTTATATTGATGGTGAAAAAAAAACAAAAAATGAGGTGATTAAACATAAATTGCAGTGCACTTCAAACAAATAGTCAAAGTTTATAGTCTCTTTTTTCATATTACATATATAGTGAATACTTTAAAGATATGTTTATGGTTGTAATTAATGTAAATAGATAGTTTAAAATAACTATAACTATTGTTGATATCATATTTGATATTTAATCTTACAGATTAATGTCTGTTCAGAATAAGACTATCTTCTCCTCCACCCGGATCCCCCATAAGCTCCAGGACTCATTCCCCATGGTAAGTATATAATTAAATAATATTGTTACACAAATACATCAATGAATAATTCTTAAACTATTAACGGATTTATAATTAGTTTTCTTCTACACTTACAGTGAATACCTGTATTATTCCTCTACATTACTATTGGAGTGTGATTTTCTTAAATGTTAGGTTAGCAATAAATAAATTTACATCTCTATATCTCCGTTCTTCATATCATTATCTAATTTTAATGTTCTTTCTTACCAAAAGTTATCTTAGGTTCATAGGTGTATTTTTGTTTGTGATCCATGATCCAATACTATGACATGAATCTTCTTTTTTATTTGTTGATATTTCCTTATTTCTCATAGGATCCTTATTTTTCATGTATATAATCTTCGTATTGATTCTACTATTACTTATTAACCATGTGTGTTAGTAATAGGAAATTCCCAGCAGTTTGGATAAAATATGTACTGATTGCATTCAAAAAGAAAGTTAATAAAACTGATAAAGTATAAGGCACAATATGATAGTTATAAAGTAAAATCTTCACTATTGTTCATGAGGTCGGACAACCTTCGTGCTCACTTGTGAAAAAGATTTTTTATAGATAAGAAATATAACTATTATTTTCATTAAGGCCATTAGGATGTACACTATCCATAAGGAAAATCATTTTTGTTTACGCTTTCAAGAGTGCTGCATCAAGATCTCTCCCCCCAGATTCCCATTTGTATATGTCTCATGCCGAAAGCTTTTAAAGTATTGGGATTGCTATTATGATGTTTGGAAAAGTGTCTGGCAATTGATGTAAGGTGTTTAAATTTCGCCAGATCTTGGCTGGCATTTCAGATTGTTCTGGCGTGTTCAAGTATTCTTGTTTTTAGGGGTCTTGTTGTTTTTCCAACATAACTTTTACCACTGGGACATTCTAGATGGTATATTGTACCAACTGTGGAGCAAGTTATGTAGTTTTGGATTGTCCATTTTTTGTTGTACTTATCAAAGTACCACTGCTTCTATGTGATATATCTACATGCCTCGCAGTGTCCACATCCATATCAGCCTCTCTTATTGTATATTAGTTTCTTGTTTGAGGTTAAATGGCTATGAACTATTCTATCTCTAATCTTGCATGATCGCCTCCAACTGGTTTGTACTTGTTGAGTTAGAATAGTAGCCACATCAATGTCTGTCTGGAGGATTGGCCAATGTTTTTGGAGGATATTAGTTATTTCTCTCCAGTGGACATTAAAAGTTCCAATGAGTCTAATTGTTTCTTTGCTATCTTTATTCATCTTTGTTTTTAATAATGAATCTCTTGAATACTTAACTGTCTTCCTTACTGATTTCTTAATTAACTTTTTACTGTACCCCCTGTCCTTGAGTCTTTCACTTAGTTGTTCTTGTCTAATTTTGAAAGACTCTAGGGTAGAGCAGTTCCTATTGGTACATAGAGTTCACCCTTTGGGATTACTCAAATCGTGGTGGGTAGATGCGAACTAGCTGAATGTAATATGCTATTCATAGCTGTACTCTTTCTGAAGATGTCAGTTTTAACTTGACCTGTCTCTCCAATCTATATCGTTAAGTCCAAGAAGTTTACTTCTTCTTGGCTCATGACATGAGTTAATTTGAGGTTAAGGCAATTTCTATTCAGAATTTTGAATAATTTTTCCAAGTTTCCTTTATTGCCTTCCCATAGTATCAGGATATCATCAATGTAATGCAGATACATTAACATATTGTCTGTGTATTTCTCATGACATTCATTGAATACAATCTCCCGCTCCCACCACCCCAGGTAGAGGTTGGCATATGTGGGGGCACAAGCTGTACCCATTGCCGTCCCCCTAACCTGGAAGTAGTGATGCTCATTGCATATGAAATCATTTTTCTTTAATACGAAATGTAGGAGATTGATCAAAAAATGATTGAAATCATTTGATGTTTCCATATCAAGAAAACATTTGGTGGCTTTAATTCCGTTTTCATGGTTTATACTTGTATATAAATTTTCCACGTCATATGATACTAACCACTCACACTAAGATCTTGAAGTTTGTTGAGTACGTCCATTGTATCTCTCACATATAAGGGTACATGTTTGCGTAAATGTTGGTCTACAAACACACTGGCTTTTTCTGACAAATTGTCCATTCCTGATTCTATTGGTCTTCCAGGAGGTACATTGTCATCCTTATGTATCTTTGGAAGAAGATACAATGTAGCTGTTTTTGGTTTATCAGTTTTGAGGAAGTCAAGATAATTTTTATTAATAACTCCATCCTTAAATGCTGTAGTGATTAAATTGTTATATTATTTAAGGGAGTTTTGGGTCGTATTAAATATAAGTTGTCTGTAACAACTGTTGTCACTCAATTGTTTATTGAGTTCTTCTGTATACATACAGTATCCCTGGGCCACAAAACAATTTTGCCCCCCTTATCAGAGGGATTGACCACTACATCCTGCCACTTGGAGATCTGTTCCAATGCTATTCTTTCACCTTTAGTGATGTTATCTGCATAGGGTTTTCTATGCTTAAGCAGTTTGTCAAGATCTTTTGAGACTAGGTCTTGATAGACCTGAACTGCTGGGCAAATTTTGTTATCAGTTTGGTTCTGTCAAATGGTACTTGTGTACTTGGATGGGAAATTTCATTATCATATTCCAGGTATTCCAGAATTTGTAATATCAGTTGATGTTCTGAGTGGAGAGTATTAATGTCATAATTAGACATTATATATTGTTCTTTTTTAGAAGTTTGGTTCAGGAAAATTTTTTTGAGAAGGATTTTTCTTGTAAAGAGATTTAGATCTTTTTCACATTACAATCTGTTGAATTCTTGTGTTGGAGAGAATGATAGCCCTTTACTTAAGATTGAGATTTGATCTTCACTAAGATTTTTTTCTGTTAAATTTATAATTCTTAATGAGTCATTTTTAAGGTTGATTTCAGACAAGTTTTCTTCTTTTATTTGCAATATCTACTCTGTTATTTTGGCTCTTCTCTCCAATCCAACAGATCTCTCTTTCTCCTTCCTCCCTTTACCCCTCCTAATCTTCCTCCATCCATTTCTATATCTATTTCATTGTTCTTAAAAAATCTCTCCTGTAATTTTTGGCTACAGATATGCTGCTTGTATTTTCTCCTTCTGAGGAGTCTATTTCAGATGTAGTATAATTAAGGGAATTAGAATTTAGTTTACATTGTGTTTGGGTCCTCTCTATCTCTCTGAAATTTTCTGCATT
Source organism: Taudactylus pleione (assembly GCA_031769625.1). Classification (NCBI taxonomy): domain Eukaryota; kingdom Metazoa; phylum Chordata; class Amphibia; order Anura; family Myobatrachidae; genus Taudactylus; species Taudactylus pleione. The sequence goes on along the minus strand of JAUIMM010001769.1, from coordinate 309,682 downwards.
TTCTTTCAATAATCTCATCTTCATATTTTTCAATTTCTTTTTTATATTTTTTATATCTATTCTGACATTTTTCTAGAGATTCAAAAGATTCAAAAGATTTAAATTTTTCTCCCAATTCTGAGACCTCTTTGCTTAATTGGTTTATTAAAAGTTGTTCATGCTTTATTAGAATTTTCATTAAGTCTTTTGAACTTTGTGTTAATATAGTCTCCCTTTCACATTTTAGTTCATTGTTGGCCAATTCAAACATAGGAAAAAGTTTTATTCTTAATCCTCTGGGGATCATATAATTTTTCAAATAACTATCAAAAGTGGTTTTGTTCCACCAGGTCTTGCATTGCTTCATTAGTGTTACTTTATGTGTGTAAAGGTCAACAGACCAATCTTTTAATGTTAAGCCATATTTATCAGGATTCACATCAAATAGAGATTCAGTAGTATGTCTAAATGTATCACGTCTGTCCTCCAGATCTTTACTAAGACTGAAATGGCCTGTATTCAATTTGAGCCGATCCACGATAATTTAACGTGGCCCGGATTTAACACTGCCTTTGCCTGTTTTGTAGGCATTAAAGTATCGCGCGCGTGCCCGCGTATCCCCGTATTCAATTTGAAAGTAGGCGAAAACGGGACCCGGCGATACCTGGATCTGCGTTAAAAAATCGGGAATTTTCAGGAAATAATCTTAGGACCCCCCTTTTGATGTCCAGACATGGGGGATCACTATGAGTACCCCCATTTTTAGCTGCAAAAGAAAGTCGGGTTTTTAAATAGCTGCGGCAGGTGTTTTTTTTCCTGACTTTGACTTAGCTTTTTTTTTCATTTTAAAAAATGGTCCCATCAAATTTGGGGTACATGAAAATGGGTACTAGCATATTTTTAAGTCCCAAATTCTGCAAAAATGAACCTGCCACGGCTATTTGAAACCCCAACTTCCTTCAGGAGTTAAAAATGGGGTAAAAGTTTACAAAAAATGTGACATAAGGTCCCCCCCCCAAAAGCCAAACCAGCCCCAGGCTTGCCAGCCAGTGGTGGTTTCTAAAAATATGGGGAACAAAAAGTGTAGGGTTCCACCGTATTTTAGAAACCAACCCAAGGCTGCAGGGACCAGTTCTGGTTTTAAATATAGGGGTAAAAAATCGTGGGGATCCCCCTATATTTAAGACCAGCACCAGATCCAACCGACTGGGGTGTGATGCCACAGCCCAGAGACCCAATCACCGGGCTCCAGGTCCAAAGCATTAGCACCCCAAATCGGTCAGCGCAAACCGGTGATCTCGGGGGAGTCAGGGATCCCCCAAAGAAGGGTGTCCCCCCCTCCTGAGCACCACTGGCTTACGCTGAAGCCCGGGGCTCTTCCCCATACCCCTGGTTTGGTGGGTTTGGAGGTAATGGGGGGGCCAAATAATGTAAAACTATTGTGTTTTACAGTGGAACTACAAGTGCCAGCATGCCTACCATTTTGCACTTGTGGAACAACAAGTGCCAGTAGACATGCGGCACCTGTAACTTCACTGTAAAATAAATAGTTAAAAAAATACAAAACACACACACCGTGACAGTATAACTTTATTACACACACCTACCCATTCACACATACTTACCTACGTATACCAGATGTGTCTGTCCCCTTGTCCAGTAGAATATCCTTAATCAATGGCTCTGCAAAGAAAAATTCATACTCACCTATATCCTAGTGCTGGTCTCCGTAGTAATCCAGGTACTTGGCAAAACAAAAAAACGAGTTTACAGGACCCACGCAAAAGCTATCAGTATGTGTGTTGCCACACATACTCATAGCTCCCGAATGCCAGCTGATGGAACATGCACGGACCTGGCACTCCCTAGAGCCAATCAGTGGCCGCGCTGACTGTAGAGCGGCCACTGATTGAGTCCGGCTACTGACAGTTCCCACATGGTGGGTCGGTTGGGTCTGGTGCTGGTCTTAAATATAGGGCGATCCCCACATTTTTTTTACCCCTATATTTAAAACCAGAAGTGGTCCCTGCAGCCTTGGGTTGGTTTCTAAAATATGGTGGAACCCTACACTTTTTGTTCCCCATATTTTTAGAAACAACCACTGGCTGCCAAGCCTGGGGCTGGTTTGGCTTTTGGGGGGGGGACCTTATGTAATTTCTTTTGTAAAGTTTTACCCCGTTTTGTTTTACAGGTTAAACAGATCGGGAATTTTTGGGAAATGTTCTAGGGACCCCCCTAAAGAAGTGTAGACATAGGGGAGAACAAAGGGTACCCCCATTTTTAACTCCTGAAGGAAGTCGGGGTTTCTAATAGCCGCGGCAGGTGCATAAATGGGGCTTTGAATAAGATGATGCAGAAGAGCATTTAGAAGGTTTTTTTAGGGCAAAACAACTATGCCCATCAAATTTGGGGTACTTGAAAATGGGGTTCAGCATATTTTAAAGTTGCTAAAGTGACTTAAAAAAATCATGAAAAACCCACCTACCGCAAACACCTGCAATCACAAAACACTTGGGGCATACTTGGGGACCCCCCCCAGAATCAAGTTCGCTATTTTTTAAGTTTGTACCCCAATTTTTTTTTGTCCCCTTTTTGAAAGTAAATTTTTGGGTGTCCTTAATTTTTTTTTAAATTTTTTTTGACACAGATTACCTTTGGGGGACTGTCTGAAGGCTGCACGGGGGTTCTTGAAACGTTGCACCCCAAAACCCCAATTCTGCACTTTTTACCGCCTGCCATTCATAGGCGTTACTTTACCGCCTATTACATTGCATTGACTTTCCGCCTAGGCGGAAAGTCTTTCAAATTGAATACGGAGTCAAACTAAAACAGGCGATAATGACGTCATCGGCGGTAAATTACCGCAAATCCGAACTTAACGCCTCAAATTGAATACGGGCCTATGGTGGTGCTAGACAATTGAAAAAAAACTGAATATTCAGTCAGAAAGCTTGCCTGGATAGAACTAAGGAGTGGTTATGTTTGCACACATAAATTAATATTAGTTTTGAAAGACCCCATATTTTTTCTTTTTATTTATATATATTTTTTAGTATTTAATTAAGGGTTGTATTTATTTTGGGGGTGATGCCACTGACAAAAAGGTATCAATTACCTGAGACCAAAATTTACAACAAGAGAAAAATGGTTTTGTCTATTATGCAACGCACATGGATAATTTGCTTGTATTTTAAAAGAAATTCATCTTTATTCAATATGCATTAAATTGCCTTTTCTGGAGCACACTTCAGCGAAATAATGGTAAAAACAATTAAAACAACATAGGTGTGAATACGTATGAAATTGTGTCAATAAAGATTAAAAGAAAGAAACCCTGCTGTGTGTCTTTATTTCTTTTAAATTACTATAATTTGGAGGATACACTGTGTTCTGATCAGGAGAGAGAGGACTTTCTATTGGCCCTGATAATCATGTGACTGAAAGACGGAACCTGTTTGGCCCATCAGCATAAATATAGTCCGGGGAAGTAGAGGCAATCGGCTTGCCTTGAAAAAGCTTAAGACAGCGGAACGCACGTCGGCGCGCCTGCTGTGTGTGCTCTGGGTCTGATTCAGAGCCGGACGCTCTGACCAGAGCACTCGCTCTGAATCAGGGCCCTCCTACATGAAAATGGAGCGGCCTCTTGGACGCTCGCATAGCTGTGGGTGACCACCCACAGCTATAGCGAGCGTCCATGATGATGGTCGCGATGGTCAAGACCATCGTGACCATCGGGCTTGCGACGGAGACCCTGCGGTAGGGTCTCGCTGCCGCTAGCCCTGGAGTGATTTTGGCTCTCTCCGAGCCAAAATCACTTCCACTGACATCACTAGTGATGTCAGTGGGGCCGGCTTCAGACGGTAGGCCATGGGAACGCCTCCGTCTGGCAGCCACGCCCCCGGCATGCCCACCAAAGGGGGCGTGCTGTCAATCAACATCGACAGCACGCCCCCTTTGGTGCGAGACCCGGAGCGACGGCTATCCCGTCGCTAGCCGGGTCTCGTGCATGCGCATGACGGAGCTCCCTCCATCGTGCGCATTCGCAGTAGGGCACCATCGACCCGCTTGCGAGCGTCCTGCGCTCGCGAGCGGGTCTGAATGACCCCCTCTGATCCTTATGCCCATGTCAGTGGAATGTAACTAATATGTGATACAGTGGGGTGACAGTGGGCAATCCAATTTGACTAGAGACAAGCGAATGTTGTCTAATGTGGCCCATCCACTAGACAATTTAAATGAACGATTGAACGATAACAATATCGTTCAATCGTTCATAAATCGTTTGCAAATCATTTGCAAATCGTTTGCAAAAATGTCTAAAACGACCGGCGATGCGCGTGCCCGCTGGTCGTTTAGACATCTATCATCGTACAAACATGCTGGACAACTGGACAGCCTGCATGTTTGCAATGATGGATGAGCCTGCACTGAACGTCTGCTCGTTCAGTGCAGGCTCATCACAGACTGACAAACGACTGCGCGATTACAATGTCGTAACCGTGTAGTCGTTTTCATGTCTGCTAGTGGATGGGCAGCATAAGTCTCTGAGCTATTTAATTACCAAAAGGTGGACATTAGCAACAATGGCCCTCATTCAGAGCCGCTCGTAAGCGGCCGCTCGTTCGTTCTGACCGATGTTTGCACATCTGCGCATGCGTACGGATTTTAATACGCATGCGCTAACCAGTCAGTGCGGCCGAAAATCATTTGATCGCTATATAGTGAATGCCTGCTATTTTGAGTGACAGAAGGAGGCGTATGTGGGTGGTAACAGGGGAAGGTGCTTGAAAAAAGGGGGTGGAATTCGAACGCAGGCGTGCTTAAAGGTCAAAATGGGCGTTTTAAGGGAGTGCATAATTAATACAGCAGCGTCATTGACCACGTCACTTGTTTTTTGTTTACTCAGAACTGCTCGCAAAATAGCGGTTGAAAAAACCAGCCACAAGAATAGCGAGCAGTTCATACGCTGTTCGATGTACTCGATTAATCTAATAAATAGCGGACATGAAGTATGGTGCGAGCGGCAAGGGGGCGTAATTTTCAAAATTACTACCGCAAGTTTTGCTCGCTCGTTCAGACTTAGAGGCGTGAACAGTCCGCAATTAGCGAACGGTTCATTTGAATAGCCACCCCTTGTTTTAGAACGAACGACCGCAAATAGCGAGCGGCTCTGAATGAGGGCCAATGTTACCACGTGTATTTCTTCATGATATTCAGCTGGATTAGTCACAACAAAACCATATTTATTACAAGGAATGAATGTATGTGAGGATTGAATGATCAATATTACTGAAGATCTGAAACATACAAGATCTTACAAAATATATAAAGAAGTCTTTATTAGATAACCTACCTTAATTAATAAAGGAATAATATAATATATATATGTGAAAATTTTAAAGGCTGAAATAAAGCCAATTTATTCTCCCACATGCTATCTATAGTACAAAGTGATGGACAGTCAGGGACCGTTTGTGCGCAGCAACGTACGGATGGCGGGGTGACTCAAATGCAGATGTGACGTGACAATTTTCGGGGTGTATCAGCCTGCGACTGCAATCCCTTATGCAGTAAATATGGATCCGGCATCTCAGTCCTGTCGCCCATTCTGCACAACCATAAGGTTACTCAGAAGTCCTATAATTGACCGATCTGCGTCTGATGCTGAGTCTTTGGACGCAGATTCTTGGATTTGCGAAGTCACCAGTGGGCGCCTCAATACAAATACCAGTGACTGTGACATTTGCATCATTTTGCATCACCGCTTCCTACAAATTCGCAGCTGCCGCGGCATTGGCGTCTGTCTCTGCATCAGGCCCCGTGTATATAGGATTTACTCTGCCCTGTATCTGCAATGCCGCCCCTGACGATCATCGCCAGCCATACAATAAGAAAGAATGCTACGTAATACACCGGCACTGCACACGGAAACTAATATCCATAAATGTCTCCTTTGATGGTCATATAAAAAAATAGAAGAAAAAAGAGGGTATTATAAATATAAATACAGTACAATGCTGATATTCATGCAGTCGAGCGATATTTTCCTCCCACGCATGTGCAATAAGATCCAGATATCGCTTACTGGGCACGTGCGAACCAATGTGTGCGATACCGGTAGTAATTGCGTACGGAATAATAACACTTGAGAAGGAGTTCTCAATACCAAATCCAATGCTTCAGGGTCACGTTTAGTTGGATTTGAGGAGAGTAGCTAGAATAGACCCTAGACTGCCGCAAATGTCGATGGTGCAACCGATGTTGCGTTGATGTTGGTGTAGTTACAAACTCCCTCGCAAATACACAGACCACGTAGCATGAAAGTGGGCGTCTCACCACTCGTACTCTCCATCGCATAGAGGAGCACGAAGAGAAGGCTGAGCATCTGTATATTCCCGCAATCGCGCCTGTGACCGCGGCTGCCTTACCAGCCGTCTCTGAATCAGGCCCCTCAGTCGCACAAAGATGTCCAAAAGTCGCACATCAAAATGATGTAATATAGCAGTGTTGGCTAACCCTGACACTCCAGCTGTTATGGAACTACATAACCCAGCATGCACTGCTACAGTTTTGCTATTAGAGCATGCTAAAACTGTGGCAGGGCATGCTGTGATATATAGTTCCACAACAGCTGGAGTGTCAAGGTTAGCCAACACTGTGATATAACAATATAGTTTTGTTGCTCCCAGTTGTTTTATGTATGCGAAAAAGATGTTTTGAGTGAGCAAGACGCTCGACGTGGCCGAGTTTCCTGGTACCTGGCACGCCAAGCGGGGCTATTTGGCGCAACTTGAGCAACAGTGCATTACTGATTTTGCAGCATTTATGCCATTTGCATAGATTGTGGCTTGTTTGTGTCCCAATCCAATCCCAATCTTTTTTCTATTTTGTAATACTTAAGGGGCAAATCCACTAGGCGATAATAATGAGCGATTGCATGATTACGACATTGTAATCATGCAATTGCTCATTAATCGTGCACATATCGTGCACAACAACGTTGGAAACAACCAGCGATGCACGCTCCCACCGGTCGTTTCCGACATCAATCATCGCCCGAACATGCCGTTCAATCTACCGATTACGACAGATTGGCCATGTTCAGGGATGATGGAGGGTGCCTGCACTGAATGACTAATCGTTCGGTGTAGGCACTGCAGGGTATGGGGAGTGATGGTACGATTACGATGTCGTAATTGTACTGTCTTTCCCTAGTCGGCCATAAGTCTCAGCTAGGTAGCACATCCCATTATAAAGAGCTACGGTGTGCAGTCCAGGCCCCTTTCCCTAAAATATTTAATATATTATGTGTATGTATACATACATGAAGGCCGAGACTCCTTCAATCTGGACCAGCACCCGGCTCACCTGCACCTGATGTTTTTAATTAGGGACCCATCATTTACTGACTGCACAGTCTGTATAGCAAAGCCACAGGTAAGACCTACCGTATATGCATTTAAAACAACATTGCAAGTCAGTTGTGGGGTGAAATTTGGGTCGAAGGGCCCCTTGAACTGCTCTGGCTGGGCTTCTTTGGGGCATCACCACTTAACACTTATTTTTTTATAACTTTTATTTTTCATTTTGCTAACACTCCTAACACTAAGCAGCCACTCTCACTTACCTAACACTAAGAAGCCACTTACTTACCTAACACTAAGAGCCACTCACTTACCTAACACTAAGAAGCCACTTACTTACCTAACACTAAGAAGCCACTTACTTACCTAACACTAAGCAGCCACTCTCACTTACCTAACACTAAGAAGCCACTCTCACTTACCTAACACTAAGCAGCCGCTTTCACTTACCTAACACTAAGATGTCACTCTCACTTACCTAACTTTAAGAAGCCACTCTCACTTACCTAACACTAAGAGGCCACTCTCGCTTACCTAACTTTAAGAAGCCACTCTCACTTACCTAACACTAAGCAGCCACTTTCACTTACCTAACACTAAGCAGCCACTCTCACTTACCTAACACTAAGCAGCCACTTTCACTTACCTAACACTAAGAGGCCACTCACTTACCTAACACTAAGCAGCCGCTTTCACTTACCTAACACTAAGATGTCACTCTCACTTACCTAACTTTAAGAAGCCACTCTCACTTACCTAACACTAAGAGGCCACTCTCGCTTACCTAACTTTAAGAAGCCACTCTCACTTACCTAACACTAAGCAGCCACTTTCACTTACCTAACACTAAGCAGCCACTCTCACTTACCTAACACTAAGCAGCCACTTTCACTTACCTAACACTAAGAGGCCACTCACTTACCTAACACTAAGCAGCCACTTTAACTTACCTAACACTAAGCAGCCACTCTCACTTACCTAACACTAAGAAGCCACTTACTTACCTAACACTAAGAAGCCACTTACTTACCTAACACTAAGCAGCCACTTTCACTTACCTAACACTAAGCAGCCACTCTTACTTACCTAACACTAAGAAGCCACTCTCACTTACCTAACACTAAGCAGCCGCTCTCACTTACCTAACACTAAGAAGTCACTCTCACTTACCTAACACTAAGCAGCCACTCTCACTTACCTAACACTAAGAAGACACTCTCACTTACCTAACACTAAGCAGCCACTCTCACTTACCTAACACTAAGCAGCCACTCTCACTTACCTAACACTAAGAAGTCACTCTCACTTACCTAACTTTAAGAAGCCACTCTCACTTACCTAATACTAAGCAGCCACTCTCACTTACCTAACACTAAGCGGCCACTCTCACTTACCTAACACTAAGCAGCCACTCTCACTTACCTAACACTAAGAAGTCACTCTCACTTACCTAACTTTAAGAAGCCACTCTCACTTACCTAACACTAAGAGGCCACTCTCACTTACCTAACACTAAGAAGCCACTTTCACTTACCTAACACTAAGCATCCACTCTCACTTACCTAACACTAAGCATCCACTCTCACTTACTTAACCCTAAGAAGTCACTCTCACTTACCTAACTTTAAGAAGCCACTCTCACTTACCTAACACTAAGAGGCCACTCTCACTTACCTAACACTAAGAAGCCACTCTCACTTACCTAACACTAAGCAGCCACTTTCACTTACCTAACACTAAGCAGCCACTCTCACTTACCTAACACTAAGAAGCCACTCTCACTTACCTAACACTAAGCAGCCACTCTCACTTACCTAACACTAAGAAGCCACTCTCACTTACCTAACACTAAGCAGCCACTTTCACTTACCTAACACTAAGCAGCCACTCTCACTTACCTAACACTAAGCAGCCACTCTCACTTACCTAACACTAAGAAGCCACTCTCACTTATCTAACACTAAGAAGCCACTCTCACTTACCTGACACTAAGCAGCCACTCTCACTTACCTAACACCAAGCAGCCACTCTCACTTACCTAACACTAAGAAGACACTCTCACTTACCTAACACTAAGAAGTCACTCTCACTTACCTAACTTTAAGAAGCCACTCTCACTTACCTAACACTAAGAGGCCACTCTCACTTACCTAACACTAAGAAGCCACTTTCACTTACCTAACGCTAAGCATCCACTCTCACTTACCTAACACTAAGCATCCACTCTCACTTACCTAACACTAAGATGTCACTCTCACTTACCTAACTTTAAGAAGCCACTTTCACTTACCTAACACTAAGAGGCCACTCTCACTTACCTAACACTAAGAAGCCACTTTCACTTACCTAACGCTAAGCATCCACTCTCACTTACCTAACACTAAGCATCCACTCTCACTTACCTAACACTAAGATGTCACTCTCACTTACCTAACTTTAAGAAGCCACTTTCACTTACCTAACACTAAGAGGCCACTCTCACTTACCTAACACTAAGAAGCCACTTTCACTTACCTAACGCTAAGCATCCACTCTCACTTACCTAACACTAAGCATCCACTCTCACTTACCTAACACTAAGATGTCACTCTCACTTACCTAACTTTAAGAAGCCACTTTCACTTACCTAACACTAAGAGGCCACTCTCACTTATCTAACACTAAGAAGCCACTCTCACTTACCTGACACTAAGCAGCCACTCTCACTTACCTAACACCAAGCAGCCACTCTCACTTACCTAACACTAAGAAGACACTCTCACTTACCTAACACTAAGAAGTCACTCTCACTTACCTAACTTTAAGAAGCCACTCTCACTTACCTAACACTAAGAGGCCACTCTCACTTACCTAACACTAAGAAGCCACTTTCACTTACCTAACGCTAAGCATCCACTCTCACTTACCTAACACTAAGCATCCACTCTCACTTACCTAACACTAAGATGTCACTCTCACTTACCTAACTTTAAGAAGCCACTTTCACTTACCTAACACTAAGAGGCCACTCTCACTTACCTAACACTAAGAAGCCACTTTCACTTACCTAACGCTAAGCATCCACTCTCACTTACCTAACACTAAGCATCCACTCTCACTTACCTAACACTAAGATGTCACTCTCACTTACCTAACTTTAAGAAGCCACTTTCACTTACCTAACACTAAGAGGCCACTCTCACTTACCTAACACTAAGAAGCCACTTTCACTTACCTAACGCTAAGCATCCACTCTCACTTACCTAACACTAAGCATCCACTCTCACTTACCTAACACTAAGATGTCACTCTCACTTACCTAACTTTAAGAAGCCACTTTCACTTACCTAACACTAAGAGGCCACTCTCACTTACCTAACACTAAGAAGCCACTTTCACTTACCTAACGCTAAGCATCCACTCTCACTTACCTAACACTAAGCATCCACTCTCACTTACCTAACACTAAGCATCCACTCTCACTTACCTAACACTAAGCATCCACTCTCACTTACCTAACACTAAGATGTCACTCTCACTTACCTAACTTTAAGAAGCCACTTTCACTTACCTAACTTTAAGAAGCCACTCTCACTTACCTAACACTAAGAGGCCACTCTCACTTACCTAACACTAAGAAGTCACTCTCTCTTACCTAACACTAAGAGGCCACTCTCTCTTACCTAACACTTGAACACTTCACTGCTATTTTTTATTTTATTTTGTGTGGTGTCCTGGGGAGGTTTGGCTGGGTTGGTTTGGGGGTCCCCCACGCCCAAGACATGAACCCACATAGTGTTAGGGACTTACCTGATGAGGTTAAATTGATGCTGGTGGGTAAGCCCATAACTTTGGCCAAATTTATGGCAAAACCCTCATATATAATGTAGAATTATTAATGGTTGTATGGTGCATCTGGTCTCTCTCTTTTTTGTTGTAATACTAAGTCACAGCTAGGTAGAATATTCCACTAGAAAGAGCTAGGGCAGTGGTTCCCAAACTGTGCGCCGTGGCACCCTGGGGTGCCTTGGGACACTTGCAGGGGTGCCTCAGGTTGGTGGTCCAGCACCAAATCAAATTACTTATGGTCAATGTAATGTAAATATATGAACAAACAGAAGTGCAAACCTGTCCCCATCACATAACTGACCCTAAGGATGACAGGTCAGCACAATTTACTTCACTTTACTTATCTTTTTTTTTCTTTAATAACTAATAACAAACTTAAACTTAGGGGAGCCGTGACAACAATGCTGACACTCTAGGGAGCTGCGATTCAAAAAAGTTTGGGAACCACTGAGCTAGGGTGTGCATTCCAGGCCCCCCTTCCCTAAAATGATGTCCCAATCCACACAGAGAGCTTTTGCATATTGTCATGTAGTCCCTTTTCCTGATTCCGGGTTACTTACTGTATATGATAACTCAAAGCAAATGATCTGGAAGTAACTGCATCTATATGATCAAATCCTCCCAGCACAGATCTCTCTGTGACCTTATTCTCCTGAAATATACAGGAAAGCATGTCGTAATCTTGTTCATTTACATTGTTACATAACATAAAACCTAACTACGGTACAAGTTCTTTCCTGAGAGTGCTAACAATAGCATCCCTGGTAAGCGAAGGCCATGATTAATACACACTGTAATAATACCTACATATTATATAAACAGGAATGTGTTGATGTTTAGATGTAAGTAAATGCTTTTTTTTATGAAATGGATGAGCCTTTGCCCCTGGGGGCCTCTTCAAAAATGTGGCTTTGTTGTACCAAAATACATAAATATCCCCTAACATTACAGTAATAGCTATATCTCATAACCTCTTAACTGCCGCAACAACAGCAAAGTAATACCCCACTGTATACTACATTAGTGCCAGATATTCTTACCAGTACTTGGATTCTGCCAGGGCACGGGCAGTATTGGCTTATCAAGTGTGTGTGCGATAAGGGATACGCAAATCAGATCTAATACTGAAACAATTGCAACAAACCAACTAAAAAGTTTAATATAATTAAAGAAAATTAGATTAAACATAAAAAAACTTGGATAAGAGGTTTTGCAACAGCATGACACTAATTTTAATGATCACGATTATATAGTAGGAACATCCTACCAATGTATAGTGATGACATCCACTGAAATACCTAAAAAAAATATAGGATAGAACTGATAAACAATCATCAGGAACACCCCAGGGTCAGGGCAGGCAGGCAGGGTCAGGGCAGGCAGGCAGGGTCAGGGCAGGCAGGGTCAGGGCAGGCAGGGTCAGTGCAGGCAGGGTCAGGACAGGCAGGGTCAGGACAGACAAGGTCAGGGCAGGCAGGGTCAGTGCAGTCAGGGTCAGGACAGGCAGGCAGGGTCAGGACAGGCAGGGTCAAGACAGGTAGGGTCAGGGCAGGCAGGGTCAGGACAGACAGGGTCAGGGCAGGCAATACAGGATCAGAGTCTCCAAATAAGCCAAAGTCAAACACCAGGAAACCACAGAGAACTGTTCATGAGCACAGCTAAACCCTACTGATCAGGGAGCTATAACCAGCACACAGGGTTGTCTGGCCCACAGGGGTACAGGGGAAATCCCTGGTGGGCCCCACCCCCTCCTCTAGGGATCATGTTCCAGAGTGCACTGAATTGTACACTGTTACTCTACTGGAGGGTCAGTTACCTTGTGGAGCAGGATCACTGAAAAACATTGGTTCTTGGTTTTCTTCTATAGAAACTACACCAATATTTGCCTAATGGTTAGCCAAGCAACTTTGGTGACTGGCCGCACCACCCTCTGGTGGATGACCGCACCCCTTAAGCACGGGCCCCTACTACCGCGTTCCTCCAGTGGGCCCTTTATGCCCCAGTCCGACACTGCCAGCCCAGGTGAAATGCCAAGGCAGCTCTATTGAGGCTGGATAACCACTGAGGCGGAGTCTTAACTGCAACCTTCTACTTAGTCAGTCGCACCTGAGAGACAGCCCCAGGGGGGGAAAGAATAGTCACCTGTGTATTCTAGTTACTGCCTAACACTAGTCAATCTACTCCCTCTCTGAACACAAACAGAGTTGAGCTGCTGTGACCACTACAGAGTTCAGCTTAATCTATTACCCCTTTTATCCTTGCAGCAATAACCCGGGTTATTGCACATGAACATTATTGCATGTGAACGCGTAGCAACCCGGGTTACTGTGCAGTGTGAAAGGGCCGGGTTGAAATAAGCCAGATCAAGCGACCCAGAATTTCAACCCTGGTCACGAGAAGGGTTGAACTTGTGTTCAACCCGGCTCGTGATGCAGTGTGAATGGGTAACCCAGGTCCCGTTCATTGTATTGGAAGAGCCGGCGCATGGACCAACCCGGCATTAGTGCAGGGTTGGGCCTCCAGTCTGAAAGGGGTCTTAGCCGGGTCTCATCCGGGTTGGGCGCGTGAACATAATCCTGGATGTGACCCGGCCATCAGATGTAAAAGAGGTATAACCGTCAGTAACAGTTCTAGGGGTTTATTTACTAATACCCCTTTCACATTGCAGTGCCTGGTCGCACCCGGGATTATGTTCACGCATCCATCCCGGGTTGCAACCAGGGTGAGATCCCTTTCTGACTGGCGGCCCAACCCGGTTTATTGCCGGGTTGATGACATCACCGCCATCAAGTGCTGAGCCGGCACTTGGAGATGAGATCAGCTCCTAACTACCATGTCACAGGCTGTGTTTGAAAAATGATAGGAGCTGATTGGCTGGGACTTTATATCCCATTCTCTTTATCTCCATCCAAGGCTTAGTAAATAGACACCGTGGTAAGCAAATATTTCACACCCCTTATACGTTTCTTGTATTAGAAGAATTTGGAGCATAACTGGGCAAACACATGACGCAACTCCTGTGATATGAAGGTTATATCATGACTGTATAAAAACTCCTCTATTTTGTGTATTTATACATCTCATTGTTTGTTCTACCATTGCGTACTAGTAGGACATTGACATGAGATTCCAGGCCTGTGGCTGTATGGCCAAATAACACAGATATGCTAAGCTCATTACCTGGCCACTTGTTCCCTCTGAAATAGCTCATTATGGAAAGAGAACATTTGCGTTTGATGACTCTTGGTGACATCATGACATTCAGGTGTTAGTTAGATTTCCTAACTCCAGTTCTTTGGGATTAATTATTATTCTGCTAACTCCAGGTTTCCTGGAAGAAAGATACAAGAACGTCTAGGTGGGGGATAACTGATTGATAGACCTATGTCCTGGGAAGGGAACAATTTACTACTTGGCCATGTTTTTATATGAACTCTTTAAGGGGGTCTATTCATTATCACTATTTCTACAACAAATAGGTGAAAATTTTAATTTTCACCTATTTTCGTAGAGATTAAGGGCCTGATTCAGACCCGCTCGCGAGCGCATAGTGCTCGCAAGCGGGTCGATGGTCGGCCAGTGCGCACGCGCTCCCCCCGGAGTGAGTGAGAACTTCACTCACTCTGGGGCTCGCTACAAAATGGGGCGGCTTGATCGACAGCTCCCCCCGTTTTGTAGGCGGGGAGGGGTGGGGTGGAGTCCCACAGTTGATATTGGGGATGACAGAGGGCCCACAGCACTGATGATTCCTGCGGCAAACTACTACCTAGCCGCAGGCTTAAGTGTGCATGTGATTAAGAAGCAATTCACAAGAGGGATCAGCGGTCACTTCTCCCACTTCTGCTGAGTTGAGCTGGGCGCAGTGGTGTCACAATCTGCAGTTGGGAATTCCTCTGAGGAGGACAGATAGCCGGAGGGTTTAGGATGGCTAGGAGGCAACGAGGAGAGCGTTAGTGCTAGTGTCCTCAATAATGGTCATTCCCAGGTGTTGGCTAGATCTAGCCAGAGGCGCTTAGTCAAACCCACTCAGTGGTCTTCACCAGTGACCCCTCCAATTGGGATATGGGTTTTGCCACACAGAGTGAGCAGGTCGCAGCCCTCTTGCTAGGTACCTGGGAGAGACGAGGAGACTAGAAAATGTCACTGCAATAATGGGTGAAGTGATGTACTGATATGAATTTGTTACACTGTAGATAGTTTCAGGATACAGTAGCTGTGCAGGGAACATAGACGATGGTGAATGAACTTGTTTCAAGGGAGAGTTTCAGGATTCAAGTCGCTGTGCCAGAAACTCAGATGCTGGTGAATGAACTTGTTACACTGGAAATAGGTTCAGGATACAAGTAGCTGTGCCAGGAACACAGACACTGGTGAGTGCACTTGATACACTGTAAAAATAATCATGGAAGATAATAACGGATGGGAACTTAGCAGGAGATGTGAGACTTGGACTTTGGTAATCAGCTTAACAGCTGAGACAAGTAACACAGGAACTCAGCCTGGGAGCAGAACTGCAATCCAGCAATCAGGAAGGAACTTGACACAGTGATAATCAGTTTAGCAGCTGAAACATGTAACACAGGGAATAGCATTGAGATCTGTACTGCACGCTGCAATTCAGTGAGAGCTGCTAAATATAATGCAGGTTAGTAACTTGATGTACTGTAGATCCAGTCACAGAATAAAAAAAACTACAGGGAACACTGACACAAGGAAAGCTACTAAAAACTAGTCCTGGGGAATAGTCCAAGAGGAGACTCAGGAAACTAGGTAAATGAGGCAGAGCTGGATAAACACAGGAGAATAAACTGAGGCAAGACTTGAAGTAAAACAAGAATAAGTCACTAGGAATCCAGACGTGGATACGCTCAGGAAGGCAAAGGAGACGGAGACCCGAGCTGGCTCCAATGGTGTTAAAGAGCCAGACACAGACTAGCTGTGGCATATGCTGAAAAGTAACCTAGATCCCGGAACAAATACAGGCATCTTAGTCACAGGGAAAGTGAAGTTGAACAGCAACTTCCTATTCCTGGAGTCTGAATAAATACCCCTGGGTAGCTGGTCATTGGATCAGAGCATCAGCTGAGTGACCGCAGGACTACCATTGGCAGACACTAGTCAGGTGATAATGACCAACATGACTGTGCCCATGCCCACTACTACAGGAACCAGGATGCATGCACAGAAGCCCTAGCAGACCCCGGGGAGAATATTAAGTCACAACTCACCTCCACTCCCAGCGACTGAACACCTAAGCCCAAGGACGCCGGCGTGGAGGTGAGTAGCAGCCGATCCCATGCTGCATCCTGACAAGGGGGAGACAGGCCCCATAGCACCTGCACTCACGGTAGCTATGGCCCTGATCACATCCCTGAAATGCCCCCACACCTCCAACCTGGCTGCCTCTTATTGACGGGACAGCGTGAAAGCAGGTAAGCATGATACTATGGACCTACGACCTGACTCATAGTTGCGCACAGGTTAATTTTTTGTGATTGTATCTTGCGTCCTTTCACACTGCGTATGCGCTATGGTGAACGCATTGATCTCCACTTGCAGCTGGGTGCAGGGGCACAGAGTGGGGTACTAATTACACCTCTCTCTTACCTGTCAGCAGTGGGAGACTGCTCTCTGCTGCTCACAGACACTGGAGATCCCCGTTCACCACACTTACAGCGGGTACCGACCGACCCTTGGTGTCACCCGGCGATGTCAGGGCTGCACATACATTCAGGTGAGCAGTAAAGCATATTGCCGTTTTGGATTTTGAGCCACATAATTATTGTGGCAGTAAGTGACTGTTGCGGTAGTCTTAGGATGACTGAGCGCTAAGTACTACTGTTAGTTAATTCCTATTGATCTTTGTTAAAAATAGTAAATAAAAAATAAAATAATAATAAAATAAAAAAAACGCTTTTTAACATTTTTTTTTTAAAATAAACGCTTTTAAAAAAAATGTTTTTTCAAAAAAATAAATAAATAAACAAATAAAAACAGTATGCACTAGCAAGACAAGCAGGGAGGGGAAGAGGGTATTAGGATAGGTAAAAAGAGAGACTCCAATGTTTAAAACTCTTTTAAAAACAATGTTCGAGCTGGAGGTAAAATGATATTCAATGTCCAGATGATTAGGAGGGATCGAGATATTGGGGTGGTCTGCAGACCGATAAACTCTTATAAAAGGGGCCAATTAATGTCTGTGATTAACATCAATCTATATGACTGACTATAAGTGGGCAATTTATCCCTCTAATGAGTGGTCTGCCGTTGGATTCATTTTTCAAATCAGATTACTACCTATAACCGGATAATAATTTTTTGGGATTCATCACTTACCATAATATTGGCTGGACTTTAAATTAACACATTACGATGAATCTATTTGTCTATTCATGTGCTTTTATGTGGTTTTTTTTAATAACAATTGGTTTAGAGGTGTGAAGTATTTAATCTGTGTGAGTAATGTGAGTAATGTGATACAGTTCTGCTTACATTGTTACTAGAAATATGTGCAGAGTAACATTGTGTCTAATCATATACTATTCTCACTTGGTAATAATCATACACTAGAGGGGTTACGCTTTAATTATATGGTGTGTGCTTTTTAAGTGTTTTTTTTTTAATTTTCAGTTGTTACTAATTTTAATAAATGTTAATTGAAACTCTTGGCTCACTTTGTCTATAATTAAGACAGGACAGCGCAACCCCCCCCAATTTTTATTTTTTTGAACTTTGAACATTCATGGGTATCACAGGAGCCCTTGGGAGTGCAGCTAATCTGTCCTCATTAATATAACTATCATTTTTTCTTACATATATTCAATCATCTCTTTGTTTAGACTGGCGCTTATTATAAACCCTAATTTGGCTTGCTAAAGCATTTTATAATATATTTGACCTTTGAGTGCTCTGATTCCATTATTATTATTATTATTATTTATTACCAGTTATTTATATAACCTTTTACAGAGAATATTCGCATCAGTCCCTGCCCCAGTGCAGCTTACACTCTAAGGGCCTTATTCATCACGGATATTTTGTGATGGCGGTTGTGATTACGCACACAAGTCTGCTGAGAAAATTTGCTAATGACTGCAATTGCAAACCCATCGCTCAGCCAGCAAAGAGACGCCCACAACCGCTATCTCACATCCGTAATACCTTGCAGCCCTGCACATACATCGTATACATCGGGAACATTAAGTAACATCGACCCCTCATGCTCAATTACAACAAGTCTGACCTTACTCAGAAATTGCTAACCTCGTCAAACGCAGTGAGTACATAAGCTGCGTATGCCGTCGCAGTGACTAATTTATGCACGCCGAAGTAACGGCGTACAAACAGGCACGTCTGCATTTCTCCGACCACTCCCCATCACCATTCCCAAAGCTGACGTCCAGTCCCTCGGTCTGCGATGGCTTTGTATCTGTGTCAGTGATTGCAGCGCGATCGCAATGCTAACTCACGCTCGCGCGTTGTGGTGCATACGCATGTGCAGTACACACCATCGGCCGATCTGCGTATGCTGTTGCAGTTGCGATCCGATTCCCTACCACATGTACACATACACACTAAGGTTAATTTTGTTGGGAGACAATTATATTTTTGGATTTTGGGTGGAAACAGGAGTACCCAAAGGAAGCCCAACGCAAGCACAGGGAGAATATACAAACTCCACACAGTTAGGGCCGTAGTGGGAATCAAACACATGACCTCAGTTCTGTGAGACAGTAATGCTGGAATCAGTATTATTTACTGCCGGACGCCTGTCCGGCGGTTGGAATCCCGACAGCGGATGCCCGACATGGATGAAAATCCTGATTGTCCCTAAGGTAAGTATTGTCTAACCTAACCTAATTCCCTCCCCTAACTCTAACCCTCCCTTAGGGGTGTCTATCCCTAACCTTCCCCCCAGTGCCTAACCTTATTCCCCCCTCTAAGTGCCTAAACCTATCCCCCCCTTCCCTGCCACCTAAACCTAAGTCCCCAGGGGGGTGCCTAACCCTAAGTCCCCCCCGGGGGTGCCTAACCCTAACCCCCCCTTCCCCTAGCCTAACCCTAACCTTCCGGGGGGTGCCTAACCCTAAGTCCCCCACGGGAAGCCCCTAACCTAACCCATCCCCCCCCACGGCTGTCCGCGCTCGGCGCAATGCATCACTTCGATCGGGATGCCGGGTGCCGGTCTCCCGGTTTCTGTAAAATGACAGGCGTCTAGATTTAGATGCCTATCATTTAACCCTAGCAGGGATTAAGCAGTCGGGAAGCTTCCCGACTGCATACCGTAATGCTAACCATTACAGCAACCATGCTTCCATAGGCCTATTTATAATGGGTGCAGGGTCCAGGGCCTTCCCACACTGCACAGCCTGCACCTAAAGTATACTTACCTTGCTCCGGGACTGAAACGCCAAAGCATTTTTATTGGGCAGGGATCACAGACACAGGCTGTGATGTGCCCCGAAAACATTATACGTCTGCATTTTTACACACCACTTCCCGTTACCTCCCCCAAACGCTCCCTGACTGTCAATCACTCTGCGAATAAAAAGTACGGTAATGTACGTTGACGATTGCGCAGTGAGACTTAGACACATGCGAAGTTTACAGATAATTGCTCAACTGCGTAAATAAATATCGGCTTTGCATTTATCTCTGAATTAGGCCCTATATATGTTCAGCGATGCGCCAAAATGATACTAGTCAGATATACTTTGAACTCTGGAGTCCAGACAGGAGAATGTATTCGGTATATTTGTAAACTGATTATGATACATAGTATCATCTATAGATGCTGTACAGATGCAGGGCTGCTTGGCAGTGCTGTGTACATTATAATGTGTAGTAAGGCTGCTCCGTAGGGACTGAGGTCTGGTGATTAAATCCATTTTTATTTGCCAGCTGCAGTCCAGGCGGCCAGGAAGTGATAACAATGACTTACTGTTAATGTGAACATCCACCTTCTATAGAATATTTCAGCATACTCTTTGGTGGTGTCAATTTAATTTTTCAGTTTACAGGGGCCTATGTATCAAGCTGTTGTTTTTACAGTTTCTGCATAATTTAATGTATTGTTCCTATGTACTAACGGCACAATGGCAGGAGATTTCACAGAAATGACCTCCAGCCGGTTTTGGAAGCAGCCAATGTGCGCATGTTCAAACGTGAAAGACTGGGGATTACCGCAACCGCTGCAAGTTCCCCTTTGTACGTAGCAGGGATATTTTCATAAAAAATTAAAATATCCCCTGCGATATGAATACTTAATAATCAAGGCAGTTAAACAATTATTAGTACATAGACCACTATATCTTAATAGCTTTGATTTCAGAGTAAGCTCAATCTCAGACATTAATGTGACACACAGTAAAATATTCCCTACAATATCGGAGTAATCCCTGCAGGTCCTAAAAAATATTCACTAGTCATAAGGTGCGTACACACTGGGCCTGATTCAGAGCCGGACGCTCTGAACGAGCGCCCGCTCTGAATCAGGGCGTGTTTTTTTTAATTGTGAAGCGGCCTTTTGGATGCTCGCATAGCTGTGGGTTACCACTCACAGCTTATGCGAGCGTCCATGATGATGGTCGCGATGGTCAAGACCATCGCGACCATCGGGCTTGCGACGAGACCCTCGTGGTAGGGTCTCGTTGTCGCAAGCCCTGGAGTGATTTTGGCTCTATCAGAGCAAAAATCACTCCCACTGACATCACTAGTGATGTCAGTGGGGCCGGACCCAGATGGTAGGCGTTCCCATGGGAACGCCTCCGTCTGGGCAGGCACGCCCACCAAAGGGAGCGTGCTGTCACTCACCATCGACAGCACGCCCCCTTTGGTGCAAGACCTGGAACGACGGCTTCCCCGTTGCTCGCCGGGTCTCACGCATGCGCACGACGGAGCTCCCTCCATCGTGCGCATGCGCACTTGGGCACCATCGACCCGCTTGCGAGCGTACAGCGCTCGCGAGCGGGTCTGAATGAGACCCACTGTGCGATCAGGAAAGACAGTACGATTACAACATTGTAATCGTACCATCGTTCCTGATCCCCTGCAGTGCCTACACTGAACGATCAGTCATTCAGTGTAGGCACACTCCATCATTCCTGAACATGGCCAATCTGTCGTTATCGGTAGATTGGCCTGCATGTCCAGGCGATGGCCAATGTCAGAAATGACCAGAGGGCGCGCGCATCGCTGGTAGTTTCCTACATTTTAATGCATGATTTGTGCACGATTACTGAGCAATTGCACGATTACGATGTCGTAATTGTGCAATCGCTCAGTAATATCACCCAGTGTGTACGCACCTTTAGACCCTTTCAAAGGATCGCAGAGGTTTCAGACATTAAAGGTGTGTTTATTTTCGGAGTGTTCTTGTGCTTTTATTTTTAATTCAACAGCAAACAACGGTATGCTAAATGAATGCCAAGCGCGTATAATTAATCTCTAACCAATAGAAGCCCCTGGCGCAAGCGGAAGTATTCCATCTGCCCTCTTACATGTTGTTAGGCAAAAACTTTCTCCCCAATCTTTGGACTTCAGTGATACCCCTAGAGCCCATTACTTATGCAATGGAAAAACAAGGCATACAAGTCACATTTGTTTCAGTTAAAAAATCCATGCCCATATTTTGACTTGTTTACCACCTTCCATTTTTCCATACCATGACATGCAAAGGAAGGCTGGCATCAACCGAGGGCCATGTCTACTGCTTCTGACTGCCCCCTTGTGGTGAGTATGTGAGTAGAGCCTGATGACGCAAATCTCATCATTGTGATAGGGATGGCCATCAGTGTGGTTACTATTGATGGTGAAATAGCGAGTGGCCATCGATGCTTACCAACTATGCAATGGATGACCATCAATGGTTTAACCAACCGATGGTCACCCCTGTTCTTTGACTGACTGGCCCATGAGCCATTCAGAATCTTGGGGCAGGGCTTCGCGGGTGCAGGGAGGAACTATGCTCCGTGTCCCAGCACCTTGTAAAAAAAAAAAAACATTCGGTTATGCTGTGCCGTCAATGGAGGGAAACCATCTGGTTCTCCCCCATTGATGGTAAAAATCATTCGACATTGGCCATAAACCATCGATGATTATGAATCATTGATGGATGATGGCTATCCCTATATTGTGGTACTACTCCTGCTGCTGTCCTCAGCATCAGTCACACATCCTTCTTCAGCCTTTGTTCTGCCCATGTGTTCAGCTAGAAAATGTCCCACATCATGGCACAGGAGTCAGCCTGGAGCTGGGGCTCTGCCAGCCCTGGAGCTTTGTTATCTGATGGTATGAATATGTTGGAGAGCAGAGGCTGAGCAGGTGTCTGCCAGGAGCTGGGGCAGAGAGGACAGCCTCTGCCAGCCCTGGAGCTTTGTTATCTGATGGCGCGGGTATGTAGGATGGCAGGGGGCTGAGCAGGTGTCTGCCAGGAGCTGGGGCAGAGAGGACAGCCTCTGCCAGCCCTGGAGCTTTGTTATGTGATTGTGTGGGTATGTTGGAGGGCAGGGGGCTGAACAGGAATCTACCTGGAGCTGGGGCAGAGAGGACAGCCTCTGCCAGCCCAGGAGCTTTGTTGTCTGATGGCGCGGGTATGTAGGATGGCAGGGGGCTGAGTAGGAGTCAGCTGGGAGCTGGGACAGAGAGGACAGCCTCTGCCAGCCCAGGAGATTTGTTATCTGATGGGCGGGTATGTGGGATGGCAGGGGGCTGAGTAGGAGTCAGCTGGGAGCTGGGACAGAGAGGACAGCCTCTGCCAGCCCAGGAGATTTGTTATCTGATGGCGCGGGTATGTGGGATGGCAGAGGCTGAGCAGAACGTGAGTCTGATTGTACTGGATGTCTGAATAGTGATCATGATGTAACAAGAAAGCCTGGGCCTAATTCCATTTAACAATGTTGGCTCACCAGGAGTCACTGTATCACGTGGGCACCAATTATAGAGCCATAAAATAATAGCCGTTGCCCCTGTCACAAATATATATTACTGCCTCCAATTTACAATCAATCAACATTGCCCTTTAATCCAAGTAATGAATAATATAGATTTTACTGAAATGAAACCTTAATTCTGTCTCCTACGATATTAACAGTATAATATTGCCCCCCACCCCCCATATGAGAGAATTATTAATGAGTATTGCCCCCTCAGTCAGCACATAATGATTGCCCTCATAATATAACATAAGTAGCATTTTCTTCAACTTGCTTTTCAGCAAGACAGTCTGTCCGTCACCTTCCCAACCGGCAATTATAATTGACCACACTGCACGATTTTTTGTAAATTTACCCCTAACCATGGACGTAACTACCATAGGTGTAAGGGGTACAGCTGCTATGGGGCACAGCGCTGAGGGGGGGCCCATTTTCCTTGTCACAGTTACATGTGTTATATACATATTGCATTATTGGGTGGTGCAGTACATAGGGGCCCTAACAAACTTTTACTATGGGGCCTTCAAATACCTCATTACGCACCAGCCCCCAGGCCCACCAAGAGCCGCGGCGGGCCCAGGTGAAATGGGGGCGTGGCCTTATCATGGGAGGCATGGCTACACCCCCTTCGAGAAAAACAAAAAGTTTTTGCGGCGCTGCACGCTGGCGAGGGGGGGGTGCTCTGAGCCCCCCCAGCCCATCGCATAACCAGTGGGGGGGCGCGATCAGCTTGATCACTCCCCCCACAGGCATAGGAGACTGCTTTGGCTGCTTCTTCGCAGCCGCGACTAGTCTCCCAGTGCTGTGATGTAAGAGGGGTGGGAGGGAGCAGACCCAGGCCCCTCCAGCAAGCCAAGGCCCGGGTAATTAGTACCCACTCCCCCTTCCCCTCTCGGCGCCCCTGTCTGCCCCTAAGTGTTAGCAGTCCTATGCCAACCACACCACACAGCGGAATAGGCTGATCGTCATCAGAGGACTAAGATTTACTGACACGTTGCAGAATTATCGAACAAAAGAAGAAATTTGGAACAGAACACGTCACATATCTGGGAAACAGTCTGCTCCAATGACAAAATCGATGTCCCGGAGATATCTCCAAAGACCCCCCACTCATCTCTATTCTGTACCCTGCATACTGAATACACTGAAGGGGTGCTGGCCCTTACACTTCCCGATACACAGTACAATAATTTCCTTGTCTGATAGGAAGCGGGGAGAGTGACTCTCGCCCCCTCCAGTCTGTGCCGGTATCTCCTGTGCCGGTGTCTCCTGTGCCGGTATCTCCTGTGCCGGAGCTGATGTGCTCTCGTCTAGTCTTTGGGTGACACCTGCTACGTAGAGCTAAATGCAGCAAATCTATTTTTATAAATGAATTTGTGAAGTCAAAGTGACAATAGGTGCTATACAGTGTACCGGCTAATATCAGCTTTGCCATTTTAGCCTCAGCTCTGTGAGCAATGTAATGATGACTGTTTTTACTTATGTACTGAGAGAAAAGAACGTTGAGATATATTGTTAAAGGAAAGGAAACAAAACAAAAAAAACCCAACAGGGCGGTTTATTCACCAATCACAGTACAGCTCAATCACAATGCGCACTAAGGGGTATAGTTACTAAACAAAGAGTTTTTAGAAGTGGAGATGTTGCCCATAGCAACCAATCAGATTCTACTTATCATTTAAATCAGCACCTACAAGAAGATAATGCATATAATCTGATTGGTTGCTATGGGCAACTTCTCCACTTCTATAAACTCTCACTTTAGTAAATATCAGTGGCGTATCTATAATGGGTGCAGTGTGCGCGGGGCACATGGGCCCCCCGGGTCCAGGAGGGCCCCGCACCACACACCCTGCACCCATATTATTTTACAGTTACCTGTACGTGGTCCCACGTCGGGTGTCTGCGCTGCTCAGAACACCGGAAAATGGCCACCGCGCTGTTTCCGGGTCTGCGTCTGCGCAGGATCCGTTCTGCGCATGTTCAGAATGAGTTCTGCGATTATGCTTGCAGACCCTCCCCCCAGGGAAGTGTTAGCTCCTGCAGCCTAGCCAAGCCATCAGTCGGGATGGTGATCTCAGCCTGTGACATCAGTCGCAGTGCTGGGATCGCAAATGCAGCAAGGAGTTGTCTGACTCTTCCTTCTGCATTTGCATCAGAGATGGACGTATTCACAAATCCGTCCATCTCTGTATCAGGTTCAAAGGTCGCTCATAGAGAATTAGACCACCAACTTTTTATTCTGCATAAAATATGCATTTCCATACTGAGCATAAACAATGCTTCTGGGATATATATTTTATATATACTGTATATATATATATATATATATATATATATATACTGTATATATATAAATCACAGGGGCTCTGCAATCACCATAATAACTAATAATAATACTAAACAGTGGGGTTTTGGTTCATGAATTGATCAATGCATTTAAGCTTGCAGCCCCCGTCATGGACCCCACTTTACTGCAAGTCTCTGCTCTATCACTCAGAATTATAACATGACAATAGCTATCACATTAGTGTTACACACAAGGTAAGCTATCTGGTTTAAAGCTCACGAGGGCTGATTGAAAAGTAATAAGACTGATTTTTTATTCAGAATCAGATGACTCCACAGGATCTAAACATTTTTCTTTTTTGAAGTAATGTCCTTCACATCCAATACATGTTTTTACAGCGTTTCAACGATTGAAAGACGTACAGTAGACTGTTCTGTGACATCACTGTTAGCGTTGCAGCTGTGGCGTTTTTCACTTCATCATCTGTTGAGAACTTCTTTCCGCCCAGTTGTTTTTTCAGGGTTGGGAGTGCCCACAAATCACAGGGCACTAAGTCCGGGCTATACGGAGGGTGTATCAGTGCTGTCCCATTCATTTCAGTCAGTTCTGCCAATGTAACAGCAGTAACATGTGGTCGGGCATTGTGTTGGAGCAAACACAACTGTTTCTTCAGCAAACGTGGTCTTTTCTTCCTCATGGCTCCACGCAAATGGGTTTTCAGGACATTTGTATAGTAGTCACCATTAATTGTCTGTCCACGGGGAACCCAGTAAAAAAAAAATCACAGCAAATAAGGTAGATAACCCTCTGGTTAGGCTACGTGAGGGAGAGTTAGTGTTAGGTTATGGGAGGGGAAGTTAGATTTAGACTACAGGAGGGGAGCATGAGGGTTAGGCTACAGGAGGGGAGCGTGAGGGCTAGGCTACAGAAGGGGACGGTGGGTTAGGCTAGAGGAGGGGAGGGTGAGGGCTAGGCTACAGGAGGGGAGCGTGAGGGCTAGGCTACAGGAGGGGAGCGTGAGGGTTAGGCTACAGGAGGGGAGCGTGAGGGCTAGGCTACAGGAGGGGAGCGTGAGGGCTAGGCTCCAGGAGGGGAGCGTGAGGGCTAGGCTACAGGAGGGGAGCGTGGAGGGTTAGGCTACAGGAGGGGAGCGTGAGGGCTAGGCTACAGGAGGGGAGCGTGAGGGTTAGGCTACAGGAGGGGAGCGTGAGGGTTAGGCTACAGGAGGGGAGCGTGAGGGCTAGGCTACAGAAGGGGAGGGTTAGTGTTAGGCTACAGAAGGGGAGGGTTAGTGTTAGGCTATGGGAGGGGAGGTTAGAGTTAAGCATTAGGCGTAGAGTTAGGGGTTAGGATCAGTCATACTTACCGCCAGAAGCTGCGTAGGAACCACCAGAAGTCACCCTGGTGTCACTGCTAGAACCCGAAAGACATACTGCATGACGACATAACGAACATGCCAACATTCACGCGTCAACAAAACATACCGCACCTTTTCTATTATTCCAATGGGCAGATTAATGTTACCCAGGGGCAAGGAGCTGCTTGTATATCACACCCAACCCCAGTCATAAGTGTCATTAGCATAACCTAGTTATATTGTATATATAAATTCATGTTGTAATAAATGACATTTAGAGTCACCTCAGCGATGCTGTTTACAGAGCGATCAGGCAGTTTGTGTCCCTAGAGGAAGAAAGTCATCAATGTACGTTTGTCACAAGCGTTACTTACACCACGGTGTCACTGACGCCAGCGGCACACAGACACTGCCAGTATCGTCATGCCACGGCCAGATGAATTAAATATTACTGGCACAGGCATGAAGATAAACATCTAACTTTATCACTCATCGCTCACACATAAAACACATGGGCCAAACCGCCGGCCTAATCTGACCGTTTACACTGGCTGTTATTTCTACATCTCAGTAAATTCCCAGGATATCACTGTGTTTATCTCAACCATGTGTCAATTCCATGTAATGTATCCCCCGCCAGGTGGCTTCCTCTTCCAGGGAAAAGTAACATGTTGTGAGGACAGCACCGCCAAGTGGCCCTATTGTCTGACTGACGCAAACATGAGGTGTGGGAATGCGTCTGTTTCACTCAAATAAAATATTAATATTAATATAATATAGCGGCGATGACCAGGGTCTCCCCATTTTTTTTTTATGTTTAAAAATGATGATGGCTTTATTTTAATTTCCACCAATGTCGCTGTGTTATCTGTGAAACCCCAACGAGGTCTGCAGAGGGATTTCTGTGCCTTTCAGGCCCATTTATCAATAAATATTTGCGGCTTCTTCCCGGAAACACCGGTAAACACTGGTATCCCCCAAATGTATGACGTGGGGATCGCAGCAGATATCTCCGATACCTGCTGCAATCCCTCCGTATCCCCGGGTTTCTATGGGGGATGAGATGATGCCATATTTACCAACTTTCGGAATGAGATGCGTTCAGGAGATTGGCCCCCGCAGCTACGGCCATCTGAAGATGGTGGTAGCCGACGCAGTCTATGGCCTGCACATAGCAGATTTAGCCGTCAATGGCGGGCAAACGTGCTATCAGCGGGACTGCGCAGTAGCCCCAGCAGCACTAAGAGCATGTCACAGGGAAGGGCTCCGCCCCTGTCCCTACGAGTGCTGGTTAATACATGCCACCGGTAAAATCGCATCCTGCAATGCGATCTTGGGCAATCACATTGCGTCCAGATCGCATTGGAAATTCGATTTTTGATTAATGCCTCCCTCAGTCTTATATATGCAAAATAGTTGAATCAATTTATAGTTTTATCTTTACTCAGTTTAATAACACTAACTGGCAGCCAGTTCCCATAAGGAAGAGCTTGCATAATAAGACTTACCATAGTCATTTGGTCGCTCAGCTATAGACTTCTGCTGAGACCTGGGGCAAGGGATAGGCAGAAGAGGCAGCTGCCTTGGGTACAGCAATGTTTGGGGAACCGGTCAAACACTGAGTTGTAGCAGAATATGTTTGTTTATCTGGGTACTATTCCACGTGGTTTACACTAAGAAGGTGTCCCTGTGTTTCCATGAGGTATTAGTTGCATCTAAACACACAGAAGACCAGAATTTGAGTCTCACAGCATTGCTGTACACATTATTATTATTATCCTTTATTTATATGGTGCCACAAGTGTTCCGCAGCGCCTTACATAGTACATAGAACTAAACAAGTGAATAAGAAACAAGTAACTTACAGTACATTACAGTGCAGGACAAGGACACAATTTATATACTGTACATTGCTGCAATCAGGGCCACAACTAGGGGGGGGCTAGAGGTGCACGTGCACCGGGTGCCGGAATGCAGGGGGTGAATAAGGGCTGACTCACGGTGGCTTGGGGGCTGTTGATTCAGAAAACGGCCATCCAAAAATGGCCGCCGCCAAGGAGGAGACAGATGCTAGAGGTCCTTACTGGACCTCTAGTGTCTGTCTCCTTCTTGGTGGCGGACATTTTTGGAAGGCTATTTTCAGCCGATTCCATGCAGACTAGCCGTACGCATGGACTCTGCTGAAAACGGTCATCCAAAAATGGCCGCCGCCATGGAGGAGACAGACACTAGAGGTCCTACTGGACCTCTAGTGTCTGTAGGCCAGCGCAAGTGCCGGGAGAAGATGCTGGAAGCTGCATCTTCTCCCGTGAAACCCCCTGGCAACGAGCAATAAACCCCCTGGCAACGAGCATGAAACCCCTTGGCAATGAGCATGTAACCCCATGACAACGAGCATGAAACCCCATGACAACAAGCATGAAACCCCATGGCAACGAGCATGAAACCCCATGGCAACAAGCATGTATCCCCTGGCAACGAGCATAAACCCCATAGCAACGAGCATGAAACCCCATGGCAACGAGCATGAAACCCCATGGCAACGAGCATGTATCCCCTGGCAATGAGCATAAACCCCATAGCAACAAGCATGAAACCCCATGGCAACGAGCATGAAACCCCATGGCAACGAGCATGTATCCCCTGGCAACGAGCATAAACCCCATAGCAACGAGCATGAAACCCCATGGCAACGAGCATGAAACCCCATGGCAACGAGCATGAAACCCCCTGGCAACAAGCATGGTCCCCTGGTACTGAGCATACACCCCTGACAATGAGCAGGTAATTTTAAAGTAATTAGAAGCCTTACTGTGTGGCATAACATGTAAGTGGCACTTTGGTAATAGGCATTACAGTGTGTGGCATAATGTGTAATGGGCATTATTGTGTGTGGATTGGAATAATGTAAGTCACTATACCAGGGACGTTTGACTAGTGCACTGCCTTATGGAGAAGCAAGGACAAAATCCAGGTATGGGAAGGGAGGGGGGCGCAAAATTTCTGCCTTGCACCGGGTGACAGATATCTTAGTTTCGGCCCTGGCTGCAATAGCAGTTAGACACTCACAATAAGCAGCAGGGAGTTGGAAGTCATGTGTTATGAGCCCTAATGGGGAGAAAAGAGTCGAAGAAAATGTAAAGAGAAGCACATGAGGGAAGAGGTCCCTGCTCGTGAGAGCTTACATTCTAAAGGGGAGGGCAGACAGACAGGTGTGACACAGAAGGGGGAAGATAGTGAGGAAAGAACATGAGGTGGGTTAGGATGAGAGCTGGAAGGCCTTGATGAAGTAGTGGGTCTTGAGAGCCCGTTTGAAGATTTGTAGAGAGGTGGAGATTCTGATAGGGAGAGGGAGAGCATTCCAAAGGTAGGGAGCAGCACGGGCAAAATCTTGGATGCGGGAGTGGGAGGAAGTAATCAGTTGGCAAGAGAGGCGGCATGCATTAGATGAGCGAAGTGGACGGGAGGGAGTGTGAGGGGAGAGAAGGTCAGAAATGTATATGGGAGAGGATTTGGTGAGGGCTTTGTAGGCGAGTGTAAGAACCTTGAATTGGCATCTGAAGGGGAAGGGGAGCCAGTGTAGGGCTTGAAGGAGCGGGGAAGCAGATGTAGAACGTCTGGAGAGGAAGATGAGCCGAGCAGCAGCATTGAGAACTGATTGTAGTGGAGAGAGGTTAGAGACTGGGAGGCCAGCTAGGAGAAGGTTGCAGTAGTCCAATCTGGAGATGACCAGTGAGTGGATGAGGGTTTTAGTGGCATCCTGGGTGAGGAAGGGTCTAATCCTCGAGATATTTTTTAGGTGGAGACGGCAGGACTGCGAGAGGTGCTGAATGTGTGGTTTAAATGAGAGGGACGAGTCTAGGATAACTCCAAGGCAGTGCACTTTGGGGCTAGAGGAGATAGTTGTGCCATCAATAGATAATGAAATTGTGGGAAGTGAGGTAGTGGAAGAAGGTGGGAAGATGATCAGCTCAGTCTTAGACATGTTAAGTTTAAGAAAGCACTGGGACATCCATGAAGAGACAGTAGAGAGACAATTGGAGATACGGGTAAGGAGCGAGGGGAGAGCTCAGGGGTGGAAAGGTAAATTTGAGTATCATCAGCATAGAGATGATATTGGAGGTCAAAGGAGTTAAAGAGCTCACCTAAAGAGGATGTGTATAGGGAGAAAAGGAGAGGTCCAAGAACAGAACCTTGGGGAACTCCTACTGTTAGTGGAAGTGGGGGGGAAGAGGAGTCATGAGAGGACACAGATAAGGAACGATCAAGGAGGTAGGAGGAAAGCCAGGAGAGGGCAGTGCCATATAAACCAAGAGAGTGAAGGATTTGCAGGAGGAGAGGGTGGTCTACAGTGTCAAATGCAGCAGAGAGGTCAAGGAGAATGAGCAAAGAGTAGTGGCCCTTGGATTTGGCAGCAAGGAGGTCATTGCTGACTTTCGTGAGGGCAGTTTCAGTGGAGTGGAGAGAACGGAAGCCAGATTGAAATGAGTCAAGGAGAGAGTGGGAGGAAAGAAAGGTGGTAAGGCGGTTGTAAACAATGCGCTCAAGTAGTTTGGAAGCAAAAAGGAGAAGAGAGATGGGTCGGTAGTTGGAAAGTATGTTAGGATCAAGGGTAGGTTTTTTAACAAAGGGGGAGACCAGGGCATGTTTGAATACAGAAGGGACAGTGCAAGATGATAGCGAGAGATTAAGTAGGTGAGCAAGATGGGAACAGGCAGAAGGAGACAGGTAACAGAGGAGACGGGAAGGGATAGGATCAAGAGGGGAGGTGGACGGAAGGGAGGACCTGATTAGGGCTATGACTTCCTCTCCAGAAACAGGGGAGAAGGATGTCAGGGTTGGTGAGGCAGAATTGGAGGGGTGGTTAGGGAAAGGAGGGGGAGGAGTGCTGAGGGTCTGATGGGATATGATGCTCTTACGTATGGAGTAAATTTTAGATGTAAAGTATGTGGCAAAGTCAAGGGCGGAGAGTGAGGAGGGGAGGCGAGGAGAGGAAGGGCAGAGGAGGGAGTTGAAAATGGCAAAGAGATGCCGGGGGTTTGAGGACTGGGAGGAGATTAGGTTCTTGAAATATGTTTGTTTGGAGAGGGACAGGGCAGCACTGTAGGATGAGAGAATAAATTTGAAATGGAGGAAGTCAGCCTTAGAGCGTGATTTTCTCCACTGACGCTCGGCAATTCTTGAACACTTTTGCAGGTACCTGGTGCATTTGGAATGCCAGGGTTGTGGTGTGGACCTGCGAGGGTGAGTAGTTGTTGCCGGAGCAACAGAGTCCAGAGCAGAAGTAAGGGAGGAATTGTACAGGGAAGCAGCTTGCTCAGGACAGGAGAGAGAAAGGATAGGGGAGAGAAGAGAGTCTAACAGGGAGGAAAACAGTGTCAATAGCCTCAATGTTCCGCTTAGTAATGGTGGCCTTAGGAGGTAAAGGAGGGGAAGGAGAGACGGATAGGTTAAAAGAGAGAAGGTTATGATCAGAGAGGGGAAATGGGGAATTGGAGTAATCAGAAATATCACAACGGTGAGTAAAGATCAAGTCAAGTGAGTGCCCACTCACATGGGAGGGTGATGAGGTCCATTGGGTGAGACCAAATGAAGAGGTGAGGGTAAGGAGTTTAGCTACAGAGTATTCTGTGGGAATGTCAATAGGAATATTAAAGTCACCTAGGATAATGGAGGGAAGATCTGAGGAGAGAAAGTGAGGAAGCCAGGAAGCAAAGTTGTCAAGGAATTTGGAGTGCGAGCCAGGGGGACGGTAAATGACAGCTACTCTGATGTTTACTGGTTGGAAGAGGCGCATATCATGAACATCAAATGTTGGGAATGTAAGGGATGGTTCAGAGGGTATTAGCTGGTAGGAATAATTGGTGGACAGAAGGACCCCAACACCACCACCATGGCGACCCCCAGGCCGGGGGGTGTGGGAGAAGATGAGGCCCCCAGTGGATAGAGCAGCAGGAGAAGTGGTGTCAGAGGGTGAGATCCAGGTTTCAGTAATGGCTAGGGGATTCAGGGAGTTGGAGATGAAAAGGTCAAGAGTGGGGACCAGTTTATTACAGACTGACCTGGCATTCCAGAGGGCACAGGATAGAGAAACAGTGTTTGTGGGGGAGATGTGAATAAGATTATCCGGGTTGCTGTAACGTGGAGGTAAGATTAATTTGGGGGACCGATATGAATAGAGGTAAGTGATGGTGCGGGCACCTGAGCTAGAAAGGGAACCTGTAGGAGGTGGGCAGGGGGAGAGATATGGTTGGCAGTGGGGTGAAGTGACAGGGAGAGGAGTGTAGGAGGAGGGTTTGGTGGTAAGATAGTAGGACGGAAGGTGGGGTAGAACAGGAAGAAAGTGGAGTAGTGGGAGAGGATGGAAGAGTAGGCAGACAGAGGAGGGGGGAGAAGGGGAGGAGGAGGTGGAAGAGATAAGGGGTAAAGGATAAAGGTGGAAGCAGGGGGAAGAACAGAGGATAAGGTAGAGACTGATTGAAGGAGAGAGTTAAAGAAAACTTTGCCATGGTGTTTTAGAATTAAACAAGAGGAATGATTTTTAGAAATGTAAATGAAATATGAGTGCAAGAGATTTGTAGAAATGCAAGTAAAAGAACAGTGATGGTAAATATGTATGTTGATAAACAAGTTTGTTATTGAGAGGATTAATAGTGTGGATGTAATGTGTGCAGAATTTGAATAATAACAGATTTTAAGCAGATAGAAGATGTGAGACTAGGCAAGAGAGCTAAGATAAAGGACAGTGTTTCAAGATGCACATAAGATGCACTTACACTATGCACATAGCGGAAGGTATAGAGCAGGGTTTCTCAACTGGAAGCTTAAAGTACCCACAACAGGTCATGTTTTCAAGATGCTTTTTTTTTAAAACAAGTACAGGTGACTTCATCTATTTGGCTTGGTCAGTAATTATCCCAAAGCAGTCTGCCAAGGATGTGGAGGTATATTTATGACACCTGGGGGGTAAATTAACTAAAAGTCAATTTTGGTTCTATATATAATCGACCAAAATAGAACCAACATCCCCACAAAATTCAAAATAGATAATTTACTAAGAGTCGATTTTGGGCTCCATTTTGATTTCAATGATACATTGGTTGCTATTTGAAGTTTTAAATGTGCTCTATTCACCCTCAATAGAGCCCAAAATTGACCCAAAATCGACAAAAAATTATACAAAAACATTCCCATTGGCAAAAACATGTCACATGCACTGTATTACCCACAAACACCTTCATCTCAGTGCTAATTTGTATATCCAGGATTTTTAAAAAGTCATTGCTTTGCCTTTAAATGCCTGGTTTATACAACAAGAGTGCACCCCGTGCTTCTCTCCCATGTGTTTTCCATCATAGTAAGATTTCAGACCATTCTAGATGATTTAAAATCAAATAGAACTGTTTCTCATGGTTCTATTGAAAATGGTGATATTGGGTGTATTTTCGGTCTATTTAAATGGACTGTTAGTAATAAGCTTTTTCTACTGCTGGCTATGGGGAAGTACCGATGGTCTATTTGAAGTTCTATTTATGTGTGATGTCAAACATATGGGGATTTTGAGTAGTACATTTACTGCTATGTTTATGATTGAACTATTCAGCACAAACTCATGCTGATTCCAAGTTGGATACTATAAGATGAATCCCTCATATGTTTTATATCATAACTTAGCACCACAAAATCTTGTGACATTGGATTCA
Organism: Taudactylus pleione; assembly: GCA_031769625.1. Taxonomy (NCBI): domain Eukaryota; kingdom Metazoa; phylum Chordata; class Amphibia; order Anura; family Myobatrachidae; genus Taudactylus; species Taudactylus pleione. The sequence goes on along the minus strand of JAUIMM010001769.1, from coordinate 275,228 downwards.
TCATCATAGCAGGCGAAAGTTGTATAGGCTTGAGAATAGATAAGAGTCCTGGGTTTTTTGCTGATTGGCTGTCTTGACAGCCTTGTTACTAGGTAGATTAGCTGAGTTATTGGTCGGGTGGTTGGTTATCTGACCAATGGAGTGAATTGTGGGTGTGTTTGAGAATTATGTATAAAAGAGGTGGTTGTGCATGTGATCAGCCTCATTTCTGGAGGATTGGATGAGTATCCTGCTGTTTGCAGCTTTATTACTTTCACTTTCCTCATCTTTTTCCTTCTTTTCCCTGTCACCCCTCCCTCCTCTTCCCCCTAGCTCATTTCTTTCTCCCTTTCCTTTCACATTTGTTTATCCTCCTCCTCTTTAGCAGCCCCGTCCCCGTAGCCCCCCCCTCCGGAGTGAGGCTTATCTTTGCTTGCCCGTTCAGTGCTTGTGTGGTGCGTGAGCGCGCTCCCCTCTCCCCTGCTGGTCTCCCTGTGGCCCTTCTCCTGTTCAGGACTCAGCTCTGCCTTCGCTGCACCAGTGGGAGCAGTCACGGCTGCGACTCCAGCTGCACACTCTGCAGGTCAACGCTACGTGTCTTCGGCGGGTGGCCTGCTACCTCCCAGCGGTTGTTTGGCCCCTTGTCTCCCTGCAGGGAGTATATGGTCCCCAACCCCAACGCGCTGTACCCTGCCTCGCGGCGGGTCCTGTGGGCATCTTAGTTAGTGGCGGCCATCTTGGATCCCACTCCTACAATGGTATCCGGCGTTTTAGGTAACCTCAAAGTCCTCATTATGCCAGTGCCCCCCCTTTTAAGTGCCACAGGGGCTTAGTCCCTCCCCAGTGCCCCCAGTCCCTGGGGGAGGTCCCACCCCCATCATCCCATGGCCCTTTCTACTCCTGACCGGTTGTTTTCTACATTCCTCCCTTTCTTCAGCACAGTGTTGCCACCCCCTGTCCTTCCCCCTGCCCCTTGGCACACCTTTCTCCTGCTTTTACCTGCTGTGCTGTTTTTCTCATTCCCCCCTTTCCACAGTACCCCCCCTCCGTGCCCTCCTTGTCCAATGTCAGGTTGTTTCCCCCCCCACCTCCAGTTTTTCCTGTAGCACCCACCCCTCTCTGTCAGCCCCCCTCCTTCCTTCGGGTTCCTTTCCCCACCCCTCCGCCCAGCACTCCTGCTTCTGTTTTGGCTGCTCACCTTTCTCCCTTATTTGCAGGTCTGCGGACTCAGCTGTGGTTCCTCAAGATGATGCAGTAGTTTGTATGGCTGCTGTTCCAGTGCGCGTCGAGATGGCCCTGGATTGCGATACGGTGGCTTCTCCGCGTGAAGATGCAGACGACGTGGTTCCCATGCCTTCTGGTGGTGGTGAGTATGGATTGCTTGTTTTATCTGGACTCTTAGTTAGACATGGTTGTTAGGTGCTGTCTTTTGCTGCAGGAAACACGGTTGAGTTTTGTCTCCTTTGCTGGTGGTTTTGTAGGAGTATAGGTTTAAGCTGAGCACAGCGCAGTAGTTACTAGGTTAATTTATTGTGCTTGTCATATCATTCCTCTGGGCATTTTGTTGGTATGCAGTTGTTAGGGGCTGCGTTCGGTGCGAGCAAGCCGTATTACAACGTGCGGTTGTCTTATGAGATTAGGATGACCTCCGCACTTGGGTCCCTAGTTCAGTTTCCACGCTTTCCTTCATATCCGGTCACTATTTCTACGTTACAGCTTTTGCCAAGGCAGCTGGCTTGTCGTATACGGCGACTTACTTGTAGGCTTCTGAAATGTAGCATCCCCCCCCCCCCCGTTGGAGCGACTTCTGGAAGGACTTATTGGCACTTTTCGTTTGTGGGTATTGTTCCCGTATGTTTGTGGTGTTTGACCTATGGAGCGGTCATTTAAATTATTGGTGGGGGGAGGTTTTCTGGTGTGACTCTCTGGGCTTGGCGTGCCATTAGCAATCAGATGGTTCCCTCTCCTCCAGCTTTTCGGCTGTTGAGGCATTTAGTATGCGTTGTCTGGGGGACGATATTCGATTCTGAGCCTGTGCTGTGCCAGGTGTATATGCTGCATTTCGCGTATGCTTGGTCTCGCTTTCATTTTCCTGTTTTTTATATGCTGGTGCCAGCGATTCTGCATTGGGGTTACCTTGCCCTTGGTATGGCAGATTGTCAGGACGGTGCGTGGGGCGTTTGCGCCGGCATCTCTGCAGACTTATTCAGTGGCCTGGCGGTACTCTGAGGTTTTCTGTGCGCAGGGCTCTTGGGGGATTGGGTCTTCAAGGGACATGTTTTTGTCATTTTGTATGAGGGTATTACCAGTGTGATCACTTAATGGCTTCTGTGGTTGCAGCGCTGACGGGAATCTCCTTCTTTTGTTAGTTTTGGGTCTCTACGGCCCTTCATAATCTTTCCCGCTATTCGAGGCCCTTAAAGTTAGTCGTAGGGGTTTTTCCCACTTGGTGCTAGCTCCCACAGACCTTTTCACTTGCAGCTTTAAGGTAGGTTGCTTAAGTTAGGTCAAGGTGGCTTCTGTCAATTTAGTAGTTGCCCTTTTCAGTTTGGCCTTTCAGTTGCAATTTGTTTATGTTTGGGTCAGTGCAATTGTAATGTACAGCAAGACTTAGTTTTCCTCGGGTTCATTGTTTCACTACACTTTGTTCAAGGCTTCGGCATGTGGTGCAAGCTTAGGTTTTCCAGGTTGACCGATTAGGAAGGAACAGATGGCTTACCTTACAGAGGCTGGGAATCCCTTTATTTGGTCTGTGCGACCCGTTCCTTGTACATGGGGTGTCGCCTTTCAGTCGGGTACAGTGATAAGTATATGCCATTTTAATTCCTCTTTTCATTTTAGTTTAATGATGTTCTTCAGTGAAGTTTAGCTTAGTTGGGTTTAGAGATGTTTTTCATGTACCTTGGTGGGTGGAGGTTCTCTACTTACAAATCTTATGTGCGCAGCGATAAGCTTTAGTAGCACTTCCTGCGCCAACCCAAAAACTTTGCTTACCCACCAGTTATCGAATGGCTAGCATTCGATAAGTGGGGTGTGAAGGGATTTTAAAATTTTTCCTCCCAGGGGGCCATTATCTGGCTCCCCTTGGTTCACGGGGAAGGTTTTTTAGTTTTTCTTTTTCACTCGGGTTCCATGATTTCCCCATTGGCATCCCTGCTAGTTAGTTCCTGTGCTTTTCAATTTTGTTGTGTGCGGCTTGGTTTTGGTGCAGTGGCTCACGGTTAGGTGGTTCTTTTCTTACAGTGGAAGATTCTGGAGAAGAGTGGGTTTGGCTACTTGGTCATTCCTATTTTTTCTGGGCAGAGTGACATGGTTTGGCTAGACGTGCCATTTTGTTGCTGGGTAGTAGGCTTGTGGCCTGCTGTGTGCATCTGTGAAGGGTCTATTTGTTGAGTCGGCCGTGCATTGGGGGATACCTGATTGTTTGGTCCTGCTTGTTGGTGGAACTGATCTTTGTAAGTTGGAGGGTTTGGAGCTGATTGTTCAGTTGAGGGTACTGGTCGATGTGGTACATTTGGTTGGCCGAATGTGCGCATTGTATGGTCTGAACTAGTGCCTCGTCTTGTGTGGCCTGGTGCAGGGATCATCCGGCCTTGGACAAAGCGAGGTGTAAGGTTAATAGGGCTGTGAATGAGCATGTCTTGTCTGTGGGTGGCTTGGTAGTTAGGCATGGCTTTTGGGGCTCGGATTTTGACCGGATTTTTTAGTTCAGACAGGGTGCATTTTAACATTTTAGGTTTAGGTCCATTTCTTACGGTATTGCTTGCTTCTCAGATTAGTTCGTTTTTTTCTTGGTGGCGGGCCAGTCTTCTTCTGAGTCTGGCTTTGGCGGGAGAACGCTGAATCTCAGTGGCTTTATGGTGGCGCAAGAGAGCATTGTGAGGGCGCTGGACCTCGATATAATATGGTGAGTTTGTCCTTTTCGTAAGAGGGGACTTGAGCGCTTTTGTACGGAAGCTCTCGGACTAGACTGACCCAGGAGGGAGGCAAGCCCTTTGCAGCGTAAGTGCGTCTTTAGTGGGAGCGTTTCAGTTGTTTCCCCATGTATGTCTCCAGCTTGCAGTGTCTCCTGGCCACCTCGGATAGGTGAATTATTTAATTGGTAAATAAAAGCTGTATTTGTGTCCGTCTCTTTATTTATTAGATAAGTTAGTGTTAAGTTAAGTAAGGATGTTTAAGGTATTAATCAGCAATAAACCAATGGAGGTCTTATTTTTATTATTATACATTTCTTTACCAGCTGATACTTATGTTGTCTCATGGCAGATATCCAGTTTGCACTGCTTTGGCACTGGTAAGGTATATAAGGTAACATACAGTCAGGTGCATAAATATTGGGACATTGACAGAATTTTCATATTTTGGCCTCTATTCACCACCACAATGGCTTTGAAATGAAACAAACAAGATGTGCTTTAACTGCAGACCTTCATATTTAATTTGAGGGTAATTACATCCAAATCAGGTGAACGGTGTAGGAATTACAACGGTTTCTATATGTGCCTCCCACTTTTTAAGGGGCCAAAAGTAATGGGACTATCAACTCAAAAGCTATTTCATGGACAGGTGTGGGCTATTTCCTCATTATTTCATTATCAATTAAGCAGGTAAAAGGTCTAAAGTTGATTCTAGGTGTGACATTTGCATTTGGAATCAGTTGCTGTCGACTCTCAATATGAGATCCAAAGAGCTGTCACTATCAGTGAAGCAAGCCATCATTAGGCTGAAAAATCAAAACAAACCCATCAGAGAGATAGCAAAAACATTAGGTGTGGCCAAATCAACTGTTTGGAACATTCTTAAAAAGAAAGAACGCACTGGAGAGCTCAGCAACACCAAAAGACCCGGAAGACCACTGAAAACAACTGTGGTGGATGACAGAAGAATTATTTCCCTGGTGAAGAAAAACCCCTTCACAAGAGTTGGCCAAATCAAGAACACTCTCCAGGAGGTAGGTGTATATGTGTCAAAGTCAAGAGAAGACTTCACAAGAGTGACTATAGAGGGTTCACCACAAGATGTAAACCATTATTGAGCCACAAAAACAGGAAGACCAGATTAGAGTTTGCCAAACAACATCTAAAAAGGCCATTACAGTTCTGGAACAGCATCCTATGGACAGATGAGACAAATATCAACTTGTACCAGAGTGATGGGAAGAGAAAAGTATGGAGAAGGAAAGGAACTGCTCATGATCCAAAACATACCACCTCATCAGTGAAGCATGATGGTGGTATTGTCATGGCGTGGGCATGTATGGCTGCCAATGGAACTGGTTCCCTTGTATTTATTGATGATGTGACTGCTGTCAAAAGCAGCAGAATGAATTCTGAAGTGTTTCGGGCAATATTATATGCTCATATTCAGTCCAATGCTTCAGAACTCATTGGACGCGCTTCACAGTGCAGATGGACAATGACCCAAAGCATACTACAATAGCAACCAAAACGTTTTTAAGGCTAAAAAGTGGAATGCTATGCAATGGCCAAGTCAGTTCCCGGACCTGAATCCGATTGAGCATGCATTTCACTTGATGAAGACAAAACTGAAGGGAAAATGCCCCAAGAACAAGCAGGAACTGAAGACATTTGCAGTAGAGGCCTGGCAGAGCATCACCAGGGATGAAACCCAGCGTCTTGTGATGTCTATGCGTTCCAGACTTCAGGCTGTAATTGCCTGCAAAGGATTTGCAACAAAGTATTAAAAAGTGAAAGTTAGATTTAGGATTGTTTAGTTTGTCCCATTACTTTTGGCCCCTTAAAAAGTGGGAGGCACATATAGAAACCATTGTAATTCCTACACCGTTCACCCGATTTGGATGTAATTACCCTCAAATTAAATCTGAAAGTCTGCAGGTAAAGCACATCTTGTTTATTTCATTTCAAAGCCATTGTGGTGGTGAATAGAGGCCAAAATATGAAAATTCTGTCAATGTCCCAATATTTATGCACCTGACTGTATATGGATATACTGTACATGTATTGTTTTGGATTTATCCTTTAATCACTAGGGGTCCCATTTAATAATGAAGGTAAACACCAGCTGCATTTTTCGCTTAGTATCACTGAGATACAAATGAAACTGCCGCAGCGACGGACCCCTGTGTAATGAGCATGTGCGACGGTCTGTCTGCGCATGAGTTTGACGCATTCCCCCGGTGGGGACCCGGCAGTGCCATCAATGGAGACCGCATCGCTCTCGCCATCCGAAGATGGCGAGAACAATGCTGTGACATACAACGGTGATCTTAGATTACCGCTATTTGTAAAATACAGAAAGGATGACATAACCCCTGTAGCGAGCGCTATAGGGGTTATGCTTTGTTAGTAAATGGGGCCCTGGATTGTCTATAAATATAGACCAAGCTTATATTCTTGTTACTGTACCTCCTGTATATTTCACTATTCGCCTATTTACAGGAACTTCATTTAGTTAATAAATATCTGTTATATCCTTGGATATATTTAATTCTCATTTTTAACTGTGATAATCAGTCTGCTTCTATGACTATGGGGCTTATTCCTACCACATGAATGGGGCCTAGTTTCCACATTTTTTAAGTAATGGGTCCATTCATTATAGGCTTTTCAGATGGGACTGGTTCTCGGGGCCCCACTCTTTCCTATGGGAAGGAGGTCCTGGGTTCCGAAGATGGATCCAAGCGGGTCAAGCCTCGGCCTCCTCCTGCACAACCTTTGGCTGTGCTCAGGGCTGGCTCCAGGGGTTGGAGCACCCTGTGCCGACTCTTTAGACTGTGACCAATGAGGGTGTGGCCTAATTACCATAGTCCACGCCCCCTATGTGACGTTGTTTGGAGGCATGCCCGCCTGGCTCGCTTCCAAATAACGTCAGGCTGGAGGAAGCCTCACTAGCTGGGCTTCCCCCAGCCCTCTCCCATCACTGAATGACTCCGGGGTCCAGCACCACTGCACAGCTGCGGCGGTGGGGGTCCCCAACCTCCCGATTTAACCACCCACGGGCCACTTTGGCCCACGGGTGGAACAGCGGGACAGTACTGTACCACAGAAATCAGGATGTTGGGGAGGGGTGCGCCCCTTATGGGTTGCGCCCCTAATTTGATCGCACTGGTCAAACACACCTAGAGCCGGCCCTGCTGTACGCATATGTAGTCGGCCAGGTAGTCTCCGTTAAGTAACACTGCTACTTCTGTGGCAGTGTTTTTGATCACAGGGACAGCTGTTTTTCGTAACAGCTGTCCCCCCACCAGAGCAATATTGAATTGTTCCGGTTCTTGCGTATCCACCGTCACAACTCGCAGCGAGATGGATACTTAATTATTGGGGTCCCCTCTAAGGAGTTTTCTTTTTTTCTGACCTGCTTCCTTGTAAGACAGAATCTGACCTATCGGGGATAGCTGCGGTTTGGAGATGAAAACCAACAGTACAGAGGGGTGGACATTAGAGATGTACACGGGCCATTTTTGCTGGTCTGGATCTGTGGGTCTCATTCAGACCCGCTCGCGAGCGCTGTACGCTCGCAAGTGGATCAATGTTACCCAAATGCGCATGCGCACGACGGAGGCTGCTCCGTCGTGCGCATGCGCGAGACCCGGTGAGCGACGGGGAAGCCGTCGCTCGGGGTCTCGCTCCAAAGGGGGCGTGCTGTCGATGGTGATTGACAGAATGCCCCCTTTGGTGGGCGTGCCGGGGGCGTGGCTGCCCAGACGGAGGCGATCCCATTGGAACGCCTACCGTCTGGGTCCGGCCCCACTGACATCACTAGTGTCTGATAGAGCCAAAAGCACTCCGGGCTTGCGGCAGATGAGACCCTACCACAAGGGTCTCGTCGCAAGCCCGATGGTCGTGATGGTCTTGACCATCGTGACCATCTTTTTGGCCGCTCGCATAAGGTGTGGGTGGTCACCCACAGCTATGCGAGCGGCCAGGAGGCCGCTTCAATTTTAGGTAGGCCGGCACTGATTCAGAGCGAGCGCTCTGGTCAGAGCGTCCGGCTCTGAATCAGGCCCTGTATCTCCTTCGTGTTTGGATCTGGATTTGGTTTTGCAAAACCGCCATTGCATGTTTTGGTTATGGATCTGTATTTTTTTAAAAAAAATTATAAAACAGCTAAAATCACATAACTTGAGCCTGTTTTTTGTTCCTAGAGTATTATTAACCTAAATAACAATTATTTTTAGGCAATTCCAGTCTATTTTAACCACCTCACAGCTCACAATATTATTTGTAATACTTTTCACCAATAATGGCCAAAAGCTGCAGCGAGCTGGCTGGCTAAAGTAAGCAACAAACGCACAGCAATTAAAAAAAATATAGGACATCTACAGTATGAAGCATTACCACACGGCAGTGGCAGACAGGATGGCAGTTTAATAAACTATAAAACCGATAGGCATCAATGCCCCAAGCACCACGTAGTGCAAAGAAAAGTGGTGCAATGGAATTTTTCTTGGGCCCTTCCACCCACCCTTACAGTACTGTATGTTGGATATTAAAAAAAAAAAGTTTTTGGAAGGACTACCTCCAATTATTAAGGAGGAGGTTGATGATGAGGGTGTTGGTGGTGGAGATTGCATGTGCTTGTCCAAAACTGCTGGTAGCTGATTCATGACTGCTTGTTATTAATTTACAAATTATTTTTAATGCTTGTTAAATAAATTGCATGAACTCGCTGCAAATGACGTAACAGGGAGGAGGTGCCTAGATGGTTAATGCCTTACCTCTACTAACTTTGGCTTCACAAATGTTACAGATGCCTTCACAACTGTTGTCAGTATTTGGGTTAAAATAATTCCACACCCAAGACGTGGCTTTTCAGGTCCAGGCATGACAATGGCTTTCTTTTTATCACGAGCAAGAACTGGTGCCACTGGTGGCTGATTTACACACACAACATCCTCATCATCAACATCCTCATCGGTGTCAGATAGGACACAAATATCCACCTCATCCTCCTTTTGTTCTTCCTCCACACTATCATCCTCATCTAATACTAGCACAGCCATCAAGGTGTCAGTGATCCGCTGTGCAACAGGGTGACAGCTGTAATACTTGCTTCCTACTTGATTGTTTAACAGTCATTTGTTTTTTTAAACTACTATTAGTAGACATTTACCTGCTCCCTTTCTGGGATGAAGATCCACCTCCAGCAGCAGCAGCAGGCCTAGCGCTCAATGATTCTTCTGAGGAATCCTGGAAAAGGGAGGAGTCACTTAGCCTTATCCCGGATGCAGAAAACAAACTCAAATCAGGCGCTGATACTAAACCATAGTATAAATATGATATCACAGAGTTTTTTTTATGTCTCACAGCTGCAGAAACTATTATGTGTTTGTATCTACACACAAATCTGTATCCAAAAAGACACAGTACAATAAATATATATTCGTTTTTGCGCCAATTATAAAAGAGGCCTGGCATGTGAATTAAACACTCAAATACTCTAGAATACTTATATAAAGTTATTTATTGCACAATGTAACAGTAAAAAGATTGCAACCGGTTGCTATTATATCAGTGTATATTCCTACAATAAAATGGCATAAAAAAAACATTAAGACACAAAAGAAAATATAACATCTGTTATATTTATACTCCAGGGGACTTTAAATTGGTCTCAATTTATTATTATTCTTGTATTTTTTATTATTCATGTATTATATGTGTATACATATTATTATTATTATGTGTGTGTATTTTGTATGTGCAGTCTGTGTGTTTGTGTGATATTAACAGCTGTTTCTCAGATAAGAAATCTCAATGAAACTTACAGGACCAGAACGGATGTTTTTGTAAAACGTTTGTCCCCTGTGACTGGTGCATTAATAGTGACAGTCCCTCTACAGAGGAAGTACCTCAGCCACAATATCATAATAACAGGGAACTCCAGATGCACTTTGTGCAGAGTTCAAAAGACTCTTCACTGGCTTTGGAACAACTGTATCTAGCAGAAGTGTCCGGGAAAAATGTCAGTTTCCTGTGTAATTGCTAAAACTGTTGCTTCATCCTATTTTTAGAGCACATTAAAAACTACTGTTGTATTGTTGCAGGGCCGGAGTAGTGGGAGGTGGGAGGAGGTTGGGGGGGAGGCGGGCAACAGGGATGGTCATCCCGGGCCCCCACACACAGAGGGGCCCCCACACAGGGTCGATGACCACGAACTGGTGTCCAGCGGCATCTGTTCCCGGGTAGAGGCCCTGGAGCAGCGGCTGTTCGACAGACTGCATGCAGCAACTCAGCTGTAAAGAGGGAGGAGGGCCAGATTCACACTACCAACGCCCCCCCCCCCCCACTGATGCCTCCCCTCCACTGGCTGCATTGGGGGGCAGAGCCAGTACAACAAGCCCCACCCCCATATTCACGTGAATTGCCTTATTACTTTGTGGGGGGCAGAGCCTAATGAATTAAGGAGGTTCCCAGGTCCTTTTGCAACCTGTACCAGGCCAGCAGCAGCTGCTGCTGCACAGGCTTGCCTACCCTCCCGATTTGGGCGGGAACCTCCCATTTTTCGGGTGCCACTCCCGGCCCCCTGGAAAGGCAGGCAAGCCTCCCGGAAGCCTCCGACCCTCCCGTCCTCCCCCCTGAAAAGATTAGAAACCCCCGCAGCTGGGGAGCCGGTGTCGCAATTCGCGCTGAATCGCGTCATTGCGGCCCCGCCCCCTGCTTCACATTGCTGAAAATAACGGCATTGTGAAGAGGGGCAGAGCCACGATGATGCGATCGTGCGGCTCCGCCACCCGGCTCCACCCCCAATGTACCACCAACTGGCTGGCCCGCCCCGGCTTCGCCCCCAATGACCGCCCCCGCCCCCCCCCGCTGTTAGCCGACAATCAGCTCCCTCCCGGAAGTCTGGAGCTGATTGTCGGCAAGTGTGCTGCTGCATCAAGTGTAAGTATGTGTACTGTTTAAGCGTGTGTGTGTGTATGTATGTTTTGTTGTGCATATGTGTTAAGGTGCGTATCCACTAGCAGATAGTGGAACGACAGTACGATTACAATATTGTAATTTTACAGTTGTTCCTCTTCCCCTGCAGTGCCTACCCTGAATGATATGTCGCTCAGTGTAGGCACCCTCCCTCATCCCTGAACATGCCCAATCTGTCGTTATCGGCAGGTTGACCAGCATGTTCAGGCGATGATTGATGTCAGAAACGACCAGCGGGAGCGCGCATCGCTGGTCGTTTCTGACATTCTCATGCCCATTTTGTGCATGATTAATGAGCGATTGAACGATATCGTTATCGTTCAATCGCTCATTTTAATCGGCAAGTGGATACCTGCCTTCAGTCTGCATACTGTGTATATATGTGTTAATGTGTATATATGTGTTAGTGTGTTTATACTGTTTATGTGTGAGTGTTTGCCCCTGTCTTCATGTAGCCTGGGTGGGGGGGGAAGTGGCTTCATGTGCGGCTTTCAGGGGGGTAGGCTTGGCTCTGTGTGGCTTGAAGGGGGCCCCCACAACTAAGTTACCCTGGGGACCCCACAAGCCTTAATCCGGCCTTGAATTGCTGTATAATTATTGCTGTATAATTATAGTGCACAAAACAAGTTGAAATTTTATAGACTAACAATCACATCTGTTTGTAAAAAGCATTAATCTTGTGCACCTTCATTGCTCAAATCTGTACCCAGTATTAAACAGGGTTTTACATCTCCTTGTTTTACTTACTGTTTTTTAAAGAATTTATGGTACCTTCTAAACCAGTGGTTCTCAAACTCGGTCCCCCACACAGTTCACGTTTTGCAGGTCACCCAGCAGGTGCACAGGTGTATTCATTACTCACTGACACCTTTTAAAAGATCCACAGATGGAGGTAATGATTTCAATTGTGCAGAGCCGGCCCTAGCCCATTTGGTGCCCTAGGCAAAACTTTTACTGTTGCCCCCTAACAACTACCCATACGGAGCTAAACAGACCCTCAGGGAAAAAAAAGGTGGCCCTTCTTATGGCCACGGGCCTAGTGCCCACCTACTTTATTCAATAGTGACCTGAGCCTAGTACCCAGGTCACTTACACCTAACAGAGCAATAACTCCTTCTAGGGCCTAATGCCCCCTATGTAGCATAGGCCTTGTGCCCACCTATATGCCCACGGGCCTATTTCCCGACATTGCCCCCACGGGCCTAGTGCCGGACAACCCTGGTGGTCTAGGGGGGTATATGGTAGGCCTCATGGAGGGCCTACCTGCTCCGTTGGAAGAGGCTGCAGGGGGGAGCTTCATTGGCTCTTTTACTTTCCACCCCCGCAGACCTCTCCGTCTGTCTTCCTTCTTGATGACGGCGTTTTCTGGCCTCTTCCGCGGCCGCCAAAACTCTTGCCATGACGCTGTCTTTAGGAGGTCTTCACTCCGCCTCTCTGCCGCCATAGTACCTTTTTCCACTCAGCGGCATCTGATACAAGACGTCACGAGTGGGTGGGGCTATGACGCGGCGAGCCGCAATTGGCTCATCGCGTCTGCCTCCTATTGGCTGCTGGCCCGCAAACCGGGTTTGGCTCACGGCCAGAGTAAAACACCCGCCGTGGCCGACACTGTACCAAGGCTACCGGGTGACGGGCTATAGTAAGCCCACACCCGGAGCCAAGTCCTGCCCGACGATTGACCGGTGCCATCTCCTCCTGCTGTGCCGATGCTGGGATCAGCCACTTGATCCCAGCATGGCTTCCCACACGGCAGCGGCAGCAGTAGGGCATGCAGCGCCAGTTGGAGGGGGGGGGGGAATGTGGCAGAGCCCTGGAATGCCCCTAGGCATTCCAGTCTCCCCTAGGCATTTGCTTATTATGCCTATGCCTAGGGCCGGCTCTGCACTTGTGACTCTATGAGGAGACCTCGAAACATGCACTGTTGGGGTCCTGAGGACCGAGTTTGAGAACCTGAACCAATGCATATTTTATATGTTGGTTCTGCCAGGATTTAAATTTAATGAGAACTCAGAACTGGGGGTGTTTTAAAAATTAAGGGGCCTGTGTGCTAGAATAGTGGGGAATAGCTTATCTGACAAGTGAAGAGTGGGGAAAACATGTGACCTATGCCCTTCCTACCAGGGCCGTACCAGGGCAAAAATTCACCCTGTACCGTCCCCACCCCCAGACTTGTGTCTTCATGAAGGGGTTTAAATAGTAAAATCTGGCCAATAAAGACATTATTTCCCAGGCGATTTTCTCAAAAAAGCATTAAAATGGGTAAAAATTATGTTGGACATCTATGTAGAGGTGTAAATGATGTGGGACAGGTAACTGGAGGTGTAAATGATGTAGGACAGGTAACTGCAGGTGTAAATGATGTGGGACAGGTATGTGGAGGTATAAATGATGTGTGACAGGTACGTGCAGGTGTAAATGATGTATGGCAGGTATGTGGAGGTATAAATGATGTGGGACAGGTATATGGAGTTGTAAATGATGTGTGACAGGTATGTGGTGGTCTAAATGATGTGGGACAGGTATGTGGAGGTATAAATGATGTGTGACAGGTATGTGGAGGTGTCAATGATGTGGAACAGGTATGTGGTGGTCTAAATGATGTGGGACAGGTATGTGGTGGTCTAAATGATGTGGAACATGTTTGAGGAGGCGTAACTGATGTGGGACGGGTATGTGGAGGTGTAAATGATGAAAGACAAGAATGTGGAGGTGTAAATGATGTGTGACAGGTATGTGGAGGTGTAAATGATGTGGGACAGGTAGGGTGAGGTGTAAATGATGTAAGGCAGGTATATGGAGGTGTAAAATATGTGGGACAGGTATGTGGAGGTGTAAATGATGTGTGACAGGTATGTGGAGGTATAAATGATGTGTGACAGGTATGTGGTGGTGTCAATGATGTGGGACAGGTATGTGGTGGTCTAAATGATGTGGGACAGGTATGTGGTGGTCTAAATGATGTGTGACAGGTATGTGGAGGTGTAAATGATGTGGGACAGGTATGTGGAGGCTTAAATGATGTGGGACAGGTATGTGGAGGTGTAAATGATGTATTGCAGGTATGTGGAGGTGTCAATGATGTGGGACAGGTATGTGGACGTGTAAGTGATGTGTGGCAGGTATGTGGAGGTGTAAATGATGTGGGACATGTATGTGGTGGTGTAAATGATATGGGACAGGTAGGGTGAAATGTAAACGATGTAAGGCAGGTATATGGAGGTGTAAAATATGTGGGACAGGTATGTGGAGGTGTAAATGATGTGTGACAGGTATGTGGTGGTCTAAATGATGTGGTACAGGTATGTGGTGGTCTAAATGATGTGGGACATGTTTGTGGAGGCGTAAATGATGTGGGACGGGTATGTGGAGGTGTAAATGATGAAAGACAAGAATGTAGAGGTGTAAATGATGTGAGACAGGTATGTGGTGGTGTAAATGATGTGGGACAGGTATGAGGTGGTCTAAAATATGTGGGACAGGTATTTGGAGGTGTAAATGATGTGTGACAGGTATGTGGTGGTCTAAAAGATGTGGGACAGGTATTTGGAGGTGTAAATGATGTGTGACAGGTATGTGGTGGACTAAATCATGTGGAACATATATGTGAAGGTTTAAATGATGTGGGACAGGTATGTGGAGGTGTAAATGATGAAAGACAGGAATGTGGAGGTGTAAATGATGTAGGACAGGTATGTGGAGTTGTACATGATGTGTGACAGGTATGTGGAGGTGTAAATTATGTGGGACAGGTATGTGGAGGTGTAAATGATGTGGGACAGGTATGTGGTGGTCTAAATGATGTGGGACAGGTATGTGGTGGTCTAAATGATGTGGAACATGTTTGTGGAGGCGTAAATGATGTGGGACGGGTATGTGGATTTGTAAATGATGAAAGACAAGAATGTAGAGGTGTAAATGATGTGTGACAGGTATGTGGAGGTGTACTTGATGTGGGACAGGTAGGGTGAGGTGTAAATGATGTAAGCCAGGTATATGGAGGTGTAAAATATGTGGGACAGGTATGTGGAGGTGTATTGATGTGGGACAGGTATGTGGTGGTGTAAATGATGTGGGACAGGTATGAGGTGGTCTAAAAGATGTGGGACAGGTATGTGGAGTTGTACATGATGTGTGACAGGTATGTGGAGTTGTACATGATGTGTGACAGGTATGTGGAGTTGTACAATATGTGTGACAGGTATGTGGAGGTGTAAATGATGTGGGACAGGTATGGTGAGGTGTAAATGATGTGGGACAGGTATGAGGTGGTCTAAAAGATGTGGGACAGGTATGTGGAGTTGTACATGGTGTGTGACAGGTATGTGGAGTTGTACATGATGTGTGACAGGTATGTGGAGTTGTACATTATGTGTGACAGGTATGTGGAGGAGTAAATGATGTGGGACAGGTATGGTGAGGTGTAAATGATGTGGGACAGGTATGGGGAGGTGTAAATCATGTGGGACAGGTATGTATAGGTGTAAGTGATGTGGGACAGGTATGTGGAGGTGTAAATGATGTGGGACAGGTAGTGTGAGTTGTAAATGATGTGTGACAGGTATGTGGAGTTGTACATTATGTGTGACAGGTATGTGGAGGTGTAAATGATGTGGGACAGGTATGGTGAGGTGTAAATGATGTGGGACAGGTATGTGGAGGTGTAAATCATGTGGGACAGGTATGTATAGGTGTAAGTGATGTGGGACAGGTATGTGGAGGTGTAAATGATGTGGGACAGGTAGTGTGAGGTGTAAATGATGTGGGACAGGTATGTGGAGGTTAAATGATGTGGGACAGGTATGTGAAGGTGTAAATGATGTAGGACAGGTATGTGGAGGTTAAATGATGTGGGACAGGTATGTGAAGGTGTAAATGATGTAGGACAGGTATGTGGAGGTGTAAATGATGTAGGACAGGTACAGTATGTTGTGAGGTAAATGATGTAGGACAGGTATGTGAAGGTGTAAATGATGTAGGACAGGTATATGGAGGTGTAAATGATGTAGGACAGGTACAGTATGTGGTGAGGTAAATGATGTGGGTCATTTATGGTGAGGTATAAATGATGTGGGTCATGTATGGTGAGGTATAAATGATGTGGGACAGGTATGTGGAGGTGTAAAGGATGTGGGACAGGTATGGTGAGGTATAAATGATGTGGGTCATGTATGGTGAGGTATAAATGATGTGGGACATGTATGGTGAGGTATAAATGAAGTGGGAGATGTATGGTGAGAAATAAATGATGTGGGACATGTATGGTGAGGTATTAATGATGTGGGACAGGTATGTGGAGGTGTAAATGATGTGGGACAGGTATGGTGAGGTATAAATGATGTGGGTCATGTATGGTGAGGTATAAATGATGTGGGACATGTATGGTGAGGTATAAATGAAGTGGGAGATGTATGGTGAGGTATAAATGATGTGGAACATGTATGGTGAGGTATAAATGATGTGGGACATGTATGGTGAGGTATAAATGATGTGGGACATGTATATTAAGGTATAACTGATGTGGGACATGTATGGTGAGGTATAAATGATGTGGGACATGTATGGTGAGGTATAAATGACGTGGGACATGTATGGTGGTGTATTAATGACGTGGGACATGTATGGTGAGGTGTTACTGACATGTATGGTTGTATTTAAACTAGGGGTGTGCACCGGACACTTTTCGTGTTTTGTGTTTTGGTTTTGGATCTGGATCTTTCTTCGTGTTTTGGATCTGGATTGGTTTTGCCAAAACCACCCTTCCGTGTTTTGGGTTCTGGGTTTTGTGTTTTGGATCTGGATTTTTTCTTAAAAAATAAAAAAAACCCGCTAAAATCACATAAATGGGCCTTTTTTTGTTCCTACGCTATTAATAACCCCAATAACATTAATTTCCACTCATTTCCACTCTATTCTGAACACCTCACACCTCACAATATTGTTTTTAGGCCAAAAGGTTGTACCGAGGAAGCTGGATGACTATGCTAAGCGACACAAGGGGGCGGCACAAACACGTGGCCCATCTAGGAGTGGCACTGCAGTGGCAGACAGGAAGCCAATCAGCGTTATGGTGCCCATTTGCATGTAGCACGAACCCGGGAGATCCGTGCTACATGCATCTGTGTGATTGGCACAGAGCAATGACAGGTCCGTGAGACCCGTCTGTGCTGCTGTGGTAAAAAAAAAAAAAAAAACCTGTGTAAAAAAAGAAAAAAATGGCGTGCACCCCCCCAAAAAAGAGCAACCAGCCCCGGGCATTAGTAACCCAGTGCTGGGTGTGCTTAAATACAGGGGACAAACGACGTAGGGGTCCCCTGTACTTAAGCACAACCAGCACCGGGCTAGTCAGAACCAGCGCTGGTTGCCAAAATACGGGGGACAAACGACGTAGGGGTCCCCTGTATTCTGCGCAACCAGCTCTGGGCTCTGATCCGGTCCTGGTTCTGGAAATATAGGGGACAAAAAATGAGTAGGGTTCCCCTGTATGTTCCAGAACCAGCACTGGACTTTTTCTAGCGGGGGGCTGATGCCACAGCCAGGGGAGCCCTTTCACCGGGCCCCCCAGCCGCAGCATCAACCCTGACCGCTAGTCAGCCCAGGCCGGGGATCCCTGGAGAGCTGGGGACCCCCCCAATAAAGGGGTCACCCTCTCCAGGGCACCCCAGGCCCAGGCTGATAGCCCGGGGCTATCCCCGCCACCCCTGGTGGCGGTGGGTGGCGGGTTGATTGTGTGGTGTGGTGTAAATAAAGAATATCAAACATTGTCTTTACAAGTAGAACTGCAAGTCCCAGCTAGCCTGCCCCGCATGCTGGTACTTGGAGAACCACAAGTACCAGCATGCAGGGCATTAAGGGCCCACTAGTACCTGTAGTTCACCTGTAAAAACAATGTTTAAAAAAACACAGGACACACACACCGTGACAGTATAAGTTTATTAAACATACACACACACACACACACACATGTACACATACTCACCTATGTAACCCTGTAGCATCGGTCCACTTGTCCGGTAAAGTATCCATAGGGGACCTGTGAAAAAAAACATACTCACCATCTCCTATGCGAGGTTCTGTCCTCTTCGTTCCAAAGTAGGCATCCCCGGACTTGGCAAAAAAAAAAAAAACGAAAACGCGATCCACGAACTTAGTACCGTTCTATAGAACGGTACTTCCCGAATGAGAGCTTAGCGGCGGGGTATCACCATGGAAACCCCGCTGCTAAGCGTTCATTGGCTGAGAGAGGTCATCTCCCGTCTCTCAGCCAATGAACGGCTCCCTCCATTGTAGTCAATGGTGGGAACCGCAGGGTAAACTTTAATAACCTTGCGGCTCCCAGCATTGACTACAATGGAGGGAGCCGTTCATTGGCTGAGAGAGACGGGAGATGGCCTCTCTCAGCCAATGAACGCTTAGCAGCGGGGTTTCCATGGTGATACCCCGCCGCTAAGCTCTCATTCGGGAAGTACCGTTCTATAGAACGGTACTAAGTTCGTGGATCGCGTTTTCGTTTTTTTTTTTTTTGCCAAGTCCGGGGATGCCTACTTTGGAACGAAGAGGACAGAACCTCGCATAGGAGATGGTGAGTATGTTTTTTTTCACAGGTCCCCTATGGATACTTTACCGGACAAGTGGACCGATGCTACAGGGTTACATAGGTGAGTATGTGTACATGTGTGTGTGTGTGTGTGTGTATGTTTAATAAACTTATACTGTCACGGTGTGTGTGTCCTGTGTTTTTTTAAACATTTTTTTTACAGGTGAACTACAGGTACTAGTGGGCCCTTAATGCCCTGCATGCTGGTACTTGTGGTTCTCCAAGTACCAGCATGCGGGGCAGGCTTGCTGGGACTTGCAGTTCTACTTGTAAAGACAATGTTTGATATTCTTTATTTACACCACACCACACAATCAACCCGCCACCCACCGCCACCAGGGGTGGCGGGGATAGCCCCGGGCTATCAGCCTGGGCCTGGGGTGCCCTGGAGAGGGTGACCCCTTTATTGGGGGGGTCCCCAGCTCTCCAGGGATCCCCGGCCTGGGCTGACTAGCGGTCAGGGCTGATGCTGCGGCTGGGGGGCCCGGTGAAAGGGCTCCCCTGGCTGTGGCATCAGCCCCCCGCTAGAAAAAGTCCAGTGCTGGTTCTGGAACATACAGGGGAACCCTACTCATTTTTTTCCCCTGTATTTCCAGAACCAGGACCGGATCAGAGCCCAGAGCTGGTTGCGCAGAATACGGGGGACCCCTACGTCGTTTGTCCCCCGTATTTTGGCAACCAGCTCTGGTTCTGACTAGCCCGGTGCTGGTTGTGTTTAAGTACAGGGGACCCCTATGTCGTTTGTCCCCTGTATTTAAGCACACCCAGCACTGGGTCACTAATGCCCGGGGCTGGTTGCTCTTTTTTTGGGGGGGAGGACGCCATTTTTTTCTCTTTTTACACAGGTTTTTTTTTTTTTATTTACCACAGCAGCACAGACGGGTCTCACGGACCCGTCAGTGCTCTGTGTCAATGACACAGATGCAAGTAGCACGGATCTCCTGGTCCGTGCGTGCATCTGTGTCATTGAAATACACAGCAGCACAGACGGGTCTCACTGACCCATCTGTGCTCTGTGTCACTGTCAGTCACACAGATGCATGTAGCACGGATCTCACGAGTCCGTGCTACATGCAAATGAGCACCATAATGCTGATTGGCTGAGAGCCGTGACAGACGGCTCTGTCAGCCAATCAGCACTTTGCCCATTAAAGGCAAAGGCATTTTTTTTTAAATGGCCGCTCGAGGCAAAACCTCGAGATCCGACAGCAGATCTCGAGGTTTTGCCTCGGGAGAGGGATCCGGGGCAGACAGGGAGATCCGAGCTTGGGCTCGGATCGCCCCGGATCCCCGAAATTCGGGTGGGTTCGGTTCTCAGGGAACCGAACCCGCTCATCCCTAATTTAAACACAAAAAATACCATTAGAGACATTTTGTGTACCCCACATAACTGTACTGACTTGTGGCGGGATGTACTAAGAATAACATACGCGATGCGGTACATCCCTCCTGTCTTCGGGTACATACCACAGTTCATTACTAGGGGCGGCCCGTCGAACAGGCCCGGGCCCGGGTAAATAGTACCCGCTCTCCCCTCTCGGCGTCCCATGGGGTACTGATGTTAGTGGCCTAGAATGATGTGGGGGACCTGCTGACACTGGTGCTGCAGGTCACAAAACAAAACTTATTGAGGGGGCACAATCACTGGGAATCCCTCAGTCAATTGACCTGCAGGACCAGGTGCCTGGACCGCCTCAGAGATGGGGGCCAGTACTGGGTCTCATGATTCCTGATGGCAGCCTTGGCTGTAGCTCCACTAAAATCATATTATACACTACTGCTATCATGGGCCCTGATTCAGAGCCGCTCGTTAGCGGCAGTACGCTCGTTCCGAGCGATGTTCGCACATCTGCGCATGCGTACGGTTTTTAGTACGCATGCGCGAACCAGTCAGTGCGGCCGAAAATCGTTTGTACGCAATATAGCGAGTGCCTGCTATTTTGAGTGACAGAATGAGGCGTATGTGGGTGGTAACAGGGGAAGGTGCTTGAAAACGGGGAGTGGAGATCAGAACGCAGGCGTGCTTAAAGGTCAAAGCGGGCGTTTTATGGGTGTGCATAATTAAAACAGCAGCGTCATCGACCACGTCAGTTGGGTGTGTTTTAGCCAGAACTGCTCGCAATATAGTGGTTGAAAAAACCAACCCCAAGAATAACGAGCAGTTCATACGCTGTTCGATGTACTCGATTAATCTAATAAATAGCGGACATGACGTATGATGCGAGCGGCCAGGGGGCGTTTTTAACAAATAAACGAGCGTATGTTTTGCTCGCTCGTTCAGACTTAGAGGTGTGAACAGACCACAATGTGCGTACGGATCATTTGAATAGCCACCCTTTGTTTTTGAACGAACGACCGCAAATAGCGAACGGCTCTGAATCAGGGCCATGGTCATGATTTGAGCCACTGGTGGTCGGGAACCCCCCTGCACTTGCCTATGGTGATGGATGTACTTTACTGGACTGGTGCAAAATCCACCGTGTCTTTGTTTCAAGCATACGGGAGCACTAATTATATGCCTGCCCTGTATTTGTCTCTCATTTGTAAAGTTCTCATAGTTTGTAGGTTTGTGAGTTATGAGTGGAGATCATACATGGCTCTGTGGCATCTGTAGGCTGCGTGTAGTTATCTGTAGCCAATGACGCCAGGCCTCCGCTATGTCACATTTTCAGTCGGGTCAGAGAAAGTTGAAATGATTGCTAGATAATGGCGCTTACAGCCGGGCACAGGGGACGAGGATCAGAGCTCAGAGAGCAGCTATCTGACAGGCATCCCGCAAACCCTGAGATGTGATTTCCCTTGTGTCGTAGAGGAATTGATGGATGACGTAGCAACTGTCCTCGGGCCATAGAGATGCAAAGCTCCGTAATCCAGTGGTGGGCAAAAGTTTTCCTCAGGCCTGAGAACTTCAGACATCTGTCAACATATCGGGAAGAATTAAATTCTCTTTGTGTGTGAAAATGTTTTATGGGGCTGGAAACTCGTACATTTCCCAAGCTATTGGCTGCTAGAATCAGGCATTTTATGGGAAAGGGGGACTGATAATGTGGTGTTGGACCCTCTAATTCCTCCCTGCTGGGATTATATAGGATGTATTTAGAATAAGTCTGGAAGCAGCGTAGAATACAGCATGGTGAGGCTCATTTACCACATATGCACGTTCGTGGCTGGAGAAGGGCTCCGGTAAAGATGGAGAAGGTGTTTGGACTTCAAATAGGTACTTGAAAGTTCCTCGTAGCAAAAAAAAATGAAAAGGAAAATACTCAAAAGGTGCATACAAACCCATTTCGTCTAAACAGCGCTGTCCCAGGTATGTACCTACAGTAGTTTGTCTTCGGTAAATACAGCCATGGACATTCACAGTGATGGAAGCATAGTCCGCCCTGTGGTTTTTACCCAATCAAATTAAGTGCTTGTGCCTTGCATGCACAAGACATGCTCACCTTTAACATTGTCCCCTATGGATAGTGGGGAGTGGTCACTCCTCTGTGCCTCAGCCCACCCACAGGGCTCGTCCCCACCCAGGCACTGTCACCTCTGGGATGAAAAAAATGTTCCCTCCAAAACATACTTCCATGAACCTGCAGGTACCAAGCTTCCCACCTCTAGCCTGAATCTAAGCTCCAGAGGAGGGCAACCAAGGTTCCCAGACAGGGTTTCCTGGGGACGGAGAGGAAGCTTTGGGAGCTCCCTGAAAGTAACTGGCCGCATTGGCCAGCTCCCCATTCACCCCCTCATACCGGTATGCAATCGGGAAGCCGATTGCCTAAATACCGGCAGTCGGCTTCCCGAATGTCATATCCCGGCAAGGGTGAAATGCCGGGCGTCTAGATGTAGATGCCCGGCATCTCCCCGATGCTGGGAGACCGGCGTCCAGCATCCCGATCATAGTGATGCCGGGCACCGCGAGCGGACAGCTGCGGGGGGGGGGGAAGGTTAGGTTTAGGGCTCCGGGGGGGACTTAGGGTTAGGCATCCCCCCGGGAGGGTTAGGGTTAGGCTAGGGGGAGGGAGGGTTAGGGTTAGGCACCCCGGGGGGGGACTTAGGGTTAGGCACCCCCCCGGGGGACTTAGGTTTAGGCAGCGGGGAAGCGGGTGGTTAGGGTTAGGCACTTAGAGGGGGGATTAGGGTTAGGCACTTGGGGGGAGGTTAGGGTTAGGCACCCCTAAGGATGGTTAGGGTTAGGGGGGTTAGGTTAGGTTAGAGAATACTTACCTATCCACGATCGGGATTTCCAGCGCTGTCGGACTTCCGCTGCTCAGAACTCTGTTGATGTCGGGCTGCCGCTGCCGGGAATCGAACCGATCGAATCATACCGATTCCCTCATACCACTTTCAGGCAGGAGGTTGCATAGGAGGAGAGTCCATTTCCCTGGAAGGGGCTGGAGGCATCCAGCAACCCACACCGAGCTCTGGATCCCCTGGGACTTCTAGGTAAGTGTCTTTACATTTAAAATATACATTTAAAATACATACATTTAATATATATATATATATATATATATGTATATGTGTGTGTATATATATATATTTATTATTATTATTATTATTATTATTATTATTATTATTATTATCCTTTATTTATATGCAGCGCCTTACACAGTACATAAACAAATGAGCACACAGAAAATAGTTATTAACAGTACAAACAATGCAGGACAAATACACGATTTATACATTGCTGCATAACACTTAAGTAAGCAGCATGGTGTCAGCAACCAATGGTTAGGTGCTGTTGTAAATTGAAATAGAAGTAAGGAAAGGAGAAGCACATGAGGTAAGAGGGCCCTGCTCGTGAGAGCTTACATTCTAAAGGGGAGGGGGCAGACGAACAGGGTGACACAGATGGGCTGGATTGTAGGGAAGGAACATGGAGTAGTGGGTTAGGATGAGCACTGGAAAGCTTTGAGGAAGAAAGGGGTCTTGAGAGTCCATTTGAAGATTAGGAGCCAAGAAGCAAAGTTTTCAGGGTATTTTGACCCAAGTCCAGGGGGACGTAAAAAGGCAGCTACTCAAGGAAGTTGGAAGAAGCGACCGATATGTGCATTGAATGGAAATAATGAAATGGAGAGTTTAGAAGGTAAGAGTAGGTGGGAGTGACCAAACGATAGAAGCACCCCAACATTGTGGCAACCTCCAGTCCAGGGAGAGTGAAAGAATGTGAGGCCCCCAAAGGAGATAGCTGCAGGAGAGTTGGTGTCAGATGGGTAAATCCAGGATTTGGTGATGGCTGGGAGATTCAAAGAGTTGGAGATGAAACCGTCATGGATGGGGACCAGTTGATTATAGACAGAACTGGCATTCCAGAGGAGACAGGAGAGAGGGACAGGGTTGGGAGGAGAGAGAAGAAGACTGTTAGGGTTGCTGTAGTGTGGGATTGAGATTGATTTAGTGCAGGGGGATAAGGAGAGTGTGGGTATGTGGTGGGCTTCTGAATGAGGAATGGTGACAGCAGGTGATTGTCAAGGTGGTGGTTTAGTGTGATGTGGGTTAAGAAGAGGTGTAACTTGAAGAAAAGGGAGGGTGCAGTGCTTAGGAGTTATGGGAGACGCAGTGGAGAGTACTAGATGGGATGAAGGGAGACAGAGGAGAGGAATGAGGGAGAGGAGAAGGTGGAGAAGACTATGAAGGGAGGAAAGAGATGGGAACTGGTGGTAGAGGAAAGTATTATGTAGCTTCTGAGTGATCTGGGGAGCAGACGAAAATAAAGACATAGTGTAGATGAAGGTATTGGGAGAGAAACAGCAGTAGTAGTGATGAGAGTGAGGAACAGTACAGTTAAGATGTTAAAAAATCAGAAAAGGAAGAACAGTGCTGGTAGATGCAAAGGCACAACTACAATAGTATATAATAAACAAAATGAGATTGGAGCATACACTTTGTGCCTGGTGCCTTACACAAGGCTTAGCAAAACACAGTGCAGTGCCTCACAGAAATATATAATACAGTTCTTATTTATAACATCAGTCCGCTGGGCTCCGCTAGTCCTGGAGTACTGGATCGCTGGGAGCTAAGCTCCTTCTCCCCAGTGTAGGTCCACTCAGCTCTGCAGCTGGGTGCCATGCCCTGGCTGCAGCAACTATACTTCCACACTGAAGCACTCAGCTGCAGTTCCCCTCTCAGTGCTGGGGGGTACCAGAAACTGCCCTTCCTGCTCCCCAAGCGCTACTGGCTCCCATTACATAGCCGCAGCCTACGGAGCTCCCGGGGCTGGCAGCACATCTGACCCCGATGCAGTGCACCGGATGTTAGCCTATTGACTGTCCGCAGTATAGACTTGGGGTGAGCACGGAGTCCTGCAGCCCTGGGACTAAGTTTCGGCTGCAGTTCCCAGTCTCCTCTGTGCAGCGCATGGGGGGTTTACACATAGCATGGCCGTGCTGAACGCCGGGAGCCAGACACCCAGTCCCCAGCAGGGAGCTCTCAGCGGTTCATTCCATACAGTTTCCCCTCCAGGAACCATCGCCACGGCCACAGGAGAGGGTCTGGGGCCGCAGCACATAAAAAAGGTTAAAGAATACATTTTTATACACTTGTCGCCTAGCGCCGGCTATACATTTTACACAAGGCATCTAGCTCCTATATGCCCTTTTAAAAATGGCTCCGCAGCATGAGGGTTAATCCTTCCATTGTTGTGGCTGCCATTTTACCAACGTGTGGCCGGCCTCCGGCCACACACGCATACCTTGGCTAATAATCCAGACAGAACTGTAAGACTGCGTGAACAGTATATTCAGTTCAAAACATGCCAGCACCTCAAAAATAAATAAAAAATCAGGATATCACTCGCCATGCACTGTGTCTCACAATAGTTGGGCATTTCCTGTTTTAGACCCCAAAATATCGGGACTGCCCATTTGATGAAGCTCCTAGTTCTGTTCAAGACATAGCAAATAAAAATATTCAGCAAATTTCTCCTCCAAGACCAATGCTTTTTTCGTAAGCAGATCGCATTTCCCATACTAGTAATGGTAAATGTGATGTGCTCAAATTGACTATAATATAATTGTGAAAAAAAATACCGGGGGAAGCATTATACAAAAATAACGCCTCCTAGAGATGGCGTTATTAGGGCTTTCCCCTGTTTCACCTACTCCAGCTCTGCTCTGACAGGCCGGGAGCTGGTGCCTGTGATCAGCCTTGTGTGTCTAAATAGACCACAGGCTGATCACAGTAAAAAAAAAAAAAACACTTACCTGCATCTGGGGATCGGTGATCTGGTGACCCCATTCATGGCATCTAAATTTACTGCACAGATCAGATGACCGGGGTCACAAAGCAGGAGCCCAGCAATCAGATGACTGGAGACTCAGAGGAGCTCTCCGGATCACTGATCACCAAGGTAAGTGCAAGCAGAGGGGCAGGAGGTTTAAGTGGTAGCCTGCGGTGGCGAACTCATTATTTACAAAAGAAAATTCTGAAAAATACCCTGGGAACTGTGCGGAGAGTATTTGCAGGGAACTCTTTCCCTGCCTGTGAATTTTTAATATATCCAAGTGATATTTCCTAAATTCGCAATGCATTTTTAACGCAGATTGTAATTACTGTATGCCCCCAGGGCCGCAACTAGGGGGGGGCTGCAGGTGCAGGTGCACCGGGTGCCGGATTATTCAGGCACCGATGTCCGGCAGGGGTGGGCAGCATGAGAGGTCACCCCTGTGGCCACCAAACCTACTGTACATTGCCCCGCACTTAATCAAGGATAGTCGCACTTACACTGGGATACTCGGCAGTCACCTGCCCCATGCCACCAAACCTGCTTTGCACCGCCGCGCACTTAAACTGGTTAATCGGCGGCTCAGCTGTTCCTTGTACTGTGTAGCAGCCGCCGAGGAACAACTACACAGTCAGAGTCTCGTGAGATGATGATGTCATCATCCCGTGAGACAATGACTGTGAGCTAGGGGGCGGGGCCTTTTCACTGTCTAGCCAAGTGTCAAGTGACAGTGTAAGTGTGCACCATATCTGCCCAGCAGCCACTATATAACCAATTATAAACACCCCACGTTAACTTATTAATGTAACTATATATTACCTATATCTATATAAATTATATATATATATGTATACATAGACATATATGTATATATATGTATACATAGATATATATGTATGTATATATATATATATATATATATATATATATATATGTTTGGACAGGGGACAAACCATTTATATATATATATATATATATATATATATATATATACATATATATCTATCTATATATATATATATATATATATATATCTCCATATATCTATATATAAAGTCCAGAAGTGCGGCACTCACAGCAATTGTAATAGAATAATTAGCACATACATAGGATGTATTTCAACATTTCAATCTATTGATTTTCTTTAGGAAATATTTCCTTAAGAAAATCAATAGATTTAAACGTTGAAAAGCACCCTGTGTATGTGCCAATTATTCTATTACAATTGCTGTGAGTGCCGCACTTCTGGACCTGTATGTATGCGTGATCGCATTGTGAAGGCACCGGGCCAGTCATTTTGTTTATGAGTGTGCCGGAACCCTCTGACTATATAGAAACAAGAATAATAAACTGAAATTTCAAGTTTATATAGATATATATTTAGAGCCGTATTCAATTTGAGCCGAGCCGCGATACTTTTCCGCATCCCGGACTTTTCACCTACTTCGCCTGTTTTGGAGGCAGAAAAGTATCGCGTGCGTGCCTGCTTTACCCCGTATTCAATTTGAAAGTACGCAAAAACGGAAACCGGCGAAACTTAAACAAGCGGAATGTCATGTCACATTTAGGGAAATCAGCCTGGCACCCCCCAAAAGATGCTTTGACATGGAGGTTCACTATGGTACCCCCTGATTTGGCTTGTCGAAATTTGTAATTTGAATAAAATAATTTGATGGTTTTATTTAAGAAAAC
The DNA here is from genome assembly GCA_031769625.1 of Taudactylus pleione. Lineage (NCBI taxonomy): Eukaryota > Metazoa > Chordata > Amphibia > Anura > Myobatrachidae > Taudactylus > Taudactylus pleione. The sequence goes on along the minus strand of JAUIMM010001769.1, from coordinate 247,846 downwards.
TTAATTAATATTTTTAAGGGATGTATATTAAATTTATGTCAGAAAAGGCCATTTTATGATGGGCGGGGGGGGGGCCATATTACTGTCTTGCCCCTGGTGCCAAAAATCCTAGTTTTGGCCCTGATGCCCCTATATATTAACATGTAACTATATTAAAATAATCTACTCAAACTAAAGCAGCTTCTTAGGGGTAAATATACTAAGGTGCTGATTTTTATTCTATGTCATCTGAGATCAATCTTAGATGACGTCATCCGTATTCATGCGTTTAATTTTTCGAACAGGTTACTGAATTTACTAAGCTGACGATTTAGTCTCATTCGTGTTGTTTGATGGTGTATTCATTCGTAACAATTCATAATATTTATTCGCATTTTGCGTTCGATTTGGATCATCTTGGTCGAACATGGCAGGATTTTGCATCCGTTCATATTGTGCGAATGCGTACGCAATCACTAACTCGGACGATTTCGCAAGTTCCAAAAAATACACCGTGTGTGATTTGTTTAAAGTGTCATACGTGCGGGTGGTACATATTAGTGTGTGGTATTAGTTTGCTATTGTGTAATGTATTGTATTGTTGTTAAATTTAAAACTCTGGCTACTTACAGATGTGTCCATATACAGCCATGGCCAATAGTTTTGGGAATGACACAAGTATTGGTTTTCACTAGAGATGAACGGGTTCGGATCTCAGAGATCCGAACCCACCCAAAATTTGAGATCCGGGGCGAAAACCGAACGTGCGTTCTGTTCCTCCGCCGGCCCCGGATGTCAAGCCGAGGCAAAACCATAGAGATGGAAATCTCGCTGCTCGCGAGCTTTCCTCTCTATGATCTATGCAGAATATAGGGACCACGCGGCGGACGCCATTTCACTCTGGCTCTGGAGACTGAACAAGGAGGGTGGGTAGTGTAGGGCTGGGAGAGGTGCTGGTGCTGTGCTGTCTGCTGTGTCTTGGGCTGGTGCTGATTCATTCTGGGCTGGTGCTGTGCTGTCTGCTGCGTCCATCTGGGCTGGTGCTGTGCTGTCTGGTGCTGTGCTGTCTGCTGTGTCCTTGGCTGGTGCTGATCCATTCTGGGCTGGTGCTGTGCTGTCTGCTGTGTCCATCTGGGCTGGTGCTGTGCTGTCTGGTGCTGTGCTGTCTGCTGTGTCCTGGGCTGGTGCTGATCCATTCTGGGCTGGTGCTGTCTGCTGTGTCCATCTGGGCTGTTGCTGATCCATCTGGGCAGGTGCTGTGCTGTCTGCTGCATCCATCTGGGCCCAAGTTCTGGACCCATAAAAAAAAAAAATTATTGTCAATTTATTTTCTGTGTGTTTGCGTGCGCGTGTTAGGCTTAACTGCACAAGATACAGCAAGTCAGCAACGCAACCTAGTGCTGCTCGACTCCAGTCATCATCAATCTGTGCTCTGGGCCCAAGTTCTGGACCTGAAAAGAAAATTGTCTTTTTTTTGTCTAATATTTGTCTGTGTGTGCGTGCTTGTCAGGCTAAACCACACAAGATACAGCAAGTCAGCAACGCAACCTAGTGCTGCCCGACTCCAGTCACCATCAATCTGTGCTTTGGGCCCAAGTTCTATCTGGACCTGAAAAAAAATTACAAATAAATTGTCTTTTTTTGTCTAATATTTGTCTGTGTGTGCACGACTGCACGTGTGTGAATTTTGTAACTGCACCTTGGCTACACTATTGGTGCTTGTGACACTGCTTCAAGACAGCAGAAAATATGGAGGGCTGACAGGATGTCACATGACAGGAGAGCAAGTCCAAGAACCACATGTTGTAGCTGCCGCCAGCAGTGCAAGGCAGTCAACTTCCTCGTCCTCTATGAAGGTCCATGCCCCAGGGCTTAAGTCACGCCATCGATATGGTAAAGCAACTTTTACTGAAGTTAAGAAAAAAAAATTGAAAGGAAATTTGCCTTTAGATAAACAAAAAATTTGCAATACTCCATTCTTTATGAAGACTGCTGATAGCCTTTGTGCTTGTAGTAGTAGTGGTGGTGGTACCATTAAAAATTTTAAAGTTGTTAAGATGAGTAAGACAGCTCCAGAAAAACCAACTGTGTGCCCTGAGAAATCGAAATCCCAAATCCCCGAGGAGAGTGCAAGTGTGTCTATGGTTGCCATGTGTGAGCCAGACCTACATACTAGTGTACTGGAGGATCCTCCAAGTTCCAACATTTGTGTGCCCCCTGTAAATGTGGGGAAGGGCAGTCGACATCTTGCAGACGTAGTCAGTGAGGATGCTTCTGTGGAATCGCACATGGAGGAGGAGGATATTTTGGTAGTTGAAGGCGCTAAGGTTGATGGGGATGTTGATGATCAAGATGTTGGTGATGAGGATGTCCTTTGTGTAAGTAATGCAACAGCTGTTGCCAATGGATTGAAAAAGTCAAAGCCCATTGTTGTCATGCCCGGGCAAAAGACAAAAAAATCCACTTCTCACGTGTGGAATTATTTCCACCCCAATCTGGACAACAGTCAAGCCATATGTAACCATTGCCAAGCAAGAGCGAGTAGAGGGAGGGACCTAAACCACCTAGGAACCTCCTCCTTGTTACATCACTTGAAGCACATTCATCAAATATCAAAGTATATGTCGCCAAGTTCCAAAACTCAAAACTTAACAAGTCCCGTGTCACCAATACCTGCATCATCAACATCCTCATTCGTCATCGGGAGTAGTCCTGCTGCATCCAATGTTGTTATTAGAAGCAGGATTGACTCCTCTCCTATCCGTGATTCCTCAGAAGGACCCTTGATGACTACAACAGTTGCTGCTGCTGTTGCTGTGAGTGGATCTTCATCCCAGAAGGGGACCAGGAGGAAGACTACTTGTAGCGTATCCTCCAAAAAACAATTAACTGTCAAACAATCATTTGCAAGGGCAAACAAGTATGACAGGAATCACCCATTTGCACAGTAGATTACTGACACCATAACAGCTATGCTGGTATTAGATGTGCGTCCAATATCCGCCATTACTACAGTGGGTTTTCAAAAGTTAATTGAGGTCCTGTGTCCTTGCTACCAGATCCCTTCTAGATTCCACTTTGCTAGAACAGTAATTCCAAGTCTGTACAAGGACATTAAAAAAAATCTTATTAATGTCCTCTGAAATGCCGTTGTACCCACTGTCCACTTGACCATTGATATGTGGACAAGTGGGACATGGCAAACTAAGGATTACATGACTGTGACAGCCAACTGGGTAGGTGTATTGCCTACAACAGCAACAGCAACATCTACCAAAAGACAGCTGATACAGAGGCAGGCTACTCTTTGTATAACTGGTTTCACTAAGAGGCATACTGCTGAGAACCTCTTAGAAAAACTCATTGGGGAAATCATTGCTAAATGGCTTACCCCACTTGGAATCTCCATGGGATTTGTGTTTTTGGACAATGCCACCAATATTGTGAGAGCATTACATGTGGGTGAATTCCAACATGTCCCATGTTTTGCTCACACAATTAATTTGGTAGTGCAATTTTTTTTTAAAAATGACAGGGTCATGTAGGAGATGCTCTCGGTGGCCCGCAAAATATCTGGATATTTTAGACATTCGGCAACTGCTTGTCAAAGATTGCATGACCAGCAGGTACTGTTAAATTTGCCCTGTCATCAGCAGAAGCAAGAGGTAGTAACTCGGTAGAATTCTACCCTCTATATGCTTCAGCAGATGGAGGAACAGCAAAAGGCCACCCAGGGCTATACAACGGCCTAAGACATAGGTCGTGGAGGGGGAATGCACCTTACTCAAGTGCTGTGGAGAATAATTTCCGTGTTGTGCAAGGTTCTCAAGGCCTTTGAACTTGCCACACGTTAGTTCAGACACTGCCAGCTTGAGTCAGGTCATTCCCCTCATCAGACTTTTGCAAAAACAGCTGGAGAAACTGAAGGAGGAGGTGAAATGGAGCAATTGCGCAAAGTATATCAGACTGGTGGATCAAGCCCTTGATTCACTTTACCAGGATCCAAGAGTCGTCAATCTATTGAAATCTGAAAAATATATTTTGATGACCCTCCTGGATCCTTGGTTTAAGTCCTACCTTGTGAGTTTTTTTCCAGCAGACCGAAATCTAAAACTGTGCAAAAAGCTGTTGGTGAAAAAATTGTCAGCTGCAGCCGCACGTGAAATGCCATCATCTCCTCTTTCAGTTTCTGCAGCTGCCAGGAAAAAACTAAATTTTCCTTACAGAATGCCTGCTGGTCATGCAGATCGTTCACCAAAAAATGACATCTATTCAGGCCTGAGAGAACTGCCTACTCGTGACATGTCTTCTACCATGACTATGTGTGATACGGTCTCCATTCACAGAATGGTGGAGGACTATTTCAGAGATAACATCCTAATAGGTATGTCAGACAGTCCCTTTCAGTACTGGCAGGAAAATGAGGCAATTTGGAGTCCCATACACAAACTGGCTTTGCATTACTTAAGTTGCCCACCCTCCAGTGTGTACTCTAAAAGAGTTTTCAGTGCAGCTGGCAACCTTGTCAGTGATCTTCATAGGAGGTTACCTCCTCAAAATGTGGAAAAGATGATGTTCATTAAAATGAAATACAAATTACACGAGGAAGACCTCTACCAACAATTACATGAAAAAATTACAGAGGCGCCTATGGTGGATTCCAGTGGATTAATATTGTGTGAAGAAGAGGATGTACACACTGATGGGGATGATGAGGACGAGGACGACGACAACTTGTAATGTAAAGCCAGTTTGTGTATGGGATCATTTTCATTTCCATGTCCAATGCGCATTGGCAACTTGTTTTATGGGGTCCAAACAAACCAATCATTTCAGCCACAATTGGCAGTCCTTGTCGCTGAAATTATTGGTTTGTCAAACTGTGAATGTCCTGTTTCGTATACAACATAAGGGTGGGTGGGAGGGCCCAAGGACTATTCCATCTTGCACCTTTTTCCTTTCCATTATGTGCTGGTTGGGGCATTGCTGCCTGACATTTTAAATTAATATTATGGTTGGTTTAGGAACCAATAATTTGTTTTTAAATTAATTTATTATCAATTTTACAGCCAGGGGCTGAACCAATGAATTTCTTTTTATTATTAATTATTCAGCCAGGGGCTGCACCCAATGAATTGTTTTTTACTTTTTTAATTAAATTATTATTAATTATTCAGCCCGGGGCTGCACCAATGAATTGTATTTTAATTAATTTATTATCTATTTAATGAATTTCTTTTTATTAATTATTCAGCCAAGGGCTGCTCCCAATGAATTGTTTTTTAATTAATTTATTATCAATTTTACAGCCGGGGGCTGCACCAACTATCAATTCTTCAATCCTCAAGGGTATCACAACCATCATCTTTGCACAGTCCTCAACTCTATTAATAATTATATCAATCAGTTTTGAGCCAGCAAGCTGGATGCAACCTTTTGCCCCATTAACTAGATGAAAATATTCAATATTGTGAGCTGTGAGGTAGTCAAAATTTACTGGAAATGAGTGGAAATAAATGTTATTGAGGTTATTAATACTGTAGGAACAAAAAAGGTAAATTTTATGTGATTTTAGCTGTCTTTTATATTTTTTAAGAAAAAATCCAGATCCAAAACCAAAACACGAAAATAAAACACGGAGGTGAGGTTTTGGTAAAACCAATCCAGATCCAAAACCAGTGGAGATCCAAAACCAAAACACGGGGGTCGGCGCACATCTCTAGTTTTCACAAAGTTTGCTGTTTCAATGTTATTAGCCCTTTTTGTCAGATGTTACTATGGTATACTGAAGTAAAATAACAAGCATTTCATAAGTGTCAAAGGTTTTTATTGACAATTACTGTACATTAAGTTTATGCAAAGAGTCAATATTTGCAGTGTTGGCCCTTATTTTTCAAGACCTCTGCAATTCGCCCTGGCATGTGGCCAATCAACTTCTGGGCCACATACTGACTGATGGCCGCCCATTCTTGTCTAATCAAAGCTTGGAATTTGTCAGAATTTGTGGGTTTTTGTTTGTCCACCCACCTCTTGAGGATTGACCACAAGTTCTCAATGGGATTAAGGTCTGGGGAGCTTCCTGGCCATGGACCCAAAATTTTGATGATTTGTTCCCCGAGCCACTTAGTTATCACTTTTGCCTTATGGCAAGGTGCTCCATCATGCTGGAAAATACATTGTTCGTCACCAAACTCTTCTTGGATGGTTGGGAGAAGTTTGCTCTTGGAGGATGTTTTGGTGCCATACTTTATTCATGGCTGTGTTCTTAGGCAAAATTGTGACTGATCCCCTGGACCCTTCCAGAGGTCCCTGCCAAGAAGCCGGCAAGTGTGCCTGTGCCAGTATGATTTTGGATTGTGGGAGGACACCCACCCAAGCAAGGGTAAAACGTACAAAGTCCACGCAAATAGGACATTTATTTAATTCAACCCCAAGACCTTAGTGATTTTAGGCCGCAAGTTGCCACATATGAATTGTATTATATCACCCTTAACATAATACCAGCTATGGCCTGTTTACTGTATATAGCTGGTGTATACAGCAATCAGGAAGCATGCCTTATACTGTATGTAGATATTTCACTCTGCAGGACAAACAATTGTCATTTTATTTTTCTAAGTCTCTACATGTTCTTTAGATCTTACGGCTGCAGCGAGCCGGCCCCTCGGCGTCTCTATCATCGTCTGTACATGGACAGTTATATAGAAAACTGTATTGTTCAAAAGATGGAAGCAAAAAGTTGTTATTTTTATTTAAAGCCAGAGATGTGTTTCAGTTATTGACGGATCGGTGCAGTAACGATTATGCTATATTCATATATAAGAGTGTTTTAGTCTGATTTTTCTTGCACTTTGCTGTTGTTTTCATTATATGCTCCATTTGCCTCATTGCTTCCCTTATTGTGTCAGTGGCTCGGAAAATCGCTATATAAAGACGTGAGACTTCCTCATACTGCTAAATACTGTTAGAACGGTTCTGCTGCCAATTTAGCAAAAAGGGAAATGTACTTACTTACTGGAAGTGTTGTGCAGGTAGAGAGATGAGGGTATTTCCCGGTAATGATGGCCACCTAGGAACACAAACAAATGACCAGCTGGAAATAGGAGCTGCAAGTGCAAAAGTGCCGTAACTGACAACAACTATAATTATTATTACCAGTTACATATATAGCGCCATCATGTTCTGTTGCATTTTAAAATAGAAGAAAGGGTTCTGCATTATAAATACGTCCCCCAAACAATGCATGTAGTTGGAACGCAGTTTGTGACGAGGCCTCGCGTGAAAATGTTTCCGTGATATTTGTTACTCACTGTTTCATGGCTGCATGGTTGGCGCAATGGTTAGCATTGCTGCCTCACAGCTCTGAGGTCTTCGGTTCAATCCCCACCAAGGCCCTAATTGTGTGGATCTATCAGTCTAACCCTAGTGTGTTTGAGTGTATATACATGTGAAAGCAGGGGCGCCGAGAGGGGGGGGAGCAGGTACTAATTTCCCAGGCCCGGGTTTTTCTGGAAGGGGCCCGGCTGGGGCCTGGACCTGGTGCCCCCCCCCCCTTACATCACAGCAGCTAAGCAGCAGCCATAGCAGTCTCCCAAGCCTGTGGGGGGAGCCATCACACTGATTGTGTCCCCCACTGTCTATGCACCAGCCTGAGTGGCTCACAGCGCCCCCCCCTTTTGCCCGGCACGGCTATCGGCGCACCTGTGTGAAAGGGAATTTAGATTGTAAGCTCCATTGGGGCAGGGACTGATGTGAATGACCAAAATATTCTCTCCAGAAGTGCTGCATATGTGTCTGCATCTATAGCAAGTTGCCTTACGAGTCCTATAAATGGTTGTCAGATATACATTGTGGCTCTTTCACATTCTAGGCACATGTTTTTTATTAAATGCCACTCTAATTTGTACTGTAGTAATATGAGTATGAGTGGACGGAGAGGTCATGCGTCCTGTATGTGAGTCACGGCAGACTAGATGGCCCAAGTAGTTTTTATATGCCATCAAACTCTATGTTTCTATGTACCTGAGTACCTAGTACCTGTGCTGGGGGTCTGGGCTCAATGTGCAGTGAATGTGCGAGTGGCAGTTATTAATGTGCGAGTGGCAGTTAGTCCACACAACAAGTAATTAACTAGGTGGAAGGTTTAGTAACCACGTAGAAACCGGTGGCATTATAGATACACGTTGCAGATATGCTGCCAGATACAGCCTGGAGCATATAGGGTATGCAGGGAGTTGTAGTATGCTGGGTAGTATTAGCACATACGCCCTGGTGGTGTGTAGTGGTAGGCTGCCTATGGTAAGCGGTGGTAGCACAGGGCATTGGGCACACTGTAGGGAATCCTATGGCTCTGTGGAGTGGAGAGTCTCAGGGGCACTTCCATACATCATGGATGCCAATGGCGAAAGATGCGCAGTCAAGGCACGCATGTGCAGTAGTGCGTGTCGGAAGTCAGACATCTGGAACAGAGCCGCGGCGGGTCCTAGTGCCCGCCGGCACTTGCCAATGAAAACAAATAGCGCTGAGTGCTTTTTTTTGTAACAAAAACATGTAGGAGATTCCCAATTTTTTCCTAGTGACATGGGCAGGCTGGGGAGAGTAACGCCAGGAATTGCGGGTCTGTGGGGATGAGACATGAGACTGTGTGGGTCCGATGTTATTCGATGTTAATGATTGTTTTCGCTATGTTGCCAAAGTATACGGATGTGAGTAAGGGGAAGCAGGTCAGGCTGTGATCGCAATGCGAATGCAAACATTTACATATCACTGCAGATATTAGCAACTGCGTTGCGTGCGCATAAGCTGAATAGCACTCTTTGCTGAATCAGGCCCACTGTCTGGCTTGGTGTGCTATACTAGGTCAACATTCATTCCCTAGTGGTTTTGTCAATTGCTTTGCCGATGACGCTGCTTAGTGCTGGTTAGTAGACTAATATAGAACATTGGCCCTCATTCAGAGCCGTACGCTCTGAGCAGAGCGCACGCTCTGAATGAGGGCCGGGCTCCATTTTCATGGAGCGTCCTCCTGGACGCTCGTATAGCTGTGGGTCACCACCCACAGGCTATACGAGCGTGCATTGTGATGGTCGCGATGGTCGAGACCATCGCAACCATCGAATTTGCGAGCCGGAGCCTGCGGTTGAGGTTTTCAACCGCAAGCTCCGGAGTGATTTTGGCTCTATCAGAGCCAAAATCACTCCCACTGACATCACTAGTGATGTCAGTGGGCCGGCTTCTGACGGGAGGCGTTCCCGTGGGAACGCCCCCGTCAGGGAGGCACGCCCCCGGCACGCCCACCAAAGGGGGCGTGCTGTCAATCAACATTGACAGCACGCCCCCTTTGATCGGACACAACGAGCGAAGGACTTTCCTTCGCTCGTCGCATCTGGCGCATGCGCACGACGGAGCTCCCTCCGTCGTGCGCATGCTCAGTCCATAACATCGACCCACTTGCGAGCGGACAGCCGCTCGCGAGTGGGTCTGAATCAAGCCCATAATTCAATCTTTGGCTGCTATGTTTGGTGGAGTATAGAGACACCTAGTGGGCAAACTTCTTAGTAAATAATTTGTCAAGTCAATGTTATTAGAGATAAACTTTAACTACATAGATTTAGAGTGGGGTTATGAACTATATATATATATATATATATATATATATATATACATATATATATATACATATATATACATACAATGTGTAATAAGCAATACGGTGACTTCAAATCTTGGTGCCAACAACTGACTGTTCATACATATAAAATTAACCCAAGAAGGGAATAAGAGTCAGTTTTGTTTGGTGCACTCTAATCCCCCGGGAACGGTAAGCACCTAAAAAGCTAATTTTGGCCCTGATTCAGAGCCGGACGCGCTTGCTCTGAATCAGGGCCCACCTCCATTAATATGGAGCGTCCTCCTGGACGCTCGTATAGCTGTGGGTCACCACCCACAGCATATACGAGCGTGCAGGATGATGGTCGCGATGCTCTTGACCATCGCGACCATCGAAACTGCGAGCAAAAGCCTGCGGTTGAGTTTTTCAACCGCAAGGCCATGAGTGATTTTGGCTCTATCAGAGCCAAAATCACTCCCACTGACATCACTAGTGATGTCAGTGGGGCCGGCTTCAGACGGTAGGCGTTCTCTTGGGAATGCCTCCATCTGGCAGGCACGCCCCCGACACGCCCACCAAAGGGGGCGTGCTGTCAGTCAACATCGACAGCACGCCCCCTTTGATGAGACACTCCGGGCGAAGGAAAGTCCTTCGCTCGTCGGGTCTCGCGCATGCGCACGACGGAGCTCCCTCCGTCGTGCGCATGCGCAGTGCGGACCATTGACCCACTTGCGAGCGGACAGCCGCTCGCGAGTGGGTCTGAATGAGGGCCTTTATTAGATATGCTTTACAATTTTGGCCGATACATTTCATATTTATTCATCCTAGTATAATCAATTTTAGTAATGTTTAATAAAAAAGACCCCTATTAGGATCAAAGCAAGCGAAATGTAAAATATACAGTGTGATAAGAAATAAAGAAAGTGAATAGTAACCCCTGTGCGCTGTTATTTTTGTGTATTTCTTTATTTTATTCTGTGTGTCTACATTCTTTAATATCTATACATTGTAGTGTGTATATTTTTTTTATCTAAAGTGCTTTTACAGTATAAGCGACAACAATGTATCATTAAATGTATCTCAACAAAATTTCAAAGATAGATACAATGTGACAGCTCTTAAATAAGGACCCGATGGTTGGTAAATATCCACTATTGTAAAATATAGGGATAGTATATCAGTATACGCCAATTAGATGTATAGTGCTTGTATACACCAGAAGTATCTTCAGATACGTCTGCAGTTATATATATCTCAGTCCTGTGTGAGACCTGCTGGGTATTTGCCCCTGTTGTTCCACCTTCAACTGCATTTGCACATTTTGTGGACATACCGTATTAGAGACACATATTATTTTGTTTCAAAGTTGTTATTATCTCATTTATATATAAGGCACCTGTGTTACCAGCTGGTCCCTCACCTGTGTTACCAGCCGGTCCCTCACCTGTGTTACCAGCCGGTCCCTCACCTGTGTTACCAGCCGGTCCCTCACCTGTGTTACCAGCCGGTCCCTCACCTGTGTTACCAGCCGGTCCCTCACCTGTGTTACCAGCCGGTCCCTCACCTGTGTTACCAGCCGGTCCCTCACCTGTGTTACCAGCAGGTGCCTCACCTGTGTTACCAGCCGGTCCCTCACCTGTGTTACCAGCAGATGTCTCACCTGTGTTACCAGCCAGTCCATCACCTGTGTTACCAGCAGGCTAGCCAGTCTCTTACATGTGTTACCAGCTTCCTTCCTGGCAGTCTCCTATTGTCAGGTGCCCTGGCCCCTGGTCTAAATCCTGATTAGCCCGATTGGTTGAAGCCCGACAAGGGCCTTAAGATAATCGTTGAAATACCGACGCCTTTCTTAATCCCGATGCTGGAACACAGAAGGACGCCAGCCCAATCTGGGGTAAGTCCATGACATCTATAGTGTTAGCCACGGGGGGGGGGGTAGGTTTAGATAACATTGTGGGGTTAGTGTTTGGTGTTTTGGGAGGAAGGTTAGGCTTAGGCACCCCTAGAGGGGATGGTTAGGGTTAGGCACCACTGGGAGGGGTTAGGCACTAAGGAGGGAGGGTTAGGTTCAGGCACGAAGGGGGGAGACTTAGGTTTAGGCACCAATGGGAAGGATGAAGGTGTGGAATGGGGAGGGTTAGGGTTAGGCTACAAGAAGGGAGGGTTTGGGGGAGAAGTGGGGAGGGTAAGTATAGTTGCACGACCCATCGGGACACCAGCCATCGGGATGCTGCTGTCGGTATTGTGACAGCCGACACTATATACCGATTCTGCCTGGACGGGGGACCCCATCTGACGACAACCTTGCGACCTGTGGTGCATTGAAATCTGTATCCAGCAAATGACCCAGTTGCAGACTCTGGGATATGATATCTTCACACGCTCAAAAGAACTGACCGTCGTCAGCTCTTATCAACTAGCTGGTAATTGTTGTCTTTCAGCCATTTGGGGATTCCTGCACCAAATAATGCTACATGCTTTCATTTGTTTTTTATTATACTGTGTTGTTCCCCCCCCCCCTCTATTTTTTTATGGCCATGTGATGATGTGGCAAAGAGGAGGAACTATCTGTGAGCTTAGAGCTTCATAACTTTAATTGTGGTGAACGCGGAATATGAACTACAACCAAAAGCCTGTGGTCACAAGTGTTACTGATTTCTATTTTTTCCTGTTTAGCGCTGTTAGCGCTGTGTCTGTGTTTGTGAATATGCCACCGTATGCCGCCAGCATTTAGCAAGACCGACCTCTCTGGCGAGGTTCAGCGATTCCCCTCCTTTTCAGTGGTGTCATCTGCATCACCAGTGTCCTCCGCTCTCCTACCGCTGCTGAGTAATGCGCACGAATAATGTCCGTCTGCGCACATGTATCGCCCCTTTCATCTTACGGGGACTCAGCAAAGTCTGGAAAGCGTCTCTGAAGCTGGAAAAATTTGCTGGGAATGGAAACCACACCGCTAACATCATCTGTAAATGGGGATCTAGTTATGTGACCGCCGAACGCAAGGCCGCCGGTCACAATCCTGACGGCAGAATGCCAGCTAGGGATATATGATAGGTGTAGAGATACCAACGCCTATCATAATACTGATGCCGGAATCCAGGACGATGCGTGCCCGGACAAGGTAAGTCTGGGGCTCCCATCCTCTTAGCCACAGGGGGAGGGTTAGTTTTAGGGCGCCCTGGGGTGACTTAGGGTTAGGCACCCCCAAGGGAGGGTTAGGCTAGGGGAAGGGGGGGTTAGATTTAGGCTCCACCGGGGGGAGGTTAGGGTTAGGGTTCCCCCCTGGGAGGGTTAGGTTTAGGGTGCGGGGAGGGGGGGCTTGGTTTAGGCACCCCTGAGGGGAGGTTAGGGTTAGGCCCTAGGGGGAGAGGTTAAGGTTAAGTACCCCTAAGGGAGGGTTAGGGGGGGAGAGGGGAGGGTTAGGTGATTTACCTGATGATGTCGGAATTTGAGCTGTCGGCATTTCAATCCCATTCCCTGTAGATGGCGTATGCGGTACAGTGACAAACAGCGGTACGCTCAGCGAGTGCTGAAGGCGTTATGTCTCGTTCTTAAATGGGAGCCCTCACTGTTGCTGCTTTAACCATCTTAAATTACTGTTTCTAATTAAAGCCAGCAGACTGGCCTGGTGACCGTGCTATGGACCGATAATAGTTTTATTATGACTTTTGTACCTCACTAATCACATATATTTATTTTATTATCCGTTACTTATATAGCGCCAGCATATTCCGTCGCGCTTTACAATTGGGAACAAATGTAACAGAACAAGACTGGGTAATTACAGACATAGGGGCCTATTCATCAACACTAAAATAATGCTTTCAAGGACATTTTCCTTAATTAACGTTATTTTAGTATTCATGAAGACACTTAGCACAATAGATATCACTGATATCTCCTTGCTAAGTCCCCCTGTGTTAATTTCCACACTCCCCATACATTAGTACATTAGTATGGGTACATCAGTACATTAGTACATTAGTACATTAGTATGAGTAAAAGGAGATTATGGTATTCATCAACTTCCGAAAGTTATGTATTTTCGGAATTTGATGGTGTTACCATACGCCACTGTGAGGTGGCGTATAGTAAGTAACAGTTACCTGCTTTCAGCTGGGCATGTCCCCCAGCGTCTCCCTCCAGCGCTCTGGTCTCTCCTCTGGCTCCGTCTGCTATGTGTTCTCCCCAGCAGACCACAATAAAGTTTAGAAAAAAAAAATGTTTTTTTTTTTTTCCTAAACTACTGAGTTCTGCTGGGAGAACACATGACAGCATAGCAGACGGAGCCAGAGGCTGCTGCGCGGGTAGGTAAGTGCAGGGACGGGGGGCAGGTGAGCGTAGGGGGGGACACAAACTCACAGCAGCTGTAGGTAGTGCTGCACATGCGCTGGGTCAACAAATTTAACACCGCATGCGCAGCACAGATTCCAGCTACGGTATGTTAGTGTAGACAGGGATAAGTATCTATTTCCCGAAAAGCTGTCATCGCAAAAATGACAGCTTTTTCGGAATAGATAGTTATGGGGAGGAAGAATGATGAATTCCTCTGGTAATTAGGTAGAACTCCATGTGAGTTCTACCTAATTACCTCCAGATAAAGTTTAGGTTTGATGAATAGGCCCCATAAAGGTTGGAGGGCCCTGCACGCAAGTTTACAAAATAGGGCACAGTGACAGGTACATATTAAACCAATAGATAGTGCTCCTCTGTGTAACCACCATCCAGCTGTGGATTCCTTAGCGTCTTGTGCCTAATACTAGACATGACTTACAGGATCATTAGTGGAGGCATCAGAGAGTTTAAAAATATCTCATTTAATCCTTTTGGTACAAAACCTGAGATGTGTGTGAGGCCCAGGGGTGCGGAGAGGGGAGGGGAGAGGGTACTAATTACCCGGGCTCGAGCTTGCTGGAGGGATCCAGCGGGGGCCCGGGTCTGTCTCCGCTGCCCCCCCACCCCTTACCTGTCATCAGCCTGTGTGCTGGGCTGCAGTGGGGCCAATGAGACTGATGCTGCTGAGCAGCAGCATCAGTCTCCTCTCCTCTGTATGGGAGTGGGGGGGGAGCGATCACACTGATCGTGCGCCCCCACTTGCATTTGCCCCTGGCTGAGGATCTCACAGTGCCCCCCTCATCAGCGCTTTTTTTTTCCTAAAGGAGATATGGCCACGCCTCCCATTAGGCCATGCCCCCTGAGCGTAACAGGGTCTGCGCCAGCTCTCTGCCACCCTGGTGAGGCCAAGGTTACAAGCGAGAGGAAATTCTCATCTCAAGAAAGACTTTCTTTTAGGTTCCTAATAGGGCTGCTAAACAGTGAAATTTACCAATCTCCAGATTGTGAAGCCTGGCCCCGCCAGCTAATGCCATCTTCAGGGCCTAGGGGTTGGAAGGTATCTAAAGGACCCCTCCCTGGAGTGTTGGGCTGGAGCATGATGGGCCTCCAGGAAATGCAGCTGTAGGGGCCCATGCTAACAAAACCTGTGGCCGCTATTTTGAGAAAAACGCCCCCTGGCCACTCGCATCATATGTCATCTCTGGTATTTATTAGATTAATCGAATACATCGAAGGGCGTATGAACTGCTCGCTATTCTTGTGGTAGCATTTTCCTACCGCAATCATGCGAGCAGTTCTGGCTAAAAGACAACCAAGTGACGTGGTCAATGACGCTGCTTTGTTAATTATGCACTCCCATTAAACGCCCGTTTTGACCGTTTGGCACGCCTGCGTTCTGATCTCCACTCCCCGTTTTCAAGCACCTTCCCCTGTTACCACCCACAAACGCCTCATCCTGTCACTCAAATTAGCAGGCATTCGCTATTTTGCGAGCACATGAATTTCGACCGCACTGATTGGTTCGCGCATGCGTATTACGTCCCGTATGCATGCGCAGTTATGCGAACATCGCTGGGAACGAACGAGCGGCTCTGAATCAGGCCCTAAGGTATCTAGTTAATATATTAAGCTATGAATCCACATTCATTTAGACCAAGCTCTGGCAGTTAATCAAGAGAGACTAATGAATTGTATCACTAATGTGCGGATACTCATAATGTATTTAACATGGTCAACAAGTGTTGCTATGTATATTTGTATAAGAACAAGACCCATTTGATTGTACAAATCGGCACAATGCCCTTAATTACTCCGTTTGTCATGTGGAGTAAAATTAAGGGTTTAATCACCACTGATAATGATATGAACTGCATATTCACTGACTAGGCGTCCTACCATGGGAACTTGGCCCTCCCGTTCAGTTTATGACGTCATTAGAATTGAGGAGTAAAAGGCGGAAGCCCGACAAATTCCAGCATTATCCCTGAAGGCTAATCAGCTGCTACATCACTACATTTTCTGAAAGGCCTAAAAGAACCTTGAGTATTGTTCATCATAATCACAAGTGACCACTGGAGCTCCGAGAACAACAGAATGCAAAACCACAAGAGAGGAACATGACATGGACCGTGGAGAAGCAAGCCGACAAGGGGAAGGAGCGGCGTCCTGACAACGGTGAGGGAGGTAAGTGTCACAAAAGGAGGGGTTGCACGGTTATCAGGTCCACTTTGGAACTTAACCTGTAACAGCCCCTCCCCAGACAGCAGCGGTCTCCTCCGGAATGCACTGCAGGTCACACGGGCGCTGCATCAGCATTTGCACCTGGAGGTAGGACTCTTAGCTTCTGAGCTATCCCTACAGGTCAGTGAAGTTCCGTACTCAGGGCCTGATTCGGAGCCGGACGCTTTGACCAGAGCGCTCGCTCTGAATCAGGGCCCTCCTACCTAAAATTGGAGCGGCCTCCTGGCCGCTCGCATAGCTGTGGGTGACCACCCACGGCTCATGCGAGCGGCCAAAAAGATGGTCGCAATGGTTAAGACCATCGCGACCATCGGGCTTCCGACGAGACCCTGCGGTAGGGTCTCGCTGCCACAAGCCCAGGAGAGCCAAAATCACTCCCACTGACATCACTAGTGATGTCAGTGGGGCCGGACCCAGATGGTAGGCGTTCCCACTGGAACGCCTCAGTCTGGGCAGCAACGCCCCCGGAACGCCCACCAAAGGGGGCGTGCTGTCACTCACCATCGACAGCACGCCCCCTTTGATGCGAGACCCATAGCTGGCCGTCGCTATGCGGGTCTCGCGCATGTGCACTTCGGAGCTCCCTCCATTGTGCGCATGCGCACTAAGGCACCATCGACCCGCTTGCGAGCGCTCGCGAGCGGGTCTGAATCAGGCCCTCGGTCCCCGGGTAGACACCTCTACCCCGGGCATCTGGTACCTCAGTTAACTCACAACCAGCGGGACGCCGCAGGTCTACATCAGGACTAAGACAGGAACTTTTAAATATTCATCAGTGATCATAGGACCTGATTCAGAGCCGGACGCTCTGACAGAGCGCTCACTCTGAATCAAGGCTGGGGTATTTTCTTTTTAGAACGGCCTCCTGGCCGCTCGCATAGCTGTGGGTTACCACCCACAGCTATAGCGAGCGGCCAGGAAGATGGTCGTGATGGTCAAGACCATCGCGACCATCGGGCTTGCGACAAGACCCTTGTGGTAGGGTCTCGTTGCCGCAAACCCCAGAGAGATTTCGGCTCTAACAGAGACAAAATCTGGGCCTGATTCTGACCCGATCGAAAGCGCTGAGCGCTCGCAACCGGGTCGATGGTGGGCCAGTGCAAATGCGCATGACAGAGCCAGCTCCGTCGTGCGCATGCGCGAGACCCGGATAGCGACGGGCAAAGGGGGTTGAGTGTTGAGTGACAGCATTCCCCCTTTGGTGGGCTAGGGGAGTGACTGCCCAAACGGAAGCGTTTCCATGTGAACGCCTCTGTTTGGGTGCGGCCCCACTGACATCACGAGTGTTGGAGAGCCAGTGTTCGGCTCTGTTAGAGCCGAAATCTCTCTGAGGCTTGCGGCAACAAGACCCTACCACAAGGGTCTCATCACAAGCCCGATGGTCTTGACCATCGCAACCATCTTACTGGCCTCTCGCTATAGCTGTGGGTGGTCACCCACAGCTATGCGAGCGGCCAGGAAGCCGTTCTAAAAAAAAAATAGCCCGTCCCTGTTTCAGAGCGAGCGTTCTGTCAGAGCGTCCGGCTCTGAATCAGGGCCACTCTCCCACTGACATCACTCGTGATGTCAGTGGGGCCGCCCCCAAATGGAGGCGTTCACATGGGAACGCCTCCGTTTGGGCAGCCACTCCCCTGGCCTGCCCACCAAAGGGGGCGTGCTGTCACTCAACATCGACAGCACGCCCCCATTGGTATGAGACCCGGAGCGACAGAGTGCCCGTCGCTATCCGGGTCTCGCGCATGCGCACTGGCCCACCAGCGACCCGGTTGCGAACGCACAGCGCTTGCGATCAAGTCAGAATCAGGCCCATAATACGGTACTGTCAATTCCAATCGTATTCTGGAGGCAATTTAACAAAGGAATTGGAAATCATATACATCGACGTATACACCAGTATTTATTGATACTTGTAAGACTGCTCCGGTTTTAGGAATTTATATGAATAGCAGGATTTCAAACTTGGGTCATTTATATGACAGTTATAATGTTCATGTTTTTTAAATACCTCTATATATACTATCAATAAGTAATGATTTATGTATTTACACCCCTTGCATTGCAATATTGGTTGTCCAGGTACACAGTTAAGTGCTATCTCTCTCTCTATTCCCAACTCTGAATCAGGCCCTATGTCCTGTGTACCACCATTATTATAATTCCATGTCTCCTCATATATTTAAAAAAAACCTTTCAAATAACACTGGGCCTGATTCAGAGCCAGACGCTATTTGCGGACGCTCGTTCATAAAAAGGGGCTGGCTATTTAAATTAAGCGCTCGCTCTTTGCGGTCTATTGACGCCTCTATGTCTGAACGAACGAACGAAACATGCGCTCACTATTTTTTAAAAAACGCCCCCTGGCTGCTCGCATCACACGTCATCTCCACTATTTATTTGATTAATCGAGTACATCGAAAGGCGTCTGAACTGCTCGCAGTGCTTGTGGTTGGATTTTCCTACCGCAATCATGCGAGTAGTTCAGGCTAAAAGACAACCAAGTGACGTGGCCGATGACGCTGCTTTGTTAATTATGTACACCTTTAAAACGCCTGTTTTGACCGTTTGGCACGCCTGCGTTCGGATCTCCACTCCCCGTTTTCAAGCACCTTCCCCTGTTACCACCCACAAACGCCTCATTCTGTCACTCAAATTAGCAGGCATTCGCTATTTTGCGAGCACACGATTTCCGACCACACTGACTGGTTCGCGCATGCGTATTACAACCCATACGCATGCGCAGTTGTGCGAACATCGCTCGGAGTGAACGAGCGGCCACTTACGAGTGGCTCTAAATCAGGCTCAGGATCAACTCGCCTGTTAGCGCAGCTAGCCACTTAGTATTATTTCAAACTATCACAGTGAGCGCAGGTCTTAATTTATTCACTAATCATTCAGATATGTTAACATCAGCCTAGCGTGCACCTCTGAGTCAGACCCAGGGGCTATGCTATGGATGCTCCCTCCTAGTGTACCCCGCAGAACAGACATCAGCAGCCATCACAATCCTGGCATCAAATAGTAAAAGCATTTCAACTGGTTTCGGCAACAACGATAGTTGCCAACTCGGTTTATGATGTCCATCCCTAGCTGCTACAGAGGGCAAGGTATAGGACGAGCGTAAGGGCCATTGTCCATAAGGTGAGGAGTATTTACTTTGTGCTATATCTGAGGAACATTGTTGACTTTTATTTGCAACTATATTGTAAGTATTTATTGGAGGTGTTCAGTAAGAGACTTTGTTAAGAGTGATGTCCTGAGAGCCATGGCGTAACTAGGGTATTTGGAGTCCAGAGCAAGCTAAAAAAATGGAACCCCCCTATGTGCGCACCAAAAAGGGGTGGCGTGGTCACTGAAAAATGGGGGCATTTCAGCATGACACACCACTGTTTCTAGTCACTCTGGGTACATTCCTTTCCATATGCACCGTAATGACCCCAGTAATAGTGACCCTCTTGTAATGCCCACTGTAGTAGTGCCCCCAGTAGCAGTGCCCCATGTAGTAGTGCCCCAGTAGTGCCACTTATACAGTGTCCCCAGTGGTGCACTCTTACATAGTGCCCCCAGCAGTGCCCCTTATACAGTTCACCCAGTAGTGGTACCCCCTATGCAGTGCCTCCAGTAGTGCCTTTTATACAGTGCCCACAGTAATGCCCCTTATACAGTGCCCCAGTAGTGGTCCCCATTATTAGAGATCCAAACCCACCCGAACTTAGGAAATCTGAGTCAGATCCAAGCCAGCTCGGGTTTTCCCATTTGACTCGGATCTCAAAACGAGGCAAAATGTCATCATCCCGCTGTCTGATTCTCATGGGTTTTGGATTGTATAAAAGATCGCCACCATTTTTCATTCCAGCTGTGGAGAGTGAAGAGAGAGGGGGCGTGAATGTGCTTTTGCTGACGCTGTGCATAGGGGCTGGCTACTGTTGCCATTGTCACTCAGGGGCTGGCTGCTTAAGTCCATAGAGGGCGGGGTTGGCTGTTGTACATATATTATATAGGGGTTGGCTGTCTTGTCCACTCTATAGGGGCTGGCTGGCTGTTGTCTATAGGGGCTGACTGGCTGTGCTGCTGTGTTGTCCAGGGGGTGCTCTGTCCATCACGGGTGCTCTTCACCCCCAGTGTGAAAAAAATATATATTTTTTTTCTGTGTATGTGCGCGTTAGCCACACTTGCCTGTGTCATTTATCAAGGGGCTGCTGCCTCTTTCAGGGGTGCTCTTCACCCCCAGTGTGAAAAAAATAAAAACAATTTTGTGTGTGTGTGTGTGTGTGTTAGCCATACTTATCAGCAACATAGGTGGGCAGGGGTGCTGTGCTGGCTATGTCTCATTTATCAAGGGGCTGCTGCCTCATTCATAGGTGCTTCCCTCCCCCCACAATGTGAAAAATGTTTTGTGTGTGCTGTGCTGCCTGTGTCTCATTTATCAAGGGGCTGCTGCCTCATTCAGGGGTACTTCCCCCCAGTGTGAAAAAAATAAAAAAAAAATTGGGCGTGTTATCTTCTCCCCCAGTGTGAAAAAAATAAAAAACTATTTTTTGTGTGTGCATGTTAGCCGCACTTATCAGCAACATAGGTGTGCAGGGGTGCTGTGCTGCTTGTGTCTCATTTATCAAGGGGATGCTGCCTCGTTCAGGGGTGCTTCCCCCCAGTGTGAAAAAAAATAAATAAAAAATTGTGCGTGCTATCTTCTCCCCCAGTGTGAAAAAAATAAATAAATTCTGTGTGTGTTAGCTGCAACTTAGCTGTGGTATAATTGCTTGGTGACACTGCTGTAAGACCGCAGTGAGTATGGAGGACAGTAACATGAAAGGAGAGCAGGACCCATATACCAGTCTTGTAGTTTCTGGCAGCAGTCATGATGATGATGCAAGGCCGTCAACGGCATCTATGAAGGCCGATGCTCCAGGGCTTAAGTCAGGCCATGTAAAAAAATCAACTTTTACCCTGTTAAAGAACAAAAAATCTAAAGCTAAGGCAGCTTTAGAGAAACAAAAAATTGACAATATGCCATTCACTACATGAAGTGGCAAGGAAAGTATAAGGCCTTGGCCTTTATTTATGACTGGTGGTTCTACTTGTGATGATTTAAGCCCTGGGTCTTCAACCTTTGGTCCTCCAGCTTCTGTGGAACTACAGATCCCAGGATACCCTGCCACAGTTTTAGCATGCTATTATATCAAAATGGTGGCAGGGCATGCTGGGATGTGTAGTTCCACAGTACCTGGAGGGCCAAAGGTTGAAGACCCCTGATTAAGCCCTTCTGCTTGTAGAAGAGGTACAAAGAAAATTAAAATTGTCTCCGAAAAGTCACAGATCCTCGAGGAGAGGCCATGTGTTTCTGCGGTTGCCATGTGAGAGCCTGACCTTTCTAATACTGTACTTGAAGAGGATCCTCCTTCCACAATTTGTGTGCCCTCTGCAAATGTGGGGATGAGCAGCACAAGTCAACATGCTGACGTAGATATCGAGGATGCTTCTGTGGAATTGCACCAGGAGGATGAGGAGGATATTTACATAGTTGGCGATAACAACAAGGATGATGAGGATGTTGATGATGATGATGAGGATGTTGATGATGATGATGTTTGTGTAAAAACTGTAAATCAGGCAACAGTTGTTGCCCAAGGTGAGAAAAATTCCATTGTTGCCATGCCTGGTAAAAGGACCAAAAAATCCACTTCTCATGTGTGGAATTATGTCCACCCAAAATCCAGACAACCTTTGCCAAACCATTTGTAACTGTTGCCATGTAACAGTGAGTAGAGGACCTTAACCATCTAGGAACCTCCTCCCTGTAATGTCACTTGCAGTGCATTCATCAAGTTGGAAAGGGTATTTCAAATTCTGAATCTTTGGGGACAAAAAAACGAACAACAATCAGTCCAGTGTCACCTAGCTGCTCCCTTCTATCTGGATCCAAGCGCCTGCAATCTCCACCACCAACACCTGTATCATCATCATCATCCTCATTCATGATTGTAAGTAGTCCTGCATCCAATTTCATAAGGACGGGCTCCTCTCCTATCCATTGTTCCTCAGATGGATCCTTGAGTGCTACGCCTGCTGCTGTTGCTCTTAGTGGATCTTCATCCCAGAAGGGGACCAGGAAGACTACTTTTAGTAGTTCAACCAAACAATTAACTGTAAAACAATCCTTTGTAATGGTGAACAAGTATGACAGCAAACACCCAGTTGCACAGCGGATTACTGACACCATAACAGCTATGCTGGTATTAGATGTGCGTCCAGTATCCACCATTAATACAGTGGGTTTTCAACAGTTAATGGAGGTCCTGTGTCCCTGCTGCCATGTCCCTTCTAGATTCCACTTCTTTAGAATAGCAATTCCCAATCTGTACAAGGACATTAAAATAATCCTTATTACTGTCCTCCGGAATGCCGTTGTGCCCACTCTCCACCTAACCACAGATATGTGGACAAGCGTGACAGGGCAAACTAAAGATTACATGACTGTGACAGCCCACTGGATATGTGTATTGCCTCCAACAGTGCAAACAGCAGCAGCATCTAAAAGATGCCAGCTCATTCAGAGGCAGGCTAAACTGTGTATCACCGGTTTCAAGAAGAGGCATACTGCTGAGAGCCTCTTAGAAAACTCAGGGAAATCATTGCAAAATGGCTTACCCCACTTGGACTCTCCTCAGGATTTGTGATTTCTGACAATGCCAGCAATATTGTGTGAGCATTACATGTGGGTGAATTTGAATCCATCCCATGTTTTCTTTTTTTTTTTTTAATTGAGTACATTTTTATTGGTTTATAGAAATACATTAACAAATAACCAAACAAAATATATATACACATACACATAAAACATATATATATATATATATATATAAAAAAAAAAAAAAATACCACACTATACAAATATTGGAATATTGTCAAAAATAACACCTGAAAAATTGGAAAAATCAACTAGATCCCAACAAATTCTCAATTTATCACACAGCACATTACCTCCAACAAAGTAATAATCTACCTAATTATCCTAACAATAATATACCGGTCAATCAATAGGCAATGCACGGGCATAACAGGATTTAAGCCAACTGCTCCAGATACGTTCATACTTCTTCTCAGCTTTGCGACAAATAAACACATGTTTTTCATGTTCAACAGTGGTACGGACCAAGGACAGCCAAGCATTATAATCTGGTCCCGTAGGAGCCATCCACGACCGAGCGACACATACCTTAGCTGGTGTACACATATTGACAATGTATTGTTTAAGATATCTGTCCACTACCTCATCGTCCATAGAGCCTAAACAGCACGTCAATGGCGTAGCTGAAGTGGGAGCAATACCTGTATTGGACAAAACTCTCAGAACCTTATTCCAAAAAGTGCTAACCACCGGACAATCCCATAGAAGGTGCCAGAAAGTACCGCTACTAATTTTACACTTAGGGCATATGTCAGATGCTCTCCCCCCAAATCTCAGCAAACGAACAGGAGTTAAATAGGTACGGTGTAAAATAAACAGTTGAATCTGTTGAAATCTTATAGAAGTTGTGGAAATACGAGGAGCTTCTAGAGCATTATCCCATTCCGCATCACTTATAAGGCCAATATCTCTCTCCCACTTTGATCTAAGATGTGGTAAACTATCCTTATGATAAGAAGACAATATATAGGAGTATAAGTAAGAAAGCGTCTTCCGGGGACCTAAAGATAAAAGGAATGACTTCAATGGGGATATTTGAATTAGAGGAGGGCCATCTGAAAATTGAGCCGAGAGAGCATGCCGTAATTGTAAATATCTATAGAAAAATGATTGAGGGAGATGATGATCTTCTTTGAGTTGTGCAAATGATTTAAGAATTGACGTGTCATAAAAATGACCCAATGTAGTTACACCGTTAGAACCCCATGTCACCTCAAGCTGTAAAGAGGCCAGTTCAGGTAATATACGATAACTACATAGAGAAGTGTCTGGATCTAATCCCATAAACTGTAGAATACTAGATACCAATTTCCATATCTTAATAGCTTGCATCAACAGGGGAGGGCCTTTCTGTATAATTCTACCCGCAAGCAAGGCCTGCAATGGTGTAAAGTTAGGGAAAATCTGAGAAACCAACAAAACGTGCAGGGCATTAGGGGAGTCATCTTGAAGCCATAACCGTATATATGTGCCATCTGCGCCGCATAATAATAAAATTTTAAATTTGGAAGAGCCAAACCTCCCCCAGACCAAGATCGGGTCAGAGCTGCCAATTGAATACGTGGTCGACGATTCACCCAGACCAATGAAGAAAGAAGACTATTCAAACGCCTAAACAATGTATCTGTAATAAAAACAGGAGAATGCTGCAAAACGTACACAAATTTTGGCTGCACCACCATCTTTATTAAGTTAATTCTACCAGTAACGGTAAGAGGGAGCCGGCGCCAGGACTGAAGTTTGCCCTTTAAGTAGACAAACAGGGGCTCAACATTCAATACTATATAGTCCTTTGGGGAATTAGTTATCCAGATACCTAAATATTTAAATTTATTTACCCAACAGAGAGGGAGAGTGACAATGGGAACAGTCGGATACAACCCCCTAAGAGGAAGGATAGATGATTTGTCCCAGTTTATCTTAAGACCAGAAAAAATACCAAATTGTTCTATGACTTGAAGAACCACAGGCATAGCTGTTACATAGTCAGACAAAAAAAGTAATAAATCATCTGCATATAAGGAAACTTTGTCCATTCTATTACCCAATTGTAGACCTATAATATCATGGTGAGAACGTATAATACAGGCTAACGGCTCAATAGCCAATGCAAACAGGGTTGGGGACAAGGGGCAACCCTGTCTTGTGCCCCGAGACAGGGGGAAGGATGGGGAGATAAACCCATTCACTGACACCCTGGCAGTAGGGTTCGCATACATAAGCTTTACCCATTTCAAGAACATCGGCCCAAACCCAAAACATAACATGACCTCCCACAGAAAGGGCCACTCCACAGAGTCAAATGCTTTTGCAGCATCTAATGACACAATAACAGAGGATGATTCTTCGCCATGGGAGGCCTGTAAGTGAGTGTGCAGCCTTCTAATGTTCTCCGACGTCGACTTGCCTGGCATAAATCCTGATTGGTCTGGGTGAACAATCGAAGTAATAACAGTGTTTAGCCGAATAGAAAGGATCTTAGCCAAAATTTTGGCATCTGTGGGAATTAGAGAAATTTTCCTATAGGAATCAGGGTATCTAGGGTCCTTCCCGGGTTTAGGGAGCACAGCAATTATGGCTTCAGACATAGATGGAGAGAACAAATTATCTTCATAGAGCCCATTAAACAGATCTAAAAGTCTTGGAACAAAGATACGAGCATGTTTTTTATATATCTCTATGGGAATCCCATCAGATCCGGGAGCCTTGTTACCGGGAAAGGAACTAATCGCAGCATCTACCTCCTCCAGGGTCAACGGGGCATCTAAGTACGCCCGAGCCTCGGATGACAATTTTGGAAGCCTAGCAAAAGCAACATATAATGACAAAGCATTCATGTCCTCAGTCAACTGTGTTTGATATAAGTTTTTATAAAATAAACTAAAAACCTCTGCAATATCTTGTGTAGATGTGACCATAGAACCCTCAGGCCCAATTAGTTCCGAGACAACAGCAGAAGGACGATCAGCTTGAACCAAGTGTGCCAAAAAACTACCAGTTCTGTCAGCCTGCATATAATATAAATGAGAACGGAATAACAGTCTACGGTTCATTCTATCTGTCAAATGATCAGTCCACTCTGTCTGTGCAGTCAACCATTTTAAACGTGAAGATTCCAACCTGTCACCCAAGTAATCCAACTCAAGATTTCTACAGGCCATCTCCAAAACACGTTCTTTTTCCCTATAAAATGTTTTTAATTCTGCTACCCTTTTGATCAGAGACCCACGTAAATAGGCCTTGAAGGCGTCCCAAACATTAGCTACAGAGGCAGATCCCACATTGTCAGTGAAATAGCCATCCCACATAACTTCCAGCTCTGAACCTGCACCCATTTGAAGAAGCCAAGAGGGGTGTAGTGTCCATAAACGGAGACCTCTAGGACTACACATATTCAATTCTACTAGAAGTGGGGAGTGATCTGAGATTCCTCTGGCTTTATATTCAATGTTAGTTATATTAGGTACAATAGATGGGGACACCAGGGCCAAATCCAATCTAGAGAAAGAGTGATGCGCGGAGGAAAAACAGGAGAACTGTTGTACTCCAGGGTGTTTAACTCGCCACGCATCAACCCATCCCAAGTCAGTTACAAACTTAGCAAAGCCCTCACCACCTTTAGAAAGAGAACTTGAAGACTCACGCCACTTATCCATAGACTGGTCCATTATATTATTGAAGTCTCCCAAACAGAGCACTGGCGTATCTGGAGAACGGGCCACAAATTCAGCAGCTTTTTCTAAAACGTCATATGAAAAAGGAGGGGGTATGTACACTGCTAACAATAAAATGGGCTTAGAATACAGTACACAATCCAGAAACACATATCTGCCATAGGGGTCAGTTTGGACCGCAGTAAAAGAAAAAGGGACAGATTTAGTAATAAGAATGGAGACACCTCTGGACGATGAAGTATGCGAGGAGTGATAAGCCCATCCCACCCATGGTCTTTTTAGAGCTAGTACCTTACTCCCGACCAAATGCGTCTCCATTAGACAAGAAATATCAGGCCCATATTGCTTAATCATTTTAAAGACCAAAGAGCGCTTTAAACGATCATTAACCCCACGGACATTCCATGTTAAAAGTTTCACCATTGTAATACATTGAACTATAAGGCATAATTGAAGTTACCTTAAAAATAGTGTGGTACAGAAAAAATAAAAAAAAAACATTTGTAAGAAAAAGACTGGACAACCCATCCAAAACCACCCCCCACCCCGTATACCCACCCGAACTTAGGCATACTTAAACCCAAAACTAAACTAAACTACACTAAAACCCACAGGATACAACTACTCAATCCTTATAGGCGTAAAAGGCACTGGAATAAAAATTACCACCAATGCAACGGAACTCTCTGGCCATATTTTGACCGAAATATCAACATAAACAACAAAAGAAAAAGAAAAACCCTACCAGGAAAAAATATATATATACCCTGTAAGGGGAGCGGGACATAGAACAATATCCAACCAATATCACAACATAAATATTATTATAGAAATATAAATATTGGAATATCAGAAAAAGGCCTATTTAATGTCGTAATGACACTAGCAATTTCTGGCCATAAACAAATATAATCAGCAAATGCAATCAGTACAGTCATTCCGGTGCCATTTGCCTGTTCCCAGGAGATCTCCGGTCCAGCCACGCCGCAGCCTCCCGTGGTGTAGAGAAAAATGTTGACTCTCCATCCGCAACCACTCGCAGCTTAGATGGAAAAATCATAGCGTACTGAAGATTTAAATCCCGGAGACGACGCTTTATTGGAAGGAATTTAGCTCTGTCTTTTTGGACATCCATTGCGAAATCAGGAAACATAGAAATTTTTACACCGTTGCGTTCCAGTGGCCCTTTAACTCGAGCCAATCGAAGCACAGTATCACGATCCTGGTAATGAAGAAATCTGGCTATAAAGGTGCGCGGTGGAGCGCCAGGTGGCAGGGGACGGGTAGGGATCCGATGCGCTCTCTCCACAGCAAATTGGTTAGTAAATGAGTCTCTGCCATATGTATCCCCCAACCACTTCTCAAGGAATGTTTCAGGTGAAGACCCCTCCTCTCTTTCCGGGAGACCAACGAACCGCACATTATTGCGGCGCAGTCTGCCCTCCATATCGGAAATTTTATGCTGCATTGCGGACATTTGGGATGTCAGGGAGGCCACTTGAGCCCGTAGTGGGGTCTGGGAATCTTCCAGATTAGATAGACGTGTTTCTGCCTCCCCGACTCTTTTGCGGACCTGCTGGAGACCTTGATGAAGAGAAGATATATCGGATTGAACTTTCTCAATCTTATCTGCCAATTTAGTCTCGCAGGAGGTAACTGCTTCCAGCACTTGTTGCAGCGTAACTTCTGGTGATGAATCTGACCCAGATGCAGCAGGGGGAGGTGGGGTCACAGACTTGGATGTACCCTGGGGATCACAACACACTGGGGGCACAGGAGTAGAGGAACGGGCAAAGCATTCCAGTTTTGCAGCAGCAGCATGACCTGTTTTCCCCATAGTATTAATATAATGTAGGATAATAATGTAGGAGACTAGTTATAATATATAAATGCACAGGTAGTGACACAGCAGCAGCAACAGGCAGAGATTCCTCCAAACTTAGAAATCACTTACAAGGAAAGAAGTGTTGCTGAGTCCCACAGTTGCAGAGCTGACAGTTCTCCGCACAGAGCAGGGAGAAATAGTGATGTCTGGCAGAACGGCAGTATCAGACTCAGAGATAACCTCCCTGACCCTGACTCTAAACACAAGCCAGGCAGGAGAAGCAGACCAGAAGCTCCCAGCAAAGCCCTATTGTCAGGCACAGACAGGCTGCATAATACAGAAGCCAACAGGAGAGGAGAGGCCTGGGTGCAGCTCTGGAATCACAGATAGGCAGGCCCAGGGAATGCAATGGATTCCCTCAAGAGCCACTCTCCTCACTCCACACAGCTCCAACCAAGTCAGCAGGTTCCTGGCAAGGTATGTGAGAGACAGCAGGGTAGTAACGTTGACATAGGGGTCTCAGGAGGGTTAAGCAGGATTATCAGCCGGAGAGCTCAGAGACCCTGTGTCCTACAATATTGCTGCCGTGGCCACGCCCCTAAACTCAATCCATCCCATGTTTTGCTCACACAATTAATTTGGTGGTCCAACATTTTTAAAAATGATAGGGGCATGCAGGAGATGCTCTTGGCGGCCCGTAAGATTTCTGGACATTTTCGACATTCGGCAACTGCGTACCGAATATTGCAGCACCAGCAAGAACTTTTGGATTTGCCCTGCCATCAGCTGAAGCAAGAGGTAGTAACTAGGTGGAATTGTACCCTCTATATGCTTCAGCGGATGGAGGAGCAGCAAAAGGATATCCAAGGCTACACTACGGCCTATTACATAGGAAGAAGAGCAGGAATGCACCTTAGTCAAGCGTAGTGGAGAATAATTTTCATGTGTGCAAGGTTCTTAAACCCTTTGAACTTGCCACATGTGATGTTAGTTCAGACACTGCCAACTTGAATCAGGTCATCCCCCTAATCAGACTTTTGCAAAAGCAGCTGGAGAAACAGAAGGAGGAGCTGAAACAGAATGATTCCACTAGGTATGTCGGACTGGTAGATCAAGCCCTTTATTTGCTTTGCCAGGATCCAAGGGTCGTCAATATCTTGAAAGCAGATGACTATATTTTGGTGACCATACTTGATCCTAGGTTTAAGTGATACCTTGTGTCTTTCTTTCTGATGGACATAAATCTGAAAAGATGCAAAGAGCTGTTGGTGAAAAAATTGTCAAACCAGGTGGCACGTGACATGGCATCTTCTCCTCCTTCATTTTCTGCAGCTGCCAGGAAAAAACAACATTTGCCTATAAGAAACCCACTGCTGGTGGTGATGCAGATCAGTCAGCAAAAACTAATGACATCTGGTTGGGTCTGAGAGAACTGCCTACAATGAGTGATATGTCTACTGTGACTTTGTCTGATACGGTCACCATTCAGACAATGGTGGATGATTGTTTTAGGGATAGCATCCAAATAGGCATGTCAGACAGTCCGTTTTACTACTGGCAGGAAAAAGAAGCAATTCAGAGTCCTTTACACAAACTGGCTTTGCTGTACTTAAATTGCCCATTCTCCAGTGTGTATTCTGTAAGAGTTGTCGAAGGTGGATGATTGACTGAGACCGAATCTTTTAAATTAATTCTGGCGACACCATTTTGCGTCGCCTCTGACAACACCATTTTGCGTCATCAGCACAATACCATTGTTTATGACGCTATACTTGGTTATTAGCGTTGTGAGTCTGCTTTGCTACTGTGTACTGTTAAAAGTCCAAACAAACCCTATACGCACATTAGATAATACATATCAAATATACAAGGCGCACATTTGCGCTGTACCCCAAAACATACAGATATGCACAAAACACATATACACACAATGCATACTAGCAAATTTACACAACTATCTCACACTCACACATGCAATCACTTATAACAAGGTTCCCAAGCATTAAGGGTAATATTGGAGGTTTTATAATATTATAATATTTAAGTTGTGAAATGTAATGTATATGATATCTAAGGTTTAGAACATAGTAGACATGTCATGTTTGGTATTATATTAAATCACTGTTCATTTGCAGATCTCCGGTTCTATCGGCAAGGAGATCGCACCATGCGTCCGCAAGTTATGAACTATAGAGAGTTATTGGTTAGCATGTTAACATTTTGTATGTAGTGTCTGTAGCCAGTTTAACCAGTTCTTCGGCGGGAAACTACACAAAGCAGCTGTTGGAGAACTAGGACATACCCCTGATGACACCGTATACTAACCAATGACCAGGATGACCAGGAGCAAGGACCAATGGAATTATGCCAGCTTGTCTCTATTGTTCTATCTGTGACCTGTAAGGGATATAGGCTACTGCTCTGGACACCAGAAGGGAGTCATTTTCCCTTCTATGATAACCGCAGGCTTCAGCATTGATGACTGAGAACTGGATCCAGAGCGCTAGCGTATGTATCGGCTGTACCTTTG
Organism: Taudactylus pleione; assembly: GCA_031769625.1. NCBI lineage: Eukaryota > Metazoa > Chordata > Amphibia > Anura > Myobatrachidae > Taudactylus > Taudactylus pleione. The sequence goes on along the minus strand of JAUIMM010001769.1, from coordinate 216,967 downwards.
TATTTACTTGGTTTTTGCGCTAGTTGTGTAGATCACAGTGCGTATACTTTTTCTTGTAAAATATAACTTGTTGTGCTTTGGAACCACAATTTGATTGGAAAGCAATTATTTCAATTTGGCGACTTGAAGTGCTAAATAACGACATTTAGGTATAGCGATTAAGGGGTATCCATAGAGTTTTCAGCACAGCCAGGAACCTTGTCAGTGATCGGCGTAGGAGATTACTTCCCCAGAATGTGGAAAAGATAATGTTCTTCAAAATGAATTACAAATTCCAAGAGGATGACCTTTACCAGCAATTAAGTAATAAAACTACAGAAGCGTCTGTAATGGTGGATTCCAGCGGGGACGATTTAATATTGTGTGAAGAAGAAGAGGATGGGATTGATGATGATGATGACATCTGATCTTACCTATGTTATAAAGCAGTTTGTGTATGGGATCATTGCCACCAATGTCCACTGCGCATTGGCAGCTTGTTTTGTGGGGAGTTCAAACAAACCAATCATTTCAGCCACAAGTGGCAATCCCTGTCACTGAAGTGATTGGTTTGTTAAACTGTGAATGTCCTGTTTCATATATACAACATAAGGGTGGGTTGAAGGGCCCAAGGACAATTCCATCTTGCACCTTTTTCCTTTCCAGTATGTGCTGGTTGGGGCATTGCTGGCTGGCTGACATTGTTAATGTTATGGTTTTTGAATGTCCAGAAATTGGAATGGCCACAGACAGCATCTCCTGCATGCCCCTTTCATTGTTTATAAAGAAAATTCTGAATCAACTGCTGCTTGTGTCAACCCGACAGCACAAATCGCACAATAGTGACATTCAGCCTAGGGTTCTCAGCCCTCAAGACTGCTACACAGCCCAAAGGCACATCCTGCTTCATGGCCCACAGGCCACCTGTAGTCACTCCTCACAAGCCCTCAAGGCTGTAACGGCTGCAACTTGGCAAGAGCTCTAGCCCTCAAGGCTGTTGCAGGACTGGTTCCTAATCATACTGTAGCTCTGTATTCCAGTACTACTCAGCCCGGAGGCTGCATCAAAAATTAACTATCAACTATCAATTCTTATTTCAGCCAGTGGCTGCACCAATTATCAACTATCAATTCTTCAATCCTCAAGGGGTACCCCAACCATCATCTTTGCACAGTCCTCAACTTTATTTATCACTCAGTTTTGAGCCAGCGGGTTGGATGCAACCTTTTGGCCCTTTAACTAGATAAAAAAATCAATATTGTGAGCTGTGAGGTGGTCAAAATTGACTGGGAACGAGTAGAAATAAATGTTATTGAGGTTAATAATAATACCGTAGGAACAAAAACAGGCCCATTTTATGTGATTTTAGCTGTTTTTATGATTGTTTAAAGAAAAAATCCAGATCCAAAACCAGAACCGAAAAACAAAACACGGAGGTGAGGTTTTGGCAAAACCAATGTAGATCCAAAACCAGGGGAGATCCAGATCCAAAACCAAAACACGGGGGTCAGCGCACATCTCTAATCATAATAGACCAGATGACAGTAACATTACTAAGACTTGGAGCTGGCACCTGTGACGCACAGTCAGCTCCAGCGTCCTCTCGAGTTCTTCTCCCTTTGCCGATCCTCTTTGTATCGCCATGGAAATGAGACAGACATCACCTCATGACGTCACCGCGGCTCATTCCTGGCAGGCCACAGGAGGGGGAGGCGGGCTGGCCAACTGACTATAACGCAGCCGCCGCCCACAATATTGAACTGGGAAGCACACAGCCAGGTGAGCACTCCGTGTGTGACCCTTCTCAGGGGAGGAGTTACTTTATTAGCAGGTGATCAGCAAGACCTGCGAGCAGAGTCGCGACGGAGGCAGAACCCGTTCCCCCTCCAATGAGTAACATGATATCGCTCATTCAGGGTCTGATTCAGGGGTAGACGCTTTTGCTGCCATGACTGCATATTTTGCCGCATCGGGACTGTGCCTTTATGCTAAGAGACGCCCACCGACTGCGGCACTAATCTGCCGCTGTGCATATTAAGGCGCACCGCCGGTCGCACCATCAAACATTGCACCAGGTCTATGGAGGCACAGATAATCCATCTGAACATGGGCACTTGAGTCAGTGCCACGTAGTCTTTTCACACAGTCACTGACTGCGAAACGTCCGCATCTTTTTAGCCACCCCCTGTTATTTCCTGGGAATGCCCACTGAAATCCCCAGCTCCTGTATCCAAATTAGTTCTCCAGCTCCCGGCAGTACCATAGGGGCACGTAAAGTGCGATTCGGATGCACTGCGTGCAGTCGGGCACTTGTGTGCAGCATCGACATTACATGCACCTCTGAATCAGGCCCTCAGGGGCAGATGTACTTAGCTCTGCAGAGAGATAAAGTACCAACCAATCAGCTACTGTCTTTTTCAAACACAGCCTGTAACATGGTAGTTAGGAGCAGAGTGGCTGGTACTTTATCACTGTCCAATTTATCACTTTCCATTGCTTAGTGCATCTCCCCAGTATTTTATGTGTTCCCTATACCCATGAACCTCCCAGCAATCTACCTAGCTTAGCCTAATGTTAGCATTGGCTTCGGTAATAAGGTGCTTTTTTAGGCAAGTAGCTGAGATTTCGGGTGCTGTAAAACTGCTGTGTAAAGGATATCAGAAGCGTAACTGAAAGCTGAAGCCTCACTGATAAATGCAGTATATTTTTCTTTTAAATAAACTACATATAACTGGCTGAATTTAAAATATTGTGGCAACAAATTATTATCTTAGAGAAACTAAAATACCTTTAAAGCAAAATAGACTTTTGCCTGCATTCTGTTAGGTGACCACATGGGGGCACTTGCAAGCTGTGTAAACACCATGTCGACAAAGGCTGATACACAAAGATACATTACAGTAATTCTATATAAAAGTCAATGCACATTATCGGGTTATGCTGGAGAAAGAAAACTTTTGTGCTTTAACTTTTATCATCGAGCAGCTGCCTGGAACAGACGGTTCTAATGAAGAACAAGAGGATAGAAACACAATAAGAGGAAATGAGATAAAATATGTTGTTATATTACGTCATCAAACGGCCGGTCCATATTTGATTAAAAAATGTTGGTAATGAGATAACGAAGGGAATAATGTAATTACAGTAAATAGTGTCATAAGTGAGCGCTAACCCCATCAAAAAGGATATTGTATCAATATATGGCCCATAAATCTACCCAGAAAATAAATGATTTACTGCATCCAGCTGTATCATTGTGTAGAGCAGTATATACATTGTGTAGAGCATTGTGTATATACAGTATAACATTATATGTTGGCCCTGTGCAGGCCACGCCTCCTCTGTGATGTAACATGGAGTGGGATTACAATTGCCAGTGATTACAGCAATGCCCGGAGCATCCTGAGGATGCTCCGGGGAGCTGTAAGGGCAGCAGTGTGACCATCTGAAGTGTCCTAAGGACGCTCCAGGTGGCACTGCTGCATAGATTCTGGCTGCAGGATGCCATTCTAGGCACCCTGCTAGCCAGATGAGGCTAGCAGAGAAAAGCTCCGAGGGCCAGACCAAATTATTCCGGGGGCCTTATACATCCCCCGGGCCTGAGGTTCCCCATCCCTTGTGTATGGCCAGATGTAAATGTAACACAACTGGGTATGACATAGCATTAAAGAGAGAGGATGAGTGCCAAAGGGATAAATGTGGTAAAACCCCCCAAAATGATGTTTTCAGGAGTTTTACTGCATACCCCATATGTACAAAGCAGCTTCATCCCGGTGGGTAACACCACCTTCAGTAGAAGCACACAGAGGGGGATCCGATCGGATTTGTCAGGACCAGCCGGCCGATTCTCCAGATACCTCAATCTGAGACTCGCTACCAGTGATTTATGGTCAGCACGTGCAGCTAATCTAACACGGTACTGCCACCGCTAACGAAGTTCACGGGAGTCGTTAGGTTCTCCCCTCAAATATCAATTTGCACTCACTTACATACAGGTATGTAGCTATGACCTCACAGGCTCGTGAATTCAACAAGAACATGGAGAATACACTGGATTAAGAATGTTTAATCCAAAAAATATTTCCAAGGTTATTGACTACAGAAAAAGGGAATACAAATATGGACAGTACAAAATTATCACAAATAAGTTTCAGAAAATAAAAGGAATTAAACTGATAAAGAAAAAAACAGAGTCTTTACACTTCTTTGATCTGGTGGTAAAGGAGACACAGAAACATTGGATCCAGGCCAGTCATCTCGGGACTCTCCTTAGGCACAAGAACCCCTATCTTCCCCTTATGTGTCACGCCTGTCTGTTTGCCCCTCCCCTTCTGTGTCATGCCTGTCTATCTGCCCCTCCACTTCTGTGTCACGCCTGTCTATCTGCCCCTCCCCTTCTGTGTCACGCCTGTCTGTCTGCCCCTTCTGTGTCATGCCTGTCTGTCTGCCCCTCCCCTTCTGTGTCATGCATGTCTGTCTGTCCATCCCCTTCTGTGTCACGCCTGTCTGTCTGCCTCTCCCCTTCTGTATCAAGCCTGTCTGTCTGCCCCTCCCCTTCTGTGTCACGCCTGTCTTTCTGCCCCTCTCCATCTGTGTCACGCCTGTCTGTCTGCCCCTCCCCTTCTGTGTCACGCCTGTCTGTCTGCCCCTCCCCTTCTGTGTCAAGCCTGTCTGTCTGCCCCTCCCCTTCTGTGTCACGCCTGTCTATCTGCCCCTCCCCATCTGTGTCACGCCTGTCTGTCTGCCCCTCCCCTTCTGTGTCACACCTGTCTGTCTGCCCCTCCCCTTCTGTGTCACGCCTTTCTTTCTGCCCCTCCCCTTCTGTGTCATGCCTGTCTATCTGCCCCTCTCCTTCTGTGTCACGCCTGTCTGTCTGCCCCTTCTGTGTCATGCCTGTCTGTCTGCCCCTCCCCTTCTGTGCCATGCCTGTCTGTCTGCCCCTCCCCATCTGTGTCATGCCTGTCTGTCTGTCTCTCCCCTTCTGTGTCATGCTTGTCTGTCTGTCCATCCCCTTCTGTGTCACGCCTGTCTGTCTGCCTCTCCCCTTCTGTGTTACGCCTGTCTGTCTGCCCCTCCCCTTCTGTGTCACGCCTGTCTGTCTGCCTCTCCCCTTCTGTGTCACGCCTGACTGTCTGCCCCTCCCCTTCTGTGTCACGCCTGTCTGTCTGCCCCTCCCCTTCTGTGTCACGCCTGTCTGTCTGCCCCTCCCCTTATGTGTCATGCCTGTCTGTCTGCCCCTCCCCTTCTGTGTCACGCCTGTCTGTCTGCCCCTCCCCTTCTGTGTCACGCCTGTCTGCCTGCCCCTCCCCTTCTGTGTCACGCCTGTCTGTCTGCCCCTCCCCTTCTGTGTCATGCCGGTCTGTCTGCCCCTCCCCTTCTGTGTCACGCCTGTCTGTCTGCCCCTCCCCATCTGTGTCACGCCTGTCTGTCTGCCCCTCCCCTTCTGTGTCACACCTGTCTGTCTGCCTCTCCCCTTCTGTGTCACGCCTGTCTGTCTGTCCGTCCCCTTCTGTGTCACGCCTGTCTGTCTGCCCCTCTCCTTCTGTGTCACGCCTGTCTGTCTGCCCCTCCCCTTCTGTGTCACGCCTGTCTGTCTGCCCCTCCCCTTCTGTGTCAAGCCTGTCTGTCTGCACCTCTCCTTCTGTGTCACGCCTGTCTGTCTGCCCCTCCCCTTCTGTGTCACGCCTGTCTGTCTGTCCCTCCCCTTCTGTGTCACGCCTGTCTGTCTGCCCCTCCCCATCTGTGTCACGCCTGTCTGTCTGCCCCTCCCCTTCTGTGTCACGCCTGTCTGTCTGCCCCTCTCCTTCTGTGTCACGCCTGTCTGTCTGCCCCTCCCCTTCTGTGTCACGCCTGTCTGTCTGCCCCTCCCCTTCTGTGTCACGCCTGTCTGTCTGCCCCTCCCCTTCTGTGTCACGCCTGTCTGTCTGCCCCTCCCCTTCTGTGTCACGCCTGTCTGTCTGCCCCTCCCCTTCTGTGTCACGCCTGTCTGTCTGCCCCTCCCCTTCTGTGTCACACCTGTCTGTCTGCCCCTCCCCTTCTGTGTCACGCCTGTCTGTCTGCCCCTCCCCTTCTGTGTCACGCCTGTCTGTCTGCCCCTCCCCTTCTGTGTCATGCCTGTCTGTCTGCCCCTCCCCCATTAGGGCACCTAACACGTGACTGCCAACTCCCGGCAGCTTATTGTGAGTGTAATAATCGCTATCGCAGCAATGTATATAAGTCGCGTCCTTGTCCTGCACTGTAATGTACTGTAAGTTACTTGTTTCTTGTTCACTCACTAGCTCTATGTACGGTGCTGCGGAACACTTGTGGAGCCATATAATAAATGACAATAATATTAGTAATAATAAACCTTTCTATCCCCCACCCCCCGCATCGCAAAGGACAGTTCTTATCAGGAGAGCTGCTAGGTACATACCGCGGTAATGATCTGCAGTATGTAACCGAAGAGAGGCAGAATGTACTGCATTGCGGATGCGATGCTTAGTACATCCCGACCACAGTATGAGTGCACTTAGGGGCCTATGTACAGTACTAAGCCTTGGAGAGAGATAAAGTACCAACCAATCAGCTCCTGTCACTTTACAGGCTGTGTTTGAAAAATGACAGTTGGGAACTGAGTGGTTGGTACTTTTTCTCCGTCCACCCTATCTCTCTCCAAGGCTTAGTACATAGGGCCTGATGCAGCAGCATATGCAATGACAATTACACATGCAGATCGAGCGATTGTTAGCCACCGTGCATGTGTATAGGCTGCATTGTGCATGCGCAGCGATCGCATTGTGATTACAGACACACAGAGGAGTCCATCACAAACTGAGTGACAGGCTTTCAGCGTTTGTGGTGGTGATGGGGCAGTGGTCAGAGAAACGCAGGCGTCTGTCCGTTAGAACGCCGTTGCATAGGCGTGCATAAATTAGCCACTGTGATTGCATAAGCAGCATGAGAGCTCTCTGCGTGTGAGGAGACTTGCAGTGTCTGCGGTTAGTCAGACCTGGTGTAAAAGCTGCGTGACTGCCCGATGTGCGTCGATGGTACCGATGTTTAGGCAGAAGAGCGACTTAGGACGGATATGAGAAAGCTGGCGGAGCTTTGGCAGGCATTAGCCTATTTTCACAGCTGCTTTCCGTGCAAAATGTATGCAGCTGTGATCACATTAGACTTCAGGGCCCGGCTGGTGGGCTTAACTTGACCCTTTTGCCTATTTCAATGTTGTTTGCGCAATTTGCAGCATGGAAAGATGGAACACATATACGGAATATTTTACCTACATTAATCCTTATATATACGTTAGCAAAAAAAATATTCTTGAAAAATGGATTAAGGAAGCAGCTCCCTCCATTTTAATAACTTAAAGCAATTATATTAGAACATATATATTATATTTATAAATAGTTGTAATGCGCTTTCTGACATTAAAAAGGATGTGTGAAAATTAGTTTAAACCAAATCGGGTGCCGCTCCCGACCTCCCGGGAAGGCAGGCAATCCTCCCGGCCCCGGCGATGTGTCCGGACCCCCCACGCTTTTAAATAGAAACCCCGGCAGCAGGGGGGCCGGTGACGCGATTCGCGCTGAATCGCGTCATCGTGGCTCCGCCCCCGGCTGCACAATGCCATTAATCACGGCATTGTGAAGAGGGGGCGGAGCCACAATGACGCGGTCACGCCCCCATGCTCCGCCCCCAACGCCGCGTCATGTGCCGGGCCCCGCCCCCTTTGGCCGCGTCACGCCCCCAGCCCTGTAAGTCCGACAGCTCCCTCCCGGAAGGAGGGGGCTAAATGTCAGCATGCATGGTTTAAACAAACTCTAGCTGCATAGGTGGCGTAGGGTCCTGCAGTCAAACTTTCAGTCCTCAGGGTTTGCTGAATACTGGGTGGCCACATCGATCCCCTTAGAATGAATGGTCCTGTTACGCAAACCATGTGGAAACTAGTGTTTCTGCATTTGTAACGGGCCCATTAGTGGCCCCTTCTTATGTTACATAATCTGTTGCAGTGCCAGGGCCGGGCTGCCCACCTAGCATGCCAGGATGGCCAGATGGGCCGGTCCAGCTGCAAACCCCGGCCGTGCAGATCCACCTCCCAGTGCGCTGCTCGGCCGGAGATACTAAAAGACGGGGGCTAGTTGCGAAGCCACGCCCCCATACTTCGCAGCACGCCCTCTTTTCGGCGAGACCACGTCCCTTTTGCGGACTGCCAGGGCTGTTTAACTGTCCCAGTCAGTCGCTGTGCAGTGCTATGTACCGTGTGCTGTGCTGCCATTAGTAGACTGCGTCCTGTTTAAAGTTTTGCCACTATCACTTATCATTGAAAAAGTTAGACTGATGCTTTGGCCGCAGACTAACGGCGCCTCTGCTTTTAATCACGTTCCGCACCGTCCATAACTCAGAGCCAAGTGCAGAATGGATATTGTTTTGTTACTGCTCTTTTATCACATAAACTTCTAGCGCAATCTGTCAGAATTGTCCGCCTCTGCTCTGCGAATGGCGAGGACATCATCTGCCGGAGAGTTCCAGCATCTCTCACCTTAGCGGAGGGCACTGCCTCTAGGTCATAGGAACAGTAAAACTCATTCACCGGGATGCTTCGAAATAATCATCCTCTAGTTTAGCCAAGGATTTCAATCCCTCGCTCCCTCCCCCTGGCATAAATATGCAGCTTATTACATCCGTATTAGCGACAATTTACTGTCTGTTGCTGAAAGGACTGGTCTCGGAGGATTAAATTTTCACATTGCTTCTGTATTGGGCGTTAAGACCTTAATCACTGTGGCATTTGGGCGGGCATTAATAAAGATTGAAGTTCTCTCCAGGGATAGCTGAGATGGAATTTCAGTCATCTGTCATTGTTTCCACCGGCTGGTTGTTGTGGTTCAGGAAAGTGTGCTGACAGGTGGAGTTTAGAAAACTCACATTTATCCCTTTCTGAAAGCAATATTTATACGCTAGTGTTTAATTGGATAGATGATGTACTTCATTTGTACTTTGTATTTGAGATTTTGTATTACTTTATTATTTTTATCCAGCCCTGGGATTACGAGTTTGGGGCTGGTTAACGTTATCACAGGGGGAACCCACACTGTGGGGCAGATTCAATTAAAACCCTGCGGCTAATTGATGTGCCGGACAATTCAATTGCCGGGGATTTCTTGCTGTGCCGGATCAATTCAATTGCCGGGGACCAATTCAATTGCCGGGGATTTGCAGTCGGACTTTACCTCGCAGCTCATGGAGATGTGAGGTAAAATCCACGTTAAAACAGCCAAATTGGCCTCGCGCACTGGGAAAAACACATTGATTCCACAGTTTACGCAGAATCAATGTGTTTACGCGTGTGAGTCCCGAGTTTACGGCGCGGGAAAAAGGATATTTAATTTAATAGCTTTTCCCCGCACCGCGAGGATTTTGGACGGCAATTAGTTTCGAGGAGAACCCCACGGCTAATTGAATCTGCCCCTGTGTGTATCACTGCTATTATTCCCCCCCCTGCTGGTTCAGCCTGGTACTGGTTATTGAAAAATAGGGGGAACCTCCCGCCTTGTTTCCCCTATTTTCCAATACTAGACCAGGCTCAATGGTCCAGGGCTGGTTATGAATTTGGCGGGGACCCCACATGTGTTTTTTTATTTATTGTTTACATTTTTTTAGATCTTTTTAAACAATTACATATAGTAATCTGTGCAGTGCATGTATATTGTTTACTATCTATTTCAGAATGGTTTCAATAGAAACCACCGCCAAATAGAAAGCGTCAGGTTGTCATTTAGAAACCGCCGGGGATCGATGGGGGGTCTCAGTTTTGACAACAAAACAGACCTTTAGTAAATGTTAGAAATTTGACATTTCTGGTTTTAAATGACGCCAAACCTGCTGCTTGGTAACTTTTCCCCTAGATGCACAAAGGCGTCTATACATAAGAAGTGGAGACTACAGTATAGCAGCTAATGGGGTTATTACTGAGGACTTCAGGGGGGAAATAGGATGATTCAAGGAATTTGTTATAAGATATCTTATTATAAAGAAAAAAGGGGTTTTATGCGCTGGGGAAATCAATCTGCCTATCGCTTTTCAGCTGTCAATACCTGTGTGTGTGCGTTCATGCGTGTGTGTGCGTGCATTCGTGTGTGTGTGTGGTGCATTTGTGTGTGCGTGCGTTCGTGTGTGTGTGTGCGTGCGTTCGTGTGTGTATGTGCGTACATTTGTGTGTGTGCGTGCGTTCGTGTGTGTGTGTGCGTACGTTCGTGTGTGTGTGGTGCATTTGTGTGTGCGTGTGTTCATGTGTGTGCGTGCGTTCGTGTGTGTGTGTGTGCGTACGTTCGTGTGTGTGTGTGCGTTCGTGTGTGCGTGCGTTCATGTGTGTGCATACGTTTGTGTGTGTGCGTGCATTCGTGTTTGTGTGCGTGCGTGTGTGTGTATGCGTGCGTTTGTGTGTGTGTGTGCGTTTGTGTGTGTGTGTGGTGCATTCGTGTGTGCATGCGTTCGTGTGTGTGCGTGCGTTCGCGTGTGTGTGTGGTGCATTTGTGTGTGCGTGCGTTCGTGTGTGTGTGTGTGGTGCGTTCGTGTGTGCGCGTGCGTTCGTGTGTGTGTGCGTTCATGTGTGTGCGTGCGTTCGTGTGTGTGTGGTGCATTTGTGTATGCGTGCGTTCGTGTGTGTGTGTGCGTACGTTCGTGTGTGTGTGTGTGTGGTGCATTCGTGTGTGCGTGCGTTCGCGTGTGTGTGTGTAGTGCAGCAAATCCCCAAAAGACACAAAAGAGAACGGAAGGTGTATGTCTGATACAAAGTATCAAAGAAAGATAGTAAATAAAATGAAATAAGAACACTTTTATTAGATTAAAAAAAACATGAAAATAGCCTCAATGAATGATCATCCTGTTGAGCTATGGGGGGCGCTACTGTGCAGTCTCCATGATGCTCCTGTAGGGAGGCATCAATCCTTTACCAAGATGGCTGTCATTTGGTGTTTTGCGCATGTGAGGCGCCATCTTGTCACTGCGTCAGAGCGCCACAATGGGACGCTAATGTGTCCGCACCTAGGGCCTGATTCAGCTTGGATCGTTATTGCGATAACGTACGCAGATGGCTGATTGTTGCGTACTGCGCGTGTGTATGCGCCGCATTGCGCGTTGCGCGTGAGTTAGCATTGCGATCACACTGCGATCATTCACGTAGATACAAAGCCATCGCAGATGGAGGGACGGGATGTCAGCGTTTGGGGGTAGTGACGGGGGAGTGGTCGGAGAAACGCAGGCGTGTTAGTCCGTTTGAACGCCGTTGCATGGGCATGCAGAAATTAGCCGCTGTGACGGCATACGCAGCTTGTGTACTCACTACGTGCGAGGAGGTTAGCAAATTCTGAGTAAGGTCAGTCCTGCTGTAATTGTGCGCGAGGGGCCGATGTTACTCAGTGTTCCCGATGTATACGATGTGTATGGAGGACTGCGTGGTCTTACGGATGTGCGAAAGTGGTAGTGGGCGTCTCTGTGCTGGCTTTGGGTGTCTCTATGCTGGCGTGGTGATAGCAGTCATTAGCATATTTTCGCAGCAGACCTGCGAGCGTAATCACAGCTGCAATCGCAATAGCGATCTGTAGTGAATCAGGACCTTAGCTCCCAAAGACCCTGCTATATCCTGAGATACCTGCTACTGCTGCATACCGCTACCCCACTTGTATATGAACTGCCACCCTCATACATCACCGGCTGGAGCTCTGTATGTTCCGCTCAAACTTCTCCGTCATCCATATACTGAGTGTATGTGACTGTGAGTATGATAAACGAAATGACTGTATAGGAGTGGAGAGGGTTAAACCTCCTAGGCTGGGGGCGGACCGGAGTGGGGAATCATGTGTCAGGTAGGGCCAATGGGTTTTTAGGGTTGTAGTTTCTAGCAGGGATATCATAGTTTGTTGGAGGCGGAGTCAGCCTCTTTTGTTCCTGTCTTCCCACCCTCCCTCCCTAAATTTTATTTTTATGGGCTCTTTTTGATTTGGGTTTGGTGACTGTTTCGTTGGCTATTTTAGGCGGGAAAGAACGGTAAGTTACCTATTAGCACTGTGAATATTTGTTTACTCATTGTTTTGCTCACCTTTGTTGACTCTTAAAGTCTGCTGGACCACCCTGCCGGGGGCAGCATCATCACCTTACCGGGTGGGTAGTCAAGATAGAAGGCTTGAGCGTATTGTGTTTTGGTTGGAGTGTTTATAGTGTCCAGTCTCGGATAGTAGTGACATACGAAACAGAGGTTTTGTACACAGCGCTCAACGGCCCTCATTCAGAGCCACTCGCTATTCGCGTTCGTTCGTTCAAAAACTAGGGGTGGCTATTCAAATGAACCGTTCGCTGTTTGCGGTCTGTTCACGCCTCTAGGTCTGAACGAGCGAACAAAACTTGCGTTCGTTTTTTGGAAAAATACGCCCCCTGGCCGCTCGCATCCTACGTCATGTCCACTATTTATTAGATTAATCGAGTACATTGACCAGGGTATGAACTGCTCGCTATTCTTGTGGTTGGTGTTTGCTACCACAATATTGCGAGCAGTTCTGGCTATAAAAGAACCCAGTGAAGTGGTCAATGACGCTGCTGTTTTAAATATGCACACCCATAAAACGCCCGTTTTGACCTTTAAGCACGCCTGCGTTCTGATCTCCACTCCCCGTTTTCAAGCACCTTCCCCTGTTACCACCCACATACGCCTCCTCCTGTCACTCAAAATAGTAGGCATTCGCTATATTGCGAGCACATGAATTTCGGCCGCACTGACTGGTTCGCGCATGCGTATAGCGATCCGTACGCATGCGCAGATGTGCGAATATCGCTCGGAACGAGCGTACTGCCGCTAGCGAGAGGCTCTGAATGAGGGCCAACATGTGTAGAGTGTATTGTGTGTGTCAGTATAGTGTCCTTGGATCCTAAGGGCGGTGTGTGACATGTGGGGTGTTAATACCACAGGATGCCATCTGTTAACAGTCACTTTTTTACTTACCTTTGTGCGCTACAAGTTGCGTTAAACATAACGCGTAAGCGTCGCGCGACTCTGTAGGATCTTTTCGTGCAACTTTTTCACTTCAAATGCATCTTATTTGCACACACAAGCTGCTTCTGCTGATCAAAATGATATGCAGCATTCCTATATTCTCAGGGGGCGGATTGGGAATTTAAAATGGCCCTGGAAATTATTTTAAAAGTGGCCCCATGTGGGGGGAACAAAAACAATGGGTGGGGCTAACATAAAAGTGGGCGGGATTAGCACATGATTAGTCAAGGCTAAAGGAACATGTAAAATGTTATTTGGAGTTACAGTATCACAAGGGGTAGCATATTAAAGTAGGCAGAACTAACACACAAATCAAAGCTATAAAGTATTGTGCTAAACCCCACGTATTTAATTAATGTACAGGTCAAATTTTATGCTGTGCCCCATTTTGTTGTGGCTCCAGGGTACTTACATTTAAAATACTCCCTGGACCTAGGACAGAACATCTTACAGGGGAATTGTTTCATCTATGAGTAACAAGTAGATATAGTAGATACAGTTTATTAGGAGCATGTCCATGGAATTACGGGCTATGCAGAGTCGTGCCTAAGTGTAAATACGCTGGTACAATTGCGCACTGAAAATAATGACAGCTAGGAAGCAAAGCCTTCGGATTGTGGCAGTCTGGTGGCAACGATGCTTACAGTACACCAGCGTGTGGACGAATTTCAGTATTTAGTACCAAACACGCAATGATAGAGCTATTACTGCAACTTGCGTTGCACTCTGCCTCAGCCCCATTGTAATTAAACAATTCAGTGCAGTGAAAGAACATAGAGGCTGTGTATGTATCTCTTTAAGAATTACACATCTTCTGACCTATATGTACCAATCTTGTCTGTTTACGCTCTGTCACCCCTCACAAACAAATCCCTGGTCTCAGAGTTTCCTCTCCCTTTTGCCCAATGATATATGAGACTCACATGAACCCTATTCTGTTCTCCATTTCCTGTGGCAAGTGCAGCCCATACACCTACCTAATTATGCCTTACACCACTAGTTTGGGAAACCACCAAAGACAACATTATCACTATTCTGCCATATTATTTATATCATACTTGCCTACTTTTGAAAAAGCATTTCAGGGAGATTGTGACAGCAGCACCTATGAGCGCGGCGGTAAAGTGGGCGTGTACTGCTACATCTGAGGGGCGTGTCATACATGTGATGGGCGTGTACCGCTACATCTGAGGGGTGTGTCATAACATTGATTTACATCCACATGTAAATGAGCCCCAAAGCAGTTAGTGAGATCTACTTGTTGATGAAAACACACTGATACTTCTCAGAAAATACATGTAGCCATAGGGAACATTGTGCCTTTTACCCAATGCAGGGTAATAATACTAATCATCTCATTTTAATGTATATATCTCTGTTTTTTCTTTTATATAACAGTGTCATAATGGGGCTAAGGTGAAATGAGGGAGGATGGTAGACTCTTCAGGGAGACAGGGAGATTGCTGCTATTTCAGGGAGTCTCCCTGACAATGAGGGAGAGTTGGCATGTATGATTTATATGCACAGCACTGAACAGAGAAAATATTCACATGCACAAGCGAAAGAAGCCATACAGAAATCACCAACATGTAGTGGATTACCCATATCATATACTGTATAATCCAAAAGTGTCCTAAAAGTGAACATCACAAACATAAGCCCAGCAACGATTACAACGCAATGTACAAATGTAGAAGATCCTGCTACAAATATGATAGAAAATGCCAACTAAATAAACATGTAGGCAGGAAAGTACTGACACATACCTGTACACATGACAGGCATGACACGGATGCACATGATTTAATACAATATTTATTTTCCATACTGCTCATGCACAATTCTGTCTGTCTTTCTGTGTGAGCCCAACAAGCTTACACTATAATGTGATGCCTGGCACAAGTAAAAAAAAAAAATACAATTGTCCAAAGGCACCTGTGGTCTTAATGATGCTTCTAATGCTGGGTCTACACTATCAGATAAAATGTCAGACAGACAGACATAACAAGCAAAATGTACTAAGCGGCGGGTTCTAAACCCCGGCGGTTTGGTAGCGGTTTGATGGAGGGTTCTATTCTGTACTAAACCCTGGGGGTTTGGTGGCGGTTTTGCATTGGTTTCTAAATGACAGCCCTGTTCTATTCTATTCTAAAATGTGTTTTGCAGCAGTTTTGCTATCTGCAGATTTACTAAGGCCAAAACCACTGCATAACTGCCGTCAAAAAACATTTTAGAATAGCATAGAACAGGGCTGTCATTTAGAAACTGCTACCAAACCCCCAGGGTTTAGAACAGAATAGAACCCGCCATCAAACCGCCAGGGTTTAAAACAGAATAGAACCCGCCATCAAACCGCCAGGGTTTAGAACAGAATAGAACCCACCATCAAACCGCCAGGGTTTAGAACCCGCCGCTTAGTAAATTTTGCTCTTCATCATGCAGCCTGACAATCAGTAGATATCATGGACATACACTGACTGTGAGATATATCACAGAGTATAGCCACACAATGGGCTCTATTTATTAACATTATTTTTACTAAAATAAAGTGAAAAAGGGTGTTTTCACACCCTTTTCACATTATTTTAGTTTCACCTGTAGTTACTATAGGGCAATTGGAGTAGAATTAGTAAAATTCTACTCCAACCCCTAATTATCACTTATTTTTAGTAAAGCAGATCGCACTTCCCATAACTGTAATGGGAAATGTGATCCGACCATAGTTACTAAAAATAAATTGTAAAAAAATACCGGGGAAAGCTCTGTGATAATAACGCCACCTGGAGGTGGCGTTATCCAGGGTCTCCCCCTGTTACCGGGCTCCCACTCTGCTGTAACGGGGAGAGCAGAGGTGGGAGCCGGTACCAGTAATCAGCTGTGTGGTCTAAAAAGACCGCAAGCTGATTGCTGTAAAAAGACGAAAAAAAAAATTTAAATATTTTTTTTTTCCTTACCTGAATCAAGGGACCGGTGATCGGGCCTCCGGTGATGGCTCCTCTCCGGTCAGCTGGTCTCCCACAGTGCACTGCTGCCCGGTCATCCGGTGATCGGGCCCCAGTGCAGTATGGGAGATCACCTGATCGGGAAGCCCAGAGAAGATCACCGGAGGCCAGGAGGATGCAGGTAAGTGTAATGAAGGGAGGGGGGTCGCGGGGTGGGGGAGGGGGGTCACGGGGGTCCGCAATCGTGGGGGGCGGGGTTTAGCACCGGGGGCGGGGCTTAGCGTCGGTGGGGGGGTAGTAGCGGTGGTCGGTCGGCGCATGCGCGGACTCTTAGTCGCGGTATTTTTTCCGAAAATACCACGACTAGAGTGCGGATGGGATCCGCAGGGACAGAGCTTTATCGCAAGCTCTGTCCCTGCAAGGGATTGTAGTAAATCCCTGTGATATTGCCTGAATTTGCAATGCGAATTCACTCGGTAATATCACACTACAATCCGCATTCAATATGCGGATTGTAGTAAATAGAGCCCAATATCTGGGTTCCTCCCCTTGGGAGGAGACATTTGCCTGTTCTTTCCCTGTGTAGTAACATGGGAAATGCTGGTCGTTCGGCCACGGCAGCGCATACACTGCCAGATTCGGCCAGCTTGCCACTAAAAATATTGCATCTGACGGACATGCTGGTTGATATTTTGAGGTCAGTCGAGTGCATACACTATCCGGTTATCTGTCCGGAAAGCCAATAATTGGCAGGTCGGCCAGATAATTTAATAATGTATGCAGAGCATAAATCTATAGATTTACTGTCAGTAGTTTGGGATATACACCCTACAACATTGCATGTACATTTAATTTTTGCCTAAATCAAAATCATATACAAGTGTTGTAATGGAGTACATACAGTATAACCATTCATAAGTGACATATACCCTGGTGATTTGTATTAGAAAACTAAATCCACGTAGCATGCAATAGGGCTAATAGTTCTCATCAAATAACACTTATATGAATGGTAACATAGCATATAACACCATCAGCAATGTAACATTTACATCCTGGCATGTTTAGGAATTCCCAGCTGGGGGCTGGACAAGCTGCTGCAGAACATCTTTTTGGAACATGGTTCCAAGTTCTACACCATTATAACTGCTGCCTGATAAGATGTACTGCAGAAGCTGAGCTGCATGATTGTTGGTTTGGCTGCCCTATAATATAATATTGCAATTACTGGGCTGCAATTGGGGGCAAGAAGTGATAGCCAATTGCCAATAGTCCAGTGCTCCTCTGAACCATATATAGTCCCTGCAGCTTCATCTCTATGGTCCCCAGCAGTTCACCCTCTCCATACCTCACTGTCCAGACACAAGCAGATGGGTAGAACTTGAAGCCCCTAGCACCCAGCCCCAGTGCCAGCATTAGTACCACTACCAGCACAATAACCCTATTCAGTCCCTAGTTCTCTGCAAAGTGCCTTACCCAGAGCTGTGATCTCCTGCTTCCCTTGGTATTACACAGGCTGCTGTGCTGCTGCTGACTGGAGAGGTGTCTGTTCCCTGGCACATGAGCTGGTATTGTCACATGGCGATGTGCCTCCGAGTCCCAGCTCAGGCCTTCCCTGGCTCTGCTACCTGCATGATAAAGCTCAGCAGCGGGCCAGTCAGGTCGGAGCCCCACTGCAGCACACACCACACGGGCGGTGGGAGAAGATCTCACCACGCCTTGTAAGGGGCCTGAAGAGAGGAGCTGGGGGCCATGCTGTGCTCTGTAGCTAATGCCTGCACCTACCTATAGACTTTATTTAAGTAATGGCAGAGAAGGATTGCGCTGAGTGAGCCACACCCCCAACTTCAGCAAGGGTGGTGGCGTCGGCGGTACAAGCCTTAAGTCTCTGCGTTCTGCTTTGTTTGAAGTTATGACAGGTGCCGGAGGGCTGCTTGTCATGAGGTCAACACTACTGGGGGTGGGGCCAAAGCATTTCGGCCGTCGTTTGTCTCCAGTAGTTCCGGCCGGGGCAGGGCAACAGACTCAACAACATGTTTAAATAAAAAAAAAAGTCAGCTGGTCGGAAGGCGGCCCCACGGGTCTCGGCCCACTGGGAATGTTCCCGATGAAGTCAACGGCCAATCCGCCCCTGTATATTCTGCATTTGAAGGTAAAAAGCCGCAAGAAAAGATGCTCGGCTCTATCGAGTCATGCCACAGCATGGCAGGACTAGGGCTGTTTGACGTGCAAGGAAGTAAGTTGCCTGGGAGGTGAGCTGGCTCCTTTACAGAGCCTCTTTCCATAATCTACTTTGAACATACAACATGTACACTTATACGGCGGGATGCCTGACGAACACCACAAAGGACCGCTGTCTTGGCAATAGCAGCCCATTGCGATGGAGGAACTTCCGGGTCTATGACCCAGAAGCCCCTCTGGCATCCTTCTACGCAGAAGGACACAATCTAATGTGATCTGATTGGATCAGGAAGATGGCGTTACCCACCACAACCTAGCATCACATACCGGGTCTTGGTGCATATGAGAGATGTGGTCAAACCCATATTTTCAGGGTTTTACCACATTTCTCCATAGTGTGACAACTCAAGGTGGGGGTGAGGATGTGAGAGGCCCTGTAGGGTGTTTCTCTCAAACCTGTGGTGGTATGTGTCCCTTGCACTGTGGTGCAACAGCCCAGTATTGTGGACACTGCACTTTGGATGTGGTTATTCTGTTGCTGTGAAATAAAGGCCTGAAGTGTTTGATCTTTGTGTTTCTTAGTAATTTCCATAAACTGTATGATTCTCAAACAGTGGCGTCACTCAACCTGGTGACACCTGGTGCGAACCCATGAGAGACGATAGTAGCCGATAAAAAAGGGGTGTGGCTCCGTGGGTAGGGGGCCTAGTCTCACCGGGTAGGGGGTGTAGCCTTGCGGCCTGAACTCCCGTTTTAGTCACACCGGGGGTCCGAAGATGCAGTCTGACCACGGGGAGCAGCCTGTGCAAAGTGCCAGCACCCTCACTGTCCTCACTGAGGAGGAGTTGCACTTTGGAATAACCCCTGGGCAGGTGACACCCGGCTGCAGGCCACACCACCTGTCCCCCTCTTGTGACGCCACTGGTCTCAAACCCTGTTTTAATACTCCTTATATGCTCGTAAATCCTGGTTTTAAGTGGTCTAATGGTCCTCCCTATTTATTCCAATCCACATTGGCACCTGAGTAGGTAAATTACTCCTTTGGTGTCACGTGTCATGTCCTGTCTAATTGTGTGGGTGTCTTTTGTCATGGTGGATGTAAAGGTGTGTATGCCTTTAGTGGTACTGGCTTTAATTCTTTGCAGCCTACTGTTTGTTTCTTCCACAATGATGGAATCCCTTTCTGTGTTATGTGTATGGGGCCTTTCTGTGTTGTGTGTATGGGGCCCTACTGTGTTGTGTGTATAGGGCCTTTCTGTGTTATGTGTATGGGGCCTTTCTGTGTTGTGTGTATGGGGCCTTCTGTGTTGTGTGTATAGGGCCTTTCTCTGTTATGTGCATGGTGCCTTTCTGTGTTGTGTGTATAGGGCCTTTCTGTGTTATGTGTATGGGGTTTTTCTGTGTTGTGTGTATAGGGCCTTTTGTGTTATGTGTATGGGGCCTTTCTCTGTTATGTGTATGGGGCCTTTCTGTGTTGTGTGTATGGGGCCTTTCTGTGTTCTGTGTATGGGGTCTTTCTGTGTTATGTGTATGGGGCCTTTCTGTGTTGTGTGTATGGGGCCTTTCTGTGTTGTGTGTATAGGGCCTTTCTGTGTTATGTGTATGGTGCCTTTCTGTGTTGTGTGTATGGGGCCTTTCTGTGTTGTGTGTATGGGGCCTTTCTGTATTATGTGTATAGGGCCTTTCTGTGTTATGTGTATAGGGCCTTCCTGTGTTATGTGTATGGGGCCTTTCTGTGTTGTGTGTATGGGGCTTTTCTGTGTTGTGTGTATCGGGCCTTTCTGTGTTGTGTGTATGGGGCCTTTCTGTGTTGTGTGTATGGTGCCTTTCTGTGTTGTGTGTATGGGGCCTTTCTGTGTTGTGTGTATAGGGCCTTTCTGTGTTATGTGTATGGGTTCTTTCTGTGTTGTGTGCATGGGGCCTTTCTGTGTTATGTGTATGGGGCCTTTCTGTGTTGTGTGTATGGGGCCTTTCTGTGTTATGTGTATGGGGCCTTTCTGTGTTGTGTGTATGGGGCCTTTCTGTGTTGTGTGTATGGGGCCTTCCTGTGTTGTGTGTATGGGGCTTTTCTGTGTTGTGTGTATGGGCCTTTCTGTGTTATGTGTATGGGGCCTTTCTCTGTTATGTGTATGGGGCTTTTCTGTGTTGTGTGTATGGGGCCTTTCTGTGTTATGTGTATGGGGCCTTTCTGTGTTGTGTGTATGGGGCCTTTCTGTGTTGTGTGTATGGTGCCTTTCTGTGTTATGTGTATCAGGCCTTTCTGTGTTATGTGTATCGGGCCTTTCTGTGTTGTGTGTATGGGGCCTTTCTGTGTTGTGTGTATGGGGCCTTTCTGTGTTGTGTGTATCGGGCCTTTCTGTGTTGTGTGTATGGTGCCTTTCTGTGTTGTGTGTATGGGGCCTTTCTGTGTTATGTGTATTGGGCCTTCCTGTGTTATGTGTATAGGGCCTTTCTGTTTTATGTGTATTCGGCCTTTCTGTGTTGTGTGTATGGTGCCTTTCAGTAGATGATGTTTGGTATGTTTTTGAGGATATCACTAAAGTCTGGATCTTGCAGTAATATGCAGTGGCGTAACTAGGGTATTTGGAGCTGAGGGCAAGATAAAAAACAGAGTCCCCCCCCTGAAGTATCTGCGCGCGCCAAACAAGTGGGCCTGGTCACTGACAAGTGTGGGCGTTTCAACATGACACCACCATTTCTCTTCACTCTGGGAACATTCCTTTCCATTCCATATGCATCCTAATGCCCCCAGTAGTAGTGCCCCTTTTGCAATACCCCCAGCAGTAGTGCCCCTTATGCAATGCCCCTAGTAGTAGTAGTGCCCCTCATGCAATGCCCACTGTAGTAGTGCCCTTTTTGCAATGTCTCCAGTAGCAGTGCCCCTTATGCAAAGGCCCCTGTTGTAGTGCACATTTAGCAGTGCCCCTTATGGAGTGCCCTCAGTAGTGCCCTATATACAGAACCCCCAGTAGTGTCCCTTATACAGTGCCCCAGTAGTGCCCCCAGTATGGAGTGCCCTCAGTAGGGAAGCGGTATGAAATACCCCCCTTCCCCGCTGCCTAAACATAAGTCCCCCGGGGGGGTGTCTAACCCTAAGTCCCCCCCGGGGGAGCCTAACCCTAACCCTCCGTCCCCCTAGCCTAACACTAACCCTCCCGGGGGGGTGCCTAACCCTAAGTCTACCCTGCATGAGCTAAACCTAACCCACACAACAGAAAACACAATACTTACCCGAATCCCCGCACTTGCGCCAGCCATCGTCCACTCATCCCTCTCGGCACTATGGGAGAGACGTCATCATGACGGCTCTCCCTTCAGCTACTGCGGGAGCTGGAAGGCGGAGCTCATGAGTGAGCTCCAGCCTGGCACCAGCCCTAGCTGCAGCAGCCAATGAGAGTCAGTCTGACTCTCATTGGCTGCTAAAACAAACACACCGCCGCCTAGAAGTACACTCACTGAGTACTACCAGGCAACAGTGGCGGTGTGTTTGTTTCACTGGGTATTGCGGTCTGCACTACACACTGAAGCCACTGACCTGGACGGCGGCACATGCCCCGGCCGACCCCTAGTTACACCACTGGTAATATGTCCCAATGTGTTTGTAGGATGTGTTTGATGTTCCTAGTTGATTTGTTGTATTAAATGTGGAAATAGATGTTGTCCTTGTCGTCTCTCATGTAAATCTATTTGTTCTGTAGTAGAGCGTCTGTCCACGCTCGCTATGCCATTACAGGTCTTGTCTATTAGTGAAGCTTTGTACTGTTTGTCTATGAATTGTTTGCAGAGTTGTTTTTCTTGTGAATTGTAATCTTCAATTTCTGTTCAGTTTCTCCTGACTCTGCTGAGTTGGCCTTTGGGCAATGGTGATTGTTATACAGACCGAGCGATTGCTTGCCACAGCGCATGCGTATAATTCACACTGCAATTGGGCTGCATTCGCATTGCAATTACGGATGCACAGAGGAATCCAATGCAAAGCCAGCTGACAGGTTGTCACCATTTGGGGGTGGTAACCTGGTCAGAAAAACGGAGGCGTGTCTGTACGTTGGATCGCCGTTTCATGGGCTTGCATAAACTAGCCACTGCATTTGCACATGCAGCATGAGAGCCTTCTGCTGGGAGTTACGCCTAGTGTTACAGTCTCAGTGGCAGTGGCCATCTTTATTTTTAAGCAATGCGCCACTAACCTCATTCTCCATATTTGCATACAATGCCAGATAAAGTAGATTGCCTACGACAAAGTAAAGTATTTGGATCTAATGGTTTACATGAGATATCGGTTATAGACGGATGTTGCAATAGTAACTCTGAGATGATGTTGAAGTGTATTACAAAATGTCCCGGTCTATGGATATTCCATTTGCAGTTACAGGTGAGCTGGCTGTCGCCTCTGTAATTACTATCGCTGTCACTGCTCAGTGATAGGGTGCTGCTGGGTTATCTCAGGATACAAAATCTTTGCTCTAATAGTCTGAACGTCTGGTCTAGCTCAGCACAGAGGGATAATGTTATGGACCCCGTCTCACACATCCCATTTAGACAGCTTATATGTACGATGTTATGGGCGCGCACAGGATTCTGCTGGGCAAAGAGCTGATTAAGGGCCTGGATCAGATTTGCACCCAATGCAGATCATTCCGCCAACTAGATTCAGTGGGGGGCCGTGTTGCAGAAAAATGAGCTGGCTGGTGGCATCAATGCCCCACTCCCCCTACACAATGCCAAGAATACCGGCACGGTGATGCAGGGGGTGGAACCTCACTGACACGATTCAGCGCAAATCCCATCATCAGCCGCCCGGACCGCTCACTTCACTTGGTAAGGCGAGAGAGCAGGTTAGTGTGATGCAGATTCTGGTAGTTGAGCAACTGTTATGCTACTACATGTGAACAAAGGGCCTGATTCAGAGCCGCTCGTTCGTTCCGAGCGATGTTTGCACAACTGCGCATGTGTACGGATCGTAATACGCATGCGCAAACCAGTCAGTGCGGCCGAAAATCGTTTGTTCGCTAAATAGCGAATGCCTGCTATTTTGAGTGACAGGAGGAGGCGTATGTGGGTGGTATCAGGGGAAGGTGCTTGAAAACAGGGAGTGGAGATCAGAACGCAGGCGTGCTTAGAGGTCAAAACGGGCGTTTTATGTGTGTGCATAAGTAATACAGCAGCATCATTGACCACGTCACTGGGTTATTTTATAGTCAGAACTGCTCGCAAGATTGCGGTAGGAAAAACCAACCACAAGAATAGCGAGCAGTTCATACGCTGGTCGATGTACTCGATTAATCTAATAAACAGCGGACATGACGTAGGATGCGAGCGGCCAGGGGGCGTAGTTTTCCAAAAAACGACCGCATGTTTGGTTCGCTCGTTCAGACCTAGAGGCGTGAACAGACCGCAAAGAGCGAATGGTTCATTTGAATAGCCACCCCCTATTTTCTGAATGAGCGAGCGCAAATAGCGTCCGGCTCTGAATGAGGTCCAAAATCCTTAAAAACAGCATGTGTTATACGCGTGTACGCACAAATTAGCTGAGACAGACGCATTGCATGAGAAGGTCCCTGCATTGCCTTAATCCAAATAGCAGCAGAGCCAGCGGTCTCTAGGACCCACGTAGGAGGCTGACATCCAGCATACGCTACTGCACCTTGGCGCCTTGTTCGCCTGTCTTTCCTCTCCGGCATTCTGGGAGATTGGACGTGTTCTCGGAAACCGACAGTGGCAAAAGAAAAGCCACATAAAGACCTCATGAGTACCCCGTACCACCATCACTATTACTAAAGGGCATAGCGAGGCTAACCACCCCTCGCCGCACTACGATGCCCAGCAATACCCATACGCTCCAGGCTGCACCAGCATTGTTATTATTCCTGCTCGTCCCTGTGTCTATGTGCCACTTGTTGTTCTACCTGGTTAAATAAATATGATACCTTGTTAAGCTGTACCAGGTGTGGACTAACTGCCACCAGCACCTCTGCCACCGGCTGCGTAACTCACTTACCATCCTGTACCAGGCTTGCCTACCCTCCCGATTTGGCCGGGAGCCACCCGATTATCGGGTGCCGCTCCTGGCCCCCCGGAAAGGCAGGCACACACCCTCCCCACCTCCCCCCTGAAAAAAAACAGAAATCCCAGCAGTGGGGGGGGGGGGGCGGTGACGCGATTCGCGCAGAATCACGTCATCGTGGCCCTGCCCCCTGCTTTACAATGCCGAAAATCATGGCATTGTGAAGAGGGGGCGGAGTCACGATGAAGCGATTGTGCAGCTCCGCCCCCAGTGTGACCCAAAATGGCAGCCCCGTCCCCGGCTCCGCCCCCAATGACCGCCCCCGCCCCCCGCTATTAGCCGACATTCAGCTCCCTCCCGGAAGGCTGGAGCTGATTGTCGGCAAGTATGTCCTGTACACCCTGGGCTCAGTGATCCCCCCGTGTACTGTCTGTGGTTATGTACACATATTTACATCTAGAAAGCTGCCAATAAATCATGTGTCCTACATACCCACTCCGCTATACAGCTGTGTCCAGATACATCTATCCTCCGTGCGCTACAAGTTGAGATACACATATCGCGTGAGCACCATGTGACTCGGTAGCGGCGAGCGGCTTTTTGTGCATCTTTTACCCAGGTGCACTCTGCTATACTCTGCTAATTGGTCGCATGCCCAGGTGCACTCTGCTATACTCTGCTAATAGGTCACGTGCCCAGGTGCACTCTGCTATACTCTGCTAATTGGTCACATGCCCAGGTGCACTCTGCTATACTCTGCTAATAGGTCACAAGCCCAGGTGCACTCTCCTGTACTCTGCTAATAGGTCACGTGCCCAGGTGCACTCTGCTATACTCTGATAATAGGTCACATGCCCAGGTGCACTCTGCTTATAGGTCACATGCCCAGACGCACTCTTCTATACTCTGCTAATAGGTCACATGCCCAGGTGCACTCTGCTATACTCTGCTAATAGGTCACATGCCCAGGTGCACTCTGCTATACTCTGCTAATAGGTCACATGCCCAGGTGCACTCCTCTATACTCTGCTAATAGGTCACATGTCAAAGTGCACTCTGCTATACTCTGCTAAAAGGTCACATGCCCAGGTGCACTATGCTATACTCTGCTAATAGGTCATGTGCCCAGGTGCACTACTCTATACTCTGCTAATAGGTCACATGCCCAGGTGCACTCTGCTATACTCAGATTATAGGTCACATGCCCAGGTGCACTCTGCTATACTCTGCTAATAGGTCATGTGCCCAGGTGCACTCCTCTATACTCTGCTAATAGGTCACATGCCCAAGTGCACTCTGCTATACTCTGCTAATAGGTCACGTGCCCAAGTGCACTCAGCTATACTCTGCTAATAGGTCACATGGCCAGGTGCACTCTGCTATACTCTGCTAAAAGGTCATGTGCCCAGGTGCACTCCGCTATGCTCTGCTAATAGGTCACATGCCCAGGCGCACTCTGCTATACTCTGCTAATAGGTCACATGCCCAGGTGCACTCTGCTATACTCTGCTAAAAGGTCATGTGCCCAGGTGCACTCTGCTATACTCTGCTAATAACTCATGTGCCCAGGTGCACTCTGCTATACTCTGCTAATAGGTCACGTGCCCAAGTGCACTCAGCTATACTCTGCTAATTGGTCACATGCCCAGGTGCACTCTGCTATACTCTGCTAAAAGGTCACGTGCCCAGGTGCACTATGCTATACTCTGCTAATAGGTCACGTGCCCAAGAGCACTCAGCTATACTCTGCTAATAGGTCACATGCCCAGGTGCACTCTGCTATACGCTGCTAAAAGGTCACGTGCCAAGGTGCACTATGCTACACTCTGCTAATAGGTCACATGCCCAGGTGCACTCCCCTATACTCTGCTAATAGGTCACATGTCAAAGTGCACTCTGCTATACTCTGCTAATAGGTCATGTGCCCAGGTGCACTCCTCTATACTCTGCTAATAGGTCACATGCCCAGGTGTACTCTGCTATACTCTGCTAAAAGGTCACATGCCCAGGTACACTTCGCTCTACTCTGCTAATAGGTCACATACCCAGGTGCACTCTGCTATACTCTGCTAATAGGTCACATGCCCAGGTACACTTCGCTATACTCTGCTAATAAGTCACATGCCCAGGTGCACTCTGCTATACTCTGCTAATAGGTCATGTGCCCAAGTGGACTCCCCTATACTCTGCTAATAGGTCACATACCCAGGTGCACTCTGCTATACTCTGCTAATAGGTCACATACCCAGGTGCACTCTGCTATGCTCTGCTAATAGGTCACGTGCCCAGTTGCACTCTGCTATACTCTGGTAATAGGTCACATACCCAAGTGCACTCTGCTATACTCTGCTAAAAGGTCACGTGCCCAGTTGCACTCTACTATACTCTGCTAAAAGGTCACGTGCCCAGGTGCACTCCTCTATACTCTGCTAATAGGTCACATACCCAGGTGCACTCTGCTATACTCTGCTAATAGGTCACATACCCAGGTGCACTCTGCTATACTCTGCTAAAAGGTCACGTGCCCAGTTGCATTCTGCTGTTCTCTGCTAATAGGTCACATACCAAGGTGCACTCTGCTATACTCTGCTAAAAGGTCACGTGCCCAGTTGCACTCTGCTATACTCTGCTAATAGGTCACGTGCCCAGGTGCACTCTACTATACTCTGCTAAAAGGTCATGTGCCCAGTTGCACTCTGCTATACTCTGCTAATAGGTCACGTGCCCAGGTGCACTCTGCTATACTCTGCTAATAGGTCACGTGCCCAGGTGCACTCTACTATAATCTGCTAAAAGGTCACGTGCCCAGTTGCACTCTGCTATACTCTGCTAATAGGTCACGTGCCCAGGTGCACTCTGCTTTACTCTGCTAATAGATCACATGTCCAGGTGCACTCCCCTATACTCTGCTAATAGGTCGCGTGCCCAGGAGCACTCTGCTATACTCTGCTAATAGGTCAGGTGCCCAGGTGCACTCCGCTATACTCTGCTAATAGGTAACGTGCCCAGGTGCACTCCGCTATACTCTGCTAATAGGTCACATGCCCAGGTGCACTCTGCTATGCTGTGATAATAGGTCACATGTCCAGGTGCACTCTGCTATACTCTGCTAATAGGTCACATGCCCAGGTGCACTCCGCTATACTCTGCTAATAGGTCACGTGCCCAGGTACACTCTGCAATAATCTGCTACTAGATCACATGTCCAGGTGCACTCTGCTATACTCTGCTAATAGGTAACGTGCCCAGGTGCACTATGCTATACTCTGCTAATAGGTCACATTCCCAGGTGCACTCCGCTATACTCTGCTAATAGGTCACGTGCCCAGGTGCACTCTGCTATACTCTGCTAATAGGTCACATGCCCAGGTGCACTCCGCTATACTCTGCTAAAAGGTCACGTGCCCAGGTGCACTCTGCTATACTCTGCTAATAGATCATATGTCCAGGTGCACTCTGCTATACACTGCTAATAGGTCACGTGCCCAGGTGCACTCTGCTAAACTCTGCTAATAGGTAACGTGCCCAGGTGCACTCTGCTATACTCTGCTAATTGGTCACATGCTCAGGTGCAGTCCGCTATACTCAGATAATTGGTCACGTGCCCAAGTGCACTCTGCTATACTCTGCTAATAGGTCACATGCCCAGGTGCACTCTGCTATGCTGTGATAATAGGTCACATGTCCAGGTGCACTCTGCTATACTCTCCTAATAGGTCACATGCCCAGGTGCACTCCGCTATACTCTGCTAATAGGTCACGTGCCCAGGTGCACTCTGCTATACTCTGCTAATAGATCACATGTCCAGGTGCACTCTGCTATACTCTGCTAATAGGTCACGTGCCCAGGTGCACTCTGCTATACTCTGCTAATAGGTCACATGCCCAGGTGCACTCTGCTATACTCTGCTAAAAGATCACATGTCCAGGTGCACTCTGCTATACTCTGCTAATAGGTCACATACCCATGTGCACTCTGCTATACTCTGCTAATAGGTCACGTGCCCAGGTGCTCTCTTCTATACTCAGATAATAGGTCACGTGCCCAAGTGCACTCCGCTAAACTCTGCTAATAGGTCACATGCCCAGGTGCACTCCGCTATACTCACATAATAGGTCACGTGCCCAGGTGCACTCCCTTTATACTCTGCTAATAGGTCTCGTGCCCAGGTGCACTCTGCTATACTCTGAAAATAGGTCACATGCCCAGGTGAAGTTCCGCTATACTCTGCTACTAGGTCACATGTCCAAGTGCACTCTGCTATACTCTGTTAATAGGTCACATGCCCAGGTGCACTCTGCTATACTCTACTAATAGGTCACGTGCCCAGGTGCACTCTGCTATACTCTGCTAATAGGTCACGTGCCCAGGTGCACTCCGCTATACTCTGCTAATAGGTCACATGCACAAGTGCAGTCCGCTATACTCTGTTAATAGGTCACATGCCCAGGCGCACTCTGCTGTACTGTGATAATAGGTCACATGCCCAGGTGCACTCCCCTGTACTCTGCTAATAGGTCACATGCCCAGGTGCACTCCACTACACTCTGCTAATAGGTCGTGCCCAGGTGCACTCTTCTATACTCTGCTAATAGGTCACATGCCCAGGTGCACTCCGCTATACTCTGCTAATAGGTCGTGCCCAGGTGCACTCTGCTATACTCTGCTAATAGGTCACATGCCCAGGTGCACACCGCTATACTCTGCTAATAGGTCGTGCCCAGGTGCACTCTGCTATACTCTGCTAATAGGTCACATGCCCAGGTGCACTCCGCTATACTCACATAATAGGTCACGTGCCCAGGTGCACTCCGCTATACTCTGCTAATAGGTTACATGCCCAGGTGCACTCCGCTATACTCTGCTAATAGGTCTCGTGCCCAGGTGCACTCTTCTATACTCTGAAAATAGGTCACATGCCCAGGTGCTGTTCCGCTATACTCTGCTACTAGGTCACATGCCCAGGTGCACTCTGCTATACTCTGCTAATAGGTCACATGTCCAAGTGCACTCTGCTATACTCTGTTAATAGGTCACATGCCCAGGTGCACTCTGCTATACTCTACTAATAGATCACATACCCAGGTGCACTCTGCTATACTCTGCTAATAGGTCACGTGCCCAGGTGCACTCTGCTATACTCTGCTAATAGGTCACGTGCCCAGGTGCACTCTGCTATACTCTGCTAATAGGTCACGTGCCCAGGTGCACTCCGCTATACTCTGCTAATAGGTCACATGCCCAAGTGCAGTCCGATATACTCTGCTAATAGGTCACATGCCCAGGTGCACTCCGCTATACTCTGCTAATAGGGTACATGCCCAGGTGCACTCCGCTATACTCTGCTAATAGGTCACATTCCCAGGTGCACTCTGCTGTACTCTGCTAATAGGGTACATGCCCAGGTGCGCTCTGCTATACTCTGCCAATAGGGTACATGCCCAGGTGCTCTCCTCTATACTCTGCTAATAGGTCACGTGCCCAAGTGCACTCTGTTATACTCTGCTAATAGGTCACATGCCCAGGTGCACTCCGCTATACTCAGATAATAGGTCACGTGCCCAAGTGCACTCCTCTATACTCTGCTAATAGGTCACATGCCCAGGTGCACTCTGCTATACTCTGCTAATAGGTCACATGCCCAGGTGCACTCCGCTATACTCAGATAATAGGTCACGTGCCCAAGTGCACTCTGCTATACTCTGCTAATAGGTTTCGTACCCAGGTGCACTCTGCTATACTTTGAAAATAGGTCACATGCCCAGGTGCACTCCGCTATACTCTGCTAATAGCTCACTGCTAATAGATCACGTGCCCAGGTGCTCTCTGCTATACTCTGCTAATAGGTCACGTGCCCAGGTGCACTCCGCTATACTCTGCTAATAGGTCACATGCCCAGGCACACTCCGCTATACTCTGCTAATAGGTCTCGTACCCAGGTGCACTCTGCTATACTCTGATAATAGGTCACATGCCCAGGTGCACTCCGCTATACTCTGCTAATAGGTCACGTGCCCAAGTGCAGTCCGATATACTCTGCTAATAGGTCACATGCCCAGGCGCACTCTGCTATACTGTGATAATAGGTCACATGCCCAGGTGCACTCCCCTGTACTCTGCTAATAGGTCACATGCCCAGGTGCACTCTGCTATTCTCTGCTAATAGGTCACATGCCCAGGTGCACTCTGTTATACTCTGCTAATAGGGTACATGCCCAGTTGCACTCCGCTATACTCTGCTAATAGGTCACATTCCCAGGTGCACTCTGCTATACTCTGCTAATAGGGTACGTGCCCAGGTGTGCTCTGCTATACTCTGCCAATAGGGTACATGCCCAGGTGCACTCCTCTATACTCTGCTAATAGGTCACGTGCCCATGTGCACTCTGCTATACTCTGCTAATAGGTCTCGTACCCAGGTGCACTCTGCTATACTCTGAAAATAGGTCACATGCCCAGGTGCACTCTGCTATACTCTACTAATAGGTCACATACCCAGGTGCACTCTGCTATACTCTGCTAATAGTTGACGTGCCCAGGTGCACTCTGCTATAATCTGCTAATAGGTCACGTGCCCAGGTGCACTCTGCTATACTCTGCTAATAGGTCACATGCCCAGGTGCAGTCCGCTATACTCAGATAATTGGTCACGTGCCCAAGTGCACTCTGCTATACTCTGCTAATAGGTCACATGCCCAGGTGCACTCTGCTATACTGTGATAATAGGTCACATGTCCAGGGGCACTCTGCTATACTCTCCTAATAGGTCACATGCCCAGGTGCACTCCGCTATCCTCTGCTAATAGGTCACGTGCCCAGGTGCACTCTGCTATACTCTGCTAATAGATCACATGTCCAAGTGCACTCTGCTATACTCTGCTAATAGGTCACGTGCCCAGGTGCACTCTGCTATACTCTGCTAATAGGTCACGTGCCCAGGTGCACTCTGCTATACTCTGCTAAAAGATCACATGTCCAGGTGCACTCTGCTATACTCTGCTAATAGGTCACATACCCATGTGCACTCTGCTATACTCTGCTAATAGGTCACGTGCCCAGGTGCTCTCTTCTATACTCAGATAATAGGTCACGTGCCCAAGTGCACTCCGCTATACTCTGCTAATAGGTCACATGCCCAGGTGCACACCGCTATCCTCTGCTAATAGGTCGTGCCCAGGTGCTCTCTGCTATACTCTGCTAATAGGTCACAAGCCCAGGTGCACTCCGCTATACTCACATAATAGGTCACGTGCCCAGGTGCACTCCCTTTATACTCTGCTAATAGGTCTCGTGCCCAGGTGCACTCTGCTATACTCTGAAAATAGGTCACATGCCCAGGTGAAGTTCCGCTATACTCTGCTACTAGGTCACATGTCCAAGTGCATTCTGCTATACTCTGTTAATAGGTCACATGCCCAGGTGCACTCTGCTATACTCTACTAATAGGTCACGTGCCCAGGTGCACTCTACTATACTCTGCTAATAGGTCACGTGCCCAGGTGCACTCTGCTATACTCTGTTAATAGGTCACATGCCCAGGTGCACTCTGCTATACTCTGCTAATAGGTCATGTGCCCAAGTGCACTCTGCGATACTCTGCTAATAGGTCACGTGCCCAGGTGCACTCTGCTATACTCTGTTAATAGGTCACATGCCCAGGTGCACTCCGCTATACTCTGCTAATAGGTCTCGTACCCAGGAGCACTCTGCTATACTCTGCTAATAGGTCACATGCCCAGGTGCACTCCGCTATACTCTGCTAAAATGTCGTGCCCAGGTGCACTCTGCTATACTCTGCTAATAGGTCGTGCCCAGGTGCACTCTGCTATACTCTGCTAATAGGTCACATGCCCAGGTGTACTCCGCTATACTCAAAAAATAGGTCACGTGCCCAGGTGCACTCCGCTATACTCTGAAAATAGGTCACATGCCCAGGTGCAGTTCCGCTATACTCTGCTACTAGGTCACATGCCCAGGTGCACTCTGCTATCCTCTGCTAATAGGTCACATGCCCAGGTGCATTCTGCTATACTCTGCTAATAGGTCACATGTCCAAGTGCACTCTGCTATACTCTGTTAATAGGTCACATGCCCAGGTGCACTCTGCTATACTCTACTAATAGGTCACATACCCAGGTGCACTCCTCTATACTCTGCTAATAGGTCACATGCCCAGGTGCACTCTGCTATACTCTACTAATAGATCACATGCCCAGGTGCACTCTGCAATACTCTGCTAATAGGTCACGTGCCCAGGTGCACTCTGCTATACTCTGCTAATAGATCACGTGCCCAGGTGCACTCTGCTATACTCTGCTAATAGGTCACGTGCCCAGGTGCACTCCGCTATACTCTGCTAATAGGTCACATGCCCAGGCACACTCCGCTATACTCTGCTAATAGGTCTCGTACCCAGGTGCACTCTGCTATACTCTGATAATAGGTCACATGCCCAGGTGCACTCCGCTATACTCTGCTAATAGGTCACGTGCCCAAGTGCAGTCCGATATACTCTGCTAATAGGTCACATGCCCAGGAACACTCTGCTATACTGTGATAATAGGTCACATGCCCAGGTGCACTCCCCTGTACTCTGCTAATAGGTCACATGTCCAGGTGCACTCTGCTATACTCTGCTAAAAGGGTACATGCCCAGGTGCACTCCGAAATACTCTGCTAATAGGTCACATTCCCAGGTGCACTCTGCTATACTCTGCTAATAGGGTACGTGCCCAGGTGTGCTCTGCTATACTCTGCCAATAGGGTACATGCCCAGGTGCACTCCTCTATACTCTGCTAATAGGTCACGTGCCCATGTGCACTCTGCTATACTCTGCTAATAGGTCTCGTACCCAGGTGCACTCTGCTATACTCTGAAAATAGGTCACATGCCCAGGTGCACTCTGCTATACTCTGCTAATAGGTGACGTGCCCAGGTGCACTCTGCTATAATCTGCTAATAGGTCACGTGCCCAGGTGCACTCTGCTATACTCTGCTAATAGGTCACATGCCCAGGTGCAGACCGCTATACTCAGATAATTGGTCACGTGCCCAAGTGCACTCTGCTATACTCTGCTAATAGGTCACATGCCCAGGTGCACTCTGCTATGCTGTGATAATAGGTCACATGTGCAGGTGCACTCTGCTATACTCTCCTAATAGGTCACATGCCCAGGTGCACTCCGCTATACTCTGCTAATAGGTCACGTTCCCAGGTGCACTCTGCTATACTCTGCTAATAGATCACATGTCCAGGTGCACTCTGCTATACTCTGCTAATAGGTCACGTGCCCAGGTGCACTCTGCTATACTCTGCTAATAGGTCATGTGCCCAGGTGCACTCTGCTATACTCTGCTAAAAGATCACATGTCCAGGTGCACTCTGCTATACTCTGCTAATAGGTCACATACCCATGTGCACTCTGCTATACTCTGCTAATAGGTCCCGTGCCCAGGTGCTCTCTTCTATACTCAGATAATAGGTCACGTGCCCAAGTGCACTCCGCTATACTCTGCTAATAGGTCACATGCCCAGGTGCACACCGCTATCCTCTGCTAATAGGTCGTGCCCAGGTGCTCTCTGCAATACTCTGCTAATAGGTCACATGCCCAGGTGCACTCCGCTATACTCACATAATAGGTCTCGTGCCCTGGTGCTCTCCCTTTATACTCTGCTAATAGGTCTCGTGCCCAGGTGCACTCTGCTATACTCTGAAAATAGATCACATGCCCAGGTGAAGTTCCGCTATACTCTGCTACTAGGTCACATGTCCAAGTGCACTCTGCTATACTCTGTTAATAGGTCACATGCCCAGGTGCACTCTGCTATACTCTACTAATAGGTCACGTGCCCAGGTGCACTCTGCTATACTCTGCTAATAGGTCACGTGCCCAGGTGCACTCCGCTATACTCTGCTAATAGGTCACATGCCCAAGTGCAGTCCGCTATACTCTGCTAATAGGTCACATGCCCAGGCGCACTCTGCTGTACTGTGATAATAGGTCACATGCCCAGGTGCACTCCCCTGTACTCTGCTAATAGGTCACATGCCCAGGTGCACTCCACTATACTCTGCTAATAGGTCGTGCCCAGGTGCACTCTGCTATACTCTGAAAATAGGTCACATGCCCAGGTGCACTCCGCTATACTCACATAATAGGTCACGTGCCCAGGTGCACTCCGCTATACTCTGCTAATAGGTTACATGCCCAGGTGCTCTCCGCTATACTCTGCTAATAGGTCTCGTGCCCAGGTGCACTCTGCTATACTCTGAAAAAAGGTCACATGCCTAGGTGAAGTTCCGCTATACTCTGCTACTAGGTCACATGTCCAAGTGCACTCTGCTATACTCTGTTAATAGGTCAAATCCCCAGGTGCACTCTGCTATACTCTGCTAATAGGTCACATGCCCAGGTGCACTCCGCTATACTCTGCTAATAGGTCGTGCCTAGGTGCACTCTGCTATACTCTGCTAATAGGTCACATGCCCAGGTGCACTCCGCTATACTCTGCTAATAGGTTGTGCCCAGGTGCACTCAGCTATACTCTGCTAATAGGTCACATGCCCAGGTGCACTCCGCTATACTCACATAATAGGTCACGTGCCGAGGTGCACTCCGCTATACTCTGCTAATAGGTTACATGCCCAGGTGCTCTCCGCTATACTCTGCTAATAGGTCTCGTGCCCAGGTGCACTCTGCTATACTCTGAAAATAGGTCACATGCCCAGGTGCAGTTCCGCTATACTCTGCTACTAGGTCACATGCCCAGGTGCACTCTGCTATACTCTGCTAATAGGTCACATGCCCAGGTGCATTCTGCTATACTCTGCTAATAGGTCACATGTCCAAGTGCACTCTGCTATACTCTGTTAATAGGTCACATGCCCAGGTGCACTCTGCTATACTCTACTAATAGGTCACGTGCCCAGGTGCACTCTGCTATACTCTGCTAATAGGTCACGTGCCCAGGTGCACTCTGCTATACTCTGCTAATAGGTCACATGCCCAGGTGCACACCGCTATCCTCTGCTAATAGGTCGTGCCCAGGTGCTCTCTGCTTTACTCTGCTAATAGGTCACATGCCCAGGTGCACTCCGCTATACTCTGCTAATAGGTCACGTGCCCAGGTGCACTCCCTTTATACTCTGCTAATAGGTCTCGTGCCCAGGTGCACTCTGCTATACTCTGAAAATAGGTCACATGCCCATGTGAAGTTCTGCTATACTCTGCTACTAGGTCACATGTCCAAGTGCACTCTGCTATACTCTGTTAATAGGTCACATGCCCAGGTGCACTCTGCTATACTCTACTAATAGGTCACGTGCCCAGGTGCACTCTGCTATACTCTGATAATAGGTCACATGCCCAGGTGCACTCCGCTATACTCTGCTAATAGGTCACGTGCCCAAGTGCAGTCCGATATACTCTGCTAATAGGTCACATGCCCAGGAACACTCTGCTATACTGTGATAATAGGTCACATGCCCAGGTGCACTCCCCTGTACTCTGCTAATAGGTCACATGTCCAGGTGCACTCTGCTATACTCTGCTAAAAGGGTACATGCCCAGGTGCACTCCGAAATACTCTGCTAATAGGTCACATTCCCAGGTGCACTCTGCTATACTCTGCTAATAGGGTACGTGCCCAGGTGTGCTCTGCTATACTCTGCCAATAGGGTACATGCCCAGGTGCACTCCTCTATACTCTGCTAATAGGTCACGTGCCCATGTGCACTCTGCTATACTCTGCTAATAGGTCTCGTACCCAGGTGCACTCTGCTATACTCTGAAAATAGGTCACATGCCCAGGTGCACTCTGCTATACTCTGCTAATAGGTGACGTGCCCAGGTGCACTCTGCTATAATCTGCTAATAGGTCACGTGCCCAGGTGCACTCTGCTATACTCTGCTAATAGGTCACATGCCCAGGTGCAGACCGCTATACTCAGATAATTGGTCACGTGCCCAAGTGCACTCTGCTATACTCTGCTAATAGGTCACATGCCCAGGTGCACTCTGCTATGCTGTGATAATAGGTCACATGTGCAGGTGCACTCTGCTATACTCTCCTAATAGGTCACATGCCCAGGTGCACTCCGCTATACTCTGCTAATAGGTCACGTTCCCAGGTGCACTCTGCTATACTCTGCTAATAGATCACATGTCCAGGTGCACTCTGCTATACTCTGCTAATAGGTCACGTGCCCAGGTGCACTCTGCTATACTCTGCTAATAGGTCATGTGCCCAGGTGCACTCTGCTATACTCTGCTAAAAGATCACATGTCCAGGTGCACTCTGCTATACTCTGCTAATAGGTCACATACCCATGTGCACTCTGCTATACTCTGCTAATAGGTCCCGTGCCCAGGTGCTCTCTTCTATACTCAGATAATAGGTCACGTGCCCAAGTGCACTCCGCTATACTCTGCTAATAGGTCACATGCCCAGGTGCACACCGCTATCCTCTGCTAATAGGTCGTGCCCAGGTGCTCTCTGCAATACTCTGCTAATAGGTCACATGCCCAGGTGCACTCCGCTATACTCACATAATAGGT
This sequence comes from Taudactylus pleione, assembly GCA_031769625.1. Lineage (NCBI taxonomy): Eukaryota > Metazoa > Chordata > Amphibia > Anura > Myobatrachidae > Taudactylus > Taudactylus pleione. The sequence continues at coordinate 180,271 of JAUIMM010001769.1, read as the reverse complement.
CTCGTGCCCTGGTGCTCTCCCTTTATACTCTGCTAATAGGTCTCGTGCCCAGGTGCACTCTGCTATACTCTGAAAATAGATCACATGCCCAGGTGAAGTTCCGCTATACTCTGCTACTAGGTCACATGTCCAAGTGCACTCTGCTATACTCTGTTAATAGGTCACATGCCCAGGTGCACTCTGCTATACTCTACTAATAGGTCACGTGCCCAGGTGCACTCTGCTATACTCTGCTAATAGGTCACGTGCCCAGGTGCACTCCGCTATACTCTGCTAATAGGTCACATGCCCAAGTGCAGTCCGCTATACTCTGCTAATAGGTCACATGCCCAGGCGCACTCTGCTGTACTGTGATAATAGGTCACATGCCCAGGTGCACTCCCCTGTACTCTGCTAATAGGTCACATGCCCAGGTGCACTCCACTATACTCTGCTAATAGGTCGTGCCCAGGTGCACTCTGCTATACTCTGAAAATAGGTCACATGCCCAGGTGCACTCCGCTATACTCACATAATAGGTCACGTGCCCAGGTGCACTCCGCTATACTCTGCTAATAGGTTACATGCCCAGGTGCTCTCCGCTATACTCTGCTAATAGGTCTCGTGCCCAGGTGCACTCTGCTATACTCTGAAAAAAGGTCACATGCCTAGGTGAAGTTCCGCTATACTCTGCTACTAGGTCACATGTCCAAGTGCACTCTGCTATACTCTGTTAATAGGTCAAATCCCCAGGTGCACTCTGCTATACTCTGCTAATAGGTCACATGCCCAGGTGCACTCCGCTATACTCTGCTAATAGGTCGTGCCTAGGTGCACTCTGCTATACTCTGCTAATAGGTCACATGCCCAGGTGCACTCCGCTATACTCTGCTAATAGGTTGTGCCCAGGTGCACTCAGCTATACTCTGCTAATAGGTCACATGCCCAGGTGCACTCCGCTATACTCACATAATAGGTCACGTGCCCAGGTGCACTCCGCTATACTCTGCTAATAGGTTACATGCCCAGGTGCTCTCCGCTATACTCTGCTAATAGGTCTCGTGCCCAGGTGCACTCTGCTATACTCTGAAAATAGGTCACATGCCCAGGTGCAGTTCCGCTATACTCTGCTACTAGGTCACATGCCCAGGTGCACTCTGCTATACTCTGCTAATAGGTCACATGCCCAGGTGCATTCTGCTATACTCTGCTAATAGGTCACATGTCCAAGTGCACTCTGCTATACTCTGTTAATAGGTCACATGCCCAGGTGCACTCTGCTATACTCTACTAATAGGTCACGTGCCCAGGTGCACTCTGCTATACTCTGCTAATAGGTCACGTGCCCAGGTGCACTCTGCTATACTCTGCTAATAGGTCACATGCCCAGGTGCACACCGCTATCCTCTGCTAATAGGTCGTGCCCAGGTGCTCTCTGCTTTACTCTGCTAATAGGTCACATGCCCAGGTGCACTCCGCTATACTCTGCTAATAGGTCACGTGCCCAGGTGCACTCCCTTTATACTCTGCTAATAGGTCTCGTGCCCAGGTGCACTCTGCTATACTCTGAAAATAGGTCACATGCCCATGTGAAGTTCTGCTATACTCTGCTACTAGGTCACATGTCCAAGTGCACTCTGCTATACTCTGTTAATAGGTCACATGCCCAGGTGCACTCTGCTATACTCTACTAATAGGTCACGTGCCCAGGAGCACTCTGCTATACTCTGCTAATAGGTCACGTGCCCAGGTGCACTCTGCTATACTCTGTTAATAGGTCACATGCCCAGGTGCACTCTGCTATACTCTGCTAATAGGTCACGTGCCCAGGTGCACTCTGCTATACTCTGCTAATAGGTCATGTGCCCAAGTGCACTCTGCTATACTCTGCTAATAGGTCACGTGCCCAGGTGCACTCTGCTATACTCTGCTAATAGGTCACATGCCCAGGCACACTCCGCTATACTCTGCTAATAGGTCACTTACCCAGGGGCACTCTGCTATACTCTGCTAATAGGTCACATGCCCAGGTGCACTCCGCTATACTCTGCTAAAATGTCGTGCCCAGGTGCACTCTGCTATACTCTGCTAATAGGTCACATGCCCAGGTGCACTCAGCTATACTCTGCTAATAGGTCGTGCCCAGGTGCACTCTGCTATACTCTGCTAATAGGTCACATGCCCAGGTGTACTCCGCTATACTCACAAAATAGGTCACGTGCCCAGGTGCACTCCGCTATACTCTGAAAATAGGTCACATGCCCAGGTGCAGTTCCGCTATACTCTGCTACTAGGTCACATACCCAGGTGCACTCTGCTATCCTCTGCTAATAGGTCACATGCCCAGGTGCATTCTGCTATACTCTGCTAATAGGTCACATGTCCAAGTGCACTCTGCTATACTCTGTTAACAGGTCACATGCCCAGGTGCACTCTGCTATACTCTACTAATAGGTCACATACCCAGGTGCACTCCTCTATACTCTGCTAATAGGTCACATGCCCAGGTGCACTCTTCTATACTCTACTAATAGATCACATGCCCAGGTGCACTCTGCAATACTCTGCTAATAGGTCACTTGCCCAGGTGCACTCTGCTATACTCTGCTAATAGATCACGTGCCCAGGTGCACTCTGCTATACTCTGCTAATAGGTCACGTGCCCAGGTGCACTCCGCTATACTCTGCTAATAGGTCACATGCCCAGGCACACTCCGCTATACTCTGCTAATAGGTCTCCTACCCAGGTGCACTCTGCTATACTCTGATAATAGGTCACATGCCCAGGTGCACTCCGCTATACTCTGCTAGTAGGTCACGTGCCCAAGTGCAGTCCGATATACTCTGCTAATAAGTCACATGCCCAGGTGCACTCTGCTATACTGTGATAATAGGTCACATGCCCAGGTGCACTCCCCTGTACTCTGCTAATAGGTCACATGCCCAGGTGCACTCTGCTATACTCTGCTAATAGGTCACATGCCCAGGTGCACTCTGCTATACTCTGCTAAAAGGGTACATGCCCAGGTGCACTCCGCTATACTCTGCTAATAGGTCACATTCCCAGGTGCACTCTGCTATACTCTGCTAATAGGGTACGTGCCCAGGTGTGCTCTGCTATACTCTGCCAATAGGGTACATGCCCAGGTGCACTCCTCTATACTCTGCTAAGAGGTCACGTGCCCATGTGCACTCTGCTATACTCTGCTAATAGGTCTCGTACCCAGGTGCACTCTGCTATACTCTGCTAATAGGTCACATGCCCAGGTGCACTCTGCTATACTCTACTAATAGGTCACATACCCAGGTGCACTCTGCTATACTCTGCTAATAGGTGACGTGCCCAGGTGCACTCTGCTATAATCTGCTAATAGGTCACGTGCCCAGGTGCACTCTGCTATACTCTGCTAATAGGTCACATGCCCAGGTGCAGTCCGCTATACTCAGATAATTGGTCACGTGCCCAAGTGCACTCTGCTATACTCTGCTAATAGGTCACATGCGCAGGTGCACTCTGCTATGCTGTGATAATAGGTCACATGTCCAGGTGCACTCTGCTATACTCTCCTAATAGGTCACATGCCCAGGTGCACTCCGCTATACTCTGCTAATAGGTCACGTTCCCAGGTGCACTCTGCTATACTCTGCTAATAGGTCACATGTCCAGGTGCACTCTGCTATACTCTGCTAATAGGTCACGTGCCCAGGTGCACTCTGCTATACTCTGCTAATAGGTCATGTGCCCAGGTGCACTCTGCTATACTCTGCTAAAAGATCACATGTCCAGGTGCACTCTGCTATACTCTGCTAATAGGTCACATACCCATGTGCACTCTGCTATACTCTGCTAATAGGTCACGTGCCCAGTTGCTCTCTTCTATACTCAGATAATAGGTCACGTGCCCAAGTGCACTCCGCTATACTCTCCTAATAGGTCACATGCCCAGGTTCACACCGCTATCCTCTGCTAATAGGTCGTGCCCAGGTGCTCTCTGCTATACTCTGCTAATAGGTCACATGCCCAGGTGCACTCCGCTATACTCACATAATAGGTCACGTGCCCTGGTGCACTCCCTTTATACTCTGCTAATAGGTCTCGTGCCCAGGTGCACTCTGCTATACTCTGAAAATAGGTCACATGCCCAGGTGAAGTTCCGCTATACTCTGCTACTAGGTCACATGTCCAAGTGCACTCTGCTATACTCTGTTAATAGGTCACATGCCCAGGTGCACTCTGCTATACTCTACTAATAGGTCACGTGCCCAGGTGCACTCTGCTATACTCTGCTAATAGGTCACGTGCCCAGGTGCACTCCGCTATACTCTGCTAATAGGTCACATGCCCAAGTGCAGTCCGCTATACTCTGCTAATAGGTCACATGCCCAGGCGCACTCTGCTGTACTGTGATAATAGGTCACATGCCCAGGTGCACTCCCCTGTACTCTACTAATAGGTCACATGCCCAGGTACACTCCACTACACTCTGCTAATAGGTCGTGCCCAGGTGCACTCTGCTATACTCTGCTAATAGGTCACATGCCCAGGTGCACTCCGCTATACTCTGCTAATAGTTCGTGCCCAGGTGCACTCTGCTATACTCTGCTAATAGGTCACATGCCCAGGTGCACTCCGCTATACTCTGCTAATAGGTTGTGCCCAGGTGCACTAAGCTATACTCTGCTAATAGGTCACATGCCCAGGTGCACTCCGCTATACTCACATAATAGGTCACGTGCCCAGGTGCACTCCGCTATACTCTGCTAATAGGTTACATGCCCAGGTGCTCTCCGCTATACTCTGCTAATAGGTCTCATGCCCAGTTGCACTCTGCTATACTCTGAAAATAGGTCACATGCCCAGGTGCAGTTCCGCTATACTCTGCTACTAGGTCACTTGCCCAGGTGCACTCTGCTATACTCTGCTAATAGATCACGTGCCCAGGTGCACTCTGCTATACTCTGCTAATAGGTCACGTGCCCAGGTGCACTCTGCTATTCCCTGCTAATAGGTCACATGCCCAGGCACACTCCGCTATACTCTGCTAATAGGTCTCGTACCCAGGTGCACTCTGCTATACTCTGATAATAGGTCACATGCCCAGGTGCACTCCGCTATACTCTGCTAGTAGGTCACGTGCCCAAGTGCAGTCCGATATACTCTGCTAATAAGTCACATGCCCAGGTGCACTCTGCTATACTGTGATAATAGGTCACATGCCCAGGTGCACTCCCCTGTACTCTGCTAATAGGTCACATGCCCAGGTGCACTCTGCTATACTCTGCTAATAGGTCACATGCCCAGGTGCACTCTGCTATACTCTGCTAAAAGGGTACATGCCCAGGTGCACTCCGCTATACTCTGCTAATAGGTCACATTCCCAGGTGCACTCTGCTATACTCTGCTAATAGGGTACGTGCCCAGGTGTGCTCTGCTATACTCTGCTAATAGGTCACATGCCCAGGTGCACTCCGCTATACTCACATAATAGGTCACGTGCCCTGGTGCACTCCCTTTATACTCTGCTAATAGGTCTCGTGCCCAGGTGCACTCTGCTATACTCTGAAAATAGGTCACATGCCCAGGTGAAGTTCCGCTATACTCTGCTACTAGGTCACATGTCCAAGTGCACTCTGCTATACTCTGTTAATAGGTCACATGCCCAGGTGCACTCTGCTATACTCTACTAATAGGTCACGTGCCCAGGTGCACTCTGCTATACTCTGCTAATAGGTCACGTGCCCAGGTGCACTCCGCTATACTCTGCTAATAGGTCACATGCCCAAGTGCAGTCCGCTATACTCTGCTAATAGGTCACATGCCCAGGCGCACTCTGCTGTACTGTGATAATAGGTCACATGCCCAGGTGCACTCCCCTGTACTCTGCTAATAGGTCACATGCCCAGGTACACTCCACTACACTCTGCTAATAGGTCGTGCCCAGGTGCACTCTGCTATACTCTGCTAATAGGTCACATGCCCAGGTGCACTCCGCTATACTCTGCTAATAGTTCGTGCCCAGGTGCACTCTGCTATACTCTGCTAATAGGTCACATGCCCAGGTGCACTCCGCTATACTCTGCTAATAGGTTGTGCCCAGGTGCACTAAGCTATACTCTGCTAATAGGTCACATGCCCAGGTGCACTCCGCTATACTCACATAATAGGTCACGTGCCCAGGTGCACTCCGCTATACTCTGCTAATAGGTTACATGCCCAGGTGCTCTCCGCTATACTCTGCTAATAGGTCTCATGCCCAGTTGCACTCTGCTATACTCTGAAAATAGGTCACATGCCCAGGTGCAGTTCCGCTATACTCTGCTACTAGGTCACTTGCCCAGGTGCACTCTGCTATACTCTGCTAATAGATCACGTGCCCAGGTGCACTCTGCTATACTCTGCTAATAGGTCACCTGCCCAGGTGCACTCCGCTATACTCTGCTAATAGGTCACATGCCCAGGCACACTCCGCTATACTCTGCTAATAGGTCTCGTACCCAGGTGCACTCTGCTATACTCTGATAATAGGTCACATGCCCAGGTGCACTCCGCTATACTCTGCTAGTAGGTCACGTGCCCAAGTGCAGTCCGATATACTCTGCTAATAAGTCACATGCCCAGGTGCACTCTGCTATACTGTGATAATAGGTCACATGCCCAGGTGCACTCCCCTGTACTCTGCTAATAGGTCACATGCCCAGGTGCACTCTGCTATACTCTGCTAAAAGGGTACATGCCCAGGTGCACTCCGCTATACTCTGCTAATAGGTCACATTCCCAGGTGCACTCTGCTATACTCTGCTAATAGGGTACGTGCCCAGGTGTGCTCTGCTATACTCTGCCAATAGGGTACATGCCCAGGTGCACTCCTCTATACTCTGCTAATAGGTCACGTGCCCATGTGCACTCTGCTATACTCTGCTAATAGGTCTCGTACCCAGGTGCACTCTGCTATACTCTGCTAATAGGTCACATGCCCAGGTGCACTCTGCTATACTCTACTAATAGGTCACATACCCAGGTGCACTCTGCTATACTCTGCTAATAGGTGACGTGCCCAGGTGCACTCTGCTATAATCTGCTAATAGGTCACGTGCCCAGGTGCACTCTGCTATACTCTGCTAATAGGTCACATGCCCAGGTGCAGTCCGCTATACTCAGATAATTGGTCACGTGCCCAAGTGCACTCTGCTATACTCTGCTAATAGGTCACATGCGCAGGTGCACTCTGCTATGCTGTGATAATAGGTCACATGTCCAGGTGCACTCTGCTATACTCTCCTAATAGGTCACATGCCCAGGTGCACTCCGCTATACTCTGCTAATAGGTCACGTTCCCAGGTGCACTCTGCTATACTCTGCTAATAGATCACATGTCCAGGTGCACTCTGCTATACTCTGCTAATAGGTCACGTGCCCAGGTGCACTCTGCTATACTCTGCTAATAGGTCATGTGCCCAGGTGCACTCTGCTATACTCTGCTAAAAGATCACATGTCCAGGTGCACTCTGCTATACTCTGCTAATAGGTCACATACCCATGTGCACTCTGCTATACTCTGCTAATAGGTCACGTGCCCAGGTGCTCTCTTCTATACTCAGATAATAGGTCACATGCCCAAGTGCACTCCGCTATACTCTCCTAATAGGTCACATGCCCAGGTTCACACCGCTATCCTCTGCTAATAGGTCGTGCCCAGGTGCTCTCTGCTATACTCTGCTAATAGGTCACATGCCCAGGTGCACTCCGCTATACTCACATAATAGGTCACGTGCCCTGGTGCACTCCCTTTATACTCTGCTAATAGGTCTCGTGCCCAGGTGCACTCTGCTATACTCTGAAAATAGGTCACATGCCCAGGTGAAGTTCCGCTATACTCTGCTACTAGGTCACATGTCCAAGTGCACTCTGCTATACTCTGCTAATAGGTCACATGCCCAGGTGCACTCTGCTATACTCTACTAATAGGTCACGTGCCCAGGTGCACTCTGCTATACTCTGCTAATAGGTCACGTGCCCAGGTGCACTCCGCTATACTCTGCTAATAGGTCACATGCCCAAGTGCAGTCCGCTATACTCTGCTAATAGGTCACATGCCCAGGCGCACTCTGCTGTACTGTGATAATAGGTCACATGCCCAGGTGCACTCCCCTGTACTCTGCTAATAGGTCACATGCCCAGGTACACTCCACTACACTCTGCTAATAGGTCGTGCCCAGGTGCACTCTGCTATACTCTGCTAATAGGTCACATGCCCAGGTGCACTCCGCTATACTCTGCTAATAGGTCGTGCCCAGGTGCACTCTGCTATACTCTGCTAATAGGTCACATGCCCAGGTGCACTCCGCTATACTCACATAATAGGTCACGTGCCCAGGTGCACTCCGCTATACTCTGCTAATAGGTTACATGCCCAGGTGCTCTCCGCTATACTCTGCTAATAGGTCTCATGCCCAGTTGCACTCTGCTATACTCTGAAAATAGGTCACATGCCCAGGTGCAGTTCCGCTATACTCTGCTACTAGGTCACATGCCCAGGTGCACTCTGCTATACTCTGCTAATAGGTCACATGCCCAAGTGCATTCTGCTATACTCTGCTAATAGGTCACATGTCCAAGTGCACTCTGCTATACTCTGTTAATAGGTCACATGCCCAAGTGCACTCTGCTATACTCTACTAATAGGTCACATACCCAGGTGCACTCTGCTATACTCTGCTAATAGGTCACGTGCCCATGTGCACTCTGCTATACTCTGCTAATTTGGTCACGTGCCCAGGTGCACTCTGCTATACTCTGCTAATAGGTCACGTGCCCAGGTGCACTCCGCTATACTCTGCTAATAGGTAACGTGCCCAAGTGCAGTCCGCTATACTCTGCTAATAGGTCACATGCCCAGGTGCACTCTGCTATACTCTGATAATGGGGTACATGCCCCGGTGCACTCCGCTATACTCTGCTAATAGGTCACATTCCCAAGTGCACTCTGCTATACTCTGCTAATAGGGTACATGCCCAGGTGCGCTCTGCTATACTCTGCCAATAGGGTACATGCCCAGGTGCACTCCTCTATACTCTGCTAATAGGTCACGTGCCCAGGTGCACTCTGTTATACTCTGCTAATATGTCACATTCCCAGGTGCACTCCGCTATACTCAGATAATAGGTCACTTGCCCAATTGCACTCCTCTATACTCTGCTAATAGGTCACATGCCCAGGTGCACTCTGCTATACTCTGCTAATAGGTCACATGCCCAGGTGCACTCAGCTATACTCAGATAATAGGTCACGTGCCCAAGTGCACTCTGCTATACTCTGCTAATAGGTTTCGTACCCAGGTGCACTCTGCTATACTTTTAAAATAGGTCACATGCCCAGGTGCACTCCGCTATACTCTGCTAATAGGTCACATGCCCAGGTGCACTCTGCTATACTCTGCTACTAGGTCACATGCCCAGGTGCACTCTGCTATACTCTGCTAATAGGTCACTTGCCCAGGTGCATTCTGCTATACTCTGCTAATAGGTCACATGTCCAAGTGCACTCTGCTATACTCTGTTAATAGGTCACATGCCCAGGTGCACTCTGCTATACTCTGCTAATACGTCATGTGCCCAGGTGCACTCTTCTATACTCTGCTAATAGGTCACATACCCAGGTACACTCCTCTATACTCTGCTAATAGGTCACATGCCCAGGTGCACTCTGCTATACTCTACTAATAGGTCACATACCCAGGTGCACTCCTCTACACTCTGCTAATAGGTCACATGCCCAGGTGCACTCTGCTATACTCTACTAATAGGTCACATGCCCAGGTGCACTCTGCTATACTCTGCTAATAGGTCACGTGCCCAGGTGCACTCTGCTATACTCTGTTAATAGGTCACATGCCGAGGTGCACTCTGCTATACTCTGCTAATAGGTCACGTGCCCAGGTGCACTCTGCTATACTCTGCTAATAGGTCACGTGCCCAGGTGCACTCTGCTATACACTGCTAATAGGTCACATGCCCAGGCACACTCCGCTATACTCTGCTAATAGGTCTCGTATCCAGGAGCACTCTGCTATACTCTGCTAATAGGTCACATGACCAGGTGCACTCCGCTATACTCTGCTAAAATGTCGTGCCCAGGTGCACTCTGCTATACTCTGCTAATAGGTCACATGCCCAGGTGCACTCAGCTATACTCTGCTAATAGGTCGTGCCCAGGTGCACTCTGCTATACTCTGCTAATAGGTCACATGCCCAGGTGTATTCCGCTATACTCACATAATAGGTCACGTGCCCAGGTGCACTCTGCTATACTCTGCTAATAGGTCACATGCCCAGGTGCACTCTGCTATATTCTGAAAATAGGTCACATGCCCAGGTGCAGTTCCGCTATACTCTGCTACTAGGTCACATGCCCAGGTGCACTCTGCTATCCTCTGCTAATAGGTCACATGCCCAGGTGCATTCTGCTATACTCTGCTAATAGGTCACATGTCCAAGTGCACTCTGCTATACTCTTTTAATAGGTCACATGCCCAGGTGCCCTCTGCTATACTCTACTAATAGGTCACATACCCAGGTGCACTCCTCTATACTCTGCTAATAGGTCACATGCCCAGGTGCACTCTGCTATACTCTACTAATAGATCACATGCCCAGGTGCACTCTGCAATACTCTGCTAATAGGTCACGTGCCCAGGTGCACTCTGCTATACTCTGCTAATAGGTCACGTGCCCAGGTGCACTCTGCTATACTCTGCTAATAGGTCACGTGCCCAGGCGCACTCCGCTATACTCTGCTAATAGGTCACATGCCCAGGCACACTCCGCTATACTCTGCTAATAGGTCTCGTACCCAGGAGCACTCTGCTATACTCTGATAATAGGTCACATGCCCAGTTGCATTCCGCTATATTCTGCTAATAGGTCACGTGCCCAAGTGCAGTCCGATATACTCTGCTAATAGGTCACATGCCCAGGCGCACTCTGCTATACTGTGATAATAGGTCACATGCCCAGGTGCACTCCCCTGTACTCTGCTAATAGGTCACATGCCCAGGTGCACTCTGCTATACTCTGCTAATAGGTCACATGCCCAGGTGCACTCTGCTATACTCTGCTAATAGGGTACATGCCCAGGTGCACTCCGCTATACTCTGCTAATAGGTCACATTCCCAGGTGCACTCTGCTATACACTGCTAATAGGGTACATGCCCAGGTGTGCTCTGCTATACTCTGCCAGTAGGGTACATGCCCAGGTGCACTCTGCTATACTCTGCTAATAGGTCACGTGCCCAGGTGCACTCTGCTATACTCTGCTAATAGGTCTCGTACCCAGGTGCACTCTGCTATACTCTGAAAATAGGTCACATGCCCAGGTGCACTCAGCTATACTCTACTAATAGGTCACATACCCAGGTGCACTCTGCTATACTCTGCTAATAGGTGACGTGCCCAGGTGCACTCTGCTATAATCTGCTAATAGGTCACGTGCCCAGGTGCACTCTGCTATTCTCTGCTAATAGGTCACGTGCCCAGGTGCACTCCGCTATACTCTGCTAATTGGTCACATGCCCAGGTGCACTCTGCTATACTCTGATAATAGGTCACATGCCCAAGTACACTCCGCTATACTCTGCTAATAGGTCACGTGCCCAAGTGCAGTCCGCTATACTCTGCTAATTGGTCACATGCCCAGGTGCACTCCGCTATACTCTGCTAATTGGTCACATGCCCAGGTGCACTCTGCTATACTCTGATAATAGGTCACTTGCCCAGGTGCACTCCGCTATACTCTGCTAATAGGTCACGTGCCCAAGTGCTGTCCGCTATACTCTGCTAATAGGTCACATGCCCAGGTGCACTCCGCTATACTCTGCTAATAGGTCACATGCCCAGGTGCACTCAGCTATACTCAGATAATAGGTCACGTGCCCAAGTGCACTCTGCTATACTCTGCTAATAGGTTTCGTACCCAGGTGCACTCTGCTATACTCTGCTAATAGGTCACGTACCCAAGTGCAGTCCGCTATACTCTGCTAATAGGTCACATGCCCAGGAGCACTCTGCTATACTCTGCTAATAGGTCACATGCCCAGGTGCACTCTGCTATACTCTGCTAATAGGTCATGTGCCCTGGTGCACTCCGCTATACTCTGCTAATAGGCAACATGCCCAGGTGCACTCTGCTGTACTCTGCTAATAGGTCATGTGCCCAGGTGCACTCCGCTATACTCTGCTAATAGGTCACATGCCCAGGTGCACTCTGCTGTACTCTGCTAATAGGTCACATGCCCAGGTGCACTCTGCTATACTCTGCTAAAATGTCGTGCCCAGGTGCACTCTGCTATACTCTGCTAATAGGTCACATGCCCAGGTGCCCTCAGCTATACTCTGCTAATAGGTCGTGCCCAGGTGCACTCTGCTATACTCTGCTTATAGGTCACATGCCCAGGTGTACTCCGCTATACTCACATAATAGGTCACGTGCCCAGGTGCACTCCGCTATACTCTGCTAATAGGTCACATGCCCAGGTGCACTCCGCTATACTCTGCTAATAGGTCACATGCCCAGGTGCACTCCGCTATACTCTGCTAAAAAGTCGTGCCCAGGTGCACTCTGCTATACTCTGAAAATAGGTCACATGCCCAGGTGCACTCTGCTATCCTCTGCTAATAGGTCACATGCCCAGGTGCATTCTGCTATACTCTGCTAATAGGTCACGTGCCCAGGTGCACTCTGCTATACTCTACTAATAGGTCACATGCCCAGGTGCACTCTGCAATACTCTGCTAATAGGTCATGTGCCCAGGTGCACTCTGCTATACTCTGCTAATAGGTCACGTGCCCAGGTGCACTCTGCTATACTCTGCTAATAGGTCACGTGCCCAGGTGCACTCCGCTATACTCTGCTAATAGGTCAAGTGCCCAGGCACACTCCGCTATACTCTGCTAATAGGTATCTTACCCAGGTGCACTCTGCTATACTCTGATAATAGGTCACATGCCCAGGTGCACTCCGTTATACTCTGCTAATAGGTCACGTGCCCAAGTGCAGTCCGATATACTCTGCTAATAGGTCACATGCCCAGGCACACTCTGCTATACTGTGATAATAGGTCACATGCCCAGGTGCACTCCCCTGTACTCTGCTAATAGGTCACATGCCCCGGTGCACTCTGCTATACTCTGCTAATAGGTCACATGCCCAGGTGCACTCCGCTATACTCCGCTATACTCTGCTAATAGGTCGTGCCCAGGTGCACTCTGCTATACTCTGCTAATAGGTCACATGCCCAGGTGCACTCCGCTATACTCTGCTAATAGGTTGTGCCCAGGTGCACTAAGCTATACTCTGCTAATAGGTCACATGCCCAGGTGCACTCCGCTATACTCACATAATAGGTTACGTGCCCAGGTGCACTCCGCTATACTCTGCTAATAGGTCACATGCCCAGGTGCACTCTGTTATACTCTGCCAATAGGGTACATGCCCAGGTGCACTCCTCTATACTCTGCTAATAGGTCACGTGCCCAGGTGCACTCTGTTATACTCTGCTAATAGGTCACATGCCCAGGTGCACTCTGCTATACTCTGCTAATAGGTCACATGCCCAGGTTCACTCTGCTATACTCTGCTAATAGGTCACGTGCCCAGGTGCACTCTGTTATACTCTGCTAATAGGTCACATGCCCAAGTGCACTCTGCTATACTCTGCTAATAGGTTTCGTACCCAGGTGCACTCTGCTATACTTTTAAAATAGGTCACATGCCCAGGTGCACTCCGCTATACTCTGCTAATAGGTCACATGCCCACGTGCACTCTGCTATACTCTGCTACTAGGTCACATGCCCAGGTGCACTCTGCTATACTCTGCTAATAGGTCACATGCCCAGGTGCATTCTGCTATACTCTGCTAATAGGTTACATGTCCTAGTGCACTCTGCTATACTCTGTTAATAGGTCACATGCCCAGGTGCACTCTGCTATACTCTGCTAATATGTCATGTGCCCAGGTGCACTCCTCTATACTCTGCTAATAGGTCACATACCCAGGTACACTCCTCTATACTCTGCTAATAGGTCACATGCCCAGGTGCACTCTGCTATACTCTACTAATAGGTCACATACCCAGGTGCACTCCTCTACACTCTGCTAATAGGTCACATGCCCAGGTGCACTCTGCTATACTCTACTAATAGGTCACATGCCCAGGTGCACTCTGCTATACTCTGCTAATAGGTCACGTGCCCAGGTGCACTCTGCTATACTCTGTTAATAGGTCACATGCCGAGGTGCACTCTGCTATACTCTGCTAATAGGTCACATGCCCAGGTGCACTCTGCTATACTTTGCTAATAGGTCACGTGCCCAGGTGCACTCTGCTATACTCTGCTAATAGGTCACATGCCCAGGCACACTCCGCTATACTCTGCTAATAGGTCTCGTACCCAGGAGCACTCTGCTATACTCTACTAATAGGTCACATGACCAGGTGCACTCCGCTATACTCTGCTAAAATGTCGTGCCCAGGTGCACTCTGCTATACTCTGCTAATAGGTCACATGCCCAGGTGCACTCAGCTATACTCTGCTAATAGGTCGTGCCCTGGTGCACTCTGCTATACTCTGCTAATAGGTCACATGCCCAGGTGTACTCCGCTATACTCACATAATAGGTCACGTGCCCAGGTGCACTCCGCTATACTCTGCTAATAGGTCACATGCCCAGGTGCACTCCGCTATACACTGCTAATAGGTCTCGTGCCCAGGTGCACTCTGCTATATTCTGAAAATAGGTCACATGCCCAGGTGCAGTTCCGCTATACTCTGCTACTAGGTCACATGCCCAGGTGCACTCTGCTATCCTCTGCTAATAGGTCACATGCCCAGGTGCATTCTGCTATACTCTGCTAATAGGTCACATGTCCAAGTGAACTCTGCTATACTCTGTTAATAGGTCACATGCCCAGGTGCACTCTGCTATACTCTACTAATAGGTCACATACCCAGGTGCACTCCTCTATACTCTGCTAATAGGTCACATGCCCAGGTGCACTCTGCTATACTCTACTAATAGATCACATGCCCAGGTGCACTCTACAATACTCTGCTAATAGGTCACGTGCCCAGGTGCACTCTGCTATACTCTGCTAATAGGTCACGTGCCCAGATGCACTCTGCTATACTCTGCTAATAGGTCACGTGCCCAGGCGCACTCCGCTATACTCTGCTAATAGGTCACATGCCCAGGCACACTCCGCTATACTCTGCTAATAGGTCTCGTACCCAGGAGCACTCTGCTATACTCTGATAATAGGTCACATGCCCAGTTGCACTCCGCTATACTCTGCTAATAGGTCACGTGCCCAAGTGCAGTCCGATATACTCTGCTAATAGGTCAAATGCCCAGGCGCACTCTGCTATACTGTGATAATAGGTCACATGCCCAGGTGCACTCCCCTGTACTCTGCTAATAGGTCACATGCCCAGGTGCACTCTACTATACTCTGCTAATAGGTCACATGCCCAGGTGCACTCTGCTATACTCTGCTAATAGGGTACATGCCCAGGTGCACTCCGCTATAATCTGCTAATAGGTCACATTCCCAGGTGCACTCTGCTATACTCTGCTAATAGGGTACGTGCCCAGGTGTGCTCTGCTATACTCTGCCAATAGGGTACGTGCCCAGGTGCACTCCTCTATACTCTGCTAATAGGTCACGTGCCCAGGTGCACTCTGCTATACTCTGCTAATAGGTCTCGTACCCAGGTGCACTCTGCTATACTCTGAAAATAGGTCACATGCCCAGGTGCACTCTGCTATACTCTACTAATAGGTCACATACCCAGGTGCACTCTGCTATACTCTGCTAATAGGTGACATGCCCAGGTGCACTCTGCTATAATCTGCTAATAGGTGACGTGCCCAGGTGCACTCTGCTATTCTCTGCTAATAGGTCACGTGCCCAGGTGCACTCCGCTATACTCTGCTAATAGGTCACATGCCCAGGTGCACTCTGCTATACTCTGATAATAGGTCACATGCCCAAGTACACTCCGCTATACTCTGCTAATAGGTCACGTGCCCAAGTGCAGTCCGCTATACTCTGCTAATAGGTCACATGCCCAGGTGCACTCTGCTATACTCTGATAATAGGTCACATGCCCAGGTGCACTCCGCTATACTCTGCTAATAGGTCACGTGCCCAAGTGCAGTCCGCTATACTCTGCTAATAGGTCACATGCCCAGGTGCACTCCGCTATACTCTGCTAATAGGTCTCGTGCCCAAGTGCACTCCCCTGTACTCTGCTAATAGGTCACATGCCCAGGAGCACTCTGCTATACTCTGCTAATAGGTCACATGCCCAGGTGCACTCTGCTATACTCTGCTAATAGGTCATGTGCCCAGGTGCACTCCGCAATACTCTGCTAATAGGCAACAAGCCCAGGTGCACTCTGCTGTACTATGCTAATAGGTCATGTGCCCAGGTGCACTCCGCTATACTCTGCTAATAGGTCACATGCCCAGGTGCACTCTGCTGTACTCTGCTAATAGGGTACATCCCCAGGTGCGCTCTGCTATACTCTGCCAATAGGTCACATGCCCAGGTGCACTCCTCTATACTCTGCTAATAGGTCACGTGCCCAGGTGCACTCTGCTATACTCTGCTAATAGGTCACATGCCCAGGTGCACTCCGCTCTACTCTGCTAAAATGTCGTGCCCAGGTGCACTCTGCCATACTCTGCTAATAGGTCACATGCCCAGGTGCACTCAGCTATTCTCTGCTAATAGGTCGTGCCCAAGTGCACTCTGCTATACTCTGCTAATAGGTCACATGCCCAGGTGTACTCCGCTATACTCACATAATAGGTCACGTGCCCAGGTGCACTCCGCTATACTCTGCTAATAGGTCACATGCCCAGGTGCACTCCGCTATACTCTGCTAATAGGTCACATGCCCAGGTGCACTCCGCTATACTCTGCTAAAATGTCGTGCCCAGGTGCACTCTGCTATACTCTGAAAATAGGTCACATGCCCAGGTGCACTCTGCTATCCTCTGCTAATAGGTCACATGCCCAGGTGCATTCTGCTATACTCTGCTAATAGGTCACATGTCCAAGTGCACTCTGCTATACTCTGTTAATAGGTCACATGCCCAGGTGCACTCTGCTATAGTCTACTAATAGGTAACATACCCAGGTGCACTCCTCTATAATCTGCTAATAGGTCACATGCCCAGGTGCACTCTGCTATACTCTACTAATAGGTCACCTGCCCTGGTGCACTCTGCAATACTCTGCTAATAGGTCACGTGCCCAGGTGCACTCTGCTATACTCTGCTAATAGGTCACGTGCCCAGGTGCACTCTGCTATACTCTGCTAATAGGTCACGTGCCCAGGTGCACTCCGCTATACTCTGCTAATAGGTCAAATACCCAGGCACACTCCGCTATACTCTGCTAATAGGTCTCGTACCCAGGTGCACTCTGCTATACTCTGATAATAGGTCACATGCCCAGGTGCACTCCGTTATACTCTGCTAATAGGTCACGTGCCCAAGTGCAGTCCGATATACTCTGCTAATAGGTCACGTGCCCAGGCGCACTCTGCTATACTGTGATAATAGGTCACATGCCCAGGTGCACTCCCCTGTACTCTGCTAATAGGTCACATGCCCCGGTGCACTCTGCTATACTCTGCTAATAGGTCACATGCCCAGGTGCACTCCGCTGTACTCTGCTAAAAGGTCACGTGCCCAGGTGCACTCTGCTATACTCTGCTAATAGATCACATGTCCAGGTGCACTCTGCTATACTCTGCTAATAGGTCACATGCCCAGGTGCACTCTGCTATACTCTGCTAATAGGTAACGTGCCCAGGTGCACTCTGCTATACTCTGATAATTGGTCACATGCTCAGGTGCACTCTGCAATTCTGTGATAATAGGTCACTTGTCCAGGTGCACTCTGCTATACTCTGCTAATAGGTCACTTACCCAGGTGCACTCTGCTAAACTCTGCTAATAGGTCACGTGCCCAGGTGCACTCCGCTATACTCTGCTAATAGGTCTCGTGCCCAGGTGCACTCTGCTATACTCTGCTAATAGGTCACGTGCCCAGGTGCACTCCGCTATACTCAGATAATAGGTCACATGCCCAGGTGCACTCTGCTTTACTCTGCTAATAGGTCAAATGCCAAGGTGCACTCTGCTATGCTGTGATAATAGGTCACATGTCCAGGTGCACTCCGCTATACTTTGCTAATAGGCCACATGCCCAGGTGCACTCCAGGTGCACTCTGCTATACTCTGCTAATAGGTCACATGCCCAGGTGCACTCTGCTATGCTGTGATAATAGGTCACATGTCCAGGTGCACTCTGCTATACTCTGCTAATAGATCACATGTCCAGGTGCACTCTGCTATACTCTGCTAATAGGTCACGTGCCCAGGTGCACTCTGCTATACTCTGCTAATAGGTAACGTGCCCAGGTGCACTCTGCTATACTCTGCAAATTGGTCACATGCTCAGGCGCACTTTGCAACGCTGTGATAATAGGTCACATGTCCAGGTGCACTCTGCTATACTCTGCTAATAGGTCACATACCCAGCTGCACTCTGCTATACTCTGCTAATAGGTCTCGTGCCCAGGTGCACTCTGCTATACTCTGCTAATAGGTCACATGCCCATGTGCACTCCGCTATACTCAGATAATAGGTCACGTGCCCAAGTGCACTCCGCTATACTCTGCTAATAGGTCACATGCCCAGGTGCACTCTGCTATACTCTACTAATAGGTCACATGCCCAGGTGCACTCCGCTATACTCTGCTAATAGGTCTCGTGCCCAGGTGCACTCTGCTATACTCTGCTAATAGGTCACATGCCCAGGTACACTTCGCTATACTCTGCTAATAGGTCACATGCCCAGGTGTACTCTGCTATACTCTGCTAATAGGTCATGTTCCCAGGTGCACTCCTCTATACTCTGCTAATAGGTCACATACCCAGGTGCACTCTGCTATACTCTGCTAATAGGTCACATACCCAGGTGCACTCTGCTATACTCTGCTAAAAGGTCACGTGCCCAGTTACACTCTGCTATACTCTGGTAATAGGTCACATACCCAGGTGCACTCTGCTATACTCTGCTAAAAGGTCACGTGCCCAGTTGCACTCTACTATACTCTGCTAAAAGGTCACGTGCCCAGGTGCACTCCTCTATACTCTGCTAATAGGTCACATACCCAGGTGAACTCTGCTATACTCTGCTAATAGGTCACATACCCAGGTGCACTCTGCTATACTCTGCTAAAAGGTCACGTGCCCAGTTGCACTCTGCTATACTCTGCTAATAGGTCACATACCCAGGTGCACTCTGCTATACTCTGCAAAAAGGTCACGTGCCCAGTTTCACTCTGCTATACTCTGGTAATAGGTCACATACCCAGGTGCACTCTGCTATACTCTGCTAATAGATCACATGTCAAGGTGCACTCTGCTATACTCTGCTAATAGGTCACGTGCCCAGGTGCACTCCGCTATACTCTGGTAATAGGTAACGTGCCCAGGTGCACTCCGCTATACTCTGCTAATAGGTAACGTGCCCAGGTGCACTCTGCTATACTCTGCTAATAGGTCACATACCCAGGTGCACTCTGCTATACTCTGCTAATAGGTCACGTGCCCAGGTGCACTCCGCTATACTCTGCTTATAGGTCTCGTGCCCAGGTGCACTCCGCTATACTCTGCTAATAGGTCTCGTGCCCAGGTGCACTCCTCTATACTCTGTTAATAGGTCACATGCCCAGGTGCACTCCGCTATACTCTGCTAATAGGTCACGTGCCCAGGTGCACTCTGCTATACTCTGCTAATAGGTAGCATGCCCAGGTGCACTCTGCTATACTCTGCTAATTGGTCACATGCTCAGGCGCACTCTGCTATGCTGTGATAATAGGTCACATGTCCAGGTGAACTCTGCTATACTCTGCTAATAGGTCACATGCCCAGGTGCACTCTGCTATGCTGTGATAATAGGTCACATGTCCAGGTACACTCTGCTATACTCTCCTAATAGGTCACATGCCCAGGTGCACTCCGCTATACTCTGCTAATAGGTCACGTGCCCAGGTGCACTCTGCTATACACTGCTAATAGATCACATGTCCAGGTGCACTCTGCTATACTCTGCTAATAGGTCACGTGCCCAGGTGCACTCTGCTATACTCTGCTAATAGGTCACATACCCTTGTGCACTCTGCTATACTCTGCTAGTAGGTCACGTGCCCAGGTGCTCTCTTCTATACTCAGATAATAGGTCACGTGCCCAAGTGCACTCCGCTATACTCTGCTAATAGGTCACATGCCCAGGTGCACACCGCTATCCTCTGCTAAAAGGTCGTGCCCAGGTGCTCTCTGCTATACTCTGCTAATAGGTCACATGCCCAGGTGCACTCCGCTATACTCACATAATAGGTCACGTGCCCAGGTGCACTCCCTTTATACTCTGCTAATAGGTCTCGTACCCAGGTGCACTCTGCTATACTCTGAAAATAGGTCACATGCCCAGGTGAAGTTCCGCTATACTCTGCTACTAGGTCACATGTCCAAGTGCACTCTGCTATACTCTGTTAATAGGTCACATGCCCAGGTGCACTCTGCTATACTCTTCTAATAGGTCACGTGCCCAGGTGCACTCTGCTATACTTTGCTAATAGGTCACGTGCCCAGGTGCACTCCGCTATACTCTGCTAATAGGTCACATGCCCAAGTGCAGTCCGCTATACTCTGCTAATAGGTCACATGCCCAGGCGCACTCTGCTGTACTGTGATAATAGGTCACATGCCCAGGTGCACTCCACTGCACTCTGCTAATAGGTCGTGCCCAGGTGCACTCTGCTATACTCTGCTAATAGGTCACATGCCCAGGTGCACTCCGCTATACTCTGCTAATAGGTCGTGCCCAGGTGCACTCTGCTATACTCTGCTAATAGGTCACATGCCCAGGTGCACTCCGCTATACTCTGCTAATAGGTCGTACCCAGGTGCCCTCTGCTATACTCTGCTAACAGGTCACATGCCCAGGTGCACTCCGCTATACTCACATATAGGTCACGTGCCCAGGTGCACTCCGCTATACTCTGCTAATAGGTTACATGCCCAGGTGCACTCCACTATACTCTGCTAATAGGTCTCGTGCCCAGCTGCACTCTGCTATACTCTGAAAATAGGTCACATGTCCAGGTGCAGTTCCGCTATACTCTGCTAATAGGTCACATGCCCAGGTGCATTCTGCTATACTCTGCTAATAGGTCTCCTGCCCAGGTGCACTCTGCTATACTCTGAAAATAGGTCACATGCCCAGGTGCAGTTCCGCTATACTCTGCTACTAGGTCACATGCCCAGGTGCAGTCTGCAATACTCTGTTAATAGGTCACATGCCCAGGTGCACTCTGCTATACTCTACTAATAGGTCACATGTCCAAGTGCACTCTGCTATACTCTGTTATTAGGTCACATGCCCAAGTGCACTCTGCAATACTCTACTAATAGGTCACATACCCAGGTGCACTCCTCTATACTCTGCTAATAGGTCACATGCCCAGGTGCACTCTGCTATACTCTACTAATAGATCACATGCCCAGGTGCACTCTGCAATACTCTGCTAATAGGTCACGTGCCCAGGTGCACTCTGCTATACTCTGCTAATAGGTCACGTGCCCAGGTGCACTCTGCTATACTATGCTAATAGGTCACTTGCCCAGGTGCACTCCGCTATACTCTGCTAATAGGTCACATGCCCAGGCACACTCCGCTATACTCTGCTAATAGGTCTCGTACCCAGGTGCACTCTGCTATACTCTGATAATAGGTCACATGCCCAGGTGCACTCCGCTAAACTCTGCTAATAGGTCACGTGCCCAAGTGCAGTCCGATATACTCTGCTAATAGGTCACATGCCCAGGCGCACTCTGCTATACTGAGATAATAGGTCACATGCCCAGTTGCACTCCCCTGTACTCTGCTAATAGGTCACGTGCCCAGGTGCACTCTGCTATACTCTGCTAATAGGTCACATACCCTTGTGCACTCTGCTATACTCTGCTAGTAGGTCACGTGCCCAGGTGCTCTCTTCTATACTCAGATAATAGGTCACGTGCCCAAGTGCACTCCGCTATACTCTGCTAATAGGTCACATGCCCAGGTGCACACCGCTATCCTCTGCTAAAAGGTCGTGCCCAGGTGCTCTCTGCTATACTCTGCTAATAGGTCACATGCCCAGGTGCACTCCGCTATACTCACATAATAGGTCACGTGCCCAGGTGCACTCCCTTTATACTCTGCTAATAGGTCTCGTACCCAGGTGCACTCTGCTATACTCTGAAAATAGGTCACATGCCCAGGTGAAGTTCCGCTATACTCTGCTACTAGGTCACATGTCCAAGTGCACTCTGCTATACTCTGTTAATAGGTCACATGCCCAGGTGCACTCTGCTATACTCTTCTAATAGGTCACGTGCCCAGGTGCACTCTGCTATACTTTGCTAATAGGTCACGTGCCCAGGTGCACTCCGCTATACTCTGCTAATAGGTCACATGCCCAAGTGCAGTCCGCTATACTCTGCTAATAGGTCACATGCCCAGGCGCACTCTGCTGTACTGTGATAATAGGTCACATGCCCAGGTGCACTCCACTGCACTCTGCTAATAGGTCGTGCCCAGGTGCACTCTGCTATACTCTGCTAATAGGTCACATGCCCAGGTGCACTCCGCTATACTCTGCTAATAGGTCGTGCCCAGGTGCACTCTGCTATACTCTGCTAATAGGTCACATGCCCAGGTGCACTCCGCTATACTCTGCTAATAGGTCGTGCCCAGGTGCCCTCTGCTATACTCTGCTAACAGGTCACATGCCCAGGTGCACTCCGCTATACTCACATATAGGTCACGTGCCCAGGTGCACTCCGCTATACTCTGCTAATAGGTTACATGCCCAGGTTCACTCCACTATACTCTGCTAATAGGTCTCGTGCCCAGCTGCACTCTGCTATACTCTGAAAATAGGTCACATGTCCAGGTGCAGTTCCGCTATACTCTGCTAATAGGTCACATGCCCAGGTGCACTCTGCTATACTCTGCTAATAGGTCACATGCCCAGGTGCATTCTGCTATACTCTGCTAATAGGTCTCCTGCCCAGGTGCACTCTGCTATACTCTGAAAATAGGTCACATGCCCAGGTGCAGTTCCGCTATACTCTGCTACTAGGTCACATGCCCAGGTGCAGTCTGCAATACTCTGTTAATAGGTCACATGCCCAGGTGCACTCTGCTATACTCTACTAATAGGTCACATGTCCAAGTGCACTCTGCTATACTCTGTTATTAGGTCACATGCCCAAGTGCACTCTGCAATACTCTACTAATAGGTCACATACCCAGGTGCACTCCTCTATACTCTGCTAATAGGTCACATGCCCAGGTGCACTCTGCTATACCCTACTAATAGATCACATGCCCAGGTGCACTCTGCAATACTCTGCTAATAGGTCACGTGCCCAGGTGCACTCTGCTATACTCTGCTAATAGGTCACGTGCCCAGGTGCACTCTGCTATACTATGCTAATAGGTCACTTGCCCAGGTGCACTCCGCTATACTCTGCTAATAGGTCACATGCCCAGGCACACTCCGCTATACTCTGCTAATAGGTCTCGTACCCAGGTGCACTCTGCTATACTCTGATAATAGGTCACATGCCCAGGTGCACTCCGCTAAACTCTGCTAATAGGTCACGTGCCCAAGTGCAGTCCGATATACTCTGCTAATAGGTCACATGCCCAGGCGCACTCTGCTATACTGAGATAATAGGTCACATGCCCAGGTGCACTCCCCTGTACTCTGCTAATAGGTCACATGCCCAGGTGCATTCTGCTGTACTCTGCTAATAGGTCTCGTGCCCAGGTGCACTCTGCTATACTCTGAAAATAGTTCACATGCCCAGGTGCACTCTGCTATACTCTGCTAATAGGGTACGTGCCCAGGTGTGCTCTGCTATACTCTGCCAATAGGGTACATGCCCAGGTGCACTCCTCTATACTCTGCTAATAGGTCACGTGCCCAGGTGCACTCTGCTATACTCTGCTAATAGGTCTCGTACCCAGGTGCACTCTGCTATACTCTGAAAATAGGTCACATGCCCAGGTGCACTCTGCTATACTCTACTAATAGGTCACATACCCAGGTGCACTCTGCTATACTCTGCTAATAGGTGAAGTGCCCAGCTGCACTCTGCTATAATCTGCTAATAGGTCACGTGCCCAGGTGCACTCTGCTATACTCTGCTAATAGGTCACGTGCCCCGGTGCACTCCGCTATACTCTGCTAATAGGTCACATGCCCAGGTGCACTCTGCTATACTCTGATAATAGGTCACATGCCCAGGTGCACTCCGCTATACTCTGCTAATAGGTCACGTGCCCAAGTGCAGTCCGCTATACTCTGCTAATAGGTCACATGCCCAGGTGCACTCTGCTATACTCTGATAATAGGTCACGTGCCCAGGTGCACTCCGCTATACTCTGCTAATAGGTCACGTGCCCAAGTGCAGTCCGCTATACTCTGCTAATAGGTCACATGCACAGGTGCACTCCGCTATACTCTGCTAGTAGGTCACGTGCCCAAGTGCACTCCCCTGTACTCTGCTAATAGGTCACATGCCCAGGTGCACTCTGCTATACTCTGCTAATAAGTCACATGCCCAGGTGCACTCTGCTATACTCTGCTAATAGGTCATGTGCCCAGGTGCACTCCGCTATACTCTGCTAATAGGTCTCATGCCCTGGTGCACTCTGCTGTACTCTGCTAATAGGTCATGTGCCCAGGTGCACTCCGCTATACTCTGCTAATAGGTCACGTGCCCAGGTGCACTCTGCTGTACTCTGCTAATAGGGTACATCCCCAGGTGCGCTCTGCTATACTCTGCCAATAGGTCACATGCCCAGGTGCACTCCTCTATACTCTGCTAATAGGGCACGTGCCCAGGTGCACTCTGCTATACTCTGCTAATAGGTCACATGCCCAGGTGCACTCCGCTATACTCTGCTAAAATGTCGTGCCCAGGTGCACTCTGCTATACTCTGCTAATAGGTCACATGCCCAGGTGCACTCAGCTATACTCTGCTAATAGGTCGTGCCCAGGTGCACTCTGCTATACTCTGCTAATAGGTCACATGCCCAGGTGTACTCAGCTATACTCACATAATAGGTCACGTGCCCAGGTGCACTCCGCTATACTCTGCTAATAGGTCACATGCCCAGGTGCACTCCGCTATACTCTGCTAATAGGTCACATGCCCAGGTGCACTCCGCTATACTCTGCTAAAATGTCGTGCCCAGGTGCACTCTGCTATACTCTGAAAATAGGTCACATGCCCAGGTGAACTCTGCTATCCTCTGCTAATAGGTCACATGCCCCGGTGCATTCTGCTATACTCTGCTAATCGGTCACATGTCCAAGTGCACTCTGCTATACTCTGTTAATAGGTCACATGCCCAGGTGCACTCTGCTATACTCTACTAATAGGTAACATACCCAGGTGCACTCCTCTATACTCTGCTAATAGGTCACATGCCCAGGTGCACTCTGCTATACTCTACTAATAGGTCACATGCCCAGGTGCACTCTGCAATACTCTGCTAATAGGTCACGTGCCCAGGTGCACTCTGCTATACTCTGCTAATAGGTCACGTGCCCTGGTGCACTCTGCTATACTCTGCTAATAGGTCTCGTACCCAGGTGCACTCTGCTATACTCTGATAATAGGTCACATGCCCAGGTGCTCTCCGCTATACTCTGCTAATAGGTCACGTGCCCAAGTGCAGTCCGATATACTCTGCTGATAGGTCACATGCCCAGGCGCACTCTGCTATACTGTGATAATAGGTCACATGCCCAGTTGCACTCCCCTGTACTCTGCTAATAGGTCACATGCCCAGGTGCACTCTGCTATACTCTGCTAATAGGTCACATGCCCAGGTGCACTCTGCTATACTCTTCTAATAGGGTACATGCCCAGGTGCACTCCGCTATACTCTGCTAATAGGTCACATTCCAAGGTGCACTCTGCTATACTCTGCTAATAGGGTACGTGCCCAGGTGTGCTCTGCTATACTCTGCCAATAGGGTACATGCCCAGGTGCACTCCTCTATACTCTGCTAATAGGTCACGTGCCCAGTTGCACTCTGCTATACTCTGCTAATAGGTCACGTGCCCAGGTGCACTCTGCTATACTCTGCTAATAGGTCTCGTACCCAGGTGCACTCTGCTATACTCTGAAAATAGGTCTCGTACCCAGGTGCACTCTGCTATACTCTACTAATAGGTCACATACCCAGGTGCACTCTGCTATACTCTGCTAATAGGTGACGTGCCCAGGTGCACTCTGCTATAATCTGCTAATAGGTCACGTGCCCAGGTGCACTCTGCTATACTCTGCTAATAGGTCACGTGCCCAGGTGCACTCCGCTATACTCTGCTAATAGGTCACGTGCCCAGGTGCACTCTGCTATACTCTGCTAATAGGTCACGTGCCCAGGTGCACTCCGCTATACTCTGCTAATAGGTCACATGCCCAGGTGCACTCTGCTATACTCTGATAATAGGTCACATGCCCAGGTGCACTCCGCTATACTCTGCTAATAGGTCACGTGCCCAAGTGCAGTCCGCTATACTCTGCTAATAGGTCACATGCCCAGGTGCACTCTGCTATACTCTGATAATAGGTCACGTGCCCCAGTGCTGTCCGCTATACTCTGCTAATAGGTCACATGCCCAGGTGCACTCCGCTATACTCTGCTAATAGGTCACGTGCCCAAGTGCACTCCCCTGTACTCTGCTAATAGGTCACGTGCCCAGGTGCACTCTGCTATACTCTGCTAATAGGTCACATGCCCACGTGCACTCTGCTATACTCTGCTAATAGGTCATGTGCCCAGGTGCACTCCGCTATACTCTGCTAATAGGTCACATGCCCAGGTGCACTCTGCTGTACTCTGCAAATAGGTCATGTGCCCAGGTGCACTCCGCTATACTCTGCTAATAGGTCACATGCCCAGGTGCACTCTGCTGTACTCTGCTAATAGGGTACATCCCCAGGTGCGCTCTGCTATACTCTGCCAATAGGTCACATGCCCAGGTGCACTCCTCTATACTCTGCTAATAGGTCACGTGCCCAGGTGCACTCTGCTATACTCTGCTAATAGGTCACATGCCCAGGTGCACTCCGCTATACTCAGATAATAGGGTACATGCCCAGGTGCACTCCGCTATACTCAGATAATAGGGTACATGCCCAGGTGCATTCCGCTATACTCTGCTAATAGGTCACATTCCCAGGTGCACTCTGCTATACTCTGCTAATAGGGTACATGCCCAGGTGCGCTCTGCTATACTCTGCCAATAGGGTACATGCCCAGGTGCACTCCTCTATACTCTGCTAATAGGTCACGTGCCCAGTTGCACTCTGCTATACTCTGCTAATAGGTCACGTGCCCAGGTGCACTCTGCTATACTCTGCTAATAGGTCTCGTACCCAGGTGCACTCTGCTATACTCTGAAAATAGGTCTCGTACCCAGGTGCACTCTGCTATACTCTACTAATAGGTCACATACCCAGGTGCACTCTGCTATACTCTGCTAATAGGTGACGTGCCCAGGTGCACTCTGCTATAATCTGCTAATAGGTCACGTGCCCAGGTGCACTCTGCTATACTCTGCTAATAGGTCACGTGCCCAGGTGCACTCCGCTATACTCTGCTAATAGGTCACATGCCCAGGTGCACTCTGCTATACTCTGATAATAGGTCACATGCCCAGGTGCACTCCGCTATACTCTGCTAATAGGTCACGTGCCCAAGTGCAGTCCGCTATACTCTGCTAATAGGTCACATGCACAGGTGCACTCCGCTATACTCTGCTAGTAGGTCACGTGCCCAAGTGCACTCCCCTGTACTCTGCTAATAGGTCACATGCCCAGGTGCACTCCGCTATACTCTGCTAATAGGTCACATGCCCAGGTGCACTCTGCTGTACTCTGCTAATAGGTCATGTGCCCAGGTGCACTCCGCTATACTCTGCTAATAGGTCTCATGCCCTGGTGCACTCTGCTGTACTCTGTTAATAGGTCATGTGCCCAGGTGCACTCCGCTATACTCTGCTAATAGGTCACGTGCCCAGGTGCACTCTGCTGTACTCTGCTAATAGGGTACATCCCCAGGTGCGCTCTGCTATACTCTGCCAATAGGTCACATGCCCAGGTGCACTCCTCTATACTCTGCTAATAGGGCACGTGCCCAGGTGCACTCTGCTATACTCTGCTAATAGGTCACATGCCCAGGTGCACTCCGCTATACTCTGCTAAAATGTCGTGCCCAGGTGCACTCTGCTATACTCTGCTAATAGGTCACATGCCCAGGTGCACTCAGCTATACTCTGCTAATAGGTCGTGCCCAGGTGCACTCTGCTATACTCTGCTAATAGGTCACATGCCCAGGTGTACTCAGCTATACTCACATAATAGGTCACGTGCCCAGGTGCACTCCGCTATACTCTGCTAATAGGTCACATGCCCAGGTGCACTCCGCTATACTCTGCTAATAGGTCACATGCCCAGGTGCACTCCGCTATACTCTGCTAAAATGTCGTGCCCAGGTGCACTCTGCTATACTCTGAAAATAGGTCACATGCCCAGGTGAACTCTGCTATCCTCTGCTAATAGGTAACATACCCAGGTGCACTCCTCTATACTCTGCTAATAGGTCACATGCCCAGGTGCACTCTGCTATACTCTGCTAATCGGTCACATGTCCAAGTGCACTCTGCTATACTCTGTTAATAGGTCACATGCCCAGGTGCACTCTGCTATACTCTACTAATAGGTAACATACCCAGGTGCACTCCTCTATACTCTGCTAATAGGTCACATGCCCAGGTGCACTCTGCTATACTCTACTAATAGGTCACATGCCCAGGTGCACTCTGCAATACTCTGCTAATAGGTCACGTGCCCAGGTGCACTCTGCTATACTCTGCTAATAGGTCACGTGCCCTGGTGCACTCTGCTATACTCTGCTAATAGGTCTCGTACCCAGGTGCACTCTGCTATACTCTGATAATAGGTCACATGCCCAGGTGCTCTCCGCTATACTCTGCTAATAGGTCACGTGCCCAAGTGCAGTCCGATATACTCTGCTAATAGTTCACATGCCCAGGCGCACTCTGCTATACTGTGATAATAGGTCACATGCCCAGTTGCACTCCCCTGTACTCTGCTAATAGGTCACATGCCCAGGTGCACTCTGCTATACTCTGCTAATAGGTCACATGCCCAGGTGCACTCTGCTAGCCTCTTCTAATAGGATACATGCCCAGGTGCACTCCGCTATACTCTGCTAATAGGTCACATTCCAAGGTGCACTCTGCTATACTCTGCTAATAGGGTACGTGCCCAGGTGTGCTCTGCTATACTCTGCCAATAGGGTACATGCCCAGGTGCACTCCTCTATACTCTGCTAATAGGTCACGTGCCCAGTTGCACTCTGCTATACTCTGCTAATAGGTCACGTGCCCAGGTGCACTCTGTAATACTCTGCTAATAGGTCTCGTACCCAGGTGCACTCTGCTATACTCTGAAAATAGGTCTCGTACCCAGGTGCACTCTGCTATACTCTACTAATAGGTCACATACCCAGGTGCACTCTGCTATACTCTGCTAATAGGTGACGTGCCCAGGTGCACTCTGCTATAATCTGCTAATAGGTCACGTGCCCAGGTGCACTCTGCTATACTCTGCTAATAGGTCACGTGCCCAGGTGCACTCCGCTATACTCTGCTAATAGGTCACATGCCCAGGTGCACTCTGCTATACTCTGATAATAGGTCACATGCCCAGGTGCACTCCGCTATACTCTGCTAATAGGTCACGTGCCCAAGTGCAGTCCGCTATACTCTGCTAATAGGTCACATGCCCAGGTGCACTCTGCTATACTCTGATAATAGGTCACGTGCCCCAGTGCTGTCCGCTATACTCTGCTAATAGGTCACATGCCCAGGTGCACTCCGCTATACTCTGCTAATAGGTCACGTGCCCAAGTGCACTCCCCTGTACTCTGCTAATAGGTCACGTGCCCAGGTGCACTCTGCTATACTCTGCTAATAGGTCACATGCCCACGTGCACTCTGCTATACTCTGCTAATAGGTCATGTGCCCAGGTGCACTCCGCTATACTCTGCTAATAGGTCACATGCCCAGGTGCACTCTGCTGTACTCTGCAAATAGGTCATGTGCCCAGGTGCACTCCGCTATACTCTGCTAATAGGTCACATGCCCAGGTGCACTCTGCTGTACTCTGCTAATAGGGTACATCCCCAGGTGCGCTCTGCTATACTCTGCCAATAGGTCACATGCCCAGGTGCACTCCTCTATACTCTGCTAATAGGTCACGTGCCCAGGTGCACTCTGCTATACTCTGCTAATAGGTCACATGCCCAGGTGCACTCCGCTATACTCAGATAATAGGGTACATGCCCAGGTGCACTCCGCTATACTCAGATAATAGGGTACATGCCCAGGTGCATTCCGCTATACTCTGCTAATAGGTCACATTCCCAGGTGCACTCTGCTATACTCTGCTAATAGGGTACATGCCCAGGTGCACTCCTCTATACTCTGCTAATAGGTCACGTGCCCAGTTGCACTCTGCTATACTCTGCTAATAGGTCACGTGCCCAGGTGCACTCTGCTATACTCTGCTAATAGGTCTCGTACCCAGGTGCACTCTGCTATACTCTGAAAATAGGTCTCGTACCCAGGTGCACTCTGCTATACTCTACTAATAGGTCACATACCCAGGTGCACTCTGCTATACTCTGCTAATAGGTGACGTGCCCAGGTGCACTCTGCTATAATCTGCTAATAGGTCACGTGCCCAGGTGCACTCTGCTATACTCTGCTAATAGGTCACGTGCCCAGGTGCACTCCGCTATACTCTGCTAATAGGTCACATGCCCAGGTGCACTCTGCTATACTCTGATAATAGGTCACATGCCCAGGTGCACTCCGCTTTACTCTGCTAATAGGTCACGTGCCCAAGTGCAGTCCGCTATACTCTGCTAATAGGTCACATGCCCAGGTGCACTCTGCTATACTCTGATAATAGGTCACGTGCCCCAGTGCTGTCCGCTATACTCTGCTAATAGGTCACATGCCCAGGTGCACTCCGCTATACTCTGCTAATAGGTCACGTGCCCAAGTGCCCTCCCCTGTACTCTGCTAATAGGTCACGTGCCCAGGTGCACTCTGCTATACTCTGCTAATAGGTCACATGCCCACGTGCACTCTGCTATACTCTGCTAATAGGTCATGTGCCCAGGTGCACTCCGCTATACTCTGCTAATAGGTCACATGCCCAGGTGCACTCTGCTGTACTCTGCTAATAGGGTACATCCCCAGGTGCGCTCTGCTATACTCTGCCAATAGGTCACATGCCCAGGTGCACTCCTCTATACTCTGCTAATATGTCACGTGCCCAGGTGCACTCTGCTATACTCTGCTAATAGGTCACATGCCCAGGTGCACTCCGCTATACTCAGATAATAGGGTACATGCCCAGGTGCACTCCGCTATACTCAGATAATAGGGTACATGCCCAGGTGCATTCCGCTATACTCTGCTAATAGGTCACATTCCCAGGTGCACTCTGCTATACTCTGCTAATAGGGTACATGCCCAGGTGCGCTCTGCTATACTCTGCCAATAGGGTACATGCCCAGGTGCACTCCTCTATACTCTGCTAATAGGTCACATGCCGAGGTGCACTCTGCTATACTCTGCTAATAGGTCACATGCCCAGGTGCACTCTGCTATACTCTGCTAATAGGTCACATGCCCAGGTGCACTCTGCTATACTCTGCTAATAGGTCACATGCCAAGGTGCACTCTGCTATACTCTGCTAATAGGTCACATGCCCAGGTGCACTCTGCAATGCTGTGATAATAGGTCACATGTCCAGGTGCACTCTGCTATACTCTGCTAAAAGGTCACATGCCCAGGTGCACTCCGCTATAGTCTGCTAATAGGTTACATGCCCAGGTGCACTCTGCTATACTCTGCTAATAAATCACATGTCCAGGTGCACTCTGCTATACTCTGCTAGTAGGTCACGTGCCCAGGTGCACTCTGCTATACTCTGCTAATAGGTAACGTGCCCAGGTGCACTCTGCTATACTCTGCTAATAGGTCACATGCTCAGGCGCACTCTGCTACGCTGTGATAATAGGCCACATGTCCAGGTGCACTCTGCTAAACTCTGCTAATAGGTCACATACCCAGGTGCACTCTGCTATACTCTGCTAATAGGTCACGTGCCCAGGTGCACTCCTCTATAATCTGCTAATAGGTCTCGTGCCCAGGTGCACTCTGCTATACTCTGCTAATAGGTAACTTGCCCAGGTGCACTCCGCTATACTCAGATAATAGGTCACGTGCCCAAGTGCACTCCTCTAAACTCTGCTAATAGGTCACATGCCCAGGTGCACTCTGCTATACTCTGCTAATAGGTCTCGTGCCCAGGTTCACTCTGCTATACTCTGCTAATAGGTCACATGCCCAGGCACACTCCGCTATACTCTGCTAATAGGTCTCGTAACCAGGTGCACTCTGCTATACTCTGATAATAGGTCACATGCCCAGGTGCTCTCCGCTATACTCTGCTAATGGGTCACGTGCCCAAGTGCAGTCCGATATACTCTGCTAATAGGTCACATGCCCAGGCGCACTCTGCTATACTGTGATAATAGGTCACATGCCCAGTTGCACTCCCCTGTACTCTGCTAATAGGTCACATGCCCAGGTGCACTCTGCTATACTCTACTAATAGGTCACATGCCCAGGTGCACTCTGCTATACTCTGCTAATAGGTGACGTGCCCAGGTGCACTCTGCTATAATCTGCTAATAGGTCACGTGCCCATGTGTACTCTGCTATACTCTGCTAATAGGTCACGTGCCCAGGTGCACTCCGCTATACTCTGCTAATAGGTCACATGCCCAGGTGCACTCTGCTATACTCTGATAATAGGTCACATGCCCAGGTGCACTCCGCTATACTCTGCTAATAGGTCACGTGCCCAAGTGCAGGCCGCTATACTCTGCTAATAGGTCACATGCCCAGGTGCACTCTGCTATACTCTGATAATAGGTCACGTGCCCCAGTGCTGTCCGCTATACTCTGCTAATAGGTCACATGCCCAGGTGCACTCCTCTATACTCTGCTAATAGGTCACGTGCCCAAGTGCACTCCCCTGTACTCTGCTAATAGGTCACGTGCCCAGGTGCACTCTGCTATACTCTGCTAATAGGTCACATGCCCACGTGCACTCTGCTATACTCTGCTAATAGGTCATGTGCCCAGGTGCACTCCGCTATACTCTGCTAATAGGTCACATGCCCAGGTGCACTCTGCTGTACTCTGCAAATAGGTCATGTGCCCAGGTGCACTCCGCTATACTCTGCTAATAGGTCACATGCCCAGGTGCACTCTGCTGTACTCTGCTAATAGGGTACATCCCCAGGTGCGCTCTGCTATACTCTGCCAATAGGTCACATGCCCAGGTGCACTCCTCTATACTCTGCTAATAGGTCACGTGCCCAGGTGCACTCTGCTATACTCTGCTAATAGGTCACATGCCCAGGTGCACTCCGCTATATTCAGATAATAGGGTACATGCCCAGGTGCACTCCGCTATACTCAGATAATAGGGTACATGCCCAGGTGCATTCCGCTATACTCTGCTAATAGGTCACATTCCCAGGTGCACTCTGCTATACTCTGATAATAGGGTACATGCCCAGGTGCGCTCTGCTATACTCTGCCAATAGGGTACATGCCCAGGTGCACTCCTCTATACTCTGCTAATAGGTCACATGCCGAGGTGCACTCTGCTATACTCTGCTAATAGGTCACATGCCCAGGTGCACTTTGCTATACTCTGCTAATAGGTCACATGCCCAGGTGCACTCTGCTATACTCTGCTAATAGGTCACGTGCCCAGGTGCACTCTGCTATACTCTGCTAATAGGTAACGTGCCCAGGTGCACTCTGCTATACTCTGCTAATAGGTCACATGCTCAGGCGCACTCTGCTACGCTGTGATAATAGGTCACATGTCCAGGTGCACTCTGCTAAACCCTGCTAATAGGTCACATACCCAGGTGCACTCTGCTATACCCTGCTAATAGGTCACGTGCCCAGGTGCACTCCTCTATACTCTGCTAATAGGTCTCGTGCCCAGGTGCACTCTGCTATACTCTGCTAATAGGTCACTTGCCCAGGTGCACTCCGCTATACTCAGATAATAGGTCACGTGCCCAAGTGCACTCCTCTAAACTCTGCTAATAGGTCACATGCCCAGGTGCACTCTGCTATACTCTGCTAATAGGTCCCGTGCCCAGGTGCACTCTGCTATACTCTGCTAATAGGTCACATGCCCAGGCACACTCCGCTAAACTCTGCAAATAGGTCTCGTACCCAGATGCACTCTGCTATACTCTGATAATAGGTCACATGCCCAGGTGCTCTCCGCTATACTCTGCTAATGGGTCACGTGCCCAAGTGCAGTCCGATATACACTGCTAATAGGTCACATGCCCAGGCGCACTCTGCTATACTGTGATAATAGGTCACATGCCCAGTTGCACTCCCCTGTACTCTGCTAATAGGTCACATGCCCAGGTGCACTCTGCTATACTCTGCTAATAGGTCACATGCCCAGGTGCACTCTGCTATACTCTGCTAATAGGGTACATGCCCAGGTGCACTCCGCTCTACCCTGCTAATAGGTCACATTCCAAGGTGCACTCTGCTATACTCTGCTAATAGGGTACGTGCCCAGGTGTGCTCTGCTATACTCTGCCAATAGGGTACATGCCCAGGTGCACTCCTCTATACTCTGCTAATAGGTCACGTGCCCAGTTGCACTCTGCTATACTCTGCTAATAGGTCACGTGCCCAGGTGCACTCTGCTATACTCTGCTAATAGGTCTCGTACCCAGGTGCACTCTGCTATACTCTGAAAATAGGTCTCGTACCCAGGTGCACTCTGCTATACTCTACTAATAGGTCACATACCCAGGTGCACTCTGCTATACTCTGCTAATAGGTGACGTGCCCAGGTGCACTCTGCTATAATCTGCTAATAGGTCACGTGCCCAGGTGCACTCCGCTATACTCTGCTAATAGGTCACGTGCCCAGGTGCACTCCGCTATACTCTGCTAATAGGTCACATGCCTAGGTGCACTCTGCTATACTCTGCTAATAGGTCACTTGCCAAGGTGCACTCCGCTATACTCAGATAATAGGTCACGTGCCCAAGTGCACTCCGCTATACTCTGCTAATAAGTCACATGCCCAGGTGCACTCTGCTATACTCTGCTAATAGGTCTCGTGCCCCGGTGCACTCTGCTATACTCTGCTAATAGGTCACATGCCCAGGTGCACTCCTCTACACTCTGCTAATAGGTCGTGCCCAGGTGCACTCTGCTAAACTCTGCTAATAGGTCACATGCCCAGGTGCACTCCGCTATACTCTGCTAATAGGTCGTGCCCAGGTGCACTCTGCTATACTCTGCTAATAGGTCACATGCCCAGGTGCACTCCGCTATACTCTGCTAATAGGTCGTGCCCAGGTGCACTCTGCTATACTCTGCTAATAGGTCACATGCCCAGGTGCACTCCGCTATACTCACATATAGGTCACTTGCCCAGGTGCACTCCGCTATACTCTGCTAATAGGTTACATGCCCATGTGCACTCCACTATACTCTGCTAATAGGTCTCGTGCCCAGGTGCACTCTGCTATACTCTGAAAATAGGTCACATGCCCAGGTGCAGTTCCGCTATACTCTGCTACTAGGTCACATGCCCAGGTGCACTCTGCTATACTCTGCTATTAGGTCACATGCCCAGGTGCATTCTGCTGTACTCTGCTAATAGGTCTCGTGCCCAGGTGCACTCTGCTATACTCTGAAAATAGGTCACATGCCCAGGTGCAGTTCCGCTATACTCTGCTACTAGGTCACATGCGCAGGTGCACTCTGCTATACTCTTTTAATAGGTCACATGCCCAGGTGCACTCTGCTATACTCTACTAATAGGTCACATACCCAGGTGCACTCTGCTATACTCTGCTAATAGGTCACGTGCCCAGGTGCACTCTGCTATACTCTGCTAATAGGTCACGTGCACAGGTGCACTCTGCTATACTCTGCTAATAGGTCACGTGCCCAGGTGCACTCCGCTATACTCTGCTAATAGGTCACGTGCCCAAGTGCAGTCCGCTATACTCTGCTAATAGGTCACATGCCCAGGTGCACTCTGCTATACTCTGCTAATAGGGTACATGCCCAGGTGCACTCCGCTATACTCTGCTAATAGGTCACATTCCCAGGTGCACTCTGCTATACTCTGCTAATAGGGTACATGCCCAGGTGCGCTCTGCTATACTCTGCCAATAGGGTACATGCCCAGGTGCACTCCTCTATACTCTGCTAATAGGTCACGTGCCCAGGTGCACTCTGTTATAATCTGCTAATAGGTCACATGCCCAGGTGCACTCCGCTATACTCAGATAATAGGTCACGTGCCCAAGTGCACTCCTCTATACTCTGCTAATAGGTCACATGCCCAGGTGCACTCTGCTATACTCTGCTAATAGGTCACATGCCCAGGTGCACTCCGCTATACTCAGATATTAGGTCACGTGCCCAAGTGCACTCTGCTATACTCTGCTAATAGGTTTCGTACCCAGGTGCACTCTGCTATACTTTGAAAATAGGTCACATGCCCAGGTGCACTCCGATATACTCTGCTAATAGGTCACATGCCCAGGTGCACTCTGCTATACTCTGATACTAGGTCACATGCCCAGGTGCACTCTGCTGTACTCTGCTAATAGGTCACATGCCCAGGTGCATTCTGCTATACTCTGCTAATAGGTCACATGTCCAAGTGCACTCTGCTATACTCTGTTAATAGGTCACATGCCCAGGTGCACTCTGCTATACTCTGCTAATATGTCATGGGCCCAGGTGCCCTCCTCTATACTCTGCTAATAGGTCACATACCCAGGTACACTCCTCTATACTCTGCTAATAGGTCACATGCCCAGGTGCACTCTGCTATACTCTACTAATAGGTCACATACCCAGGTGCACTCCTCTATACTCTGCTAATAGGTCACATACCCAGGTGCACTCTGCTATACTCTACTAATAGGTCACATGCCCAGGTGCACTCTGCTATACTCTGCTAATAGGTCACGTGCCCAGGTGCACTCTGCTATACTCTGTTAATAGGTCACATGCCCAGGTGCACTCTGCTATACTCTGCTAATAGGTCACGTGCCCAGGTGCACTCTGCTATACTCTGCTAATAGGTCATGTGCCCAGGTGCACTCTGCTATACTCTGCTAATAGGTCACGTGCCCAGGTGCACTCTGATATACTCTGCTAATAGGTCACATGCCCAGGCACACTCCGCTATACTCTGCTAATAGGTCTCATACCCAGGAGCACTCTGCTATACTCTGCTAATAGGTCACATGCCCAGGTGCACTCCGCTATACTCTGCTAAAATGTCGTGCCCAGGTGCACTCTGCTATACTCTGCTAATAGGTCACATGCCCAGGTGCACTCAGCTATACTCTGCTAATAGGTCGTGCCCAGGTGCACTCTGCTATACTCTGCTAATAGGTCACATGCCCAGGTGTACTCCGCTATACTCACATAATAGGTCACGTGCCCAGGTGCACTCCGCTATACACTGCTAATAGGTCACATGCCCAGGTGCACTCCGCTATACACTGCTAATAGGTCTCGTGCCCAGGTGCACTCTGCTATACTCTGAAAATAGGTCACATGCCCAGGTGCAGTTCCGCTATACTCTGCTACTAGGTCACATGCCCAGGTGCACTCTGCTATCCTCTGCTAATAGGTCACATGCCCAGGTGCATTCTGCTATACTCTGCTAATAGGTCACATGTCCAAGTGCACTCTGCTATACTCTGTTATTAGGTCACATGCCCAGGTGCACTCTGCTATACTCTACTAATAGGTCACATACCCAGGTGCACTCCTCTATACTCTGCTAATAGGTCACATGCCCAGGTGCACTCTGCTATACTCTACTAATAGATCACATGCCCAGGTGCACTCTGCAATACTCTGCTAATAGGTCACGTGCCCAGGTGCACTCTGCTTTACTCTGCTAATAGGTCACGTGCCCAGGTGCACTCCGCTATACTCTGCTAATAGGTCACATGCCCAGGCACACTCCGCTATACTCTGCTAATAGGTCTCGTACCCAGGTGCACTCTGCTATACTCTGATAATAGGTCACATGCCCAGGTGCACTCCGCTAAACTCTGCTAATAGGTCACGTGCCCAGGTGTGCTCTGCTATACTCTGCCAATAGGGTACATGCCCAGGTGCACTCCTCTATACTCTGCTAATAGGTCACGTGCCCAGGTGCACTCTGCTATACTCTGCTAATAGGTCACATGCCCAGGTGCACTCTGCTATACTCTACTAATAGATCACATGCCCAGGTGCACTCTGCAATACTCTGCTAATAGGTCACGTGCCCAGGTGCACTCTGCTTTACTATGCTAATAGGTCACTTGCCCAGGTGCACTCCGCTATACTCTGCTAATAGGTCACATGCCCAGGCACACTCCGCTATACTCTGCTAATAGGTCTCGTACCCAGGTGCACTCTGCTATACTCTGATAATAGGTCACATGCCCAGGTGCACTCCGCTAAACTCTGCTAATAGGTCACGTGCCCAGGTGTGCTCTGCTATACTCTGCCAATAGGGTACATGCCCAGGTGCACTCCTCTATACTCTGCTAATAGGTCACGTGCCCAGGTGCACTCTGCTATACTCTGCTAATAGGTCTCGTACCCAGGTGCACTCTGCTATACTCTGAAAATAGGTCACATGCCCAGGTGCACTCTGCTATACTCTACTAATAGGTCACATACCCAGGTGCACTCTGCTATACTCTGCTAATAGGTGACGTGCCCAGCTGCACTCTGCTATAATCTGCTAATAGGTCACGTGCCCAGGTGCACTCTGCTATACTCTGCTAATAGGTCACGTGCCCAGGTGCACTCCGCTATACTCTGCTAATAGGTCACATGCCCAGGTGCACTCTGCTATACTCTGATAATAGGTCACATGCCCAGGTGCACTCCGCTATACTCTGCTAATAGGTCACGTGCCCAAGTGCAGTCCGCTATACTCTGCTAATAGGTCACATGCCCAGGTGCACTCTGCTATACTCTGATAATAGGTCACGTGCCCAGGTGCACTCCGCTATACTCTGCTAATAGGTCACGTGCCCAAGTGCAGTCCGCTATACTCTGCTAATAGGTCACATGCACAGGTGCACTCCGCTATACTCTGCTAGTAGGTCACGTGCCCAAGTGCACTCCCCTGTACTCTGCTAATAGGTCACATGCCCAGGTGCACTCTGCTATACTCTGCTAATAGGTCACATGCCCAGGTGCACTCTGCTATACTCTGCTAATAGGTCACATGCCCAGGTGCACTCAGCTATACTCTGCTAATAGGTCGTGCCCAGGTGCACTCTGCTATACTCTGCTAATAGGTCACATGCCCAGGTGTACTCAGCTATACTCACATAATAGGTCACGTGCCCAGGTGCACTCCGCTATACTCTGCTAATAGGTCACATGCCCAGGTGCTCTCCGCTATACTCTGCTAATAGGTCACATGCCCAGGTGCACTCCGCTATACTCTGCTAAAATGTCGTGCCCAGGTGCACTCTGCTAT
The DNA here is from genome assembly GCA_031769625.1 of Taudactylus pleione. NCBI lineage: Eukaryota > Metazoa > Chordata > Amphibia > Anura > Myobatrachidae > Taudactylus > Taudactylus pleione. Next base: position 140,376 of record JAUIMM010001769.1, on the reverse strand, counting down.
ACTCTGAAAATAGGTCACATGCCCAGGTGAACTCTGCTATCCTCTGCTAATAGGTCAAATGCCCCGATGCATTCTGCTATACTCTGCTAATCGGTCACATGTCCAAGTGCACTCTGCTATACTCTGTTAATAGGTCACATGCCCAGGTGCACTCTGCTATATTCTACTAATAGGTAACATACCCAGGAGCACTACTCTATACTCTGCTAATAGGTCACATGCCCAGGTGCACTCTGCTATACTCTACTAATAGGTCACATGCCCAGGTGCACTCTGCAATACTCTGCTAATAGGTCACGTGCCCAGGTGCACTCTGCTATACTCTGCTAATAGGTCACGTGCCCAGGTGCACTCTGCTATACTCTGCTAATAGGTCACGTGCCCAGGTGCACTCCGCTATACTCTGCTAATAGGTCACATGCCCAGGCACACTCCGCTATACTCTGCTAATAGGTCTCGTACCCAGGTGCACTCTGCTATACTCTGATAATAGGTCACATGCCCAGGTGCTCTCCGCTATACTCTGCTAATAGGTCACGTGCCCAAGTGCAGTCCGATATACTCTGCTAATAGGTCACATGCCCAGGTGCACTCTGCTATACTGTGATAATAGGTCATATGCCCAGTTGCACTCCCCTGTACTCTGCTAATAGGTCACATGCCCAGGTGCACTCTGCTATACTCTGCTAATAGGTCACATGCCCAGGTGCACTCTGCTATACTCTTCTAATAGGGTACATGCCCAGGTGCACTCCGCTATACTCTGCTAATAGGTCACATTCCAAGGTGCACTCTGCTATACTCTGCTAATAGGGTACGTGCCCAGGTGTGCTCTGCTATACTCTGCCAATAGGGTACATGCCCAGGTGCACTCCTCTATACTCTGCTAATAGGTCACGTGCCCAGGTGCACTCTGCTATACTCTGATAATAGGTCACATGCCCAGGTGCACTTCGCTAAACTCTGCTAATAGGTCACGTGCCCAAGTGCAGCCCGATATACTCTGCTAATAGGTCACATGCCCAGGCGCACTCTGCTATACTGTGATAATAGGTCACATGCCCAGGTGCACTCCCCTGTACTCTGCTAATAGGTCACATGCCCAGGTGCATTCTGCTGTACTCTGCTAATAGGTCTCGTGCCCAGGTGCACTCTGCTATACTCTGAAAATAGGTCACATGCCCAGGTGCACTCTGCTATACTCTGCTAATAGGGTACGTGCCCAGGTGTGCTCTGCTATACTCTGCCAATAGGGTACATGCCCAGGTGCACTCCTCTATACTCTGCTAATAGGTCACGTGCCCAGGTGCACTCTGCTATACTCTGCTAATAGGTCTCGTACCCAGGTGCAATCTGCTATACTCTGAAAATAGGTCACATGCCCAGGTGCACTCTGCTATACTCTACTAATAGGTCACATACCCAGGTGCACTCTGCTATACTCTGCTAATAGGTGACGTGCCCAGCTGCACTCTGCTATAATCTGCTAATAGGTCACGTGCCCAGGTGCACTCTGCTATACTCTGCTAATAGGTCACGTGCCCAGGTGCACTCCGCTATACTCTGCTAATAGGTCACATGCCCAGGTGCACTCTGCTATACTCTGATAATAGGTCACATGCCCAGGTGCACTCCGCTATACTCTGCTAATAGGTCACGTGCCCAAGTTCTGTCCGCTATACTCTGCTAATAGGTCACATGCCCAGGTGCACTCTGCTATACTCTGATAATAGGTCACATGCCCAGGTGCACTCCGCTATACTCTGCTAATAGGTCACGTGCCCAAGTGCAGTCCGCTATACTCTGCTAATAGGTCACATGCACAGGTGCACTCCGCTATACTCTGCTAGTAGGTCACGTGCCCAAGTGCACTCCCCTGTACTCTGCTAATAGGTCACATGCCCAGGTGCACTCTGCTATACTCTGCTAATAGGTCACATGCCCAGGTGCACTCTGCTATACTCTGCTAATAGGTCATGTGCCCAGGTGCACTCCGCTATACTCTGCTAATAGGTCTCATGCCCTGGTGCACTCTGCTGTACTCTGCTAATAGGTCATGTGCCCAGGTGCACTCCGCTATACTCTGCTAATAGGTCACGTGCCCAGGTGCACTCTGCTGTACTCTGCTAATAGGGTACATCCCCAGGTGCGCACTGCTATACTCTGCCAATAGGTCACATGCCCAGGTGCACTCCTCTATACTCTGCTAATAGGTCACATACCCAGGTGCACTCTGCTATAATCTACTAATAGGTCACATACCCAGGTGCACTCCTCTATACTCTGCTAATAGGTCACATACCCAGGTGCACTCTGCTATACTCTACTAATAGGTCACATGCCCAGGTGCACTCTGCTATACTCTGCTAATAGGTCACGTGCCCAGGTGCACTCTGCTATACTCTGTTAATAGGTCACATGCCCAGGTGCACTCTGCTATACTCTGCTAATAGGTCACGTGCCCAGGTGCACTCTGCTATACTCTGCTAATAGGTCATGTGCCCAGGTGCACTCTGCTATACTCTGCTAATAGGTCACGTGCCCAGGTGCACTCTGATATACTCTGCTAATAGGTCACATGCCCAGGCACACTCCGCTATACTCTGCTAATAGGTCTCATACCCAGGAGCACTCTGCTATACTCTGCTAATAGGTCACATGCCCAGGTGCACTCCGCTATACTCTGCTAAAATGTCGTGCCCAGGTGCACTCTGCTATACTCTGCTAATAGGTCACATGCCCAGGTGCACTCAGCTATACTCTGCTAATAGGTCGTGCCCAGGTGCACTCTGCTATACTCTGCTAATAGGTCACATGCCCAGGTGTACTCCGCTATACTCACATAATAGGTCACGTGCCCAGGTGCACTCCGCTATACTCTGCTAATAGGTCACATGCCCAGGTGCACTCCGCTATACACTGCTAATAGGTCTCGTGCCCAGGTGCACTCTGCTATACTCTGAAAATAGGTCACATGCCCAGGTGCAGTTCCGCTATACTCTGCTACTAGGTCACATGCCCAGGTGCACTCTGCTATCCTCTGCTAATAGGTCACATGCCCAGGTGCATTCTGCTATACTCTGCTAATAGGTCACATGTCCAAGTGCACTCTGCTATACTCTGTTATTAGGTCACATGCCCAGGTGCACTCTGCTATACTCTACTAATAGGTCACATACCCAGGTGCACTCCTCTATACTCTGCTAATAGGTCACATGCCCAGGTGCACTCTGCTATACTCTACTAATAGATCACATGCCCAGGTGCACTCTGCAATACTCTGCTAATAGGTCACGTGCCCAGGTGCACTCTGCTTTACTCTGCTAATAGGTCACGTGCCCAGGTGCACTCCGCTATACTCTGCTAATAGGTCACATGCCCAGGCACACTCCGCTATACTCTGCTAATAGGTCTCGTACCCAGGTGCACTCTGCTATACTCTGATAATAGGTCACATGCCCAGGTGCACTCCGCTAAACTCTGCTAATAGGTCACGTGCCCAGGTGTGCTCTGCTATACTCTGCCAATAGGGTACATGCCCAGGTGCACTCCTCTATACTCTGCTAATAGGTCACGTGCCCAGGTGCACTCTGCTATACTCTGCTAATAGGTCACATGCCCAGGTGCACTCTGCTATACTCTACTAATAGATCACATGCCCAGGTGCACTCTGCAATACTCTGCTAATAGGTCACGTGCCCAGGTGCACTCTGCTTTACTATGCTAATAGGTCACTTGCCCAGGTGCACTCCGCTATACTCTGCTAATAGGTCACATGCCCAGGCACACTCCGCTATACTCTGCTAATAGGTCTCGTACCCAGGTGCACTCTGCTATACTCTGATAATAGGTCACATGCCCAGGTGCACTCCGCTAAACTCTGCTAATAGGTCACGTGCCCAGGTGTGCTCTGCTATACTCTGCCAATAGGGTACATGCCCAGGTGCACTCCTCTATACTCTGCTAATAGGTCACGTGCCCAGGTGCACTCTGCTATACTCTGCTAATAGGTCTCGTACCCAGGTGCACTCTGCTATACTCTGAAAATAGGTCACATGCCCAGGTGCACTCTGCTATACTCTACTAATAGGTCACATACCCAGGTGCACTCTGCTATACTCTGCTAATAGGTGACGTGCCCAGCTGCACTCTGCTATAATCTGCTAATAGGTCACGTGCCCAGGTGCACTCTGCTATACTCTGCTAATAGGTCACGTGCCCAGGTGCACTCCGCTATACTCTGCTAATAGGTCACATGCCCAGGTGCACTCTGCTATACTCTGATAATAGGTCACATGCCCAGGTGCACTCCGCTATACTCTGCTAATAGGTCACGTGCCCAAGTGCAGTCCGCTATACTCTGCTAATAGGTCACATGCCCAGGTGCACTCTGCTATACTCTGATAATAGGTCACGTGCCCAGGTGCACTCCGCTATACTCTGCTAATAGGTCACGTGCCCAAGTGCAGTCCGCTATACTCTGCTAATAGGTCACATGCACAGGTGCACTCCGCTATACTCTGCTAGTAGGTCACGTGCCCAAGTGCACTCCCCTGTACTCTGCTAATAGGTCACATGCCCAGGTGCACTCTGCTATACTCTGCTAATAGGTCACATGCCCAGGTGCACTCTGCTATACTCTGCTAATAGGTCACATGCCCAGGTGCACTCAGCTATACTCTGCTAATAGGTCGTGCCCAGGTGCACTCTGCTATACTCTGCTAATAGGTCACATGCCCAGGTGTACTCAGCTATACTCACATAATAGGTCACGTGCCCAGGTGCACTCCGCTATACTCTGCTAATAGGTCACATGCCCAGGTGCTCTCCGCTATACTCTGCTAATAGGTCACATGCCCAGGTGCACTCCGCTATACTCTGCTAAAATGTCGTGCCCAGGTGCACTCTGCTATACTCTGAAAATAGGTCACATGCCCAGGTGAACTCTGCTATCCTCTGCTAATAGGTCAAATGCCCCGATGCATTCTGCTATACTCTGCTAATCGGTCACATGTCCAAGTGCACTCTGCTATACTCTGTTAATAGGTCACATGCCCAGGTGCACTCTGCTATATTCTACTAATAGGTAACATACCCAGGAGCAGTACTCTATACTCTGCTAATAGGTCACATGCCCAGGTGCACTCTGCTATACTCTACTAATAGGTCACATGCCCAGGTGCACTCTGCAATACTCTGCTAATAGGTCACGTGCCCAGGTGCACTCTGCTATACTCTGCTAATAGGTCACGTGCCCAGGTGCACTCTGCTATACTCTGCTAATAGGTCACGTGCCCAGGTGCACTCCGCTATACTCTGCTAATAGGTCACATGCCCAGGTGCACTCTGCTATACTGTGATAATAGGTCATATGCCCAGTTGCACTCCCCTGTACTCTGCTAATAGGTCACATGCCCAGGTGCACTCTGCTATACTCTGCTAATAGGTCACATGCCCAGGTGCACTCTGCTATACTCTTCTAATAGGGTACATGCCCAGGTGCACTCCGCTATACTCTGCTAATAGGTCACATTCCAAGGTGCACTCTGCTATACTCTGCTAATAGGGTACGTGCCCAGGTGTGCTCTGCTATACTCTGCCAATAGGGTACATGCCCAGGTGCACTCCTCTATACTCTGCTAATAGGTCACGTGCCCAGGTGCACTCTGCTATACTCTGATAATAGGTCACATGCCCAGGTGCACTTCGCTAAACTCTGCTAATAGGTCACGTGCCCAAGTGCAGTCCGATATACTCTGCTAATAGGTCACATGCCCAGGCGCACTCTGCTATACTGTGATAATAGGTCACATGCCCAGGTGCACTCCCCTGTACTCTGCTAATAGGTCACATGCCCAGGTGCATTCTGCTGTACTCTGCTAATAGGTCTCGTGCCCAGGTGCACTCTGCTATACTCTGAAAATAGGTCACATGCCCAGGTGCACTCTGCTATACTCTGCTAATAGTGTACGTGCCCAGGTGTGCTCTGCTATACTCTGCCAATAGGGTACATGCCCAGGTGCACTCCTCTATACTCTGCTAATAGGTCACGTGCCCAGGTGCACTCTGCTATACTCTGCTAATAGGTCTCGTACCCAGGTGCAATCTGCTATACTCTGAAAATAGGTCACATGCCCAGGTGCACTCTGCTATACTCTACTAATAGGTCACATACCCAGGTGCACTCTGCTATACTCTGCTAATAGGTGACGTGCCCAGCTGCACTCTGCTATAATCTGCTAATAGGTCACGTGCCCAGGTGCACTCTGCTATACTCTGCTAATAGGTCACGTGCCCAGGTGCACTCCGCTATACTCTGCTAATAGGTCACATGCCCAGGTGCACTCTGCTATACTCTGATAATAGGTCACATGCCCAGGTGCACTCCGCTATACTCTGCTAATAGGTCACGTGCCCAAGTTCTGTCCGCTATACTCTGCTAATAGGTCACATGCCCAGGTGCACTCTGCTATACTCTGATAATAGGTCACATGCCCAGGTGCACTCCGCTATACTCTGCTAATAGGTCACGTGCCCAAGTGCAGTCCGCTATACTCTGCTAATAGGTCACATGCACAGGTGCACTCCGCTATACTCTGCTAGTAGGTCACGTGCCCAAGTGCACTCCCCTGTACTCTGCTAATAGGTCACATGCCCAGGTGCACTCTGCTATACTCTGCTAATAGGTCACATGCCCAGGTGCACTCTGCTATACTCTGCTAATAGGTCATGTGCCCAGGTGCACTCCGCTATACTCTGCTAATAGGTCTCATGCCCTGGTGCACTCTGCTGTACTCTGCTAATAGGTCATGTGCCCAGGTGCACTCCGCTATACTCTGCTAATAGGTCACGTGCCCAGGTGCACTCTGCTGTACTCTGCTAATAGGGTACATCCCCAGGTGCGCTCTGCTATACTCTGCCAATAGGTCACATGCCCAGGTGCACTCCTCTATACTCTGCTAATAGGGCACGTGCCCAGGTGCACTCTGCTATACTCTGCTAATAGGTCACATGCCCAGGTGCACTCCGCTATACTCTGCTAAAATGTCGTGCCCAGGTGCACTCTGCTATACTCTGCTAATAGGTCACATGCCCAGGTGCACTCAGCTATACTCTGCTAATAGGTCGTGCCCAGGTGCACTCTGCTATACTCTGCTAATAGGTCACATGCCCAGGTGTACTCAGCTATACTCACATAATAGGTCACGTGCCCAGGTGCACTCCGCTATACTCTGCTAATAGGTCACATGCCCAGGTGCACTCCGCTATACTCTGCTAATAGGTCACATGCCCAGGTGCACTCCGCTATACTCTGCTAAAATGTCGTGCCCAGGTGCACTCTGCTATACTCTGAAAATAGGTCACATGCCCAGGTGAACTCTGCTATCCTCTGCTAATAGGTCACATGCCCCGGTGCATTCTGCTATACTCTGCTAATAGGTCACGTGCCCAAGTGCAGTCCGATATACTCTGCTAATAGGTCACATGCCCAGGAGCACTCTGCTATACTGTGATAATAGGTCATATGCCCAGTTGCACTCCCCTGTACTCTGCTAATAGGTCACATGCCCAGGTGCACTCTGCTATACTCTGCTAATAGGTCACATGCCCAGGTGCACTCTGCTATACTCTTCTAATAGGGTACATGCCCAGGTGCACTCCGCTATACTCTGCTAATAGGTCACATTCCAAGGTGCACTCTGCTATACTCTGCTAATAGGGTACGTGCCCAGGTGTGCTCTGCTATACTCTGCCAATAGGGTACATGCCCAGGTGCACTCCGCTATACTCTGCTAAAATGTCGTGCCCAGGTGCACTCTGCTATACTCTGAAAATAGGTCACATGCCCAGGTGAACTCTGCTATCCTCTGCTAATAGGTCACATGCCCCGGTGCATTCTGCTATACTCTGCTAATCGGTCACATGTCCAAGTGCACTCTGCTATACTCTGTTAATAGGTCACATGCCCAGGTGCACTCTGCTATACTCTACTAATAGGTAACATACCCAGGTGCACTCCTCTATACTCTGCTAATAGGTCACATGCCCAGGTGCACTCTGCTATACTCTACTAATAGGTCACATGCCCAGGTGCGCTCTGCAATACTCTGCTAATAGGTCACGTGCCCAGGTGCACTCTGCTATACTCTGCTAATAGGTCACGTGCCCAGGTGCACTCTGCTATACTCTGCTAATAGGTCACGTGCCCAGGTGCACTCCGCTATACTCTGCTAATAGGTCACATGCCCAGGCACACTCCGCTATACTCTGCTAATAGGTCTCGTACCCAGGTGCACTCTGCTATATTCTGATAATAGGTCACATGCCCAGGTGCTCTCCGCTATACTCTGCTAATAGGTCACGTGCCCAAGTGCAGTCCGATATACTCTGCTAATAGGTCACATGCCCAGGTGCACTCTGCTATACTGTGATAATAGGTCATATGCCCAGTTGCACTCCCCTGTACTCTGCTAATAGGTCACATGCCCAGGTGCACTCTGCTATACCCTGCTAATAGGTCACATGCCCAGGTGCACTCTGCTATACTCTTCTAATAGGGTACATGCCCAGGTGCACTCCGCTATACTCTGCTAATAGGTCACATTCCAAGGTGTACTCTGCTATACTCTGCTAATAGGGTACGTGCCCAGGGGTGCTCTGCTATACTCTGCCAATAGGGTACATGCCCAGGTGCACTCCTCTATACTCTGCTAATAGGTCACGTGCCCAATTGCACTCTGCTATACTCTGCTAATAGGTCACGTACCCAGGTGCACTCTGCTATACTCTGCTAATAGGTCTCGTACCCAGGTGCACTCTGCTATACTCTGAAAATAGGTCTCGTACCCAGGTGCACTCTGCTATACTCTACTAATAGGTCACATACCCAGGTGCACTCTGCTATACTCTGCTAATAGGTGACGTGCCCAGGTGCACTCTGCTATAATCTGCTAATAGGTCACGTGCCCAGGTGCACTCTGCTATACTCTGCTAATAGGTCACGTGCCCAGGTGCACTCCGCTATACTCTGCTAATAGGTCACATGCCCAGGTGCACTCTGCTATACTCTGATAATAGGTCACATGCCCAGGTGCACTCCGCTATACTCTGCTAATAGGTCACGTGCCCAAGTGCACTCCCCTGTACTCTGCTATTAGGTCACGTGCCCAGGTGCACTCTGCTATACTCTGCTAATAGGTCACATGCCCACGTGCACTCTGCTATACTCTGCTAATAGGTCATGTGCCCAGGTGCACTCCGCTATACTCTGCTAATAGGTCACATGCCCAGGTGCACTCTGCTGTACTCTGCAAATAGGTCATGTGCCCAGGTGCACTCCGCTATACTCTGCTAATAGGTCACATGCCCAGGTGCACTCTGCTGTACTCTGCTAATAGGGTACATCCCCAGGTGCGCTCTGCTATACTCTGCCAATAGGTCACATGCCCAGGTGCACTCCTCTATACTCTGCTAATAGGTCACGTGCCCAGGTGCACTCTGCTATACTCTGCTAATAGGTCACATGCCCAGGTGCACTCCGCTATACTCAGATAATAGGGTACATGCCCAGGTGCACTCCGCTATACTCATATAATAGGGTACATGCCCATGTGCATTCCGCTATACTCTGCTAATAGGTCACATTCCCAGGTGCACTCTGCTATACTCTGCTAATAGGGTACATGCCCAGGTGCGCTCTGCTATACTCTGCCAATAGGGTAAATGCCGAGGTGCACTCTGCTATACTCTGCTAATAGGTCACATGCCCAGGTGCACTCTGCTATACTCTGCTAATAGGTCACAAATGCCCAGGTGCACTCTGCTATACTCTGCTAATAGGTCACATGCCCAGGTGCACTCTGCTATACTCTGCTAATAGGTCACATGCCCAGGTGCACTCTGCTATACTCTGCTAATAGGTCACATGCCCAGGTGCACTCTGCAATGCTGTGATAATAGGTCACATGTCCAGGTGCACTCTGCTATACTCTGCTAAAAGGTCACATGCCCAGGTGCACTCCGCTATAGTCTGCTAATAGGTTACATGCCCAGGTGCACTCTGCTATACTCTACTAATAAATCACATGTCCAGGTGCACTCTGCTATACTCTGCTAGTAGGTCACGTGCCCAGGTGCACTCTGCTATACTCTGCTAATAGGTAACGTGCCCAGGTGCACTCTGCTATACTCTGCTAATAGGTCACATGCTCAGGCGCACTCTGCTACGCTGTGATAATAGGCCACATGTCCAGGTGCACTCTGCTAAACTCTGCTAATAGGTCACATACCCAGGTGCACTCTGCTATACTCTGCTAATAGGTCACGTGCCCAGGTGCACTCCTCTATACTCTGCTAATAGGTCTCGTGCCCAGGTGCACTCTGCTATACTCTGCTAATAGGTCACTTGCCCAGGTGCACTCCGCTATACTCAGATAATAGGTCACGTGCCCAAGTGCACTCCTCTAAACTCTGCTAATAGGTCACATGCCCAGGTGCACTCTGCTATACTCTGCTAATAGGTCTCGTGCCCAGGTGCACTCTGCTATACTCTGCTAATAGGTCACATGCCCAGGCACACTCCGCTATACTCTGCTAATAGGTCTCGTACCCAGGTGCACTCTGCTATACTCTGATAATAGGTCACATGCCCAGGTGCTCTCCGCTATACTCTGCTAATGGGTCACTTGCCCAAGTGCAGTCCGATATACTCTGCTAATAGGTCACATGCCCAGGCGCACTCTGCTATACTGTGATAATAGGTCACATGCCCAGTTGCACTCCCCTGTACTCTGCTAATAGGTCACATGCCCAGGTGCACTCTGCTATACTCTACTAATAGGTCACATACCCAGGTGCACTCTGCTATACTCTGCTAATAGGTGACGTGCCCAGGTGCACTCTGCTATAATCTGCTAATAGGTCACGTGCCCAGGTGTACTCTGCTATACTCTGCTAATAGGTCACGTGCCCAGGTGCACTCCGCTATACTCTGCTAATAGGTCACATGCCCAGGTGCACTCTGCTATACTCTGATAATAGGTCACATGCCCAGGTGCACTCCGCTATACTCTGCTAATAGGTCACGTGCCCAAGTGCAGGCCGCTATACTCTGCTAATAGGTCACATGCCCAGGTGCACTCTGCTATACTCTGATAATAGGTCTCGTGCCCCAGTGCTGTCCGCTATGCTCTGCTAATAGGTCACATGCCCAGGTGCACTCCGCTATACTCTGCTAATAGGTCACGTGCCCAAGTGCACTCCCCTGTACTCTGCTAATAGGTCACGTGCCCAGGTGCACTCTGCTATACTCTGCTAATAGGTCACATGCCCAGGTGCACTCTGCTATACTCTGCTAATAGGTCACATGCCCAGGTGCACTCTGCAATGCTGTGATAATAGGTCACATGTCCAGGTGCACTCTGCTATACTCTGCTAAAAGGTCACATGCCCAGGTGCACTCCGCTATAGTCTGCTAATAGGTTACATGCCCAGGTGCACTCTGCTATACTCTACTAATAAATCACATGTCCAGGTGCACTCTGCTATACTCTGCTAGTAGGTCACGTGCCCAGGTGCACTCTGCTATACTCTGCTAATAGGTAACGTGCCCAGGTGCACTCTGCTATACTCTGCTAATAGGTCACATGCTCAGGCGCACTCTGCTACGCTGTGATAATAGGCCACATGTCCAGGTGCACTCTGCTAAACTCTGCTAATAGGTCACATACCCAGGTGCACTCTGCTATACTCTGCTAATAGGTCACGTGCCCAGGTGCACTCCTCTATACTCTGCTAATAGGTCTCGTGCCCAGGTGCACTCTGCTATACTCTGCTAATAGGTCACTTGCCCAGGTGCACTCCGCTATACTCAGATAATAGGTCACGTGCCCAAGTGCACTCCTCTAAACTCTGCTAATAGGTCACATGCCCAGGTGCACTCTGCTATACTCTGCTAATAGGTCTCGTGCCCAGGTGCACTCTGCTATACTCTGCTAATAGGTCACATGCCCAGGCACACTCCGCTATACTCTGCTAATAGGTCTCGTACCCAGGTGCACTCTGCTATACTCTGATAATAGGTCACATGCCCAGGTGCTCTCCGCTATACTCTGCTAATGGGTCACGTGCCCAAGTGCAGTCCGATATACTCTGCTAATAGGTCACATGCCCAGGCGCACTCTGCTATACTGTGATAATAGGTCACATGCCGAGTTGCACTCCCCTGTACTCTGCTAATAGGTCACATGCCCAGGTGCACTCTGCTATACTCTACTAATAGGTCACATACCCAGGTGCACTCTGCTATACTCTGCTAATAGGTGACGTGCCCAGGTGCACTCTGCTATAATCTGCTAATAGGTCACGTGCCCAGGTGTACTCTGCTATACTCTGCTAATAGGTCACGTGCCCAGGTGCACTCCGCTATACTCTGCTAATAGGTCACATGCCCAGGTGCACTCTGCTATACTCTGATAATAGGTCACATGCCCAGGTGCACTCCGCTATACTCTGCTAATAGGTCACGTGCCCAAGTGCAGGCCGCTATACTCTGCTAATAGGTCACATGCCCAGGTGCACTCTGCTATACTCTGATAATAGGTCTCGTGCCCCAGTGCTGTCCGCTATACTCTGCTAATAGGTCACATGCCCAGGTGCACTCCGCTATACTCTGCTAATAGGTCACGTGCCCAAGTGCACTCCCCTGTACTCTGCTAATAGGTCACGTGCCCAGGTGCACTCTGCTATACTCTGCTAATAGGTCACATGCCCACGTGCACTCTGCTATACTCTGCTAATAGGTCATGTGCCCAGGTGCACTCCGCTATACTCTGATAATAGGTCACATGCCCAGGTGCACTCTGCTGTACTCTGCAAATAGGTCATGTGCCCAGGTGCACTCCGCTATACTCTGCTAATAGGTCACATGCCCAGGTGCACTCTGCTGTACTCTGCTAATAGGGTACATCCCCAGGTGCGCTCTGCTATACTCTGCCAATAGGTCACATGCCCAGGTGCACTCCTCTATACTCTGCTAATAGGTCACGTGCCCAGGTGCACTCTGCTATACTCTGCTAATAGGTCACATGCCCAGGTGCACTCCGCTATATTCAGATAATAGGGTACATGCCCAGGTGCACTCCGCTATACTCAGATAATAGGGTACATGCCCAGGTGCATTCCGCTATACTCTGCTAATAGGTCACATTCCCAGGTGCACTCTGCTATAATCTGCTAATAGGGTACATGCCCAGGTGCGCTCTGCTATACTCTGCCAATAGGGTACATGCCCAGGTGCACTCCTCTATACTCTGCTAATAGGTCACATGCCGAGGTGCACTCTGCTATACTCTGCTAATAGGTCACATGCCCAGGTGCACTCTGCTATACTCTGCTAATAGGTCACATGCCCATGTGCACTCTGCTATACTCTGCTAATAGGTCACGTGCCCAGGTGCACTCTGCTATACTCTGCTAATAGGTAACGTGCCCAGGTGCACTCTGCTATACTCTGCTAATAGGTCACATGCTCAGGCTCACTCTGCTACGCTGTGATAATAGGTCACATGTCCAGGTGCACTCTGCTAAACTCTGCTAATAGGTCACATACCCAGGTGCACTCTGCTATACTCTGCTAATAGGTCACGTGCCCAGGTGCACTCCTCTATACTCTGCTAATAGGTCTCGTGCCCAGGTGCACTCTGCTATACTCTGCTAATAGGTCACTTGCCCAGGTGCACTCCGCTATACTCAGATAATAGGTCACATGCCCAAGTGCACTCCTCTAAACTCTGCTAATAGGTCACATGCCCAGGTGCACTCTGCTATACTCTGCTAATAGGTCCCGTGCCCAGGTGCACTCTGCTATACTCTGCTAATAGGTCACATGCCCAGGCACACTCCGCTAAACTCTGCTAATAGGTCTCGTACCCAGATGCACTCTGCTATACTCTGATAATAGGTCACATGCCCAGGTGCTCTCCGCTATACTCTGCTAATGGGTCACGTGCCCAAGTGCAGTCCGATATACTCTGCTAATAGGTCACATGCCCAGGCGCACTCTGCTATACTGTGATAATAGGTCACATGCCCAGTTGCACTCCCCTGTACTCTGCTAATAGGTCACATGCCCAGGTGCACTCTGCTATACTCTGCTAATAGGTCACATGCCCAGGTGCACTCTGCTATACTCTGCTAATAGGGTACATGCCCAGGTGCACTCCGCTCTACCCTGCTAATAGGTCACATTCCAAGGTGCACTCTGCTATACTCTGCTAATAGGGTACGTGCCCAGGTGTGCTCTGCTATACTCTGCCAATAGGGTACATGCCCAGGTGCACTCCTCTATACTCTGCTAATAGGTCACGTGCCCAGTTGCACTCTGCTATACTCTGCTAATAGGTCACGTGCCCAGGTGCACTCTGCTATACTCTGCTAATAGGTCTCGTACCCAGGTGCACTCTGCTATACTCTGAAAATAGGTCTCGTACCCAGGTGCACTCTGCTATACTCTACTAATAGGTCACATACCCAGGTGCACTCTGCTATACTCTGCTAATAGGTGACGTGCCCAGGTGCACTCTGCTATAATCTGCTAATAGGTCACGTGCCCAGGTGCACTCTGCTATACTCTGCTAATAGGTCACGTGCTCAGGTGCACTCCGCTATACTCTGCTAATAGGTCACATGCCCAGGTGCACTCTGCTATACTCTGCTAATAGGTCACTTGCCAAGGTGCACTCCGCTATACTCAGATAATAGGTCACGTGCCCAAGTGCACTCCGCTATACTCTGCTAATAGGTCACATGCCCAGGTGCACTCTGCTATACTCTGCTAATAGGTCTCGTGCCCAGGTGCACTCTGCTATACTCTGCTAATAGGTCACATGCCCAGGTGCACTCCGCTATACTCTGCTAATAGGTCTCGTGCCCAGGTGCACTCTGCTATACTCTGAATATAGGTCACATGCCCAGGTGGAATTCCGCTATACTCTGCTAATAGGTCACATGTCCAAGTGCACTCTGCTATACTCTACTAATAGGTCACATACCCAGGTGCACTCTGCTATACTCTGCTAATAGGTCACGTGCCCAGGTGCACTCCGCTATACTCTGCTAATAGGTCACAAGCCCAGGTGCACTCTGGTATACTCTGCTAATTGGTCTCGTGCCCAGGTGCACTCTGCTATACTCTGAAAATAGGTCACATGCTCAGGTGCAATTCCGCTATACAATGCTACTAGGTCTCGTGCCCAGGTGCACTCTGCTATACTCTGCTAATAGGTCACATGCCCAGGTGCACTCTGCTATACTCTGCTAATAGGTCTCGTGCCCAGGTGCACTCTACTATACTCTGCTAATTGGTCACATGCTCAGGCGCACTCTGCTACGCTGTGATAATAGGTCACATGTCCAGGTGCACTCTGCTAAACTCTGCTAATAGGTCACATACCCAGGTGCACTCCGCTATACTCTGCTAATAGGTCACGTGCCCAGGTGCACTCCTCTATACTCTGCTAATAAGTCTCGTGCCCATGTGCACTCTGCTATACTCTGCTAATAGGTCCCATGCCCAGGTGCACTCTGCTATACTCTGCTAATAGGTCACATGCCCACGTGCACTCTGCTATACTCTGCTAATAGGTCACGTGCTCAGGTGCACTCCGCTATACTCTGCTAATAGGTCACATGCCCAGGTGCACTCTGCTATACTCTGCTAATAGGTCACTTGCCAAGGTGCACTCCGCTATACTCAGATAATAGGTCACGTGCCCAAGTGCACTCCGCTATACTCTGCTAATAGGTCACATGCCCAGGTGCACTCTGCTATACTCTGCTAATAGGTCTCGTGCCCAGGTGCACTCTGCTATACTCTGCTAATAGGTCACATGCCCAGGTGCACTCCGCTATACTCTGCTAATAGGTCTCGTGCCCAGGTGCACTCTGCTATACTCTGAATATAGGTCACATGCCCAGGTGGAATTCCGCTATACTCTGCTAATAGGTCACATGTCCAAGTGCACTCTGCTATACTCTACTAATAGGTCACATACCCAGGTGCACTCTGCTATACTCTGCTAATAGGTCACGTGCCCAGGTGCACTCCGCTATACTCTGCTAATAGGTCACAAGCCCAGGTGCACTCTGGTATACTCTGCTAATTGGTCTCGTGCCCAGGTGCACTCTGCTATACTCTGAAAATAGGTCACATGCTCAGGTGCAATTCCGCTATACAATGCTACTAGGTCTCGTGCCCAGGTGCACTCTGCTATACTCTGCTAATAGGTCACATGCCCAGGTGCACTCTGCTATACTCTGCTAATAGGTCTCGTGCCCAGGTGCACTCTACTATACTCTGCTAATTGGTCACATGCTCAGGCGCACTCTGCTACGCTGTGATAATAGGTCACATGTCCAGGTGCACTCTGCTAAACTCTGCTAATAGGTCACATACCCAGGTGCACTCCGATATACTCTGCTAATAGGTCACGTGCCCAGGTGCACTCCTCTATACTCTGCTAATACGTCTCGTGCCCAGGTGCACTCTGCTATACTCTGCTAATAGGTCCCATGCCCAGGTGCACTCCGCTATACTCAGATAATAGGTCACGTGCCCAAGTGCACTCCGCTATACTCTGCTAATAGGTCACATGCCCAGGTGCACTCTGCTATACTCTGCTAATAGGTCTCGTGCCCAGGTGCACTCTGCTATACTCTGCTAATAGGTCACATGCCCAGGTGCACTCCGCTATACTCTGCTAATAGGTCTCGTGCCCAGGTGCACTCTGCTATACTCTGCTAATAGGTCACATGCCCAGGTGCACTCCGCTATACTCACATAATAGGTCACGTGCCCAGGTGCACTCCGCTATACACTGCTAATAGGTCACATGCGCTGGTGCACTCCGCTATACTCTGCTAATAGGTCTCGTGCCCAGGTGCACTCTGCTATACTCTGAAAATAGGTCACATACCCAGGTGCAACTCCGCTATACTCTGCTAATAGGTCACATGTCCAAGTGCACTCTGCTATACTCTACTAATAGGTCACATACCCAGGTGAACTCTGCTATACTCTGCTAATAGGTCACGTGCCCAGGTGCACTCCGCTATACTCTGCTAATAGGTCACATGCCCAGGTGCACTCCGCTATACTCTGCTAATTGGTCTCGTGCCCAGGTGCACTCTGCTATTCTCTGAAAATAGGTCACATGCTCAGGTGCAATTCCGCTATACTATGCTACTAGGTCACATGCCCAGGTGCACTCTGCTATTCTCTGCTAATAGGTCACATGCCCAGGTGCATTCTGCTATACTCTGTTAATAGGTCACATACCCAGGTGCACTCTGCTATACTCTGCTAATAGGTCACATGCCCAAGTGCACTCTGCTATACTCTGCTAATAGGTCACGTGCCCAGGTGCACTCTGCTATACTCTGCTAATAGGTCACATGCCCAGGTGCACTCTGCTATACTCTGCTAATAGGTCACATGCCCAGGAGCACTCTGCTATACTCTGCTAATAGGTCACGTGCCCAGGAGCACTCTGCTATACTCTGCTAATAGGTCACGTGCCCAGGTGCACTCTGCTATACTCTGCTAATAGGTCTCGTGCCCAGGTGCACTCTGCTATACTCTGCTAATAGGTCACATGCCCAGGTGCACTCCGCTATACTCTGCTAATAGGTGTCGTGCCCAGGTGCATTCTGCTATACTCTGCTAATAGGTCACATGCCCAGGTGCACTCCGCTATACTCACATAATAGGTCACGTGCCCAGGTGCACTCCGCTATACTCTGCTAATAGGTCACATGCCCAGGTCCTCTCCGCTATACTCTGCTAATAGGTCTCGGGCCCAGGTGCACTCTGCTATACTCTGAAAATAGGTCACATGCCCAGGTGCAATTCCGCTATACTCTGCTAATAGGTCACATGTCCAAGTGCACTCTGCTATACTCTACTAATAGGTCACATACCCAGGTGCACTCTGCTATACTCTGCTAATAGTTCACGTGCCCAGGTGCACTCCGCTATACTCTGCTAAGAGGTCACATTCCCAGGTGCACTCTGCTATACTCTGCTAATAGGTCACATTCCAAGGTGCACTCTGCTATACTCTGCTAATAGGGTACATGCCCAGGTGCGCTCTGCTATACTCTGCCAATAGGGTACATGCCCAGGTGCACTCCTCTATACTCTGCTAATAGGTCACGTGCCCAGGTGCACTCTGCTATGCTCTGATAATAGGCAGGGCCGCTTCTCCCGTTACGCATGGTACGCAGCTGAATAGGGCGTCACATAGTGAAGGGCGCCTCACATTCGTATCATGCGGGCAGCGGGCAGACTGTGGACCTCATTCATAGTAGGTCGAAGCGGCCTCACGGTCGTACACCACCGATGTTCGCTATACTGTGCATGCGTAAAGTTCGCAATGCGCGTGCGCAAACTAGCCGCTACGATCAGAAATTTTTCTCTCCTTGAACACAGCCAGGTCGGTAGTTTGAGTGACAGATTGAGGCGTTTGTGGGTGGTAACAGGGGAAGGTGCTTGAATACGGGGGAGTGGAGATCCGAACGCAGGCGTGCCTCATTATGTGAATGGCGTTTTATGGGAGTGCATACGGTTTATGGGAGTGCATAATTAGCAAAGTAGCGTCATGGCACACGTGACATGGGTGGTTTGTACACTGACATGATCGTAGAGCTTGAGAGAGGGTATGGGTAACCTTAAGCTCTACAACCAGTTCCGATGGATCCCGATGGTCTTGATTAATCCTTATTTGCCCGGAGATAACGTGCAATGCGTACGAGAAGGGGGCGTATTTTTTGGAATTCCGACCGCTTCCTCCCCTTGGTCGGCCAGCTACCGATCCGAACTTAGGGACGCAATTTGCGAGGGAATCATTTGCATATCCGGCCCCTTTTCCCGTACGACCGTGCGGCCGCTTCGACCGACTCTGAATGAGGTCCTGTGTCTCTGTGACACAACTGCCATGCGTGTGTAGCGCTGACCGAACTCCGTCCAGTCAGCGCTACACAGCACAAACACACAGCCGCCGGTGCCGGCAGCTGTGTGTTTGCTTTAGCAGCTGATGAGAGTCAGACAGACTCTCACCGGCTGCTGCTCCCACTGCCAGAGCCCGACATCTTCCGGCTCCCGCAGTGGGTAATGGGAGTGACATCATGATGTCAGTCCCATAATGCAAAGCGGCGGACGGAGGAGGTGATATCGGCGGCGGGACCAGGAGCGGGTTTCAGGTGAGTGTTTTTTTTTGTTTGTTTTTTATTATGTCTCTACTGCGGGCGGGGGAAGGTGGATTACTACAGGGGGCACCACAAGGGGGGATTACTACTGGGGGCACTACAAGGGGGGGACTACTAGTGGGGGCACTACAAGGGGGGGATTACTACTGGGGGCACCACAAGGGGGGGCAACTACTGGGGGCACTACAAGAGGGGGGACTACTACTGGGGGCACTACAAGGCGAGGAATACTACTGGGGGCACTACAAGGGGGGGCTACTACTGGGGGCACTACAAGAGGGGATTACTACTGGGGGAACTACAAGTGGGGGAATACTACTGGGGGCACTACAAGGGGGGGATTACTACTGGGGGCACTACAAGGGGGGGACTACTACTGGGGGCACTACAAGGCGGGGAATACTACTGGGGGCACTACAAGGGGGGGCTACAACTGGGGGCACTACAAGAGGGGATTACTACTGGGGAAACTACAAGGGGGTGAATACTACTGGGGGCATTTCAAGGGGGGGAATACTACTAGGGGCACTATATAAAGGGCACTGCTAATGGGGTACCACTAGTGGGGGCACTGCATAAGGGGGGTGTACAACTGGGGCACTATATAAGGGGCTTACTACTGGGAGCACAAGGGGGACCAGTACCGGAGGAACTGTAAAAGGGGCACTGCATAGGGGGTACCACTACAGGGGGCACTATATAAGGGGAATAGTACAGGGGGCACAAGGGGCACTGCACAGGGGGGACCACTACCAGTGGCACTGTAAAAGGGGCACTGCATAGGGGGGCGCCAAAAAATACACTCGCTTACCAATGAATTTGGGCTAGGGCCGGCCCTGCTAATAGGTCATGTGCCCAGGCGCACTCTGCTATACTCTGATAATAGGTCACGTGCCCAGGCGCACTCTGCTATACTCTGCTAATAGGTCACATGCCCAGGCGCACTCTGCTATACTCAGATAATAGGTCATATGCCCAGGCGCACTCTGCTATACTCTTATAATAGGTCACATGCCCAGGAGCACTCTGCTATACTCTGCTAATAGGTCACGTGCCCAGGTGCACTCCGCTATACTCTGCTAATAGGTCACATGCCCAGGTGCACTCCACTATACTCTGCTAATAGGACACATGCCCAGGTGCACTCTGCTATACTCTGCTAATAGGTCACATGCCCAGGTGCACTCCCCTATACTCTGCTAATAGGTCACATGTCCAGGTGCACTCTGCTATACTCTGCTATTAGGTCACGTGCCCAGGAGCACTCTGCTATACTCTGCTAATAGGTCACGTGCCCAGGAGCACTCTGCAATACTCTGCTAATAGGTCACGTGCCCAGGAGCACTCTGCTATACTCTGCTAATAGGTCACGTGCCCAGGAGCACTCTGCTATACTCTGCTAAGAGGTCACATGTCCAGGTGCACTCTGCTATGCTGTGATAATAGGTCACATGTCCAGGTGCACTCTGCTATACTCTGCTAATAGGTCACATGCCCAGGTGCACTCTGCTATACTCTGCTAATAGGTCACGTGCCCAGGAGCACTCTGCTATACTCTGTTAATAGGTCACCTGCCCAGGTGCACTCCGCTATACTCTGCTAATAGGTCACGTGCCTAGGAGCACTCTGCTATACTCTGCTAATAGGTCACATGCCCAGGTGCACTCTGCTATACTCTGCCAATAGGTCACATGCCCAGGTGCACTCTGCTATACTCTGCTAATAGGTCACGTGCCCAGGTGCACTCTGCTATACTCTGCCAATAGGTCACATGCCCAGGTGCACTCTGCTATACTCTGCTAATAGGTCACGTGCCCAGGTGCACTCTGCTATACTCTGCCAATAGGTCACATGTCCAGGTGCACTCTGCTATACTCTGCCAATAGGTCACGTGCCCAGGTGCACTCTGCTATACTCTGCTAATAGGTCACGTGCCCATGTGCACTCTGCTATACTCTGCCAATAGGTCACATGCCCAGGTGCACTCTGCTATACTCTGCTAATAGGTCACGTGCCCAGGTGCACTCTGCTATACTCTGCTAATAGGTCACGTGCTCGGGAGCTCTCTGCTATACTCTGCAATTGGACAAGGAACCACGAGATTCATGAAAATATAAGCAGGCCGGTAAACTGGTCACTGCGACATTGCAGGAAATGTCCTCATTACATGTGTGTACTTATATCTGTCCTTCCATATGAGTTGGGAATGAAATACCGGTTCAAATCCCGACAGCGGCATCCGGATGGATGAAGATCCCGACAGGGGTGGTAAGTATGCTTGCTATCTCTTGCCCCCCCTAACCCTAACCTCCCCCCGGTGATGCCTGTGCCTAACCTTAACCCTCCCGGTAATATAACTCACAGTTTTTAATGAATCCTCCTGCTCCCCCGCAAAGTGTACTGCAACTCCCTGTTTGGGGGCATGACCTGCGGGGGGACGTCATGACGGCACAACATTTTACTTAAAAGCTGGCCACCGCAGGGTTGCAGGTAGCGGTGGCTGGCGCTAGTGAGCAGTGCGCACACAGAGTGTGCTTGGGCGTGACAGCAGTGGCGGGCGGAGCCTGGTAGCAGCGCAGGTGTCGGGCATATGTGAGCAGCCGCATGGAGACTCAGACCACACACCAGTGTCTGGCTCCAGCGGCAGTGGCCGTGGCAGCGGATCCCTCTCCCTCTCCTACCTGCACATGGGAGCAGCGGCGACTGAGACATGGTGGAGGAGGAGTCCTGTTGGAGCAGCAGAGAGAAGCTCTGGTCTGGCGGAGACAGCGCGGTTCAGTGGAGAGGCTGGAGAAGTGCCCGGGCCCAAGGTGAGTGCACTAACTTGTGTGTGTGAATGTATGTATGTGTGTGTGTTAATTTGTGTGTATGTATGTATGTATGTGTGTTAATTTGTGTGAGTGTGTGTTTGTGTGTGAATATGTGTGTGTGTGTAGGGCATCCAGTAATGTGAATGTGTGTGTATGTATGTATGTGTATGTGTGTGAAGTTGTGTGTGCGTGTGTGAATGTGTTGTAGGGCAGAGCTATATTAATGTCAGTGGGGGAGCTATGGTGTCAGGGCCTGATTCAGAGCCGGACGCTCTGAACGAGCGCCCGCTCTGAATCAGGGCGTGTTTTTTTTTTCCCTTAAAGCCTTTTGGACGCTCGCATAGCTGTGGGTTACCACCCACAGCTTATGCGAGCATCCATGATGATGGTCGCGATGGTCAAGACCATCGCGACCATCGGGCTTGCGACGAGACCCTGCGGTAGGGTCTCAGTGACCACAAGCCCTGGAGTGATTTTGGCTCTATCAGAGCCAAAATCACTCCCACTGACATCACTAGTGATGTCAGTGGGGCCGGACCCAGACGGTAGGCGTTCCCTTTGGTGCGAGACCATTAACGACGGCTACCCCATCGTTATTTGGGTCTCGCGCATGCGCACGACGGAGCTCCCTCTGTCGTGCGCATGCGCACTAGGGCACCATCGACCCGCTTGCGAGCGATCAGCGCTCGCTAGTGGGTCTGAATCAGGCCCTCAGGTTATAGGACTATCGGCCTGATTCAGAGCCGCTCGTAAGCGGCTGCTCGTTCATTCCGAGCGATGTTTGCCCAACTGCGCATGCGTACGGATCGTAATACGCATGCGCGAACCAGTCAGTGCGGCCGAAAATTGTTTGTTCGCTAAATAGCGAATGCCTGCTATTGTGAGTGACAGGAGGAGGCGTATGTGGGTGGTAACAGGGGAAGGTGCTTGAAAACGGGGAGTGGAGATCAGAACGCAGGCGTGCTTAAAGGTCAAAACGGGCGTTTTATGGGTGTGCATAAGTAATACAGCAGCGTCATTGACCACGTCACTGGGTTATTTTATAGTCAGAACTGCTCGCAAGATTGCGGTAGGAAAAACCAACCACAACAATAGTGAGCAGTTCATACGCTGGTCGATGTACTCGATTAATCTAATAAATAGCGGACATGACGTAGGATGCGAGCGGCCAGGAAGCGTAGTTTTCCAAAAAACGCCTGCATGTTTTGTACGCTCGTTCAGACCTAGAGGCAGGAACAGACCGCAGAGAGCGAACGGTTCATTTGAATAGCCACCCCTTTTTTCTGAACGAGCGAGCACAAATAGCGTCCAGCTCTGAATTAGGCCCTATATACACCCATAGGTGGAGCTAGACACGCCCTTTGGGGCAGGCCATGCCACCTCAACGGCGCGCCACGCATTCTGCTGCAATCTCCCTGGAAAGTATTTTTCAAAAGTAGGCAAGTATGATATAACTACATCTCCTTCCATATACAGGAGCATTAGTCTGGGGGGAAACATTCAGTCATCAAGTGATTAAGCAAAAACCTTATTTCGTTTCTGAAGTCTGCAGACCAGGTCATTTTGAGCACTGAATTAACTGACGGACCCCTGAAGTAGATTGTTATAGAGATAAATGTTTCATGAGCAACTGTTACATATTCAGCCACATTTGTCACACACACAACTAAAGCTCCTGCCCCCGTCACATCCTGTGATTGTTGTTGCGCCAGCTGCCGTAGCCGTCCGTGATTTACACACACGGGGGAGATAAAACACGTCAGCTGCGTAACGCAGCCATCATTATAAACAGACTAAGACACCGTATCTCATTCCTGATGGTTCCCTGTATCACCAGAGAAACATGGAACAACAGCTTTACAAGGAATAAAATGAAGTGTTAATCAATAACCCAATAAGTTTGTTCTAGAGCCATCAACGCCTCAACATAACATGTCCATTATATGGATTGTTTGTGTTATTGTGCGGTCAGGACCTATATAAATGTAACAACCTACTATTAGCAGGGAGAGAACAGGGCTTCCATTGTCTTATTACACAGCATATGGCAGAGAGAGGTTTACACCACGGACTTTTACTGCTAATGATAAATATGTGATATTTAAGTTATACATTTTTATTTTACAGTTAAAAACAGATTCAACAGAAGTAGAAAAGTGTATTCACGCCGAACCTTGTGCCTGATTCGGATGGACGCTAAAGAGATCGCAGCTGCGATATTGTACACAGCACAGCTGCAAAAATATGGTAAAGGTTGCCAAAATCCCCCGAGCATAGGGACGGCCCACCGCTGGCTTCTCACCTGTGTACAACATCGCTAACCTGCAAAAACATCGGTAACATCGCTGCACATCACGCAGCCATCTTGCCCTAACGCAAACACTGCAGCCCTCCGCGCACGCTGAGAGCTCCCATGCTGCGAACGCAATCGCAATGGCTAATTTATGCACGCCCATGAAATGGTGTTCAAAGGGACAGACATGACGAGTTTTTCTGGCCCCCCCTGTTACCACCAGAGGAGTAGCGTGGAACCATGGTGCCCAGAGAAAGTGCATGTCATAGCGCCCCCCTCACCTTCCCTGTACGGAGCTGTGCCAGTGGGGTATGGCCAGCCTGCGGGGGCAATACTGAGGTGAAGAGAAAAAGAGCAAATAGTGGCAATATCACGCTGGGCATTGAGGTCCCATTGGGGGAATGGAATGCTTTGGTGATCTGACATTAAGGGGTTGTTCGTTTGGCCCTGCTTATGTATAGCACCTAGGATCTGACTTTTATCTCTTTTGAATCATTGTTATTAGTAAATAGAGGAGATTGTATTATATATTCTGATCATTTACATTAAACTGACAGAGTACATGGGCTAGAGTGAGATTACACAGGGTGCTCAGCTTATTACTGCAATTACTGCCCCGAGCAGCTGTCACTGGAGTGGGGACACCTATAGGAAGCTCCATTCTCAGCTATGCTCCTACTTCGCAAATATACATTGCACCTATATTTTTGTGAGTATTACTAGCTATTAGGGTTGAGCGGGTTAGGATTTGTGAAATCCGTGCCTCCCCGAGACCCCCCAGATCCGAGCAGGGAACGGAGTCCGGCTCGGGTTTTCCCGCCTCACTCGGAACTGAAATCGAGGCAAAACATCATCCCGCCTTCCGGATCTCGCGGGTTTTGGATTCTATATAAGGTCCCCGCGCCGGCGCCATTTCTCACTCCGGCTGTGGACAGAGAAGAGGGAGGGTGGGAGCTTGGGCTGGCTGGGCTGTGTTGTGCTGCTGTTGTTCATAGGGGCTGACTGGGCTGTGTTGTGCTGCTGTTGTCCATAGGGGCTGGCTGGGCTGTGTTGTGCAGTGTCCCATAAAGGCTGTGGTCCTAGAGGGGTGCTGTAGTGTTGTCCAGGGGGTGATCTGTCCATCAGGGGTGCTCCCCCAAAGTGCACTCCAAAAAAAATGTAAAATTATTATTTTCTGTGTTGTGAATTGTGTGCGCTGTGGCCGCACGTCCACCAACAAAGTAGTGCCAAGCGTGCGCCTGTGTCATAAATCAAGGGCCGGCTGGCTTGACCATTAAAGGGTGCTGTAACCCCCAAAGTGCACTCCAAAAAAAATAAAAAATTCTTCTTTTCTGTGTTTGTGTGCGCCTTAGCAGCACGTATATATATCAATCAATATAACATAAATGGAGGACCAAACTTTGTCCCCTAAAAATAAAATAGGGAAAGATCAAGAACCGCTTCCTCCTAGTGCTGAAGCTGCTGCCACTAGTCATGACATAGATGATAACATGCCATAAACGTTGTCTGCCAAGGTTGATGCCCAATGTCATAGTAGAGGGCACATACAATCCCAAATGACAAAGTTCAGGAAAATGACCTTAAAAAAACATTTAAATCATCTGAGGAGAAACGTAAACTTGCCAATATGCCATTTACGACACGGAGTGGCAAGGAACGGCTAAGGTCTTTCCCTATGTTCATGACTAGTGGTTCAGCTTCACATGACAATGGAAGCCCTCCTCCCACTAAAAAAATCAAATGAGTTAAGCTGGCAAAAGCACAGCGAAGAACTGTGCGTTCTAAGAATAGATCACAAATCCCCAAGGAGAGGCCAAGTGTGGTGGCGGTTGCGATGCCTGACCTTCCCAGCACTGGACGGGAAGAGGTGGCTCTTTCCACCATTTGCACGCCCCCTGCAAGTGCTGAAAGGAGCACCCACAGTCCACTTGCTGATATGCAAATTGAAGATGTCACTGTTGAAGTACAACAGGATGAGGATACTGGTGTAGCTGGCACTGAGGAGGAAGTTGGGGAGGAGGATTGTGATGGTGATGTGGTTTGTTTAAATCAGGCTCCGGGGGAGACAGTTGTCCGTGGGATGAAAAATCCCATCACGGTTTTGACTGGGCAGAAGACAAAATATTCCACCTCTTTGGTCTGGCAATATTTCTATCCAAATCCGGACAACTGTCTTGCCTTATGTACCATATGTAAAGGTGAAATAAGTAGGGGTAGGGACGTTAACCACCTAGGAACATCCTCCCTTATATGTCACCTGCTGCGCGTTCATAAAAAGTTACTTTCAAGTTCAGAAACTTTGGCTAAGACCATAAGCAGTCCAGTGACACCTAAATCCCTTTGTCCTATTGTATCCAAGCGCCTGCAAACCACACCGTCAACTCCCTCCTCATCAATTTCCTCCTTAGTCAGGATCGGAAGTAGTCCCACTGGCATGACTGACTCTCCTATCTGGGATTCCTCCGGAGGATCCTGCATTGCTACGCCTACTGCTGACACTGCTGCTGTTGCTGCTGGGAGTCGTTCATCATCCCAGAGAGGAAGTAGGAACACCACTACTTTTACTAAACAATTGACCCTCCAACAGTCCTTAGCGAGGAGGATGAAGTACAACAGCAGTCATCCTGAAGCAAAACATATAACTGAGGCCTTGACTGCTATGTTGGTGTTAGACGTGTGTCCGGTATCCGCCATTAGTGCAGTGGGATTTAGACAATTGATGGATGTAGTGTGTCCCCGGTTCCAAATCCCGTCTAGATTCCACTTCACTAGGCAGGCGATACCGAGACTGTACAGAAACGTCAGAAAGAGTGTCCTCAGTGTCCTGAAAAATGCAGTTGTACCCAATGTCCACTTAACCACGGACATGTGGACAAGTGGAACAGGGCAGACTAAGGACTATATGACTGTGACAGCCCACTGGGTAGATGTATCACCTTATGCAGCAACAACAGCAGCGTCACCAGTAGCAGCATCTCAGAAATGCCAGCTCGTTCCAAGGCAGGCTATGCTGTGTATCACCGGTTTCAGTAAGAGGCACACCGCCGACAACCTCTTAGAGAAACTGAGGGAAATCATCGCCCAGTGGCTTACCCCACTTAGACTCTCCTGGGGATTTGTGATATCTGACAATGCCACCAATATTGTGCGGGCATTACATCTGGGCAAATTCCAGCACGTCCCATGTTTTGATCACATAATAAATTTGGTGGTGCAGAATTTTCTGAAAAGCGACAGGGGCATGCAGGAAGCGCTTTGGGTGGCTCGAAAAATTTGTGGCCACTTTCGCCATTCAGCGACTGTGTGCCAATGACTGGAGCGCCAGCAAACACTCTTGAACCTGCCCCGCCATCACCTGAAGCAAGAGGTTGTGATGCAGTGGAATTCAACCCTCTACATGCCTCAGAGGATGGAGGAGCAGCAAAAGGCCATTCAAGCCTATACATCCACCTATGACATAGGCAAAGGAGGGGGTATGCACCTGACTCAAGCGCAGTGGAGAATGATTTCCGTGTTGTGCAAGGTTCTCCAGCCCTTCGAACTTGCCACACGTGAAGTCAGTTCAGACACTGCCAGCTTGGGTCAGGTCATTCCCCTCATCAGGCTTTTGCAGAAGCAGCTGGAGAAAGTGAAGGAGGAGCTAAGATGGAGTGACTCCGCTCGGCATGTGGGACTTGTGGATGAAGCCCTTCATTCGCTTTGCCAGGATTCCATGGTGGTCAATCTGTTGAAATCAGACCACTAAATTTTGGCCACCGTGCTCGATCCTAGGTTTAAAGCCTATGTGGTGTCTCTCTTTCCGGCCGACACAAGCCTGCAGAGGTGCAAAGACCTGCTGGTGAAAACACTGTCAGCTGAAGCGGAACGTGACACGTCAACAGCTCCTTCTTCATTTTCTCCTGCAACTGGGGCTGCCAGGAAACAACTTAGGTATCCTAAGCAACCTGCTGGCAGTGATGCAGGGCAGGCAGGACCAAGTTTGGACATCTGGTCCAGACTGAAGGACCTGGCAACAATTTTTGACATGTCTACTGTCACTGTTGACAGATTGGTGGATGATTACAACGGTGACAGCATCCAAGTAGGCATGTTAGACAGTCAGTACCTGTACTGGCAGGAAAAAGAGGCAATTTGGAGGCCCCCATACATACTGGCTCTATTTTACCTGAGTTGCCCCCCTCCAGTGTGTACGCCGAAAGAGTGTTTAGTGCAGCCGGGACCCTTGTCAACGAAAGGCGTAGGAGGTTGCTTCCATAAAATGTGGAGAAGATGATGTTCATAAAAATGAATTCTCAACTCTTCCAGGGAGACCAGCCTCCAGAACGTACAGAGGGACCTGTGGTGGTGGAATCCAGCGGGGACGAATTAATACTCTGCGAGGATGAGGATGTACACAACACTGAAGAGGGTGAAGAATCAGAGGATGAGGACGACATCTTGCCTCCGTAGAGCCAGTTTGTGCAGGGACAGATTAATTTTCAGCTTGATTTGTGGGGGGCCCAAACGAACCAATCATTTCAGCCACAGTCGTGTGGCAGACCCTGGCACTGAAATGATTGGTTTGTTAAAGTGTGCATGTCCTGTTTATACAACATAAGGGTGGGTGGGAGGGCCCAAGTACAATTCCATCTTGCACCTCTTTTTTTCTTTGCATTATGTACTGTTTGTGGCCTAGTTTTTCAAACTGCCATCCTGTCTGCCACTGCAGTGTCACTCCTAGATGGGCCACGTGTTTGTGCCGCCCACTCGTGTCGCTTAGCATAGTCATCCAGCTACCTCGGTGCAACCTTTTGGACATAAAAACACTATTGTGAGGTGTGAGGTGTTCCGAATAGACTGGAAATGAGTGGAAATTAAGGTTATTGAGGTTAATAGCATAGGAGCAGAAAAATCCACAAATTCTTTGATTTAATCTGTTTTTATGCTTTTTTAAAAAAAAATACATATCCAAAACACAAACCCAGAACCCAAAACATGGAAGGGTGGTTTTGGCAAAACCAATCAAGATCCAAAACACAACGTAAGATCCAGATCCAAAACACAAAATACAAAAAGTGGCCGGTGCACCCCTACTAATTATGGGCCTGATTCAGAGTTGGGAATAGAGACAGAGGCCCTGATTCAGAGCCGGACGCTCTGACAGAGCGCTCGCTCTGAATCAGGGCCGGGCTATTTTTTTTTTTAGAACGGCCTCCTGGCCGCTCGCATAGCTGTGGGTGACCACCCACAGCTATTACGAGCGGCCAGGAAGATGGTCGCGATGGTCAAGACCATCGCGACCATCGGGCTTGCGATGAGACCCATTTACATATTGAGTGTATGTATTATATACAGTATGTATACAATCCCTGGTGCACGCAGGGGAGGTTTCTGAGTACTCGATTTCCCCCCTACACATACTGCAGGGACGGGGCAGGTCCAATATGACTATTCCCATCCCTCTCCCATATACCCGCTAATTGCAGTATTAAGCCATGAGGCGGGGCCTAATTATGCAAGGTGCCCATCCCCATCATCAAATTGCAGCAAAGTAAGTGTAAGTATATGCTTACTATACTATCCCATTAAACCTGGACTCTCATGAATTACATAGGTTCCGTGGCTGTTTAAAACCAGGTGACATGCAGGCTTGAAGTCTTATGTGTCCCGAATGAAAGGTATAATATGGTAAACCTACATATATATATATACACTATTTAGGCAAAAGTGATTGCACATGAGTTCCGAATGGCCACTAATGTGGTAGTTTGGACAAGAACACTTGGTAGGGAGGTTCATACACTTGCAGTTCTATGGAAACAATGAATGTTTTTATCAGGATGCCAATGCCACCTGTCATGTTTCCAGGGCGACGCTGGACTGGTACACAGAAAATTCGGTATCCCAGATGGACTGGCTCAGAGTCCAAATGTTAACCCCATTGTGAACCTCTGGGACGAATTGGAGCGACGGGTACATTCTAGGCCGACTCCACCTTCTTCAGTGTCACAGTTGGTCACTGCTCATAAGGCGGAATGGCAAAACATACATATGTAAGCCCGAAGGCTGACATTTAAGCATGAGGGACATTAAACTACAAGTGTTTTGAGTGTTGCCAATTTAATAACGTGTTGGATATTGCCCCTTTAAGTTTAGTTGGTCTTATGTAGCCAATGAATGTTTCATGGGGAGTGGTCTAAGAGTATTTAATGGAGTGATGTATGCAAATCTGCCTCTTTGTTCCAGTTTTTAGATAGATAGATAGATAGATATGAGATAGATAGATATGAGATAGATAGATAGATAGATAGATATGAGATAGATAGATATGAGATAGATAGATAGATAGATATAGATAGATAGATAGATAGATATGAGATAGATAGATATGAGATAGATAGATATGAGATAGATAGATAGTTATGAGATAGATAAATAGATTTGAGATGGATAGATATGAGATAGATAGATGGATAGATAGATAGATAGATAGATAGATAGATATGAGATAGATAGATAGATAGATAGATGGATAGATAGATATGAGATAGATTGATATGAGATAGATAGATAGATAGATAGATATGAGATAGATAGATAGATAGATAGATATGAGATAGATAGATAGATAGATAGATATGAGATAGATAGATAGATAGATAGATAGATAGATAGATATGAGATAGATAGATAGATAGATAGATAGATAGATAGATAGATAGATAGATAGATAGATAGATTAGTCCAGGGTCTGACACTCCCAACAACTGCAGCCTGTGCTCCCACATTAATAGTATATAGTAGAAATGTGCGGCACTCATGGCTTAGAGAAAATGCTCCTTGCAGTCATTTATAACTGTCGTCAGGATAACCAGGAAACACAAAACTGTACATACCTTTTATACTGCTCACCACGTGAAAGCCATTCTCCGGGACCACACACCCGTCCGGAGCCGATGGATGACATAATTGCGTAATACGCGACTCTTGTGCACCCCAATTGTGTGAGCCATCACCAGGGCAACAAAACAAGCTAATAAACAAATAGTATTCCTTTACTGAGCTATATTCCATTACGATTCTTTGCTAATAACTAAACTTTTATAGTTTAAGGCTGTTCAGATTGTGCCACATTATGATTGTGTTTTGTTTATTAGCTTGTTTGGGTGCCCTGGCGATGGTTCACACTAAATCCATCTACAAGGCACATTTCTTCTAAGCCAAGAGTGCTGCACCTTTCTACAATCTCTATATATACAATATATATACATATATATTCATACAGTATATAATAAACAGCTCCCCCCCTCTTCTCGGTAATGCTGCGTTTGCCTCTGACGATGCTCGGAAAATGTGCGCACACCAGTGAGGTCGATACAGGCGCATCCATACTTCTGACCAACGTGGAGTAATTGGTTTGCAAAAGGGGCATCTTCACTTAGTTAAAGTTCATTGTGGGTGTAATTCATACAAATGCGTCACATGCAGCCCTGTCCTCACTAACACATCACTCATCTCCTGATCTCCTCTGTGCTGCTGGGGACCCGCTCCTTCCATTATACAACAGTCAGCCCCGTCCTCAATAACACAATCACACGTGAGGTGTGATAAGGTAGGATCAGGTAATGTAGAGTGAAAGTACCTTTTGCACCCTAAACAGCCCCTTCCCACCTCCTGTTTGCACTAATAAAGGCTTGTTAGTCAGTCCAATGTTAAATAGACCTTATAAGAAGCTTGAACTTTCCCTCATTGAATTCCGCTGACCTTGTACTCGCAGAGAGATAACCAGATGGCCTTCCTGACACTTTACTTATCGGCTTCATTTTTAGGCTAAATCTGGATCAATTTGCAGCAGCCTCTGCTATGCAACCGCTATGTAAAAATAATTAGAGATAAAGTAGCTGTTCTAAGAAGTTTTGTGTCATTAATCAGCGCTGACAGTGTGGAGCACATCCGGAAACCTGGCGCGGTGGCCGACAGACTAGCGTTTCACAGTACGCTTCCCATACACAGTCACTTTATCAGGAGAACAAGGGCGCATTTATCTTAATTACTATTGGTGAGGTGGGAATGATGCAAATTCTTTTTCCTCTTTATTCTATAATTGCACAAAGGGAAATAGAGACCTGAAATCTCTCAGTTTGTTTAAAATATAAATCTGAGATGAGAAGTTACATTTGCTACAATGCTTAGAGGAACATGAGCCCATGTGGAGCCGGACAGACGCACCTACACCCCAAATGCTGATTTTGTGCAAAAGTTACATCTTATCTTTGTTCTTATTGACATTTTTTATTTTTATTTCACCATCCCGGAATGTGAACTTTAAAAAAAAACAAAACTGGAATGATTAAAAAATACTGACCCATGACTCGTCCCTCCATGGCTGATTGCGGAGCTGTTACTGGGTTAGGGGGAGGGGCATATCCGCAATGACAGTATGGAGAATGTGGCAAAAGAGACTGATGCCTCTTTCCCACCAAAAACCCGGGTCCAACCTGGGTTTTGAGACATGATTCCAACCCAGGTCAGACACCGTTTACACAGCACCATCGATTTGGGTTATTTTCAGGTCCGCCCTGTTCACACTAACCTTGGGTCTGCCCTGCTAAATTTGTGAGGTCAAGAAGTGGGAGGTGACTGCTCCACAACCACCAATCAGCTCATTTTAGGCATGATCCAGGTCAGATAACCCGGGTTGTGCCTTTTACACAGCACCATTACCAAGGTCCATCCTGGGTTCGACCCTGATAGCTACCTGGGTTGGATTACTTGGTCACTTGACCCAGGTTATTTTTCAGGGACCCTTTTACACTGAGCTGTGACCCTTGTAGACCCAGCAATAACCCAGGTTTTTGCTCTGGAGTAAAAGGGGTATGAGGTGTTAGAAAAATTAGTCATAATGGGATTACTAACTAAGGCCCTCATTCAGAGCCGTACGCTCTGAGCAGAGTGCACGGTCTGAATGAGGGCCGCCCTCCATAATTATGGAGCGTCCTCCTGGATGCTCGTATAGCTGTGGATCACTACCCACAGCCTATACGAGCGTGCAGTTTGATGGCTGCGATGGTCTTGAGTTTTTCAACCGCAAGGCCCGGAGAGATTTTGGCTCTATCAGAGCCAAAATCACTCCCACTGACATCACTAGTGATGTCAGTGGGCCGGCTTCTGACGGTAGGCGTTCCCTTGGGAACGCCCCCGTCAGGGAGGCACGCCCCTGGCACGCCCATCAAAGGGGGCATGCTGTCAATCAACATTGACAGCACGCCCCCTTTGATCAGACACAACGAACGAAGAAAAGTCCTTCGCTCGTCGCGTCTGGCGCATGCGCACGACGGAGCTCCCGCCGTCGTGCGCATGCGCAGTGCACAACATCGACCCACTTGCGAGCGGACAGCCGCTTGCAAGTGGGTCTGAATCAGGCCCTAAATGTTGTATTTTTTAAAGGTAACTACTACTGCAATGTTAGGGGTACACAAGGTGGGGTCACCACTTAGGACCAAGAGCCTGATTCAGTATGGATCGCAACTGCATTCGTGGCTGCGATTACGCACGCAGTCTCACTCGGATGATATGATAATCCATTGCAATCGCTATGCCATCGCCTCACTACATAAGGACGCCCACCTTACCTAACACACATCCATAATACTCAGTAAGACTGTGAAACCATCAGTAACATGGAGTACCATCACAGCCTCACACACACTTACACAGGCTCTGACCTTACTCAAGAAATACTAACCTCATCACACACAGTGATTAAACAAGACTGAGAAACCATCAGTAACATGGAGTACCATCACAGCCTCACACACACTTACACAGGCACTGACCTTACTCAGGAATTACTAACCTCATCACACGCAGTGATTACACAAGACTGAGAAACCATCAGTAACATGGAGTACCATCACAGCCTCACACCCACTTACACAGGCTCTGACCTTACTCAGGAATTACTAACCTCATCACACGCAGTGACTACACCAGACTGAGAGACCATCAGTAACATGGAGTACCATCGCAGCCTCACACACACTTACACAGGCTCTGACCTTACTCAGGAATTACTATCCTCATCACACGCAGTGACTACACAAGACTGAGAGACCATCAGTAACATGGAGTACCATCACAGCCTCACACACACTTACACAGGCTCTGACCTTGCTCAGGAATTACTAACCTCATCACAAACAGTGATTACACAAGACTGAGAGACCATCAGTAACATGGAGTACCATCACAGCCTCACACACACTTACACAGCTCTGACCTTACTCAGGAATTACTAACCTCATCAAGCGCTGTGACTACACAAGAGTGAGAAACCATCAGTAACATGGAGTACCATCACAGCCTCACACACACTTACACAGGCATTACTAACCTCATCACACACAGTGATTACACAAGACTGAGAAACCATCGGTAACATGGAGTACCATCCCATCCTCACACACACTTACACAGGCTCTGACCTTACTCAGGAATTACTAACCTCATCACACGCAGTGATTACACAAGACTGAGAAACCATCAGTAACATGGAGTATCATCACATCCTCACACACACTTACACAGGCTCTGACCTTACTCAGGAATTACTAACCTCATCACACACAGTGATTACACAAGACTGAGAAACCATCGGTAACATGGAGTACCATCACATCCTCACACACACTTACACAGGCTCTGACCTTACTCAGGAATTACTAACCTCATCACACGCAGTGATTACACAAGACTGAGAAACCATCAGTAACATGGAGTACCATCACAGCCTCACACACACTTACACAGGCTTTGACCTTACTCAGGAATTACTAACCTCATCACACGCAGTGACTACACAAGACTGAGATACCATCAGTAACATGGAGTACCATCACATCCTCAAACACACTTACACAGGCTCTGACTTTACTCAGGAATTACTATCCTTATCACACGCAGTGACTACACAAGGCTGAGAAACCATCAGTAACATGGAGTACCATCACAGCCTCACACCCACTTACACAGGCTCTGACCTTACTCAGGAATTACTAACCTCATCACACGCAGTGACTACACCAGACTGAGAGACCATCAGTAACATGGAGTACCATCACAGCCTCACACACACTTACTCAGGCTCTGACCTTACTCAGGAATTACTATCCTCATCACACGCAGTGACTACACAAGACTGAGAGACCATCAGTAACATGGAGTACCATCACAGCCTCACACACACTTACACAGGCTCTGACCTTGCTCAGGAATTACTAACCTCATCACAAACAGTGATTACACAAGACTGAGAGACCATCAGTAACATGGAGTACCATCACAGCCTCACACACACTTACACAGCTCTGACCTTACTCAGGAATTACTAACCTCATCAAGCGCTGTGACTACACAAGAGTGAGAAACCATCAGTAACATGGAGTACCATCACAGCCTCACACACACTTACACAGGCATTACTAACCTCATCACACACAGTGATTACACAAGACTGAGAAACCATCGGTAACATGGAGTACCATCACATCCTCACACACACTTACACAGGCTCTGACCTTACTCAGGAATTACTAACCTCATCACACACAGTGATTACACAAGACTGAGAAACCATCAGTAACATGGAGTACCATCAAAGCCTCACACACACTTACACAGGCTCTGACCTTACTCAGGAATTACTAACCTCATCACACGCAGTGACTACACAAGACTGAGATACCATCAGTAACATGGAGTACCATCACATCCTCACACACACTTACACAAGCTCTGACCTTACTCAGGAATTACTAACCTTATCACACGCAGTGACTACACAAGACTGAGAAACCATCGGTAACATGGAGTATCATCACAGCCTCACACACACTTACACGGGCTCTGACCTTACTCAGGAATTACTAACCTCATCACACACTGGACTTCATTCAGAGTCGGTCAAAGCGGCCGCACGGTCATACGGGAGAAGGGGCCGGATATGCAAATGATTTCCTCTCAAGTTGCGTCCCTAAGTTCGGATCGGTTGCTGGCTGACCAAGGGGAGGAAGCGGTCGGAAGTTAAAAAAATACGCCCCCTTCTCGTACGCATTACACGTCATCTCCAGGCATATAAGGATTAATCGAGACCATCGTGAACCATCGGAACTGGTCGTAGAGCTTAGGGTTGACCATACCCTCTCTTAAGCTCTACGATCATGTCAGTGTAAAAACCTCCCATGTCACATGTGCCATGAGGCTACTTTGTTAATTATGGACTCACATAAACCGTATGCACTCCCATAAAACGCCATTCGCATAATTAGGCATGCCTATGTTCGGATCTCCACACCCCCGTTTTCAAGCACCTTCCCCTGTTACCACCCACAAACGCCTCATTCTGTCACTCAAACTACCGACCTGGCTGTGTTCAAGGAGAGAGAAATTTCTGAGCATAGCAGCTACTTTGCGCACGCGCATTTCGAACTTTACGCATGCGCAGTATAGCGAACATCGGTGGCGTACAACCGTGCTGCCGCTTCGACCGACTCTGAATGAGGTCTCCAGTAACATGGAGTACCATCACATCCTCACATACACTTACACAGGCTCTGACCTTATTCAGGAATCACTAACCTCATCACACACAGTAATTACACAAGACTGAGATACCATCAGTAGCATGGAGTACCATCACAGCCTCACACACTTACACAGGCTCTGACCTTACTCAGGAATTACTAACCTCATCACACACAGTGATTACACAAGACTGAGATACCATCAGTAACATGGAGTACCATTGCAGCCTCACACACACTTACACAGGCACTGACCTTATTCAGGAATCACTAACCTCATCACACACAGTAATTACACAAGACTGAGATACCATCAGTAACATGGAGTACTATCACAGCCTCACACACACTTAAACAGGCTCTGACCTTACTCTGGAATTACTAACCTCATCACACGCAGAGATTACACTAGACTGAGAAGCCATCAGTAACATGGAGTACCATCACAGCCTCACGTACATTTAAACAGGCTCTGACCTTACTCAGGAATTACTAACCTCATCACAAGCAGTGATACACAAGACTGAGAAACCATCAGTAACATGGAGTACCATCACAGCCTCACGTACACTTACACTCGCTCCGACCTTACTCAGGAATTACTAACCTCATCACAGTGATTACACAAGACTGAGAAACCATCAGTAACATGGAGTACCATCGCAGCCTCAAGCACACTTACACAGGCTCTGACCTTATTCAGGAATCACTAACCTCATCACACACAGTAATTACACAAGACTGAGATACCATCAGTAACATGGAGTACCATCACAGCCTCATGTCCACTTAAACAGGCTCTGACCTTACTCAGGAATTACTAACCTCATCACATGCAGTGATTACACAAGACTGAGAAACCATCAGTAACATGGAGTACCATCACAGCCTCACGTACACTTAAACAGGCTCTGACCTTATTCAGGAATTACTAACCTCATCACAGTGATTAGACAAGACTGAAAAACCATCAGTAATATGGAGTACCATCGCAGCCTCACGCACACTTACACAGGCTCTGACCCTATTCAGGAATCACTAACCTCATCACACAGTAATTACACAAGACTGAGATACCATCAGTAACATGGAGTACCATCACACCCTCACACACTTACACAGGCTCTGACCTTACTCAGGAATTACTAACCTCATCACATACATTGATTACACAAGACTGAGATACCATCAGTAACATGGAGTACCATCACAGCCTCACTCACACTTACACAGGCTCTGACCTTACTCAGAAATGACTAAGCTCATCACACACAGTGATTACACAAGACTGAGAAACCATCAGTAACATTGTGTACCATCGCAGCCTCACACACACTTACACAGGCACTGACCTTACTCAGGAATTACTAACCTCATCACACACAGTGATTACACAAGACTGAGACACCATCAGTAACATGGAGTACCATCACAGCCTCACACACACTTACACAGGCTCTGACCTTACTCAGGAATTACTAACCTCATCACACGCAGTGATTACACAAGACTGAGAAACCATCAGTAACATGGAGTACCATCACAGCCTCACGTACACTTAATCAGGCTCTGACCTTACTCAGGAATTACTAACCTCATCACACGCAGTGATTACACATGACTGAGAAACCATCAGTAACATGGAGTACCATGACAGCCTCGTACACTTTAACAGGCTCTGACCTTACTCAGGAATTACTAACCTCATCACAGTGATTACACAAGACTGAGAAACCATCAGTAACATGGAGTACCATCGCAGCCTCACGCACACTTACACAGGCTCTGACCTTATTCAGGAATCACTAACCTCATCACACACAGTAATTACACAAGACTGAGATACCATCAGTAACATGGAGTACAATCACAGCCTCACTTACACTTACACGGGCTCTGACCTTACTCAGGAATTACTAACCTCATCACACACAGTGATTACACAAGACTGAGAAACCATCAGTAACATGGAGTACCATCACAGCCTCACACACACTTACACAGGCTCTGACCTTTCTCCGGAATTACTAACCTCATCACAGTGATTACACAAGACTGAGATACCATCAGTAACATGGAGTACCATCACACCCTCACACACTTACACAGGCACTGACCTTACTCAGGAATTACTAACCTCATCACACACAGTGATTACACAAGACTGAGAAACCATCAGTAACATGGAGTACCATCACAGCCTCACACACACTTACACAGGCTCTGACCTTACTCAGGAATTACTAACCTCATCACATGCAGTGATTACACAAGACTGAGAGACCATCAGTAACATGGAGTACCATCGCAGCCTCACGTACACTTACACAGGCTCTGACCTTACTCAGGAATTACTAACCTCATCACACGCAGTGATTACACAAGACTGTGAAACCATCAGTAACAGGGAGTACCATCACAGCCTCACACACACTTACACAGGCTCTGACCTTACTCAGGAATCACTAACCTCATCACACGCAGTGACTACACAAGACTGAGAAACCATCAGTAACATGGAGTACCATCACAGCCTCACACACACTTACACAGGCTCTGTCCTTACTAAGGAATCACTAACCTCTTCACACACAGTGTGGTTGGTGTGGCTCCCCTATTTGAATTTTGGACTGTGCTGCAGCCCCCCTCTGGAGCTGCCAATTCTCATCTGCATTTTGCTGATCACCCCCCCCATCACCTCCCCCAAATGGCACTTTCTGTCAATCACACGGCGATAGGTCTGTGTTGTCACAGCGATCGCAGTCCGATGGCATTGGCTGGTTCAGGCAGAACGCAACAATCAGACAATTGCATGAGCAATTGCAGTTGCGATCTTTGCTGTATCAGGCCCCAAGTCTAGTAAGTGGATATTGCAGCATGTGCATGTATGTGACAGAATGTACCGCTTTGCAGATGCAATGCTTAGTATATTCCATCCTATAAGAAACCTGGTTATTACCTGCTATTACTGTACCAGCATCCTGCACTGCTACCTGCAAGCATCATGCACTCACCGGCTGGTGATCTGCATAAAACCCGTGTCCACTCAGGCTCAGCTCCATCACCAGTGTGCATGCAACAGTGAGTACAGCTGTATCTGCTATATCTATCAATAAGCAGTGGTTAAGTAACTGGGCTGTACATAGTGTACTATAGGCTTATGTGTAGAGCAACACGTCGACTCTATAATACATTGTAAAGAGTCAGCAAAAGACATGTGGATAGCCCAGCAAGCACAATATCAATATAGAGGTTTCATGGGAGGGATACATTCAAGACATGTATTGTATAACACCGAACTGAATGAATGCAGCAGTATGAGTGATTACATAGACAGAATTATGTCTGTTTGAGTGCCAGCAACTAACGTCTGTTGGCGTGCAAGTGGATGATGAAGAGATTGTTATGGCAATGCTGCAGAACTTGACACCTGAGTTTGACTTCTTGGCATTAGAGGCAAAGACAGGAAAGTTAACAACAGGCACAGTCAGAGCAAAGTTCGTCAGGGTCATGGAAGTCAACATGGTGCCCACCAAGTAGGCAGTTGAGTCTCTGAATTGAAATTTTTGTTTAAACAAGTTTGCTCAGGATGTTTTCCTCTTCCTAAAATTGCACTTATCTGAAGGCACAAGCTGATATGTACCAGTAAGAGGCAGGCAGAGCTCCAACAGAAGAGCAGTGAGTCAGAGGATCAACTGTCACACTGCACCTGCACTGACAGTTACTAATTTCCTCCAACTGTCACACTGCACCTGCACTGACAGTTACTCATTTCTTCCAGGCACATTTTCATATGCCATGGTCTCCAGGGTTGGTAAGTGATATGAAAAATGGAGGCTGCAGATGTACTTCAAGGTAAATTTTTCAACCTTGGCAGCGGCTGTTATTCATACACATGCAAGCAAAATTATGGCGCTCACTTTATTAAATAGTACTTTTCACGTATGTAGTCATTGCATGGCACAGGTCTGGGGCAGAATTCACTTAATGGGTGACTTGTTTCACTCCTGTTGAGGCTGAAGGAGTTTCCTGGCCATCACCATCTATCCATGCACTACAATAGTTTTGGGAAACTCGGCAGTATGTTATTTGTGGGAATGGCTCAGCATGGCCTGTCTAGGACAGATTACCATGGTAGCTCTCTTATTAGTGCAGGTATATTATTCAGCTCAGCAATACACAAACATTCATATGAGTCAGTGCAAACCTGTAACTTAATTTGCAATTTGATCCCCTGTTCCTACTTCGATTTTTTTTTACTGCACTTGGTTTGACACAAAAAAGAGCTTTTGCTGTCAGATATCTTTTCTCATATTCTCCTGCACCTACTGAAATGATTGGATGAAAAGGGAAACAGATAATGTGGGACTACAGCAAAACAGGAGCAGAATTTCACCCGCTGGGGAGTTGTCACATCAGAAATCAGTTTCCTATTCAGTCTTCATAAATACATGGAAATAAAGATATTGGACTCTCAATGTCTCTAACATCCTATTTTCTAAAGGCAAGAGCTTGTTGCTGTCACTTCCAATCCAACTATATTGGTTTTGTTACTTGTTTAACTGCCAAGTATTTTTGCGTTTGAAGAAATTCAAAGTGTTTAATCGTTGAATCCGTCATTTTTTTTATTATTTTTGCAAAACACCTTTTGTCAACCTTTCCATAGTGCATCTAGTCTGTCATACCTTGTACAATACACAAAGGAGGACTGCATTAACCAATAGAAGCCACTAGAGGGCAGCAAAGATTCACAAATAAATTCCCGTCTTTTTGAAAAGAAAATATTGTAAATAAAA
This sequence comes from Taudactylus pleione, assembly GCA_031769625.1. Taxonomy (NCBI): domain Eukaryota; kingdom Metazoa; phylum Chordata; class Amphibia; order Anura; family Myobatrachidae; genus Taudactylus; species Taudactylus pleione. The sequence goes on along the minus strand of JAUIMM010001769.1, from coordinate 98,654 downwards.
ATCTCAAAGGTATAAATATGTTTTTCAGGGTTACCCAATGCCTCCCCCCCCCTCGTATGGTTAATTGTCACATGGTGCAGAGGTTATTTGTTTACCGGATTTGGTAGCGAAGAGTAAACAGTCATGTCTGTAACATCTGTGTCATTCACAGATAATAACAGCATTCAAGAATATCAAATACAGTAAGGAAGGTTACATAGAAAACCAAACGTGGGCAGAAGTGCGCAGTATCTCATAGTACCCAGAATTCCAGTAATAGATGAGCAAGGTATTATATATGGGGGTAGGGGGGGTAAGGTGCGCTCTTCCTGCTAGTAATGGTGATGACTTGTGTGTGTTTGTGAGTGGTTTTAATTAGAATGTTTCTTCTGGTGGTGGTGATGTTTTGGGAGTGAGGAGGGTGTGATTGGGTATGGAGTGTAGTTTGGAGTAATGTGAAAAGGGGAATGGAATAGGATCAAAATGAGGCCAGCGAGACACAGTAATTTTGGGCAAAATCTTTTATTGAGTAGTCACAATGCTGCTCTGTTAAGATCCTGGGCAAGTGGGTGGGGTTCAGTGATGAGTGGTGATGAGACTGGGGAGGTAGGTGGACCCTTTTAGGGGGCTCCTTCCCGAGCAGTTCAGTGACCTTGCACGTCACCCCTGCTGGACCTATGGTCGACAGTCTAGGAAGTCTCGGGGGGTGGGGGGATTTGCAGAGTGGGTTGGAACACCTGTGCGGCGTCCCGCGTGTTGATGTGAGTCTTGGCAGTACTTACCTACCAGTAGGTTTTTTGTTATGGTGATGTAGGTCGACTTTGCGGCCGTTGCAGATAGGTTGGAAGCTGCAGGTTTGTTGGTGAGCTGGATCAGCGTGTTGCTGGTGTGCTGCAAGTGCACGGCTGTTCTGATTGGTCTGCGGAGGTCAGCGACCGTAGTATGCAGCTGAAATTGGCTCTTGGTCGTGCCGCTGGTGGTGCGGAGCCAGAGGTGTGGATGGGTGAGCTGCTGGGAGGCTGGGTTGCAGCGTGTGTGCTGGGACCACCCCTGGGGGGTGGTCTGCCCGGGATATCGCCGCACAGGTGTTCCAACCCACTCTGCAAATCCCCCCACCCTCCGAGACTTCCTAGACTGTCGACCATAGGTCCAGCAGGGGTGACGTGCAAGGTCACTGAACCGCACGGGAAGGAGCCCCCTAAAAGGGTCCACCTACCTCCCCAGTCTCATCACCACTCATCACTGAACCCCACCCACCTGCCCGGGATCTTAACAGAGCAGCATTGTGACTATTCAATAAAAGATTTTGCCCAAAATTACTGTGTCTCGCTGGCCTCATTTTGATCCTATTCCATTCCCCTTTTCACATTACTCCAAACTACACTCCATACCCAATCACACCCTCCTCACTCCCAAAACATCACCACCACCAGAAGAAACATTCTAATTAAAACCACTCACAAACACACACAAGTCATCACCATTACTAGCAGGAAGAGCGCACCTTACCCCCCCTACCCCATATGTTTTCAGTGCGGGAAAGGTACTCCCACACAAAGGTGCAGCACCCCGAAACCACAACACACCACCCCCTGGTCAACGAGAGCGCAGTTCTACCGCCCATCTTCAAAGGTATTATATATCCCTATAAGTGGACAGCGGTGATGTCATCATCTGGAGAGGTGATGTCACTCCTATACAATATATTTGCTTACGTGTGAGTAGTGATGTCACATGACTCATTTGGGAATGTACAATATTTAGCATAAACGCGCGTGACTGTCAAGATCACCTACTTGATTTATTTCAAATTGGGGTTTGTGTAATATAAGGAATAATGGCCCTCATTCAGAGCCGTACGCTCTGAGCAGAGCGCACGCTCTGAATGAGGGCCGGGCTCCATTTTCATGGAGTGTCCTCCTGGACGCTTGTATAGCTGTGGGTCACCACCCACAGGCTATACGAGCGTGCATTTTGATGGCCGCGATGGTCGTGACCATCGCGACCATCGAAATTGCGAGCCGGAGCCTGCGGTTGAGGTTTTCAACCGCAAGCTCCGGAGTGATTTTGGCTCTATCAGAGCCAAAATCACTCCCACTGACATCACTAGTGATGTCAGTGGGCCGGCTTCTGACGGGAGGCGTTCCCGTGGGAACGCCCCCGTCAGGGAGGCACGCCCCCGGCACGCCCACCAAAGGGGGCGTGCTGTCAATCAACATTGACAGCACGCCCCCTTTGATCGGACACAACGAGCGAAGGACTTTCCTTCGCTCATCGCGTCTGGCGCATGCGCATGACGGAGCTCCCTCCATCGTGCGCATGCTCAGTCCATAACATCGACCCACTTGCGAGCGGACAGCCGCTCGCGAGTGGGTCTGAATCAAGCCCAATATCATTAAAAAATGTAAGGACTATTAGACACTGTGACTCTCTGTATAAAAACGCTGCCTTGTGCCTTTATATGTTCACGGAGCTTCTCTGTAGCTTTCAATTGTCTTTTATATTTTGCAGTAGGAAGAACGTTATGCCCATTATATTGGATACTGTGATTGGGCACTGCACACATCTCGGTTCCTGCCACATGGACGGTCATTTGTTTCAGATCTCATTCAGGCTGCGCGCAGCCAAACGCACAACATACGTGTACATATGAGTCAATCTCCTGCACTGCACAGAAGTCAGTGGTTAGGTTAAACGTTTCTTTAGGGAACGCGACTGTCCTCTTATAGGTAATGTGGGCATTTAGGGGGCGAAGCAGAAAGTGCCTATCAGAGAGGTGCATGAAAAGTAATCTGCAATTTGTAGTCATCTGTATCAGAAGCGCAAATAAACAAGGCAAAGCCTATCATTATAACAAATGCAATATTATTACTGTAGTTTGGTCGTACCCTTACATGGATCCTGATTATATTGCTAAATTTGCTTAAAATCCCCATCGGCAGATAATGCGTGCAACCTTAAAGTTATTTAACCAACTTAAATAAAATAAAGAGACAGACCAAGCATATATGCGATCAAATATATATGGTCAGCGTTATTTATTTTACAATCAGAGTATGGTGGCATATGAAAGAACGGCCAGTAACCTGACGCCCCACACTTGACTTAGGCAAAGATGTAAAAACACTCACTGAACGGGCCAATATCCCAATTCAAGTGTAATAGTGATATAAAACTTGCAAGGGCCGATATCCCTCTCTGGCAAGTGAGACGGTATCCAGCCCCATCCCAATGCACTATTTTAGCCCTCTCCGACGAGAGGTGTCTCTGACCCCAGTAGGGTAAAATCAGCCTAACCAGTGCATAGAAGGGGGCGCACCGCTCATACTGCAGCAAGGTGGATGCTTTATAGATACTGCCGTTCTTTCCCGCCCTTGAAATAAAGCCGACACAAGACACAAGAGGGAAAAAGTGGGAGGGAGGGTGGGAGATCAGATTCCAAAGAGGCAGTGTAACATTGCTGACCTACCCACACTCCTATTAACCACACCCCTTACACAACACTCCACCAATCCTAACCTAATGTCAATCTGACCATAAAAAACAAACACTCCCCTACCTAACTTTATTAACCCCACGCATCCCTGCCTAGGGGTTTTATGTGCCCTCTGATCTATCCGAACCTCGGTTATCTTTTGATACAGCCTTTGGGCTATATTTAAGTAGAGATGTGCGGTTTCGGTTTCCACAGATATCGAACACACCAGAACTCAGGGGTTAGGAGGCTAACCAAGCTGGAGCTCGGGTCTTCCCGCCATGTTTGGATCTCAAAACGAGGCAAAATGTCATCTACCCAGCGTCCAGGGGCGTATTTATAATGGGTGCAAGGTGTGCGGTGCACACGGCCCCTGGGTCCTGAGGGGCCCACACACCGCACACCCTGCACTCAATTAAATATACTTACTGCTCTGTCAGCCCAGCGCTGGCTGCAGCACTGCAGAAATCACTGGGAAAATGGCCATTTCCTTGGTGATTCGCTTATGCGCAGTAGAGATGTCCCAGGAATGCAGCACAGGTGACATGTTTCCTGAGACCTGTGCAGTAGACTCTGGAACAATGCCAGCTTTTACCATGCCGCCAGAGAGCTGGGACACATTTTATAACACATAAACCATTATATTGTCATTAGGGTGCCATCTATATACTAGGATCACTTTGAGGCAGTTTAATGTGTGTTTAGTCACTGTTAAAAAAACTTGTGTGTTAAAAATATAACATCATAATTAGGGTGCCATCTATCTTATACTAGGGTGCTGTGAGGCAATGTGTTGTGTGTTCGGGCACTTTAAAAAATTCTTGCAGTTTGAGAGTTAGTTGTGTGTTCAAGGTCTACAGGCACTGTTACATTTTTTTAATGTGAAACTTTTATGTTAAAAAAAATAAAATCATTAAGTGTGCCACCCGGCTTATACTAGCAGCGCTGTGAGTCAATATGGATCAGTCAATAAAAGAGCAGGAGCCGCAACCCAGTACTAGTGCTGCGGCTGCTGCCAGCAGACATGATAGTACTTCAACATCTACAAAAGGTGGCCGAGGGGAAATAAAGCTTAAGAAAGGGCACCTGAAATCCAAACAACATTTCACAATGTAAAAGAAAACATAACTTCGAATAATAAAGGGAAAATTTACTGCCGAAAAGCATAAAATATTCCATACACCACATGCACTGTCAAGGAAAGACTCAGGCCATTGCTTTCCTTTGCGAGTGGTGGCCCTGCTACTGCTGTTCCATGCACTAGAATGCCTATTTCGGAAGCCGGGGTCAAACACAGTCAGGAATCTTCTGAAACCCCACGTGAAACACCTTTTCACTTTTAAGTCTACATGTGTCACATTTAAAACAAGCAAATCAGTTCACCAAAACAAAGGCTGAAAAACAAACTTGTTCACAAATCCCAGAGGAGAGTCTAAGTGTGTCTACAAGTGATATATGTGAGTCTGACATTTCTGACACTGTACTCCTAGAGAAGCCTCCTTCCATGCCCTCTACAAATGTGGGGATGCACAGCAGTAAAAGTAAAGATGGTGACTTAGAAACTGAGGATGCTACAATGGAAGTGCAACAGGATGAGGGGGATATTTGTGCATCTGACACTAATGAGGATATTGATGCATGTTAATGATGTTGCTGTGTAAAAATAAGTCAGCTACCAGTGACAGCAGTTTTTGCCCATGATAATAATAAGACCATTGTCATGTCAGGACATAAGACCAAAAAAAGCCACCTCTTTCTTGTGGAATTATTTTTACCCAAATCCTGACAACATTTGTAAAGGTAAGGACGTTAACAATCCAGGAACCTCCTCCCCGTTATGTCATTTGCAGCAAGTCCATGCAAATTATTTGGGAAAATCCAGTAAAAAAATAATACCAAGCACTCCAGCATCATCTGCCACCAGCATGGATAGATAAGATAAGTTAGGGCACGAGGACAATTCCATCTTGCACCACTTTTCTTTTCATTGTGGGTTGTATTTTTTGGGAGCATTGATAACTGTCCTTTTTGCATAGACAATCATTTTTATTGGTAATTGCACTAACTAATTTGCAACACATATTTAACCAGAAATAATGTGTTGCCCCACAAAGAATATTTTTTTTACTGAATAATGGAGCAAATTTAGTATTATTCAATAATATGAATGAAATTAACAAGACAAATTGTACTTTTATGGGCTTTTCTCAGTGCCTGCAAAACAAGGTCACGTCTTAAATTTAATTTTCTTAATCAATTGATCAATCAATCAATCATATATCTCTCTTCCACTACATACATACTACACCTCCCTTTACCAGTGCTGGCCTTGGGCCTCTGATCTAGTTCTTGATTAAGGAAAACATTTATATAGTTTATATTAAACTGCCTTCCTGCCTGCCACTGCTGTGCTGCAATGTTTCATAGATGTGCTATAGTCCTTTAAACTGCTGTGTGTCTGTGCCGCTGCTTTGTTACTTAGTTTAGCCAGCAAGTCTTTGGCCTATATTGGTCAAAGCAATATTGTGAACTGTGAGGTGATCAAATCTGACTGGATATGACTGGAAATTAATGTTATTGAGGTTAATTGTACTGTAGGAACAAAAACAGGCCCAAATGATATGACTTTTCCTGTTTTTATCATTTAAAAAAAAAAAATCCAGATCCCAAAGCAAAACCAAAACACGATGATGAATTAGACCAAAACCAAAACACTGGGGTCCACGCGCATTTCTAACATTTACAAAGCTGCAGGTTTTCAAAGCCGACAATTCATGGCAGTTTTGGCTGCAGGATTTAAAACAGCACTAATATTGACTGCAAAACCTAATTAACAGCATTGGATGTAATTTTATGCATATAATAGGTGAGACTACAAACTCCGGGGGTCTTGATTTAGTGGTGGGAACTGAATTTTTTGAGAACCCGGCGATATCACTGATGAAGAGAAGGATGTAAAAGCACAGGATGCACATTTTATATTATAACCCTGTATCATAGTTATTTCATGCACAATAAATAGAGTTTTAAACAAAATGGATAAATCTGAATCTTCATGCTGATGATACATTGCTCATTAATAGGTCCAGTGTAAGCAGCCCCAGACTGCACCTAACCTCCCCCATGTAGGAATGGGCTCCACCCCACTTGATGACAGGATGACATCATCACTTCCCTTTGGTCTGAGACAGCGGTACTGGGCAGTGACATTAATGCAATCTATTCAGTGTTTTAAGCCCCCATTAACCATTGGCACCCCAGACGACCACCTAATGGTAGCAGGGTGCGGTAACGCTACTCATAAACCTGTTGATGGAATACAGGAAGAAATATTGGACCTATGGAATGGGAAAGATTTGTGCTTTTGTGCGAGCAGACATTTCTGGTAAAGAATGTCTGCTGTAACTGATTTCAGCCCAGGATGGGTCACTATGTAATGTACCCTGCCAAGCTGTATAAGCAAGGCAATGATATCCCACCCACTGTGCTCAGCAAACGGCTCTATACGTCACATGTAAAGGTGTCTACATAAATGGACGGTCATTACTGGCTTCAGCTCTCATTCAGACTTTTCACAGCCAAATCCACCCAAGCGTTCACATACTGTATGCATCAGCGGGAAGCAGTCGGGAAGCCGGTGGACGCAATGCTGACGACCGGCTTCCCGACTGCTTCATCCCGGCAAGGGTTAAATGACAGGGGTCAAAATCTCGGAGGGTTAGGTTAGGGGGCTCCCGGGGGGGACTTAGGATTAGGAACCCTGGGGGGAGGTTAGGGTTTAGGTTTAGGCGGCGGGGAAGAGGGTTTAGGTTTAGGCACTTAGAGGGAGGGTTAGGGAAAGGCACTTGGGGGGAGGTTAGGGTTAGGTACCCCTAAGGGTGGGTTAGGGGGTAGAATAGGTTAGTTTTTACTTACCTTCCGACGTTCGGGATTTCCACCTCTGTCGGGCTCCCGCTGCCGGGATTTGAACCGCGGCGGCCGGCAGTAAATCTCACTAATTCCGCATCAGCCCTCGGCACCTTCGTAGCAGCAGTTTGAGGTAAGGGAATCTCACTATGCAAAGAGTAATATGGATGTTTAGGGGGACACTGTACAGGTTTTAGAAACTGAAAGTGCCCAATATAGTTCCTTTAATAACAATATTACTTTTACCTGCAGACAGTGGTGATTAATTACAGACAAAAGTCATGGTGGTGTTTTTCTAATAGAATATGTTAATTTATCAATAATGTATCTTCAATTTATTCTTCTAATTATTACCCTATATAAAGCACCAACACATAACCCAATGCTGTAGGAGAATGTTCACTTATATTAGTTTCAGTTGAGCGATTAATCTAATTTTCCTGCCACAGTCATGCACACGCACACTCACACTCACACACACCCACAATGGAGTTGGATTTTTTTAAAAATGAAGCCCCGGAGGAAACCCACATGAACATGTAGAGAACATTCAAACTCCCTATGGATGGATCTCAGTTCTGCTCTGTTATTATAGAATTCCCTCCTCAGAATGTTATATAACTTTTTAAGTTTTGGAAAAGTCCAAAAAATTACTTTCCCACTTCTATAGCTGTGCATTTGTGGTCACCGATGAGATGGACTCACGTTACCACCTGCCCTTACCTCACTGACTACGCTTACCGTCTCCACTTGGTCAAACCAACCTCTCAACAGCTGTGAGCACCAACTGCACCCCAATGTTGTGTACCCAGATGTATTATGGTTTTGCTGCTTCCAGCAGGTTCCTTCACTGCCACCTAGAACTACTTATGATTCCTGTGTAGGGTATAACTGTTGCAGCTCCTCTTTACTAGTCACTCTCCAAGATGGATCCTGAAAGTCATCATGCAAGTAACCAAGGAGCTGAATTTCACCAGATGGGAATGGATAGATAACAGCCATGTAGGTTGTGGCAGGTTACAAACAGGTAGACACTGCAACTGTTGGAGGAGGCGGTTGGGTTAACAAACCCACAGCATCCTGCTAGTACACCTCTGTCCTTCTGGCCTGGCACATCTCCCATACACACTGCTTGTTGCCTAGTAATCAGGACACTTACCTCTAATGTAAACAGGTGATGCAGAATTGAATAGAAAGAGGAGGATTTTCTAGATCGCTTTTCATTGGCCCACCCAGCCTTATTTATTTATTACCAGTTATTTATATAGCGCACACATATTCCGCAGCGCTTTACAGAGAATATTTGGCCAATCACATCAGTCCCTGCCCCAGTGGAGCTTACACTCTATATTCCCTATCACATGCTCACACACATACACACACTAGGGTTAATTTGTGTTGGGAGCTAATTATCCTGCCTTAAATAGCCTCCTCTATCTCCAGCTTGATAATAGCTAAACCAGCATTTCTGTGTCCTGATTCTCCTTTGCTAATCCAGATTCTAATGACTTTTCCTGTCCTTGAGCTTGACCTGTATCTGGGTCATGAGTTTGTCTGCCACCAGCCCTGACCCAGCACTTTCTAATTATTACTGTGTGTCTGCTAACAGCCCTGACCCAGCACTTTCTAATTATTACTGTGTGTCTGCTGACAGCCCTGACCCAGCACTTTCTAATTATTACTGTGTGTCTACTGACAGCCCTGACCCAGCACTTTCTAATCATTACTGTGTCTACTGACAGCCCTGACCCAGCACTTTCTAATTATTACTGTGTTTGCTGACAGCCCTGACCCAGCACTTTCTAATTATTAATGTGTGTCTGCTGACAGCCCTGACCCAGCACTTTCTAATCATTACTGTGTGTCTACTGACAGCCCTGACCCAGCACTTTCTAATTATTACTGTGTCTGCCACCAGCCCTGACCCAGCACTTTCTAATTATTACTGTGTGTCTGCTGACAGCCCTGACCCAGCACTTTCTAATTATTACTATGTCTGCTGACAGCCCTGACCCAGCACTTTCTAATTATTACTGTGTGTCTGCTGAGAGCCCTGACCCAGCACTTTCTAATTATTACTGTGTGTCTGCTGACAGTCCTGACCCAGCACTTTCTAAATATTAATGTGTGTCTGCTGACAGCCCTGACCCAGCACTTTCTAATTATTACTGTGTGTCTGCTGAGAGCCCTGACCCAGCACTTTCTAATTATTACTATGTGTCTGCTGAAAGCCCTGATCCAGCAATTTCTAATTATTACTGTGTTCTGGGGACAGCCCTGACCCAGCACTTTCTAAACATTACTTTGTGTCTGCTGACAGCCCTGATCCAGCATTGGCTAATCTTCAGTCTGTCTACTTCCAGAAGAAAAGTGGCAAATAACAACCAATCAGCTTCTGCCTATCATTTAATAGAATATACTTGCTAAATGCTAGCTATAAAATGATTAGTTGCTATGGGCAACATCTCCACATGTCCACTTCTCCACTCATCTGAGTTCAGTCACCAGTACTCACTATTTGGACATCTCACATGATACCGTGTGGTGATGATAAGCCTTTATTACTTGGAACTGAAGACCTCGGGGCAATTGAGTACCAATATGTGTGACTAGATTTATGGAAACAGTGGCTGCTATAGGTAAGACCTTACAACGCAGTAACAATCTCATCACTATTTTGCAGGTACAGTACTGTCCCTCTAATAATGGATGAAAAACAGAGTTCTCCATGGAAATGGGATACGCGCTCTCCAACTCTCCTCCCCTTTTTCTTCATTTGCATAATCTCTAGCTCCAAACTCTCATCATGTCATGTTGGTACCAGGCACACTCACACTCATTGTGTACTCAGCAGGGAACCCCCCCCACCAGGCACCCTTCTACTCCCATCAGTCAGCGCAATTTTTTTGACACCTCGCAGATGCCGCCATCTCACATCCGTGCATTTTTCTGCAAAACTTCTGTAAAATTAGGTGTTAGAGGACACAAGGGAGCATTAGCTGCTCTTCTGCCCTTTTGTGGTCCCTGAGCCACCATCACCCTGCCGTAAGATATGATGTCATTGTGTATATACGGAATCCTAAAGCCAGCGGTGTCAGGATTGCCTTTATCGCGGCACTTCATATTACGGACACATAAGATAAGTGGCATGACGATTATGAATTTAATTGACACCATGATAAATGCTTCTTCATATGAGCTTAATAATGATAGGAGCAATAATCCTCCAGAAAACACAAGATGCAATGTAATTATACAGAGATATAATTACCTCCTATTAGGAGGTAATTATATCTCTGTATAATGACATTGTATCTTGTGTTTTCTGGAGGATTATTGGACGAGAACAGTAAAATGAGTCGCGCTTACAGTATGGTCCAGCTCATCTACCTTCTCATCTGACGTGAATTGTCTGGAAGTGATTTGGTGTCACTGTGAATTGTTTCGTTCTACATTCTGATACCCAGCTCTAAGGGCCAGATTCAGAGCCGGACGCTCTTTCAGAGCGCTCGCTCTGAATCAGGGCAGCATTTTGTTTTGAACCAGCCTCCTGGCCACTCGCTAAGCTGTGGCTGACCACCCACAGCTTTTGCGAGCGGCCAGGTGATAGTCGCGATGGTCACGACCATCGTGACCATGGGGCTTGCGACGAGACCCTTGTGGTAGGGTCTCGTCCATCGCAAGACCCAGTGCGGTTCCAGCTCTTAATAGAGCCGGGAGCTCACTACTGAGGCTGCCCCCAAACGGCAGGCATTCCTTTGGGAATGCCTCCATTTGGCCAGCCACCCCCCCTACTCGCCTCCAAAATGGGGCGAGCTGTCAATCACAATCGATAGCCACCCTGTTTTGGTGCGAGACCCGTAGCAATGGAGCGCCCGTCGTTGGCCGGGTCTCACGCATGCGCAGTGTGGGAGCATCGACCTGGTTTCGAGCGCTGTGCGCTTGCGAGCGGGTCTGAATCAGGCCCTAAATGCTTTAGCTGCGGAATACAATGGGACGGTCCAACCAATGACAGATGTTTCTAGACTATGGGGCCATGCAAGTCGGCCGTAATTATATGCTAATATGGAAGCACAACTCGCCTGCCAACGTGCCGCTACCACCTATTTGCTCCCCTTCAGCTGCAATGGTGATGCGACAGAGTTATGTACAGGTCAGAGTCACCCATGGGTGCCTAGGCTCAGCTACAGAGCATGCAAGCATAGGGCCTGATTCATTACGGATCTCAATTGCAACAGTGCTTGCAGATCGGTCGATGGCGCGTACTGCATATGCATATGCGTCGCAGTGCATGTGCGCTGGCCAGTATTGTGATTGCACTGCGATCACGTACACAGGTACAAAGCCAATGCAGATGGAGGGATGGACGACAGCGGTTGGGGTGGTGACAGGGGAGTGGTTGGAGAAACGCAGGCGTGCCTGTCCGTCTGGGCGCCGTTTCCTGGGCGTACATAAATTATCCACTGCGACGGCATACGCAGCTTATGTACTCACTGCGTGCGTGGAGGTTAGCAATTTCTGAGACAGGACAGACCTGCTGTAATTTTGTGTGAGGGTCCGATGTCACTCGATCTAACAGATGTATATACGCAGAACTGCGAGGTCACATATATGCAGAACTGCGAGGTCTTACGGATGTGAGATAGGGGTAGTGGGCGTCTTTTTGCTGGCTGTGCGATGGCTTTGTGATTGCAGGCAATAGCATATTTTCCCAGCAGACCTGCGTGTGTAATCGCAGCTGTGATAGCAATAGCGATCGGTAGTGAGTCAGGCCTATTGTACATGCTGCGTTCCTGTGATACACATGTTTTGTAGTTGCATCCCCCATATGCTTTTACTAAGTAAGTATGTATGTGCGCTCTGCCTGCAGACCCACTAGTGAAATAATCTATCTATTAATACGAATTACCCTTCATGGCAGAAAAAGCCGGTAAGTTTATTTTATTAAATAAATAAGAGGAGAACGCTGTAGTATACTACGTTATGCATTACTTTATGTTTTCTACTTGGCAACCATTTGAGCCATTTGTGAGATGATGCCTCAGTGGTAATGAGCTGGTGCTCAGTGTCATGGTGCCGCTGCATACAGTACAGTAGTGATGAGTGGGTGCTTAGTGTCATGGTGCCGCTACATACAGTACAATAGTGATGAGTGGGAGCTCAGTGTCATGGTGCCGCTACATACAGTACAGTAGTGATGAGTGGGTGCTCAGTGTCATTGTGCCGCTACATACAGTACAGTAGTGATGAGTGGGTGCTCAGTGTCATGGTGCCGCTACATACAGTACAGTGGTAATGAGCTGGTGCTCAGTGTCATGGTGACGCTACATACAGTACAGTGGTAATGAGCTGGTGCTCAGTGTCATGGTGCCGCTGCATACAGTACAGTAGTGATGAGTGAGTGCTCAGTGTCATGGTGCCGCTGCATACAGTACAGTAGTGATGAGTGGGTGCTCAGTGTCATTGTGCCGCTACATACAGTACAGTAGTGATGAGTGGGTGCTCAGTGTCATGGTGCCGCTACATACAGTACAGTAGTGATGAGTGGGTGCTCAGTGTCATTGTGCCACTACATACAGTACAGTAGTGATGAGTTAGTGCTCAGTATCATGGTGCCGCTGCATACAGTACAGTAGTGATGAGTGGGTGCTCAGTGTGATGGTGCCGCTACATACAGTACAGTAGTGAAGAGTGAGTGCTCAGTGTCACGGTGACGCTACATACAGTACAGTAGTGATGAGTGGGTGCTCAGTGTCATGGTGCCGCTACATACAGTACAGTAGTGATGAGTGAGTGCTCAGTGTCATGGTGCCACTACATACAGTACAGAAGAGATGAGTGAATGCTCAGTGTCATGGTGCTGCTATATACTGTACAGTAGTGATGAGTGGGTGCTCAGTGTGATGGTGCTGCTACATACAGTACAGTAGTGATGAGTGGGTGCTCAGTGTCATGGTGCCGCTACATACAGTACAGTAGTGATGAGTGGGTGCTCAGTGTCATGGTGCCACTACATACAGTAGTGATGAGTGGGTGCTCAGTGTCATTCTGCCGCTACATACAGTACAGTAGTGATGAGTGGGTGCTCAGTGTCATGGTGCCGCTACATACAGTACAGTAGAGATGAGTGAGTGCTCAGTGTCATGGTGCCGCTGCATACAGTACAGTAGTGATGAGTGGGTGCTCAGTGTCATGGTGCCGCTGCATACAGTACAGTAGTGATGAGTGGGTGCTCAGTGTCATTGTGCCGCTACATACAGTACAGTAGTGATGAGTGGGTGCTCAGTGTCATTGTGCCACTACATACAGTACAGTAGTGATGAGTTAGTGCTCAGTATCATGGTGCCGCTGCATACAGTACAGTAGTGATGAGTGGGTGCTCAGTGTGATGGTGCCGCTACATACAGTACAGTAGTGAAGAGTGAGTGCTCAGTGTCACGGTGACGCTACATACAGTACAGTAGTGATGAGTGGGTGCTCAGTGTCATGGTGCCGCTACATACAGTACAGTAGTGATGAGTGAGTGCTCAGTGTCATGGTGCCACTACATACAGTACAGAAGAGATGAGTGAATGCTCAGTGTCATGGTGCTGCTATATACTGTACAGTAGTGATGAGTGGGTGCTCAGTGTGATGGTGCTGCTACATACAGTACAGTAGTGATGAGTGGGTGCTCAGTGTCATGGTGCCGCTACATACAGTACAGTAGTGATGAGTGGGTGCTCAGTGTCATGGTGCCGCTACATACAGTACAGTAGTGAAGATTGGGTGCTCAGTGTCATTCTGCCGCTACATACAGTACAGTAGTGATGAGTGTGTGCTCAGTGTCATGGTGCCGCTACATACAGTACAGTAGAGATGAGTGAGTGCTCAGTGTCATGGTGACGCTACATACAGTACAGTAGTGATGATTGAGTGCTCAGTGTCATGGTGCCGCTACATACAGTACAGTAGTGATGAGTGGGTGCTCAGTGTCATGGTGCCACTACATACAGTACAGTAGAGATGAGTGAGTGCTCAGTGTCATGGTGCCGCTACATACAGTACAGTAGTGATGAGTGAGTGCTCAGTGTCATGGTGTCGCTACATACAGTACAGTAGTGATGAGTGGGTTCTCAGTGTCATGGTGACGCTACATACAGTACAGTAGTGATGAGTGGGTGCTTCGTGTCATGGTGCCGCTACATACAGTACAGTAGTGATGAGTGGGTGCTCAGTGTCATGGTGCCGCTACATACAGTACAGTACTGATGAGTGGGTGCTCACTGTCATGGTGCCGCTACATACAGTACAGTAGTGATGAGTTAGTGCTCAGTATCATGGTGCCGCTACATACAGTACAGTACTGATGAGTGGGTGCTCACTGTCATGGTGCCGCTACATACAGTACAGTAGTGATGAGTGGGTGCTCAGTGTCATGGTGCCGCTACATACAGTACAGTAGAGATGAGTGAGTGCTCAGTGTCATGGTGACGCTACATACAGTACAGTAGTGATGAGTGAGTGCTCAGTGTCATGGTGACGCTACATACAGTACAGTAGTGATGAGTGGCTGCTCAGTGTCATGTTGCAGCTACATACAGTACAGTAGTGATGAGTGGGTGCTCAGTGTCATGGTGCCGCTACATACAGTACAGTAGTGATGAGTGGGTGCTCAGTGTCATGGTGCCGCTACATACAGTACAGTAGTGATGAGTGGCAGCTCAGTGTCATGGTGCCACTACATACTGTACAGTACTAATGAGTGGGTACTCACTGTCATGGTGCCGCTACATACTGTACAGTAGTGATGAGTGGCTGCTCAGTGTCATGGTGCCGCTACATACAGTACAGTAGTGATGAGTGGGTGCTCAGTGTCATGGTGCCGCTACATACAGTACAGTAGTGATGAGTGGGTGCTTAGTGTCATGGTGCCGCTACATACAGTACAATAGTGATGAGTGAGTGCTCAGTGTCAAGGTGACGCTACATACTGTACAGTAGTGAAGAGTTAGTGCTCAGTATCATGGTGCCGCTACATACAGTACAGTACTGATGAGTGGGTGCTCACTGTCATGGTGCCGCTACATACAGTACAGTAGTGATGAGTGGGTGCTCAGTGTCATGGTGCCGCTACATACAGTACAGTAGTGATGAGTGGGTGCTCAGTGTCATGGTGACGCTACATACTGTACAGTAGTGATGAGTGGGTGCTCAGTGTCATGGTGCCGCTACATACAGTACAGTACTAATGAGTGGGTACTCACTGTCATGGTGCCGCTACATACAGTACAGTAGTGATGAGTGGGTGCTTAGTGTCATGGTGCCACTACATACAGTACAGTAGTGATGAGTGGGTGCTTAGTGTCATGGTGCTGCTACATACAGTACAGTTTTGATGAGTGAGTGCTCAGTGTCATGGTGCCGCTACATACAGTACAGTAGTGATGAGTGGGTGCTTAGTGTCATGGTGCCACTACATACAGTACAGTAGTGATGAGTGAGTGCTCAGTGTCATGGTGCCGCTACATACAGTACAGTAGTGATGAGGGTGTGCTCAGTGTCATGGTGCCACTACATACAGTACAGTAGTGATGAGGGGGTGCTCAGTGTCATGGTGACGCTACATACAGTACAGTAGTGATGAGTGGCTGCTCAGTGTCATGGTGACGCTACATACAGTACAGTAGTGATGAGGGGGTGCTCAGTGTCATGGTGCCGCTACATACAGTACAGTAGTGATGAGTGGGTGCTCAGTGTCATGGTGACGCTACATACAGTACAGTAGTGATGAGTGGCTGCTCAGTGTCATGGTGACGCTACAAACAGTACAGTAGTGATGAGTGGGTGCTCAGTGTCATGGTGCCGCTACATACAGTACAGTAGTGATGAGTGGGTGCTCAGTGTCATGGTGCCGCTACATACAGTACAGTAGTGATGAGTGGCAGCTCAGTGTCATGGTGCCGCTACATACTGTACAGTACTAATGAGTGGGTACTCACTGTCATGGTGCCGCTACATACTGTACAGTAGTGATGAGTGGCTGCTCAGTGTCATGGTGCCGCTACATACAGTACAGTAGTGATGAGTGGGTGCTCAGTGTCATGGTGCCGCTACATACAGTACAGTAGTGATGAGTGGGTGCTTAGTGTCATGGTGCCGCTACATACAGTACAATAGTGATGAGTGAGTGCTCAGTGTCATGGTGACGCTACATACTGTACAGTAGTGAAGAGTTAGTGCTCAGTATCATGGTGCCGCTACATACAGTACAGTACTGATGAGTGGGTGCTCACTGTCATGGTGCCGCTACATACAGTACAGTAGTGATGAGTGGGTGCTCAGTGTCATGGTGCCGCTACATACAGTACAGTAGTGATGAGTGGGTGCTCAGTGTCATGGTGACGCTATATACTGTACAGTAGTGATGAGTGGGTGCTCAGTGTCATGGTGCCGCTACATACAGTACAGTACTAATGAGTGGGTACTCACTGTCATGGTGCCGCTACATACAGTACAGTAGTGATGAGTGGGTGCTTAGTGTCATGGTGCCACTACATACAGTACAGTAGTGATGAGTGGGTGCTTAATGTCATTGTGCTGCTACATACAGTACAGTTTTGATGAGTGGGTGCTTAGTGTCATGGTGCCACTACATACAGTACAGTAGTGATGAGTGGGTGCATAGTGTCATGGTGCTGCTACATACTGTACAGTTTTGATGAGTGGGTGCTCAGTGTCATGGTGCCGCTACATACAGTACAGTAGTGATGAGTGGGTGCTCAGTGTCATGGTGCCGCTACGTACAGTACAGTAGTGATGAGTGGGTGCTCAGTGTCATGGTGCCGCTACATACAGTTCAATAGTGATGAGTGGGTGCTCAGTGTCATGGAGCCACTACATACAGTACAGTAGTGATGAGTGGGTGATCAGTGTCATGGTGCCGCTACATACTGTACAGTAGTGATGAGTGGGTGCTCAGTGTCATGGTGCTGCTACATACAGTACAGTAGTGATGAGTGAGTGCTCAGTGTCATGGTGCCGCTACATACAGTACAGTAGTGATGAGTGGCTGCTCAGTGTAATGGTGACGCTACATACAGTACAGTAGTGATGAGTGGGTGCTCAGTGTCATGGTGCCGCTACATACAGTACAGTAGTGATGAGTGAGTGCTCAGTGTCATGGTACCGCTACATACAGTACAGTAGTGATGAGTGGGTGCTCAGTGTCATGGTGAGGCTACATACAGTACAGTAGTGATGAGTGGGTGCTCAGTGTCATGGTGCCGCTACATACAGTACAGTAGTGATGAGTGAGTGCTCAGTGTCATGGTGCCGCTACATACAGTACAGTAGTGATGAGTGGGTGCTCAGTGTCATTCTGCCGCTACATACAGTACAGTAGTGATGCGTGAGTGCTCAGTGTCATGGTGCCGCTACATACAGTACAGTAGTGATGAGTGAGTGCTCAGTGTCATGGTGCCGCTACATACAGTACAGTAGTGATGAGTGGGTGCTCAGTGTCATGGTGCCGCTACATACAGTACAGTAGTGATGAGTGGGTGCTCAGTGTCATGGTGCCGCTACGTACAGTACAGTAGTGATGAGTGGGTGCTCAGTGTCATGGTGCCGCTACATACAGTACAGTAGTGATGAGTGGGTGCTCAGTGTCATGGTGCCGCTACGTACAGTACAGTAGTGATGAGTGGGTGCTCAGTGTCATGGTGCCGCTACATACAGTTCAATAGTGATGAGTGGGTGCTCAGTGTCATGGAGCCACTACATACAGTACAGTAGTGATGAGTGGGTGATCAGTGTCATGGTGCCGCTACATACAGTACAGTAGTGATGAGGGGGTGCTCAGTGTCATGGTGACGCTACATACAGTACAGTAGTGATGAGTGGGTGCTCAGTGTCATGGTGCCGCTACATACAGTACAGTAGTGATGAGTGGGTGCTTAGTGTCATGGTGCCGCTACATACAGTACAGTAGTGATGAGTGGGTGCTCAGTGTCATGGTGCCGCTACGTACAGTACAGTAGTGATGAGTGGGTGCTCAGTGTCATGGTGCCGCTACATACAGTTCAATAGTGATGAGTGGGTGCTCAGTGTCATGGAGCCACTACATACAGTACAGTAGTGATGAGTGGGTGATCAGTGTCATGGTGCCTCTACATACTGTACAGTAGTGATGAGTGGGTGCTCAGTGTCATGGTGCTGCTACATACAGTACAGTAGTGATGAGTGAGTGCTCAGTGTCATGGTGCCGCTACATACAGTACAGTAGTGATGAGTGGCTGCTCAGTGTAATGGTGACGCTACATACAGTACAGTAGTGATGAGTGGGTGCTCAGTGTCATGGTGCCGCTACATACAGTACAGTAGTGATGAGTGAGTGCTCAGTGTCATGGTACCGCTACATACAGTACAGTAGTGATGAGTGGGTGCTCAGTGTCATGGTGAGGCTACATACAGTACAGTAGTGATGAGTGGGTGCTCAGTGTCATGGTGCCGCTACATACAGTACAGTAGTGATGAGTGAGTGCTCAGTGTCATGGTGCCGCTACATACAGTACAGTAGTGATGAGTGGGTGCTCAGTGTCATTCTGCCGCTACATACAGTACAGTAGTGATGCGTGAGTGCTCAGTGTCATGGTGCCGCTACATACAGTACAGTAGTGATGAGTGAGTGCTCAGTGTCATGGTGCCGCTACATACAGTACAGTAGTGATGAGTGGGTGCTCAGTGTCATGGTGCCGCTACATACAGTACAGTAGTGATGAGTGGGTGCTCAGTGTCATGGTGCCGCTACATACAGTACAGTAGTGATGAGGGGGTGCTCAGTGTCATGGTGCCGCTACATACAGTACAGTAGTGATGAGGGGGTGCTCAGTGTCATGGTGACGCTACATACAGTACAGTAGTGATGAGTGGGTGCTCAGTGTCATGGTGCCGCTACATACAGTACAGTAGTGATGAGTGGGTGCTCAGTGTCATGGTGCCGCTACATACAGTACAGTAGTGATGAGTGGGTGCTCAGTGTCATGGTGCCGCTACATACAGTACAGTAGTGATGAGTGGGTGCTCAGTGTCATGGTGCCGCTATATACTGTAACAGTAGTGATGAGTAGGTGCTCAGTGTGATTGTGCCGCTATATACTGTACAGTAGTGATGAGTGGGTGCTCAGTGTGATTGTGCCGCTACATACAGTACAGTAGTTATGTCACATTTTGTTGTTTTTTTTTTTCTCTTGCAGAACTGCTGAAAAACTTTCTCTGCTGTATCTACTTTTTCTATTTGGTATTCGGGAGAAGTTTGAAAAGTAATTTAGAGCAGCAAATAACTTTTTCCCTGGTTTAATTGGTTTGTTTCATCAGATTGTTATTAGTTATTTATAATTCTGCAAGCCTTCCACAGTGTCCTTTGAATATTATGTCAACCACAGTCACATGCAGAGCAATAACTAGGGGCGTGTGTCCGCTGCCACCGTGTGGAGTGCAGGGCTCTGTGGCTGGCACCATTGCTGTCTCATGTGTTTTGAAGGTGGTTTGGCAGCAATTTTGCTATATGCAGATTTACTAAGGCCAAAACCGCTGCAAAACCGGCATCAAAACACATTTTAGAACAGAATGGAACCCGCCATCAAACCGCCACCAAAGCGCTGGTGTTTATGACGATATTAGAATGAACCTCTATATACCCCTGCCTGTACCTTCTAAAATCCTTCCTATAAACCTCCAAGGATGACGCTAATTTGCGTACGCAGTCATACAGTAAATAAAGACTTAGACCTGGAATCTGTGGTTCCAACGCACAAAGTGTTATTCAAGTAAAAGTTCAGACAGTTACACGCAATTGATCCAGACACAATTTAGGCGCAAAAGGAATTATACAGACCCAAGTACAGTATACATATGCAGCGCTTCCGGTACCAGATGTTAGGCATCAGCAAGAAACCCCTCAGTCAGCATTCAGCAAGAAGTCTAAAGACCCAGTGTTGGAGCACACATATTTATACCCCCCCAGAATAGACAGTACAATAGAGAAGTTTGCTGCTGATGTCATTGGTTCCCAGGAGAGAAGCATCTGTTACAAAGCATTTAACAGGCTGGTTCAAATAGACTCACCCAGCCTCTAACAACTGGTGGTCTTTTCCCTCCTGCCCCCTGTAACATCCTAACAGTTGTTCATGAAATATACACTTTGTTGCTTGTAGCTTCTGCGAACCATAACTTGAGAATGCATGATGCGACCTCCCCACCGATAACACCGGAATACTGTAAAAAGAGTACGCATCAGTACAAAACCAAACACGACTTGTTTAGCATGTATAAAACCTTAGTTATCAAATATCTTTATTTCACAGCATTTATATTAACTGAATTAACTTAAATCTTATATCTTAAAGCTAACGGAACCTTGTAAGTGTACATGTAATGTGTGAGTATTCGGGGTTTGATATGAAGATGCTAGTTAACTGGGGACAGATGCATGCGCATTTAGCTACTAAACGGTATTTTCATTCGGGGTCTTAAGCATAATGTGTGTATGTAAAATGGTGAAAGATACAGACAAATCCAATTGTGTAGATCAATGCCTGGATTATATTACAATTGCGAACAGGGATTCCCAATTTGTATGTAAATCACTCACAGTTTCTGCATTGTCTATTCTATTTAGATTATCAAAAACATTGCCATCTGTTCTTAGCTCGTGAGTTGTAACTTAAAGTGACTCTGGTCACAAAATGGCGTCTTGCAGATTCTTGTTTCTAAAATGGAGTCTAGCTGCCATTCGCAAGATGGCGTCGTGCACGCTTCAATTTTAAATTGATCTTGTCTAAGCCAATTATCCAGCTTTGACATTTAGAACCCAACACTTCATAAATTTTGCCCTAGGTCTCATCATACTGGCTTTGTTCTGACTGCTGATTGCTGCAGCTGGGGTTACTGCTTTACTTGGTTCTTTGGCTGGTGCTGATTGGATGTTCAGCTATTATAGGGAGTCTCACTGTACACTATGTTGTGGGTTGTAATCAGTCTGATGCTGTCCTGTCCTGATGCATACATGGATTCCTACTATGAGCTGCTCAGTAAAGTTCATCTGCCTGTGTCATTTGGAAAGCCTGTAAACCTGCTGATATTTCTCTATTGTGAAGATAGCCTGGATTCTTATAAAGATCTGCTAAGTATTCATTTAACTATTTGTGCCTATTGAAAAGAACTATTTTGCATTTCATTACAGTGCAACTGATATGGAGTACTCTGAAGATCTACTCTATAGCTTGCTGAGGTGAAAAGTACTTGTGATGTTCAAGAAATCCATTATCTGTTAGCAATTCTCTACTGTAGGAAAATACTTGATATTTGAAAGAACTGTTCAGTATTTATCTACAAGGAAATATCCTGTACATTCAGAAAACCTGTTACTTGCCATCAATTCTCTCACCTGTTATTTTGTCATTATTTCTATTTCTATATGAAAGAATTGTCCAGCAAAACATTTATCAGTGCTATTGTGAAAACTATCCAGCAAATAGAACGATTCAGTGCAAATTGCATGTACTACTGTATACTGAGGATCTGGCTAGCTAATTTCTACATATAGATTTAGTATTCTCTGAGGTGTCCTGTTCCCTTTAAATGTATATGTATTGAGCTTACATTAATTAGAATTGAAGTCCTGGCGGCTGCCTGGTACCAGTGAATGATAGTAGTCCCGGGATGGGGGTTGTTATAGGTGAAGCACTCGGCAAGTGGGTTCTGCAAGCTCAAAGTCATGGCAGGCACTCATAACACCCACTTCACTAGGAAGTAGGTGGGATATGGGAGATCCACCCACTCTATTGGGGGTGTGGGGGACTATCCAAAAATCTGGAGTGTGCCATACCTGTCTGAGAGATTTAGAAATTGAGATAATGATTTGTATGACGATTAACGGCAATGACAATCGGATGCATTTCTAATAGGTACTTAGGACTCCATTTAAAAATGAACATTACCCCTTTAGCATTCACTAGAAGGGTTACGTCCTCCTTTCAATATTTAACAAACTAAGATTAAAGCTGTTTGTCACTGTATTGCTTATGTTATCTATAAATGGCAAGAGCAATACGCGGGCTGTGCCGCCAAGCATGTAACAACCCTCCTAAATGAGCTTTCTACAAACCCATGATCTATTTGAATTAATCTTGGCAGCAAAACAAATTCTTATATTTACATGTGGGCACAAAAGTACTATAGCGCTGATTCAGAAAGGAGCATACGCCCATTTGCGGAACATGTCTTCAGTGTTTTTGCACTGAGCATACAATGGAAACAACCTACACAACTATCGGCGATGTATAGTCGTGCGCATTTCAGTAGAGACTTGCGGTTCGGTTTTCCTGAAAATAGAACACTTCTGAAATTTGGGGTTCCGAGGTGACGAGTCACATCTCGGTTTTGGGGTACCGAGTAGAGCCAAGTTCCGGCTCAAGTCTGCTGTAAGTTCGGAACTTGGATTTAAAAACCGAACCTCGTGTTTTGAATTGAAATGTAGACAGGTCCAAATTACATGATTTTAGCTTTTTTATCGATTTTAAAGAAATCCAAAACTGAATCCGAACCAAAACACTTGAGGATGGTTTTGCCAAAATCAAAACCAAAACACGGGGTCTGCGTACATCTCAATTTAGCCACATCACCACTTCCGACAGAAAGGTATAACTGGCCTGGAATTGGGCAATGTTCAGTGTCAATGCAGCTGCGGGCTGTGGAGAGTTGGGTGGGAATACTCCTGTTCTCAGACGCATCTTTTACACCAAGGATATGGCTGGTGCAAGTACGCCCTAAAGCAGACGCAAGCTATCAAACCAAGCGTACTGATAGGACTGGTCTAGGCGCAGAGATGTACATAGTGCTGCAAATGGGTGAAAATGTGCATTTAATTCCGTGTACCCAATGCAGGATGTCCTATGTTCAACTCTGCACCTACCCTAATGTATTTAATGTAGGGGTGAGCGGGTTCGGATTTCTGAAATCCGAACCCCCCCGAGCCCCCCCGATCCGAGTCCGATCCGCGTCAGGCTCGACTTTTCCCGCCTGACTCGGATCTGAAATCGAGGCAAAACGTCATCATCCCGCCTTCCGAGTCTCGCGGGTTTTGGATCCTATATAAGGTACCCGCGTCGGCGCCATTTTCTCACTCGGCTGTGGACAGTGAAGAGGGAGGGTGGGAGTTAGGGCTGTGTAGTGTAGTGTAGTGTAGTGTAGTGCTGCTGTTGTCCACTACTTCAAAGTCCATAGGGGCTGGCTGTGCTGTGCTGTGCTGTGCTGCTGTTGTTAATAGGGGCTGTGTCCACTACTTCAAAGTCCATAGGGGCTGGCTGGACTGTGTTGTGCAGTCAGTTCTCCATAGGGGCTGTGTCCACTCCAAAGTCCTGTGCAGTGTCCCAGTCCTAAAGGAGTGCTGTAGTGTTGTCCAGGGGGTGCTCTGTCCATCAGGGGTGCTCCCCCCAAGTGCTAAAAAAATAATATATTTTCTGTGTTTGTGAATTGTGTGCGCAGTAGCCGCACGTGCATCAACAAAGTAGTGCCAAGCGTGCGCCTGTGTCATAAGTAAAGGGCCGGCTGGCTTGACCGTTAAAGGGTGCTGTAACCCCCAAAGTACACTCCAGTCCAAACCAAAAAAAAAATTATTTTCTGTGTTTGTGAATTGTGTGCGCAGTAGCCGCACGTGCATCAACAAAGTAGTGCCAAGCGTGCACCTGTGTCATAAGTAAAGGGCCGGCTGGCTTGACCGTTAAGGGTGCTGTAACCCCCGAAAGTACACTCCAGTCCAAACCAAAAAAAAAATTATTTTCTGTGTTTGTGAATTGTGTGCACTGTGGCTGCACGTGCATCAACAAAGGAGCAGCGCCAAGCGTGCGCCTGTGTCCCATAAGTAAAGAGCCGGCTGGCTCATTTCTTAAAGGGTGGTGTAACCCACAAAGTGCACTACTCTCCAGCAAAAATAAAATAATATTTTCTGTGTTTGTGTGCGCTTTAGCCGCACGTATATATATCAATATAACATAAATGGAGGACCAAACTTTCTCCGATAAAAATAAAATAGGGAAAGATCAAGAACCTCTTCCTCCTAGTGCTGTTGCTGCTGCTGGGAGTTGTTCATCATCCCAGAGAGGAAGTAGGAACATCACTACTTTTACTAAACAATTGACCCTCCAACAGTCCCTAGCGATGAGGATGAAGTACGACAGCAGTCATCCTGAAGCAAAACGTATAACTGAGGCCTTGACTGCTATGTTGGTGTTAGACGTGCGTCCGGTATCCGACATTAGTGCAGTGGGATTTAGACAATTGATGGAGGTAGTGTGTCCTCGGTTCCAAATCCCGTCTAGATTCCACCTGCATCCTCAAAGCAGCAGCGACAAGCGTGCGTCTGTCTGTTAAAGGGTGGTGACACCCTCAAAGTGTTCTACACAAACAATTAAAATATTGTTCTTTTTTTTTCGGTCTTTGTGAAATGTGTGGGCTGTAGCCTCACCTGCATCCTTAAAACAGCAGCGACAAGCGTGCGTCTGCCTGTTAAAGGGTGGTGTAACTCTCAAAGTGTTCCAAAAAATAAAAAACTATTTTTTTAATGTGTTTGTGACTTGTGTGCGATGTAGCCACACTTGCATCCTCAAAGCAGCAGCGACAAGCGTGCGTCTGTCTGTTAAAGGGTGGTGACACCCTCAAAGTGTGCTACACAAACAATTAAAATATTGTTCTTTTTTTTTTGGTCTTTGTGAAATGTGTGGGCTGTAGCCACACCTGCATCCTTAAAGCAGCAGCGACAAGCGTGCGTCTGTCTGTTAAAGGGTGGTGACACCCTCAAAGTGTGCTACACAAACAATTAAAATATTGTTCTTTTTTCTGTCTTTGTGAATTGTGTGGGCTGTAGCCGCACCTGCATCCTTAAAGCAGCAGCGACAAGCGTGCGTCTGTCTGTTAAAGGGTGGTGACACCCTCAAAGTGTGCTACACAAACAATTAAAATATTGTTCTTTTTTCTGTCTTTGTGAATTGTGTGGGCTGTAGCCGCACCTGCATCCTTAAAGCAGCAGCGACAAGCGTGCGTCTGTCTGTTAAAGGGTGGTGACACCCTCAAAGTGTGCTACACAAACAATTAAAATATTGTTCTTTTTTTTTTGGTCTTTGTGAAATGTGTGGGCTGTAGCCACACCTGCATCCTTAAAGCAGCAGCGACAAGCGTGCGTCTGTCTGTTAAAGGGTGGTGACACCCTCAAAGTGTGCTACACAAACAATTAAAATATTGTTCTTTTTTCTGTCTTTGTGAATTGTGTGGGCTGTAGCCGCACTTGCATCCTCAAAGCAGCAGCGACAAGCGTGCGTCTGTCTGTTAAAGGGTGGTGTAACCCTCAAAGTGTGCTCCACAAACAATAAAAATATTCTTTTTTTTTTTCTGTCTTTGTGAATTGTGTGGGCTGTAGCCGCACTTGAATCCTCAAAGCAGCAGCGACAAGCGTGCGTCTGTCTGTTAAAGGATTACATCGGTGACAGCATCCAAGTAGGCATGTCAGACAGTCCGTACCTGTACTGGCAGGAAAAAGAAGCAATTTGGAGGTCCCTGTATAAACTGGCTCTATTTTACCTGAGTTGCCCCCCCTCCAGTGTGTACTCCGAAAGAGTGTTTAGTGCAGCCGGGAACCTTGTCAGCGAAAGGCGTAGGAGGTTGCTTCCACAAAATGTGGAGAAGATGATGTTCATAAAATGAATTATCAACTCTTCCAGGGAGACCAGCCTCCAGAACGTACAGAGGGACCTGTGGTTCCAGCAGGGATGAATTAATATTCTGTGAGGATGAGGATGTACACACTGAAGAGGGTGAGGAATCGGTGGATGAGGAGGATGAGGATGACATCTTGCCTCCGTAGAGCCAGTTTGTGCAGGGACACATTAATTGCCAGCTTGTTTTGTGGGGGCCCAAACGAACCAATCATTTCAGCCACAGTTCTGTGGCAGACCCTGGCGCTGAAATGATTGATTTGTTAAAGTGTGCATGTCCTGTTTATACAACATAAGGGTGGGTGGGAGGGCCCAAGGACAATTCCATCTTGCACTTCTTTTTTTTCTTTGCATTATGTACAGTTTGGGGCCTAGTTTTTCTAACTGCCATCCTGTCTGCCACTGCAGTGTCACTCCTAGATGGGTCACGTGTTTGTGCCGCCCACTCGTGTCGCTTAGCATAGTCATCCAGCTACCTCGGTGCAACCTTTTGGACATGAAAACACTATTGTGAGGTGTGAGGTGTTCAGAATAGACTGGAAATGAGTGGAAATTAAGGTTTTTGAGGTTAATAATAGCATAGGAGCAGAAAAACCTACAAATTCTGTGATTTTAGCTGTTTTTTTGCTTTTTTTAAAAAAAATACAGATCCAAAACACAAAACCCAGAACCCAAAACACGGAAGGGTGGTTTTGGCAAAACCAATCCAGATCCAAAACACGAAGAAAGATCCAGATCCAAAACCAAAACACAAAACACGAAAAGTGGCTGGTGCACACCCCTAATTTAATGTATCTGCAGCAAATGGAACATATTTGTTTATTTGCGCAGTGCGAAAATATAAAAATGAAAAAAAAATTCTGGAATCGTTTGTTTGTGATTAATGTACAACAAAAACCGTTCCTCTTTTTTTGTTTACGAGTCACAAAGTTACCTTCGCGCAAAAGCATGGACGAGCTAAACCACGCAGCAAATGTGCTGTTCCCTTCCTGCTAAATTGACAGCTCGTCATAGAGACTGCTGTTGAAATCTCTCCCCTTCCTGAATTATCGTGACCAATTAATCACATCTGCAGCCCCCGGGAAGGGGGGGGGGACGAGCTGTGGACCTGACTCAGATATGGACGCAAATGCCGTGGCGAGCGTGATTCCATGGGCAGTGGACTTGAAAATATGCAAATGACTCAGTCGCCGTCTTGTGCACTGAGACGCCCCTCTCCTGACATGCAGTGCTCACGTACAAAAGCGAGAACATCGGAAACATCAGAACATCGGAAACATCGGTTGCACATCAATCACGCATTGCACCTCTGAGTAAGCCTACGCTGTCTCAGACAGAGCATCTCTCTTGAGAGGCCGGGGCCTCTGCAGCTGCGAATGAATTTGCAGTGCCTCATTAGAGCACGCACAGAAAAAGGTCCCAACACGCGCATTTTTCTAACCACCCCTTTTGCCTCCACCAAATGCTGACTACCCGTCACTCACTATGCAAATAAATCCTCTCTG
The DNA here is from genome assembly GCA_031769625.1 of Taudactylus pleione. Taxonomy (NCBI): domain Eukaryota; kingdom Metazoa; phylum Chordata; class Amphibia; order Anura; family Myobatrachidae; genus Taudactylus; species Taudactylus pleione. Next base: position 71,040 of record JAUIMM010001769.1, on the reverse strand, counting down.
CGGCCGTCATCGCTAATCCACTGCCGCACCTGCGCTGTGCGGCTTTGATGCATGCGCAAATGGCCAGAAAAAAATAGCTCCACTTCCTGCGTGATCGACATTGCGTCCATCACTGAATCAGGCCTCTGTATACGGCGATAAAAAGTTCCACCAACTTCTGATTGTTTTTTTTTTAATAACCCGACTCTGACGCTTCACTGGGAGCAGCCGCAAGTTCTAGTTATAAAGCATGAAGATTTAATAATGCATTTCTGTCACCTCTCCTCACAGCCGCTCAGACAAAGAGCCTCTTATGAAGAAGCAATAGAGAAACAGCAGGTGCCCAGAGCGAGGGCTGACAGTGCCTGCGCAGGAATACTATGTTGTCAAGCTGTCACGGTGACATGGAGTCGCGGCCCGGAGGAAAGCGCCAGTAATGTTTCATTTTCTGCAAAACTACTTTAATCATAGGAATCTCCAAACAGCAAATTATATGTGACAGAGACTATAAACAAACATGACTCTGGCTTAGTTTATGCAAATGTATTGTAAGTGTTCAGGAAAGTAGATTTTTAAGGATGCTCATGACAATTATGATTACATAATGATAATAAAGTTTATTAATTGTTAATTAAATAAATAATTTAAAGCTGCACCTATGTCTTGTATATTAGTATGTGGAATGGTCTGAGGACCAGGAATGAGCTTAGCGCATGAAGTGACCTCAGTATGCCTCGGGTGGCTCTCTGGGCTGCTGGCACCCTATAAGCCAAATGCTGGTGTCACAGGAGAGCAACAGTACTGGGCCCTGTACTCTGGGTGGCGACACCGCTCGCCCATCCTCATTATGGCCCTGGAACAGTACATCGCCAGGCCCTATAAGATAAATTTGGGTTTGTGCCTTTTAATGAAGCTCTAGCCTACCAGAGCGCCCCCTATCTGTTCTCAAAGGAGGGCCTCTCCTGGGCATGCATGAAAATCTCAGCCAGTCACCAGCTGGGTTTATATGTTGGCTGCTTGTGATTGGCTATTTAGGCACTGACCTCATGCCTCATTATAAACCATTGTATTAGCGCCGTACAGAAGCACTTCAGTACAAATGTACAACTGTCACAGTGTGCTAGGCTGCTAGGGTTTGCTTGCTGGGACTTGTAGCTCCACAATGCTGGTTTTTTTTTCTATTTTAAAACTAAGCATTGTCCCATTAATGTCTATCCATAATGAATTTGGTTAGCGCTCGTTGGAATGTTTCTGTGTGTACTTATGTTAAATGTTTTTAAATGTAAAAAAAATTACGTGCACCCCCTCCCCAAAAGCATAACCAGCCCCGGACTTTATAAAGCCTGTTCTGGTTCTAAAAATACAGGTGCCAAAATGCGTAGGGGGCCCCTGTATATTAAGAACCAGCACAGGGCTTTGTGGAGCTGGTCCTGGTTCTGGAAAATCAGGGGACAAAACGAGTAGGGGTCCCCTGAAAATTCCAGAACCAGCACCGAACTCTTTCTAGCAGGGGGATAATGCCACAGCCAGGGAAAACCTTTCACCGGTTTCCCCGGCCAAAGCATTACCCCTGACCGCTAGTCAGTCCAGGCCGGGGATCCCTGGGGAGTTGGGTACCCCCCCAATAAAGGGGTACCCCTCTCCAGGGCACCCCAGGCCTAGACTGATAGCCCGGGGCTATCCCTGGCACCCTAAGGCCGTGGGTGCCGGGTTGATAGTGTTAGTGTAAAGTGTAAAATGAAGTTTCCATATTGTCTTTAGTTGTAGAACCACAAGTACCAGCAAGCCTCCCCTGCATGCTGGTATTTGGAGAACCACAAATACCAGCATTCGGGGCATTACGGGCCCGCTGGCACTTGTAGTTCCACAACTAAAGAAATACGTAAATAAACAAACATACACAGTGAAAGTAAAATTTTAATTAAACATACATGCACACTCACACTCACACTCACACTCACACTCACACATACTCACCTAGTATCCGAAGTAATCCATAGGGGTACCTGAAAAAAAAAATCCATACTCACCTCTCCTATGCGTCGATCACGTCCTCTTGTCCAAGTAGGCAATCCAGGGGTTAAAATAAAAAAACGCAATATAATAATAGTTGCTAAACCATTTAAGGAACCCGCAATCTAGTATTCATTTCGCAAATAACATATACTGTATAGTAGCACTGATCTCATTAAATTAACACCAGTATATACAGTATCACGATTTTGGGAGAGATGTGCAAGAAGGATTCTAGCAAAATGCCCAAGACAATGTATCACTTTAAGTAGCTAATAATTTGTTGGAAAAATCCGCAACAAAGTAAAATGTATAACTTGTTTAGTATCTTATAGCAGTTAATAAGCTATTTGAAGTTCCATCAGGCAGGTCCTGTATACCGGTCAAGGTAACGCAGTGCAAAAAGAATTTTCCTGTGTCACTGGCATCCAAGTGCACACAGGTATATTACCATCCAGTACCACTATTGTTCAATTAATATCCCCTTTTAGTAGTTAGATCATTCTCAATAGTCACCCGTCAGCTGGTAGATAACGTAATCACACTGCAGGGGATCCCAATAACCATAGGTTCCCATGCCTGTAGGTACCTGGTGTGATATTGGCGATGAAACTGTACCTCAACACCGTCAGCTGATGGATAGCGTGGTCACACTGCGGGGGATCCCGATACCCTGAGTTCTCGTACTTGCAGGTAATTGGTAGCCAGGCGTGATAGCGGGGATGAAGCTGTATAGTAACACTGCCACAAATCAGTGCTGAATGCTGGGTGATATGCAAGATCTTCTCCCGAACACCAAAGAGACCGGAACCTGCATGTAGGTTGGAGTTATCAAAGTCTGTCAAACCGTTTTGTCCCGTGGAATGTCGGGACTTATCCAATCACATAGGCAAATGCAGGGGGGGTTTCCATCTGCCTGGAAACCCCCCTCCCCAGCACATACCATGATCACAGTAGAAATAGTAATATAATAGAATTTTACTAGTGCTACATGTTCTTCTCAGTATCATAAATGAAATAGTTAGCACCACCTGTGGATCTTTTAACATGTATCAGCCAGTAATAAATACACCAGTGCACCAACTAGGAGATCTGGAAAACATGCACTGTTAGAGATGCTCTGCTATAGAGCCCAATATGTACATATATGCCCAGAGCAGTGCTAGGTTATTCTGCTGCACCCCCAGGCTCCCGGACTTGCTCCCATGCTCTGGAATGGTGCCCACATCAAATATAAATACGTTCAGCTCATGCAGGATGGACCTACTACTGCATATAATGGCTCACTGTGATCACTGGTCCTGTATATACTGGAATTATGACACACAATACAGTATGTATGACACATATAATGGGTTACTGTGATAACTGGTCCTGTATATACTGGAATTATGACACACAATACACTATGTATGACACATATAATGGGTTACTGTGATCTCTGGTCCTGTATATGCTGGAATTATGACACACAATACAGTATGTATGACACATATAATGGGTTACTGTGATAACTGGTCCTGTATATACTGGAATTATGACACACAATACACTATGTATGACACATATAATGGGTTACTGTGATCACTGGTCCTGTATATACTGGAATTATGACACACAATACACTATGTATGACACATATAATGGGTTACTGTGATCTCTGGTCCTGTATATGCTGGAATTATGACACACAATACAGTATGTATGACACATATAATGGGTTACTGTGATCGCTGGTCCTCTATATGCTGAAATTATGACACACAATACACTATGTATGACACATATAATGGGTTACTGTGATCACTGGTCCTGTATATGCTGGAATTATGACACACAATACACTATGTATGACACATATAATGGGTTACTGTGATCACTGGTCCTGTATATACTGGAATTATGACACACAATACACTATGTATGACACATATAATGGCTTACTGTGATCACTGGTCCTGTATATGCTGGAATTATGACACACAATACACTATGTATGACACATATAATGGGTTACTGTGATCTCTGGTCCTGTATATACTGGAATTATGACACACAATACACTATGTATGACACATATAATGGATTACTGTGATCACTGGTCCTGTATATACTGGAATTATGACACACAATACACTATGTATGACACATATAATGGATTACTGTGATCACTGGTCCTGTATATACTGGAATTATGACACACAATACAGTATGTATGACACATATAATGGGTTACTGTGATAACTGGTCCTGTATATACTGGAATTATGACACACAATACACTATGTATGACACATATAATGGGTTACTGTGATCTCTGGTCCTGTATATGCTGGAATTATGACACACAATACAGTATGTATGACACATATAATGGGTTACTGTGATCGCTGGTCCTCTATATGCTGAAATTATGACACACAATACACTATGTATGACACATATAATGGGTTACTGTGATCACTGGTCCTGTATATGCTGGAATTATGACACACAATACACTATGTATGACACATATAATGGGTTACTGTGATCACTGGTCCTGTATATACTGGAATTATGACACACAATACACTATGTATGACACATATAATGGCTTACTGTGATCTCTGGTCCTGTATATACTGGAATTATGACACACAATACACTATGTATGACACATATAATGGATTACTGTGATCACTGGTCCTGTATATACTGGAATTATGACACACAATACACTATGTATGACACATATAATGGATTACTGTGATCACTGGTCCTGTATATACTGGAATTATGACACACAATACACTATGTATGACACATATAATGGGTTACTGTGATCACTGGTCCTGTATATACTGGAATTATGACACACAATACATTATGTATGACACATATAATGGATTACTGTGATCACTGGTCCTGTATATACTGGAATTATGACACACAATACACTATGTATGACACATATAATGGATTACTGTGATCACTGGTCCTGTATATACTGGAATTATGACACACAATACACTATGTATGACACATATAATGGATTACTGTGATCACTGGTCCTGTATATACTGGAATTATGACACACAATACACTATGTATGACACATATAATGGGTTACTGTGATCACTGGTCCTGTATATACTGGAATTATGACACACAATACATTATGTATGACACATATAATGGGTTACTGTGATCGCTGGTCCTGTATATGCTGGAATTATGACACACAATACACTATGTATGACACATATAATGGGTTACTGTGATCACTGGTCCTGTATATGCTGGAATTATGACACACAATACATTATGTATGACACATATAATGGGTTACTGTGATCGCTGGTCCTGTATATACTGGAATTATGACACACAATACACTATGTATGACACATATAATGGGTTACTGTGATCGCTGGTCCTGTATATGCTGGAATTATGACACACAATACACTATGTATGACACATATAATGGATTACTGTGATCACTGGTCCTGTATATGCTGGAATTATGACACACAATACAGTATGTATGACACATATAATGGGTTACTGTGATAACTGGTCCTGTATATACTGGAATTATGACACACAATACACTATGTATGACACATATAATGGGTTACTGTGATCTCTGGTCCTGTATATGCTGGAATTATGACACACAATACAGTATGTATGACACATATAATGGGTTACTGTGATAACTGGTCCTGTATATACTGGAATTATGACACACAATACACTATGTATGACACATATAATGGGTTACTGTGATCTCTGGTCCTGTATATACTGGAATTATGACACACAATACAGTATGTATGACACATATAATGGGTTACTGTGATAACTGGTCCTGTATATACTGGAATTATGACACACAATACACTATGTATGACACATATAATGGGTTACTGTGATCTCTGGTCCTGTATATGCTGGAATTATGACACACAATACAGTATGTATGACACATATAATGGGTTACTGTGATAACTGGTCCTGTATATACTGGAATTATGACACACAATACACTATGTATGACACATATAATGGGTTACTGTGATCTCTGGTCCTGTATATGCTGGAATTATGACACACAATACAGTATGTATGACACATATAATGGGTTACTGTGATAACTGGTCCTGTATATACTGGAATTATGACACACAATACACTATGTATGACACATATAATGGGTTACTGTGATCTCTGGTCCTGTATATGCTGGAATTATGACACACAATACAGTATGTATGACACATATAATGGGTTACTGTGATCGCTGGTCCTGTATATACTGGAATTATGACACACAATACACTATGTATGACACATATAATGGATTACTGTGATCACTGGTCCTGTATATGCTGGATAAATGACACATAATACACTATGTATGACACATATAATGGGTTACTGTGATCACTGGTCCTGTATATACTGGAATTATGACACACAATACACTATGTATGACACATATAATGGCTTACTGTGATCTCTGGTCCTGTATATACTGGAATTATGACACACAATACACTATGTATGACACATATAATGGATTACTGTGATCACTGGTCCTGTATATACTGGAATTATGACACACAATACACTATGTATGACACATATAATGGATTACTGTGATCACTGGTCCTGTATATACTGGAATTATGACACACAATACACTATGTATGACACATATAATGGGTTACTGTGATCACTGGTCCTGTATATACTGGAATTATGACACACAATACATTATGTATGACACATATAATGGATTACTGTGATCACTGGTCCTGTATATACTGGAATTATGACACACAATACACTATGTATGACACATATAATGGATTACTGTGATCACTGGTCCTGTATATACTGGAATTATGACACACAATACACTATGTATGACACATATAATGGATTACTGTGATCACTGGTCCTGTATATACTGGAATTATGACACACAATACACTATGTATGACACATATAATGGGTTACTGTGATCACTGGTCCTGTATATACTGGAATTATGACACACAATACATTATGTATGACACATATAATGGGTTACTGTGATCGCTGGTCCTGTATATGCTGGAATTATGACACACAATACACTATGTATGACACATATAATGGGTTACTGTGATCACTGGTCCTGTATATGCTGGAATTATGACACACAATACATTATGTATGACACATATAATGGGTTACTGTGATCGCTGGTCCTGTATATACTGGAATTATGACACACAATACACTATGTATGACACATATAATGGGTTACTGAGATCGCTGGTCCTGTATATGCTGGAATTATGACACACAATACACTATGTATGACACATATAATGGATTACTGTGATCACTGGTCCTGTATATGCTGGATAAATGACACATAATACAGTATGTATGACACATATAATGGGTTACTGTGATCGCTGGTCCTGTATATGCCAGAATTATGACACACAATACACTATGTATGACACATATAATGGATTACTGTGATCACTGGTCCTGTATATGCTGGAATTATGACACACAATACACTATGTATGACACATATAATGGATTACTGTGATCACTGGTCCTGTATATACTGGAATTATGACACACAATACACTATGTATGACACATATAATGGGTTACTGTGATCACTGGTCCTGTATATACTGGAATTATGACACACAATACATTATGTATGACACATATAATGGATTACTGTGATCACTGGTCCTGTATATACTGGAATTATGACACACAATACACTATGTATGACACATATAATGGATTACTGTGATCACTGGTCCTGTATATACTGGAATTATGACACACAATACACTATGTATGACACATATAATGGATTACTGTGATCACTGGTCCTGTATATACTGGAATTATGACACACAATACACTATGTATGACACATATAATGGGTTACTGTGATCACTGGTCCTGTATATACTGGAATTATGACACACAATACATTATGTATGACACATATAATGGGTTACTGTGATCGCTGGTCCTGTATATGCTGGAATTATGACACACAATACACTATGTATGACACATATAATGGGTTACTGTGATCACTGGTCCTGTATATGCTGGAATTATGACACACAATACATTATGTATGACACATATAATGGGTTACTGTGATCGCTGGTCCTGTATATACTGGAATTATGACACACAATACACTATGTATGACACATATAATGGGTTACTGTGATCGCTGGTCCTGTATATGCTGGAATTATGACACACAATACACTATGTATGACACATATAATGGATTACTGTGATCACTGGTCCTGTATATGCTGGATAAATGACACATAATACAGTATGTATGACACATATAATGGGTTACTGTGATCGCTGGTCCTGTATATGCCAGAATTATGACACACAATACACTATGTATGACACATATAATGGATTACTGTGATCACTGGTCCTGTATATGCTGGATAAATGACACATAATACACTATGTATGACACATATAATGGGTTACTGTGATCACTGGTCCTGTATATGCCAGAATTATGACACTCAATACACTATGTATGACACATATAATGGCTTACTGTGATCAATGGTCCTGTATATGCCAGAATTATGACACTCAATACACTATGTATGACACATATAATGGGTTACTGTGATCACTGGTCCTGTATATGCCAGAATTATGACACACAATACACTATGTATGACACATATAATGGGCTACTGTGATCACTGGTCCTGTATATGCTGGAATTATGACACACAATACACTATGTATGACATATAATGGGTTACTGTGATCACTGGTCCTGTATATGCTGGAATTATGACACACAGGGCCTGATTCAGACCCACTCGTGAGCGGCTGTCCACTCGCAAGTGGGTCGATGTTATGGAGTGAGCATGCGCACGACGGAGGGAGCTCCGTCGTGCGCATGCGCCAGACGCGACGAGCGAAGGAAAGTCCTTCGCTCGTTGTGTCTGATCAAAGGGGGCGTGCTGTCGATGTTGATTGACAGCACGCCCCCTTTGGTAAGCGTGCCGGGGGCGTGCCTCCCTGACGGGGGCGTTCCCACGGGAACGCCTCCCATCAGAAGCCGGCCCACTGACATCACTAGTGATGTCAGTGGGAGTGATTTTGGCTCTGATAGAGCCAAAATCAATCCGGAGCTTGCGGTTGAAAACCTCAACCGCAGGCTCCGGCTCGCAATTTCGATGGTCGCGATGGTCTCGACCATCGCGGCCATCAAAATGCACGCTCGTATAGCCTGTGGGTGGTGACCCACAGCTATGCGAGCGTCCAGAAGGACGCTCCATTTTCATGGAGGCCGGCCCTCATTCAGAGCATGCGCTCTGCTCAGAGCATACGGCTCTGAATGAGGGCCACAATACACTATGTATGACATATATAATGGTTACTGTGATCGCTGGTCCTGTATATGCTGGAATTATGACACACAATACACTATGTATGACGCATATAATGGGTTACTGTGATCACTGGTCCTGTATATGCTGGAATTATGACACATAATACACTATGTATGACACATATAATGGGTTACTGTGATCACTGGTCCTGTATATGCTGGAATTATGACACACAATACACTATGTATGACACATATAATGGGTTACTGTGATCACTGGTCCTGTATATGCCAGAATTATGACACACAATACACTATGTATGACACATATAATGGATTACTGTGATCACTGGTCCTGTATATGCTGGATAAATGACACATAATACACTATGTATGACACATATAATGGGTTACTGTGATCGCTGGTCCTGTATATGCTGGAATTATTACACACAATACACTATGTATGACACATATAATGGGTTACTGTGATCACTGGTCCTGTATATGCTGGAATTATGACACACAATACACTATGTATGACACATATAATGGGTTACTGTGATCACTGGTCCTGTATATGCTGGAATTATGACACACAATACACTATGTATGACACATATAATGGGTTACTGTGATCACTGGTCCTGTATATGCCAGAATTATGACACTCAATACACTATGTATGACACATATAATGGCTTACTGTGATCACTGGTCCTGTATATGCCAGAATTATGACACTCAATACACTATGTATGACACATATAATGGCTTACTGTGATCACTGGTCCTGTATATGCCAGAATTATGACACACAATACACTATGTATGACACATATAATGGGTTACTGTGATCACTGGTCCTGTATATGCTGGAATTATCACACACAATACACTATGTATGACACATATAATGGTTACTGTGATCACTGGTCCTGTATATGCTGGAATTATGACACACAATACACTATGTATGACACATATAATGGGTTACTGTGATCGCTGGTCCTGTATATGCTGGAAGTATGACACACAATACACTATGTATGACACATATAATGGGTTACTGTGATCACTGGTCCTGTATATGCTGGAATTATGACGCACAATACACTATGTATGACACATATAATGGGTTACTATGATCACTGGTCCTGTATATGCTGGAATTATGACACACAATACACTATGTATGACACATATAATGGGTTACTGTGATCACTGGTCCTGTATATTCTGGAATTATGACACACAATACAGTATGTATGACACATATAATGGGTTACTGTGATCACTGGTCCTGTATATGCTGGAATTATGACACACAATACAGTATGTATGACACATATAATGGGTTACTGTGATCACTGGTCCTGTATATGCTGGAATTATGACACACAATACACTATGTATGACACATATAATGGGTTACTGTGATCACTGGTCCTGTATATGCTGGAATTATGACACACAATACATTATGTATGACACATATAATGGGTTACTGTGATCGCTGGTCCTGTATATGCTGGAATTATGACACACAATACACTATGTATGACACATATAATGGGTTACTGTGATCGCTGGTCCTGTATATGCTGGAATTATGACACACAATACACTATGTATGACACATATAATGGATTACTGTGATCACTGGTCCTGTATATGCTGGATAAATGACACATAATACAGTATGTATGACACATATAATGGGTTACTGTGATCGCTGGTCCTGTATATGCCAGAATTATGACACACAATACACTATGTATGACACATATAATGGATTACTGTGATCACTGGTCCTGTATATGCTGGATAAATGACACATAATACACTATGTATGACACATATAATGGGTTACTGTGATCACTGGTCCTGTATATGCCAGAATTATGACACTCAATACACTATGTATGACACATATAATGGCTTACTGTGATCAATGGTCCTGTATATGCCAGAATTATGACACTCAATACACTATGTATGACACATATAATGGGTTACTGTGATCACTGGTCCTGTATATGCCAGAATTATGACACACAATACACTATGTATGACACATATAATGGGCTACTGTGATCACTGGTCCTGTATATGCTGGAATTATGACACACAATACACTATGTATGACATATAATGGGTTACTGTGATCACTGGTCCTGTATATGCTGGAATTATGACACACAGGGCCTGATTCAGACCCACTCGTGAGCGGCTGTCCACTCGCAAGTGGGTCGATGTTATGGAGTGAGCATGCGCACGACGGAGGGAGCTCCGTCGTGCGCATGCGCCAGACGCGACGAGCGAAGGAAAGTCCTTCGCTCGTTGTGTCTGATCAAAGGGGGCGTGCTGTCGATGTTGATTGACAGCACGCCCCCTTTGGTAAGCGTGCCGGGGGCGTGCCTCCCTGACGGGGGCGTTCCCACGGGAACGCCTCCCATCAGAAGCCGGCCCACTGACATCACTAGTGATGTCAGTGGGAGTGATTTTGGCTCTGATAGAGCCAAAATCAATCCGGAGCTTGCGGTTGAAAACCTCAACCGCAGGCTCCGGCTCGCAATTTCGATGGTCGCGATGGTCTCGACCATCGCGGCCATCAAAATGCACGCTCGTATAGCCTGTGGGTGGTGACCCACAGCTATGCGAGCGTCCAGAAGGACGCTCCATTTTCATGGAGGCCGGCCCTCATTCAGAGCATGCGCTCTGCTCAGAGCATACGGCTCTGAATGAGGGCCACAATACACTATGTATGACATATATAATGGTTACTGTGATCGCTGGTCCTGTATATGCTGGAATTATGACACACAATACACTATGTATGACGCATATAATGGGTTACTGTGATCACTGGTCCTGTATATGCTGGAATTATGACACATAATACACTATGTATGACACATATAATGGGTTACTGTGATCACTGGTCCTGTATATGCTGGAATTATGACACACAATACACTATGTATGACACATATAATGGGTTACTGTGATCACTGGTCCTGTATATGCCAGAATTATGACACACAATACACTATGTATGACACATATAATGGATTACTGTGATCACTGGTCCTGTATATGCTGGATAAATGACACATAATTAGGGGTGTGCACCGGCCACTTTTCGTGTTTTGTGTTTTGGTTTTGGATCTGGATCTTTCTTCGTGTTTTGGATCTGGATTGGTTTTGCCAAAACCACCCTTCCGTGTTTTGGGTTCTGGGTTTTGTGTTTTGGATCTGTATTTTTTTGAAAAAAAGCATAAAAACAGCTAAAATCACAGAATTTGTAGGTTTTTCTGCTCCTATGCTATTATTAACCTCAATAACCTTAATTTCCACTCATTTCCAGTCTATTCTGAACACCTCACACCTCACAATAGTGTTTTTATGTCCAAAAGGTTGCACCGAGGTAGCTGGATGACTATGCTAAGCGACACGAGTGGGCGGCACAAACACGTGACCCATCTAGGAGTGACACTGCAGTGGCAGGCAGGATGGCAGTTAGAAAAACTAGGCCCCAAACTGTACATAATGCAAAGAAAAAAAGAGGTGCAAGATGGAATTGTCCTTGGGCCCTCCCACCCACCCTTATGTTGTATAAACAGGACATGCACACTTTAACAAATCAATCATTTCAGCGCCAGGGTCTGCCACACAACTGTGGCTGAAATGATTGGTTCGTTTGGGCCCCCACAAAACAAGCTGGCAATTAATGTGTCCCTGCACAAACTGGCTCTACGGAGGCAAGATGTCATCCTCATCCTCCTCATCCACCGATTCCTCACCCTCTTCAGTGTGTACATCCTCATCCTCACAAAGTATTAACTCGTCCCCACTTGAATCCACCACCACAGGTCCCTCTGTACCTTCTGGAGGCTGGTCTCCCTGGAAGAGCTGATAATTCATTTTGATGAACATCATCTTCTCCACATTCTGTGGAAGCAACCTCCTACGCCTTTCGCTGACAAGGTTCCCGGCTGCACTAAACACTCTTTCGGAGTACACACTGGAGGGGGGGCAACTCAGGTAAAATAGAGCCAGTTTGTACAGGGGCCTCCAAATTGCCTCTTTTTCCTGCCAGTACAGGTATGGACTGTCTGACATGCCTACTTGGATGCTGTCACCGATGTAATCCTCCACCATTCTGTCAATGGTGACAGTATCATATGCAGTGACAGTAGACATGTCAGAAATTGTTGCCAGGTCCTTCAGTCCGGACCAGATGTCCAAACTTGGTCCTGCCTGCCCTGCATCACCGCCAGCGGGTTGCTTAGGATACCTAAGTTTTTTCCTGGCAGCCCCAGTTGCGGGAGAAAATGAAGAAGGAGCCGTTGACGTGTCACGTTCCGCTTCAGCTGACAGTGTGTTCACCAGCAGGTCTTTGCACCTCTGCAGGCTTGTGTCGGCCGGAAAGAGAGACACCACATAGGCTTTAAACCTAGGATCGAGCACGGTGGCCAAAATGTAGTGGTCTGATTTCAACAGATTGACCACCCTGGAATCCTGGCAAAGCGAATGAAGGGCTTCATCCACAAGTCCCACATGCCGAGCGGAATCGCTCCGTCTTAGCTCCTCCTTCACTTTCTCCAGCTGCTTCTGCAAAAGCCTGATGAGGGGAATGACCTGACTCAAGCTGGCAGTGTCTGAACTGACTTCACGTGTGGCAAGTTCGAAGGGCTGAAGAACCTTGCACAACACGGAAATCATTCTCCACTGCGCTTGAGTCAGGTGCATACCCCCTCCTTTGCCTATGTCATAGGTGGATGTATAGGCTTGTATGGCCTTTTGCTGCTCCTCCATCCTCTGAAGCATATAGAGGGTTGAGTTCCACCGCGTCACAACCTCTTGCTTCAGGTGATGGCGGGGCAGGTTCAAGAGTGTTTGCTGGCGCTCCAGTCTTCGGCACGCAGTCGCTGAATGGCGAAAGTGGCCAGAAATTTTTCGGGCCACCCAAAGCGTCTCCTGCACGCCCCTGTCGCTTTTCAGAAAATTCTGCACCACCAAGTTTATTGTGTGAGCAAAACATGGGACGTGCTGGAATTTGCCCAGATGTAATGCCCGCACAATATTGGTGGCGTTGTCAGATATCACAAATCCCCAGGAGAGTCTAAGTGGGGTAAGCCACTGGGCGATGATTTCCCTCAGTTTCTCTAAGAGGTTGTCGGCGGTGTGCCTCTTACTGAAACCGGTGATACACAGCGTAGCCTGCCTTGTAACGAGCTGGCGTTTCTGAGATGCTGCTACTGGTGACGCTGCTGCTGTTGCTGCGTAAGGTGATACATCTACCCAGTGGGCTGTCACAGTCATATAGTCCTTAGTCTGCCCTGTTCCACTTGTCCACATGTCCGTGGTTAAGTGGACATTGTGTACAACGGCATTTTTCAGGACACTGAGGACACTTTTTCTGACGTTTCTGTACAGTCTCGGTATCGCCTGCCTAGTGAAGTGGAATCTAGACGGGATTTGGAACCGGGGACACACTACCTCCATCAATTGTCTAAATCCCACTGCACTAATGGCGGATACCGGACGCACGTCTAACACCAACATAGCAGTCAAGGCCTCAGTTATACGTTTTGCTTCAGGATGACTGCTGTCGTACTTCATCCTCCTCGCTAAGGACTGTTGGAGGGTCAATTGTTTAGTAAAAGTAGTGGTGTTCCTACTTCCTCTCTGGGATGATGAACGACTCCCAGCAGCAGCAGCAACAGCAGCAGCGGCAGCAGTAGGCGTAGCAATGCAGGATCCTCCGGAGGAATCCCGGATAGGAGAGTCAGTCATGCCAGTGATATGGCCTGCAGGACTACTTCCGATCCTGACTAAGGAGGAAATTGACGAGGAGGGAGTTGACGGTGTGGTTTGCAGGCGCTTGGATACAACAGGACAACGGGATTTAGGTGTCCCTGGACTGCTTACGGTCTGAGCCAAAGTTTCTGAACTTGACAGTAACTTTTTATGAACGCGCTGCAGGTGCCGTATAAGGGAGGATGTTCCTAGGTGGTTGACGTCCCTACCCCTACTTATTTCACCTTTACATATGGTACATATGGCAAGACAGTTGTTGTCCGGATTTGGATAGAAATATTGCCAGACCAAAGAGGTGGAATGTTTGGTCTTCTGCCCAGGCATGACCGTGATGGGCTTTTTCATCCCACGGACAACAACTGTCTCCCCCGGAGCCTGATTTAAACAAACCACATCACCATCAGAATCCTCCTCGCCAACTTCCTCCTCAGCGCCAGCTACACCAGTATCCTCATCCTGTTGTACTTCAACAGTGACATCTTCAATTTGCATATCAGCAAGTGGACTGTGGGTGCTCCTTTCAGCACTTGCAGGGGGCGTGCAAATGGTGGAAAGAGCCACCTCTTCCCGTCCAGTGCTGGGAAGGTCAGGCATCGCAACCACCACCACACTTGGACTCTCTTTGGGGATTTGTGATATCTTCTTAGAAAGCACAGTTCTTCGCTGTGCTTTTGCCAGCTTAACTCTTTTGATTTTTTTAGTGGGAGGAGGGCTTCCATCGTCATGTGAAGCTGAACCACTAGTCATGAACATACTAGGGATCGACCTTAGCCGTTCCTTGCCACTCCGTGTCGTAAATGGCATATTGGCAAGTTTACGTTTCTCTTCAGCTGATTTAAATGTCTTTTTCAAGGTCATTTTCCTGAACTTTGCCATTTGGGATTGTATGTGCCCTCTACTATGACATTGGGCATCGGCCTTGGCAGACGACGTTGATGGCATGTTATCGTCTATGTCATGACTAGTGGCAGCAGCTTCAGCACTAGGAGGAAGTGGTTCTTGATCTTTCTCTATTTTATTTTTATCGGAGAAAGTTTGGTCCTCCATTTATGTTATATCGATTTGATATATACGTGCGGCTAAACACAGAAAATAAATTTTTTTTTGGTTCGGACTGGAGTGTACTTTGTGGGTTACAGCACCCTTTAACGGTCAAGCCAGCCGGCCCTTTACTTATGACACAGGCGCACTCTTGGCACTACTTTGTTGATGCACGTGCGGCTACTGCGCACACAATTCACAAACACAGAAAATAATTTTTTTTTGGTTTGGCTTTGGACTGGAGTGTACTTTCGGGGGTTACAGCACCCTTTAACGGTCAAGCCAGCCGGCCCTTTACTTATGACACAGGCGCACTCTTGGCACTACTTTGTTGATGCACGTGCGGCTACTGCGCACACAATTCACAAACACAGAAAATAATTTTTTTTTAGGTTTGGACTGGAGTGTACTTTCGGGGGTTACAGCACCCTTAACGGTCAAGCCAGCCGGCCCTTTACTTATGACACAGGCGCACGCTTGGCACTACTTTGTTGATGCACGTGCGGCTACTGCGCACACAATTCACAAACACAGAAAATAATTTTTTTTTGGTTTGGACTGGAGTGTACTTTCGGGGGTTACAGCACCCTTTAACGGTCAAGCCAGCCGGCCCTTTACTTATGACACAGGCGCACGCTTGGCACTACTTTGTTGATGCACGTGCGGCTACTGCGCACACAATTCACAAACACAGAAAATAATTTTTTTTTAGGTTTGGACTGGAGTGTACTTTCGGGGGTTACAGCACCCTTAACGGTCAAGCCAGCCGGCCCTTTACTTATGACACAGGCGCACGCTTGGCACTACTTTGTTGATGCACGTGCGGCTACTGCGCACACAATTCACAAACACAGAAAATAATTTTTTTTTTGGTTTGGACTGGAGTGTACTTTCGGGGGTTACAGCACCCTTAACGGTCAAGCCAGCCGGCCCTTTACTTATGACACAGGCGCACTCTTGGCACTACTTTGTTGATGCACGTGCGGCTACTGCGCACACAATTCACAAACACAGAAAATAATTTTTTTTTGGTTAGGACTGGAGTGTACTTTCGGGGGTTACAGCACCCTTTAACGGTCAAGCCAGCCGGCCCTTTACTTATGACACAGGCGCACGCTTGGCACTACTTTGTTGATGCACGTGCGGCTACTGCGCACACAATTCACAAACACAGAAAATAATTTTTTTTTTGGTTTGGACTGGAGTGTACTTTCGGGGGTTACAGCACCCTTAACGGTCAAGCCAGCCGGCCCTTTACTTATGACACAGGCGCACGCTTGGCACTACTTTGTTGATGCACGTGCGGCTACTGCGCACACAATTCACAAACACAGAAAATAATTTTTTTTTTGGTTTGGACTGGAGTGTACTTTGGGGGTTACAGCACCCTTAACGGTCAAGCCAGCCGGCCCTTTACTTATGACACAGGCGCATGCTTGGCACTACTTTGTTGATGCACGTGCGGCTACTGCGCACACAATTCACAAACACAGAAAATAATTTTTTTTTGGTTTGGACTGGAGTGTACTTTCGGGGGTTACAGCACCCTTAACGGTCAAGCCAGCCGGCCCTTTACTTATGACACAGGCGCACGCTTGGCACTACTTTGTTGATGCACGTGCGGCTACTGCGCACACAATTCACAAACACAGAAAATATATTATTTTTTTAGCACTTGGGGGGAGCACCCCTGATGGACAGAGCACCCCCTGGACAACACTACAGCACTCCTTTAGGACTGGGACACTGCACAGGACTTTGGAGTGGACACAGCCCCTATGGAGAACTGACTGCACAACACAGTCCAGCCAGCCCCTATGGACTTTGAAGTAGTGGACACAGCCCCTATTAACAACAGCAGCACAGCACAACACAGCCAGCCCCTATGGACTTTGAAGTAGTGGACAACAGCAGCACTACACTACACTACACTACACAGCCCTAACTCCCACCCTCCCTCTTCACTGTCCACAGCCGAGTGAGAAAATGGCGCCGACGTGTGTACCTTATATAGGATCCAAAACCCGCGAGACTCGGAAGGCGGGAAGATGACGTTTTGCCTCGATTTCAGATCCGAGTCAGGCGGGAAAAGTCGAGCCTGACTCGGATCGGACTCGGATCGGGGGGGCTCGGGGGGGTTCGGATTTCAGAAATCCGAACCCGCTCACCCCTACACATAATACACTATGTATGACACATATAATGGGTTACTGTGATCGCTGGTCCTGTATATGCTGGAATTATTACACACAATACACTATGTATGACACATATAATGGGTTACTGTGATCACTGGTCCTGTATATGCTGGAATTATGACACACAATACACTATGTATGACACATATAATGGGTTACTGTGATCACTGGTCCTGTATATGCTGGAATTATGACACACAATACACTATGTATGACACATATAATGGGTTACTGTGATCACTGGTCCTGTATATGCCAGAATTATGACACTCAATACACTATGTATGACACATATAATGGCTTACTGTGATCACTGGTCCTGTATATGCCAGAATTATGACACTCAATACACTATGTATGACACATATAATGGCTTACTGTGATCACTGGTCCTGTATATGCCAGAATTATGACACACAATACACTATGTATGACACATATAATGGGTTACTGTGATCACTGGTCCTGTATATGCTGGAATTATCACACACAATACACTATGTATGACACATATAATGGTTACTGTGATCACTGGTCCTGTATATGCTGGAATTATGACACACAATACACTATGTATGACACATATAATGGGTTACTGTGATCGCTGGTCCTGTATATGCTGGAAGTATGACACACAATACACTATGTATGACACATATAATGGGTTACTGTGATCACTGGTCCTGTATATGCTGGAATTATGACGCACAATACACTATGTATGACACATATAATGGGTTACTATGATCACTGGTCCTGTATATGCTGGAATTATGACACACAATACACTATGTATGACACATATAATGGGTTACTGTGATCACTGGTCCTGTATATTCTGGAATTATGACACACAATACAGTATGTATGACACATATAATGGGTTACTGTGATCACTGGTCCTGTATATGCTGGAATTATGACACACAATACAGTATGTATGACACATATAATGGGTTACTGTGATCACTGGTCCTGTATATGCTGGAATTATGACACACAATACACTATGTATGACACATATAATGGGTTACTGTGATCACTGGTCCTGTATATGCTGGAATTATGACGCACAATACACTATGTATGACACATATAATGGGTTACTATGATCACTGGTCCTGTATATGCTGGAATTATGACACACAATACACTATGTATGACACATATAATGGGTTACTGTGATCACTGGTCCTGTATATTCTGGAATTATGACACCCAATACAGTATGTATGACACATATAATGGGTTACTGTGATCACTGGTCCTGTATATGCTGGAATTATGACACACAATACAGTATGTATGACACATATAATGGGTTACTGTGATCACTGGTCCTGTATATGCTGGAATTATGACACACAATACACTATGTATGACACATATAATGGGTTACTGTGATCACTGGTCCTGTATATGCTGGAATTATGACACACAATACAGTATGTATGATGCATATTAAAGCTGGATAAGTGGTAATTACATCCTCTTCATGGACTGGCCACACTCACTCTAAAATCAAGCATTTGGAAACCCCCCTCTAGAAATCCTGCGTTTGCCAATGGATCACAACAGCATCTCTGTGCGTACGCTCTGGGCCTGTTTCAGACCCGCTCGCAAGCGCTATGCGCTCGCAAGCAGGTCGATGGTAGCCCAGTGCGCACGGACGGTGTATGCACTGTGCGTGTGCGAGGCCCTGAGCGAGCGCAAAAAGCACTCGCTCCGGGACTCAATACAAAATGGGCGGCTGTCGATGTTGATCGACAGCTCACCCCATTTTGTAGGCATGGCGGGGGGTTGGCTTCCCAAATGGAGGTGTTCCCATGTGAATGCCTGCCTTTTTTTGGGCGGCGCTACTGACATCACTAGTGATGTCAGTAGGTGGACTTCCTGCTGTAATAGTGCAGGAAGTCCACTGGGGCTTGCGGCAATGAGACCATCGTGACCATAACAATGGCCGCTTGCCCTGATTCAGAGCGAGCGCACGCTTTTTGCAAGTGGCTCTGAATCAGGCTCTCTGTGTAACGTATGCGCCATAGGGGGTTCCAGAATTTTTTTCACTTGCGCAGTTGTAACTACCTGAAAAACGGCTTTGCGTACGTATCGCCTGTGGCTCTGAGTCTGGCTATGAGGCACATTTGGGTATAGTGGCTATTTACCAAAGACAGAAAGCAGGCGATAAAAAGAGATATCTCTTGCTTTCAGCTAAGTAACACAGAAGACTGCAGTCCCCATTGTTCTTAATACATTCATATCTATGCGGCAATAGTTTCAGCTGGGTAATTGCTCCGATTTGCTGGCTCAACGTCCGAGGACTGTGAGCGAATTATATTCAGTGACCTAATACAGTAGCTTTGGTTTCATTCTGCTTCCCCTATCATTGTACTATGGGTCGGATTCAGATACGGACGCTATGGTGATTTTTATGCAGATGAGCGATTGTTTACCATTGCACAAGCATATAATCCGCACTGTCCACATCCAATGATTGGCTTGTGATTATGCACGCACAAAGGGTCCATTCACAAAGTTAGCGCTTGGGGGAGGTAACGGGGGGATGGTTAATGAAACGCAGGATGTCTGGTCCATTTAAATGCCGTTACATGGGCGTGCATAAATTAGCCCTTGTGATCACTTACACAGTACACGAGCCCTCGGTGTGTCAGGAGAACTGCAGTGTTTGCGGCTGGTCACAACTTCTGCAAGGGCAAGATGGCTGCTTGATGTGCGTCGATGTTATCGATAATTACGCAGGTATGTGACGGCATATGCAGATAAGAAGGCGGCAGTGGGTGTCCCTATGCTTGGGTGATCTTTGTAAATATTAACATATTTTCGCAGCTGCATTGCTTTAGCCTCCATTTCTGAATCAGACCCTTTATTGGTACGTTCTTGAAAAGTGTTTGATTAGAACAGTGATAATATGACCAGTGCAATGGCATTGTACAGGAGAAGAACAGCTTAGTAGGGGGGCACTAGCAATGCTCCTGATGCCAGGTTGGACGTAGTACAGTAAGGGGAACATGGGCCCTGATTCAGAGCCGGACCCTCTTTGTGAGCGCTCGCTCTGAATCTGGTCGGCCTTTTTTTTTTTTTTTGGCCGGCCCCTAGACCGCTCGCTAAGCTGTGGGTGACCACAGCTATTGCAAGTGGCCAGGTGTTGGTCGCGATGGTCGCAACCATCGGGCTTGTGACGAGACCCTTGTGGTAGGGTCTTGTCTTCCGCAAGCCCCAGTGAGCTTCCGGCTCTAATAGAGCAGGAAGCTCACTACTGACATCACTAATGATGTCAGTAGGACCGCCCACAAATGGCAGGTGTTCCTTCGGGAACGCCTCTGGTTGGCCAGCCACCCCCCCTCACCGCCTACAAAATGGGGCGAGCTGTCTATCAACATCAACAGCCACCCCGTTTTGTTGTGAGCCCCGGAAGGAGTGATTTCTCGCTCCCTCCAGGGCTCACGCATGCGCAGTGTGTACGCGGCGCGTGCGAACTGCCGAGCCATCGACCTGCTTGCGAGTGCATAGCGCTTGCGAGCGGGTTTTAATCAGGCCCTCGGGTCATTACAGAGGTAAGAGCAGGTGACTTGTTACCAGAGTAATAAATAGTGAATATGTTATAAGGTGGGGGTTGGAGAAAAATGCGATGTCGCTATATTCTTCCCCACCATCCCCAGGCTCTTGGGGTGCTACAAGGTTCAGCGGAATCGGTATGAAAAAACGATTCCGACAGATGAGCAGAGCCTGTCAGCGCTGGAAATCCCAATCGTCGCTAAGTTAAGTATAAACTAACCTAACCCCCTAACCCTAACCCTCCCTTAGGGGTGCCTAACCCTAACTTCCCCCCCAAGTGCCTAACCCTTATCCCCCCTCTAAGTGCCTAACCCTAACCCCCCCTTCCTCGCTGCCTAAACCTAAGTCCCCCCCGGGGGTGCCTAACCCTAACCCTCCCTCCCTCTAGCTTAACCCTAACCCTCCCGGGGGGGTGCCTAAACTTTAAGGCCCCCCGGGTGCCTTAAACCTAACCCTCCCCCCCTGCGGCTGTCCGCTCGCGGTGCCCAGCATCGCTTCGATTGGGATGCCGGGCGCCGGTCTCCCGGCATCGGGGAAATGTCAGGCATCTACATCTAGACACCCGGCATTTCACCCTCACCGGGATATGACAGTCAGGAAGCTGGCTGTCGGTATTAAGGCAGCCGGTTTCCCGATTGTATACCGGTTCAGCATATCTGGCTTGCTAAACCTTGTAGTACTAGAAGAACTGGAGCCAGCTGGGGACAGTGGGAGGGATTTTATCTTTGGGAATATGAGGATCAGTCATGGTAACTAAATAGAGTGATCTAGAGGAAGGAAGCAGTGGAAATCCATGGGAATGTCCTTATATCAGGGCACATCATCATTACTATGAGATATGTCAGCCCAGATCCTGATTGCTCCGTAGGTGCAGACCTGCGGCTGGAAACCTGAGGCTCAGGAAGTACCAGTATTGTCTTATGATAGAAACAAACATCCAACAGGACATGTTAGAGGACCTACGCTGGGAGCTGACAGGATCATGAGAGGTGATCTAGAATAAGCAAGTGCAGCGGCCATTCATTTGTGGCAACAGGGAGCTGACAAGAACTAAGGTAATTCTCTAATAGTCCCATCTCTGGCTATTTGTCTTTCCATGGCATGTAGCTAACACGTCAGTACTGAAAGGGAAACTGGAGCCTAATATTCCCAGATAATTGGAAATGATTCGCACTTTCCACAAATTCCTGGTTTCCTTGTGCTATTTATATCAACCCCCCCCCCTTTCCATTCTGCTGCCTAAAACTAGAGATGGGCACCGGACGATTTTTTGCTGGTTTTGGTTCTAATTCGTTGTCCGGTTTTGATTTTGGTTTTTCCAAAAATGTACAAAAAAAGCTAAAATCACATAATTTGAGCCTTTTTTGTTCTTATAGTATTATTAGCCTCAATAACATTAATTTCCACTCATTTCCAGTCAATTTTGATCACCTCACAGCTCACATTATTGTTTTCATCCACTTTACGCCAAAAGGTTGCACTAAGCTAGCTGGTTGACTAAGCTAAGCGACAGCATTCGGCACAAACATATGGCAGTTCAACTTCCAACATGGCACATCTTGGACACAGAGTTCTTTTTTAAACTTGCAGCTCAGTTCAAACTGCGTGGAACCACAGGGCTTATATATGCATGTGAACAAAGCGCTCCAAGCAGTACAAACAATACAATTATTTCATTTTTGATGTCGCAGACGCAGCTCTATTCAAACTGCATGGGGTCACAGGGCTTATATATGCAAGTGAATGTCTTACTGATGGACACAGCAGAGCCAATATAGCAGAGTACAGCACAGCATACAGAAACGAGCACCCCTTATACACATTGACTAAGCAGCCCAACCATTTGTGACTTGTGAGTTTGACCACAGCCTATACAGCAGAGTACAGCACAGCATACAGCAGCATTCACCCCCTATACACATTGACTAAGCTGAACAGCCCATTGTAACTTATGAATCTGGACACAGCCTATACAGCAGAGTACAGCACACCGTACAGTAGCCTGCACCCCCTATACACATTGACTAAGCAGCACAGCCACTTGTGACTTGTGAATCTGGACACAGCCAATACAGCAGAGTACAGCACAGCATACAGCAGCATGCACCCCCCTATACACATTGACTAAGCAGCCCAGCCATTTGTGACTTGTGAGTCTGGCCACAGCCTATACAGCAGAGTATACACTAACATTGACTAAGCAGCTCACCGCTTGTGACTTGTGAGTCTGGACACAGTCTATACAACAGAGTACAGCACAGCATACAGCAGCGTGCATCCCCTATACACAGTGACTAAGCAACACCGCCACTTGTGAGTCTGGACACAGCACAGCCTACACAGCAGAGTTAAGTGCAGCATACATCAGCATGCCTGACAAGAAAATGGCGCTGAGTCCTGTCTGCGGCGCCTTATAAAGAACCCAAAACCCGTGGCAATCCGATGCCACAAAGATTACGTTTTGCCTTGAAGTGGAATCTGAATCAGATGGGAAGGCCCGAGCCGCAGCTCAGACTGACCCGGATTCCTGATGTTCAGACGGGATCTGAACCGCTTATCTCTACCTAAAACACACAACCATCACAGAGTCCCTGTATGAGGACTGTGCTCTGCTGTATAGGATTACATACACATCTTTAAGTATATGTAATATATCAGTTCAGCAGCGCTGATATATCAATGTGCAAAGCCTAAAAACTCTTCAAAGGAAGCTTAAGGGGTAAATTTACTAAAGTGAGCGTTTTTAGTAGTGAGTTTTAGAAGAGATGTTGCCCATAGCAACCAATCAGATTCTATTTAATATTCAACTAGCACCTTCTAGAAGATAATAGTAGAATATGATTGGTTGCTATGGGCAACATCTCTTCTAAAACTCACTTCTAAAAACTCTCACTTTAGTAAATTTACCCCTAAGTGTGAATGATAAAATCTTTATGTCATAGACCAGGGGGCAGCACTCCTAACAGTGTACTGGCTAACATCTCGTCAGCTCAACATGCCAGTCCCACTCTTACGAATGTATAAAGCATAGAACAAATAAAGCATTGGAGATAAAAAAGAAATCATATCATCATTTTGTTTAACAAACTTAATAAATACCTTAGTCTCACAAAATAAAACTTTATCTTAATTAACCCCCTTTAAAGCAGTAACCTCTTATTCTCACTATTACTACCATAATCTATACTCCCCTATACCCTAATTTACCTGTTTGCAATCTCTGTTGCTAACACACAGTGGTCAGGAAGCATGAAGCTATTGCCTGTCAGTCAGTTCCCACCAAGGCTGCTGTCAGTGAGAAGGATGAGGAGATAGACAAGGGGATATAGGGGCTCTGCAGCCTGGGAGGAGATAACTATCTGCTGACCACACCCTTCCTGCTGCTTTCCCTGGATTCCCTGCTGGGCCCTCACCTTCTGTCATCCAGTACCCCAATATATAAAGACTGAAGTGCCAAAAGTCATGGGATAGATTCCTAGTATCATGTAGGACCTCCTCGACATGGCATGGATTCCACAAGTGGAAGGAAGACCTCTGGAGAGATGTGTACCCACAGCTCCCTGATGTTTGTAGGTGCAGGATCTTGTGTGCGAATGGACCTTTCCACCATGTCCTATAAATGCTCAATTGGATTCATGTTAGGCAAATGTGATGGCCACACCATTCGTTGGAACTCTCCAGAATGCTCCTCGAACCAATTCTGGCTGACACATTTTAAAAGATCAACAGGTGGTGCTAATTATTTCATTTGTGACACTGAGGGGATCTTAAAAACATGCAACATTAGTATTATATGCTTGTCTGTTGTGGTAATCTTGGTGTGGGCTAGGGAGGGGGGTTTCAAAGCAACCAGAAACGTTTGCCTTTGCCTATGGAGTGCACAAAGTCCATGAAGGGCTGCAAATGGGCATCAAGCAATGCAATGTAACGTTTAGCAGTCAATGAGGTATTCAGGTGGATTAGTGGACCCAAGCCATGCCACGTGAACACATACCACACCATTGTAGGTGCCTTGCTGATAACTGGGCTCCATAGCCTCATGGGGTCTGCACCACACCTGAACCCTACCATTAACCCGAAACAACTGGGACCATGACTCATCATACCATGCCACATGTTTCCAGTACCCCAGCATCCAATTAGAAACGTCATGAGTCCAGGTGAGGCGCTGTGTCAGGTCTTATAGAGTTAACAGGGGCACTCTGGTAGGTCATGAGGTATTCCCAGTACACACGTGACACCGTAGATCGAGGAATGTTGAATGTCCACTCAACTTTGGAGATGGAATGTGCCAATCACCGGGCACCCACTATCATGTCCTGTTCGAACTCCGACAATTCACGTCGTCTTGCCATTGTTCAAATTGCTGTTACAATTGATGCAGGTCTGGGCATTTCCAAGACATCACAGTACGGTGACACCACTTACTATTACCTTTACATACTGCTATCCCATGACCAAGACTGGATTAAGACCTTTAGAGGATCTAAACACTTAAAAGATTTTGGTGCCCCCATATATATTTTGCTCCCCCCAAAAAAACAAAGAAAAGTTATCTTCAAATTTCTCACCAAGGACTTTAAAATAGAGATGTGCGCTGACCCTGTGTTTTGGTTTTGAATCTGTATCTCCCAGTGGCGGAACTAGAGAGTGGTGGACCCAGGTGCAAAAATATGCTTTGGGCCCCCCTATGCAGTGCCCCCAGTAGTGGTCCCCCTATGCAGTGCCCCCAATAGTGCCCCATATACAGTGCCCCCAGTAGTGGTCCCCCTATGCAGTGCCCCCAATAGTGCCCTTCATACAGTGCCCCCAGAAGTGGTCCCCACTACACAGTGCCCCCAGTAGTAGTCCCCCCTATGCATTGCCCCAGTATTAGTCCCCCTATGTATTGCCCCCAGTAGTAGTCCCCCCTATGCAGTGGCCCCAGTAGTAGTCCTCCCTATGCATTGCCCCCAATAGTAATCCCCCTTATGCATTGCCCCAGTAGTAGTCCCCCTATACAGTGCCCCCAGTAGCAGTCTCCCTTATACAGTGCCCCTAGTAGCAGCCTCCCTTATACAGTGCCCCTAGTAGCAGCCTCCCTTATACAGTGCCCCTAGTATTGGTCTCCCCTATACAGTTTCCCCAGTAGAGGACAACATCCCCATACAGTGCCCCCATTTGCAGCCCCCCTTATACAGTGTCCCCCAGTAGTGGCCCCCGTATACAGTGCCCTAGTAGTGGTCACACCCCCATACAGTGCCCCTAGTACCAGCCCCCCTTTATATAGTGCCCCCAGTAGTGGCCCCTTACACACACACACACACACACACAAAAGAAAAAAAACACAACTTACCTGATCCCTGCTCCTGTTGATGACCGCCGCTGTCCGCTCCTCCCCCTCCGCTCTGCACTATGGGAGAAACATCATGATGTCTCTCCCATCACCCGCAGCAGGGGAAGCCAGAAGGTGGAGCTCATGAGTGAACTCCAGCCGGCTCCCTCAGTGAACGCAGCAGCCAATGAGACTCTGTCTGACTCTCATTGGCTGCTATAACAAACATACAGCCGGCTGTGTGTTTGTTACTGTGTAGTGCAGACCGCTCTCACAATTGTGGGGCCCGGGGGTCACTAGCGGTGGGTGCTGGCCCTTGCACCACAGCGGGCCCTGGTGCAATGCATCGGCTGCACCGCCGCTAGTTCTGTCCCTGGTATCTCCTCTGGTTTTGGATCTGGATTGGTTTTGCCAAAACCGCCCTTCCGCGTTTTGTTTTTTGGTTTTGGAGCTATGTTTTTTTTTTTTAAATCATAAAAACAGCTAAAATCACATAAAATGGGTCTGTTTTTGTTCCTACAATATCATTAACCTCAATAATATTTATTTCCACTCGTTTCCAGTCAATTTGACCACCTCACAGCTCACAATATTGATTTTTTCATCTATTTAATGGCCAAAAGGTTGCATCGAGCAAGCTGGCTGACTAAGTTAAGCAACAGCATGGGTGGCACTAACATGTGGCAGTTCAGCTTCGAACATGGCATAGAGTGACTTTGTAGTGGTAGACAGGATGGCAATTTAATAAACTATACGAACCCTACTAATTAAAAAAATAAATGTTTTACTTAACTAGGTCAGAGGCCTGACAGAGTTGGAATGTTTATGGACTGAAGACAGGGAAAGGACGGAAGGATTGATTAGTTTTTATTTAATTTAATATTTTGATTCTTAAAAAATTTATGAGGGAATATCAATGTAGGATCAATTTCTTCAGTACCTAAAAGACATCTTTGATCTGGTGGAGATTTAAATTTTTTTTATACATCATGATCTAATAAAAAAATATGTCATCATCGTCATCCCCATCAGTGTGTACATCCTCCTATTCACACAATATTAATTTGTCCCAGATGGAATCCATTATTACAGACGCTTCTGTAATTTTTTTACTTAATTGCTGGTAAAGGTCTTCTTCATGGAATTTGTAATTCATTTTGATGAACATCATCTTTTCCACATTTTGGGGAAGTAATTTATTAATCTATGCCGATCGCTGACAAGGTTCCCGGCTTTACTGAAAACTCTTTCAGAGTGCACACGGGAGGGTGGGTAACTTAAGTAAAGCAAAGCCAGTTTGTGTAAGTGACTCCAAATTGCCTCTTTTTCCTGCCAGTGGTGAAACGGACTGTCTGACATGCCTATTTGGATGCTATCCCTAAAATAATCATCCACCATTCTTTGAATGGTGACCGTATCAGAAAAAGTCACGGTAGACATGTCACTCATTGTAGGCAGTTCAAACACAACCAGTTCTTTCAGACCCAGCAGTGGGTCTCTTACTAAAATGTTGTTTTTTTCCTAGCAGCCTCAGAAACTGAAGGAGGAGATGATGCCGTGTCCTGTGCCGCTTGAGCTGACAATTTTTTCACCAACAGCTCTTTGCATCTATTCAGATTTATGTCCATCGGAAAAAAAGACACAATGTATGACTAAAACCTAGGATCAAGTATGGTCACCAAAATATAGTGATCTGATTTAAAAAAATTGATGATCCTTGGATCCTGGTGAAGTGAATCACGGGCATGATCCACAAGTCCAACATACTTAGTGGAATCGCTCCATTTCAGCTCCTCCTTCAGTTTCTCCAGCTGTTTTTGCAAAAGTTTGATGAGGGGAATGACCTGACTCAAGCTGGCAGTGTCTGAACTAACTTCACATGTGGCAAGTTCAAAGGGTTTGAGAACCTTGCACAACATGGAAAGTATTCTCCACTGCACTAAGGTGCATTCCCACTCCACCCCCCTATCATTTTTAAAAAAATGTTGCACCACCAAATTAATTGTGTGAGCAAAACATTGGACATGCTGGAATTCTCCCAGATGTAATGCTCTCACAATATTGGTGGCATTGTCAGAAATCAGAAATCACGAGGAGAGTGCAAGTGGGGTAAGCCATTTTGCAATAATATCATTGAGTTTTCTTAAGAGGTTCTCAGCGGTATGCCTCTTAATGAAACCGTTGATACATAGCGTAGCCTGCCTCTGAATGAGACTAAGGAGAAATCCTACTGTACAGAGACTAAGGAGAAATCTTATATACTGTACAGAGACTAAGGAGAAATCCTATATACTGTACAGAGAGACTATGGAGAAATCCTATATACTGTACAGAGACTAAGGAGAAATCCTATATACTGTACAGAGACTAAGGAGAAATCCTATATACTGTACAGAGAGACTATGGAGAAATCCTACATACTGTACAGAGAGACTAAAGGGAAATCCTATATACTGTACAGAGAGACTAAGGGGAAATCCTATATACTGTACAGAGAGACTAAGGGGAAATCCTATATACTGTACAGAGACTAATGGGAAATCCTATATACTGTACAGAGACTAAGGAGAAATCCTATATACTGTACAGAGACTAAGGGGAAATCCTATATACTGTACAGAGACTAAGGAGAAATCCTATATACTGTACAGAGACTAAGGGGAAATCCTATATACTATACAGAGAGACTGAGGAAAAATCCTATATACTGTACAGAGACTAAGGAGAAATCCTATATACTGTACAGAGGGACTATGGAGAAATCCTATATACTGTACAGAGAGACTAAGGGGAAATCCTATATACTGTACAGAGACTAAGGGGAAATCCTATATACTGTACAGAGACTAAGGAGAAATCCTATATACTGTACAGAGAGACTTTGGAGAAATCCTATATACTGTACAGAGACTAAGAAGAAATCCTATATACTGTACAGAGAGACTATGGAGAAATCCTATATACTGTACAGAGAGACTAAGGCGAAATCTTATATACTGTACAGAGAGACTAAGGTGAAATCCTATATACTGTACAGAGAGACTTTGGAGAAATCCTATATACTGTACAGAGAGACTTTGGAGAAATCCTATATACTGTACAGAGAGACAAAGTAGATATCCTATATACTGTACAGAGAGACAAAGTAGAAATCCTATATACTGTACAGAAACTAAGGGGAAATCCTATATACTGTACAGAGAGACTAAGGAGAAATCCTGTATACTGTACAGAGAGACAAAGTAGAAATCCTATATACTGTACAGAGACTAAGGGGAAATCCTATATACTGTACAGAGAGACTAAGGAGAAATCATTTATACTGTACAGAGACTATGGAGAAATTCTATATACTTTACAGAGACTAAGGGGAAATCCTATATACTGTACAGAGACTAAGGGGAAATCCTATATACTGTACAGAGACTAAAGGGAAATCCTATATACTGTACAGAGAGACTAAGGAGAAATCCCATATACCACAGGTTCTCAAACTCGGTCTTTAAGAACCCAAACAGTGCATGTTTTCAAGGTCTCCTCACAGAATCAAAAGTGATATAATTATCTACACCTTCAGATCTATTAAAATGTGTCAGTGAGTAATGAATACACTTGTGCATCTGCTGTGAGTTCTGGAAAATGTGACCTGTGTGAGGTCCTGAGGACCGAGTTTGAGAACCTCTGCTATATACTTTACAGAGACTAAGGGGAAATCCTATATATTGTACACAGACTAAGGGGAAATCCTATATACTGTACAGAGAGACTAAGGGGAAATCCTATATACTGTACAGAGACTAAGGGGAAAACCTATATACTGTATAGACAGACTAATGATAAATCCTATATACTATACAGAGAGACTTTGGAAAAATCCAATATACTGTACAGAGAGACAAAGGAGAAATCCTATATACTGTACAGAGAGACTAAGGAGAAATCCTATATACTGTACAGAGGCTAAGGAGAAATCCTATATACTGTACAGAGACTAAGGAGAAATCCTATATACTGTACAGAGAGACTACAGAGAAATCTTATATACTGTACAGAGAGACTAAGGAGAAATCCTATATACTGTACAGAGAAACTACGGAGAAATCTTATATACTGTACAGAGAGACTTTGGAGATATCCTATATACTGTACAGAGAGACTAAGGAGAAATCCTATATACTGTACAGAGACTAAGGAGAAATCCTATATACTGTACAGAGAGACTAAGGAGAAATCCTATATACTGTACAGAGAATAAGGGGAAATCCTATATACTGTACAGAGAGACTAAGGAGAAATCCTATATACTGTACAGAGACTAAGGAGAAATCCTATATACTGTACAGAGAGACTAAGGATAAATCCTATATACTGTACAGAGACTAAGGAGAAATCCTATATACTGTACAGAGAGACTAAGGAGAAATCCTATATACTGTACAGAGACTAAGGGGAAATCCTATATACTGTACAGAGAGACTAAGGAGAAATCCTATATACTGTACAGAGACTAAGGAGAAATCCTATATACTGTACAGAGAGACTAAGGAGAAATCCTATATACTGTACAGAGAATAAGGGGAAATCCTATATACTGTACAGAGAGACTAAGGAGAAATCCTATATACTGTAAAGAGACTAAGGAGAAATCCTATATACTGTACAGAGAGACTAAGGAGAAATCCTATATACTGTACAGAGACTAAGGAGAAATCCTATATACTGTACAGAGAGACTAAGGAGAAATCCTATATACTGTACAGAGACTAAGGGGAAATCCTATATACTGTACAGAGAGACTAGGGAGAAATCCTATATACTGTACAGAGACTAAGGGGAAATCCTATGTACTGTACAGAGAGACTACGGAGAAATCCTATATACTGTACAGAGACTTTGGAGAAATCCTATATACTGTACAGAGAGACTAAGGAGAAATCCTATATACAGTACAGAGACTAAGGGGAAATCCTATATACTGTACAGAGAGACTATGGAGAAATCCTATATCCTGTACAGAGAGACTACGGAGAAATCTTATATACTGTACAGAGAGACTAAGGAGAAATCCTATATACTGTAAAGAGAGACTAAGGGGAAATCCTATATACTGTACAGAGAGACTATGGAAAAATCCTATATACTGTACAGAGAGACTTTGGAGAAATCCTACATACTGTACAGAGAGACTAAGGAGAAATCCTATATACTGTACTAAGAGACTAAGGGGAAATCCCATATACTGTACAGAGGCTAAGGAGAAATCCTATATACTGTTCAGAGACTATGGAGCAATCCTATATACTGAACAGAGAGACTATGGAGAAATCCTATATACTGTACAGAGACTAAGGAGAAATCCTATATACTGTACAGAAAGACTATGTAGAAATCCTATATACTGTACTGAGAGACTATGGAGAAATCCTATAAACTATACAGAGAGACTTTGGAGAAATCCTATATACTGTACAGAGAGACAAAGTAGAAATCCTATATACTGTACAGAGACTAAGGGGAAATCCTATATACTGTACAGAGAGACTATGGAGAAATCATTTATACTGTACAGAGACTATGGAGAAATTCTATATACTTTACAGAGAGACAAAGTAGAAATCCTATATACTGTACAGAGAGACAAAGTAGAAATCCTATATACTGTACAGAGACTAAGGGGAAATCCTATATACTGTACAGAGAGACTATGGAGAAATCCTATATACTGTACAGAGAGAAAAAGTAGAAATCCTATATACTGTACAGAGACTAAGGGGAAATCCTATATACTGTACAGAGAGACTAAGGAGAAATCATTTATACTGTACAGAGACTATGGAGAAATTCTATATACTTTACAGAGACTAAGGGGAAATCCTATATACTGTACAGAGACTAAGGGGAAATCCTATATACTGTACAGAGACTAAAGGGAAATCCTATATACTGTACAGAGAGACTAAGGAGAAATCCCATATACCACAGGTTCTCAAACTCGGTCCACAAGAACCCAAACAGTGCATGTTTTCCAGGTCTCCTCAGAGAATCAAAAGTGATATAATTATCTACACCTTCAGATCTATTAAAATGTGTCAGTGAGTAATGAATACACTTGTGCATCTGCTGTGAGACCTGGAAAATGTGACCTGTGTGAGGTCCTGAGGACCGAGTTTGAGAACCTATGCTATATACTGTACAGAGACTAAGGGGAAATCCTATATATTGTACACAGACTAAGGGGAAATCCTATATACTGTACAGAGAGACTAAGGGGAAATCCTATATACTGTACAGAGACTAAGGGGAAAACCTATATACTGTATAGACAGACTAATGATAAATCCTATATACTGTACAGAGAGACTATGGAGAAATCCTATATACTGTACAGAGAGACTAAGGAGAAATCTTATATACTGTACAGAGACTAAGGAGAAACCCTATATACTGTACAGAGAGACTAAGGAGAAATCCTGTATACTGTACAGAGACTAAGGGGAAATCCTATATACTGTACAGAGACTAAGGAGAAATCCTATGTACTGTACAGAGAGACTAAGGGGAAATCCTATATACAGTACAGAGACTAAGGGGAAATCCTATATACTGTACAGAGAGACTAAGGAGAAATCCTGTATACTGTACAGAGACTAAGGAGAAATCCTACATACTGTACAGAGAGACTAAGGGGAAACCCTATCTACTGTACAGAGACTAAGGAGAAATCCTATATACTGTACAGAGAGACTATGGAGAAATCCTATATACTGTACAGAGACTAAGGGAAATCCTATATACTGTACAGAGACTAAGGAGAAATCCTATATACTGTACAGAGACTAAGGGGAAAACCTACATACTGTACAGAGACTAAGGAGAAATTCTACATACTGTACTAAGAGACTAAGGAGAAATCCTATATACTGTACAGAGACTAAGGAGAAATCCTATATACTGTACAGAGAGACAAAGTAGAAATCCTATATACTGTACAGAAACTAAGGGGAAATCCTATATACTGTACAGAGAGACTAAGGAGAAATCCTGTATACTGTACAGAGAGACAAAGTAGAAATCCTATATACTGTACAGAGACTAAGGGGAAATCCTATATACTGTACAGAGAGACTAAGGAGAAATCATTTATACTGTACAGAGACTATGGAGAAATTCTATATACTTTACAGAGACTAAGGGGAAATCCTATATACTGTACAGAGACTAAGGGGAAATCCTATATACTGTACAGAGACTAAAGGGAAATCCTATATACTGTACAGAGAGACTAAGGAGAAATCCCATATACCACAGGTTCTCAAACTCGGTCTTTAAGAACCCAAACAGTGCATGTTTTCAAGGTCTCCTCACAGAATCAAAAGTGATATAATTATCTACACCTTCAGATCTATTAAAATGTGTCAGTGAGTAATGAATACACTTGTGCATCTGCTGTGAGTTCTGGAAAATGTGACCTGTGTGAGGTCCTGAGGACCGAGTTTGAGAACCTCTGCTATATACTGTACAGAGACTAAGGGGAAATCCTATATATTGTACACAGACTAAGGGGAAATCCTATATACTGTACAGAGAGATTAAGGGGAAATCCTATATACTGTACAGAGACTAAGGGGAAAACCTATATACTGTATAGACAGACTAATGATAAATCCTATATACTATACAGAGAGACTTTGGAAAAATCCAATATACTGTACAGAGAGACAAAGGAGAAATCCTATATACTGTACAGAGAGACTAAGGAGAAATCCTATATACTGTACAGAGGCTAAGGAGAAATCCTATATACTGTACAGAGACTAAGGAGAAATCCTATATACTGTACAGAGAGACTACAGAGAAATCTTATATACTGTACAGAGAGACTAAGGAGAAATCCTATATACTGTACAGAGAAACTACGGAGAAATCTTATATACTGTACAGAGAGACTTTGGAGATATCCTATATACTGTACAGAGAGACTAAGGAGAAATCCTATATACTGTACAGAGACTAAGGAGAAATCCTATATACTGTACAGAGAGACTAAGGAGAAATCCTATATACTGTACAGAGAATAAGGGGAAATCCTATATACTGTACAGAGAGACTAAGGAGAAATCCTATATACTGTACAGAGACTAAGGAGAAATCCTATATACTGTACAGAGAGACTAAGGATAAATCCTATATACTGTACAGAGACTAAGGAGAAATCCTATATACTGTACAGAGAGACTAAGGAGAAATCCTATATACTGTACAGAGACTAAGGGGAAATCCTATATACTGTACAGAGAGACTAAGGAGAAATCCTATATACTGTACAGAGACTAAGGAGAAATCCTATATACTGTACAGAGAGACTAAGGAGAAATCCTATATACTGTACAGAGAATAAGGGGAAATCCTATATACTGTACAGAGAGACTAAGGAGAAATCCTATATACTGTAAAGAGACTAAGGAGAAATCCTATATACTGTACAGAGAGACTAAGGAGAAATCCTATATACTGTACAGAGATTAAGGAGAAATCCTATATACTGTACAGAGAGACTAAGGAGAAATCCTATATACTGTACAGAGACTAAGGGGAAATCCTATATACTGTACAGAGAGACTAGGGAGAAATCCTATATACTGTACAGAGACTAAGGGGAAATCCTATGTACTGTACAGAGAGACTACGGAGAAATCCTATATACTGTACAGAGACTTTGGAGAAATCCTATATACTGTACAGAGAGACTAAGGAGAAATCCTATATACAGTACAGAGACTAAGGGGAAATCCTATATACTGTACAGAGAGACTATGGAGAAATCCTATATCCTGTACAGAGAGACTACGGAGAAATCTTATATACTGTACAGAGAGACTAAGGAGAAATCCTATATACTGTAAAGAGAGACTAAGGGGAAATCCTATATACTGTACAGAGAGACTATGGAAAAATCCTATATACTGTACAGAGAGACTTTGGAGAAATCCTACATACTGTACAGAGAGACTAAGGAGAAATCCTATATACTGTACTAAGAGACTAAGGGGAAATCCCATATACTGTACAGAGGCTAAGGAGAAATCCTATATACTGTTCAGAGACTATGGAGCAATCCTATATACTGAACAGAGAGACTATGGAGAAATCCTATATACTGTACAGAGACTAAGGAGAAATCCTATATACTGTACAGAAAGACTATGTAGAAATCCTATATACTGTACTGAGAGACTATGGAGAAATCCTATAAACTATACAGAGAGACTTTGGAGAAATCCTATATACTGTACAGAGAGACAAAGTAGAAATCCTATATACTGTACAGAGACTAAGGGGAAATCCTATATACTGTACAGAGAGACTATGGAGAAATCATTTATACTGTACAGAGACTATGGAGAAATTCTATATACTTTACAGAGAGACAAAGTAGAAATCCTATATACTGTACAGAGAGACAAAGTAGAAATCCTATATACTGTACAGAGACTAAGGGGAAATCCTATATACTGTACAGAGAGACTATGGAGAAATCCTATATACTGTACAGAGAGAAAAAGTAGAAATCCTATATACTGTACAGAGACTAAGGGGAAATCCTATATACTGTACAGAGAGACTAAGGAGAAATCATTTATACTGTACAGAGACTATGGAGAAATTCTATATACTTTACAGAGACTAAGGGGAAATCCTACATACTGTACAGAGACTAAGGGGAAATCCTATATACTGTACAGAGACTAAAGGGAAATCCTATATACTGTACAGAGAGACTAAGGAGAAATCCCATATACCACAGGTTCTCAAACTCGGTCCACAAGAACCCAAACAGTGCATGTTTTCCAGGTCTCCTCAGAGAATCAAAAGTGATATAATTATCTACACCTTCAGATCTATTAAAATGTGTCAGTGAGTAATGAATACACTTGTGCATCTG
The DNA here is from genome assembly GCA_031769625.1 of Taudactylus pleione. NCBI lineage: Eukaryota > Metazoa > Chordata > Amphibia > Anura > Myobatrachidae > Taudactylus > Taudactylus pleione. Next base: position 33,745 of record JAUIMM010001769.1, on the reverse strand, counting down.
CTGTGAGACCTGGAAAATGTGACCTGTGTGAGGTCCTGAGGACCGAGTTTGAGAACCTATGCTATATACTGTACAGAGACTAAGGGGAAATCCTATATATTGTACACAGACTAAGGGGAAATCCTATATACTGTACAGAGAGACTAAGGGGAAATCCTATATACTGTACAGAGACTAAGGGGAAAACCTATATACTGTATAGACAGACTAATGATAAATCCTATATACTGTACAGAGAGACTATGGAGAAATCCTATATACTGTACAGAGAGACTAAGGAGAAATCCTATATACTGTACAGAGACTAAGGAGAAACCCTATATACTGTACAGAGAGACTAAGGAGAAATCCTGTATACTGTACAGAGACTAAGGGGAAATCCTATATACTGTACAGAGACTAAGGAGAAATCCTATGTACTGTACAGAGAGACTAAGGGGAAATCCTATATACAGTACAGAGACTAAGGGGAAATCCTATATACTGTACAGAGAGACTAAGGAGAAATCCTGTATACTGTACAGAGACTAAGGAGAAATCCTACATACTGTACAGAGAGACTAAGGGGAAACCCTATCTACTGTACAGAGACTAAGGAGAAATCCTATATACTGTACAGAGAGACTATGGAGAAATCCTATATACTGTACAGAGACTAAGGGAAATCCTATATACTGTACAGAGAGACAAAGTAGAAATCCTATATACTGTACAGAGACTAAGGGGAAATCCTATATACTGTACAGAGAGACTATGGAGAAATCCTATATACTGTACAGAGAGAAAAAGTAGAAATCCTATATACTGTACAGAGACTAAGGGGAAATCCTATATACTGTACAGAGAGACTAAGGAGAAATCATTTATACTGTACAGAGACTATGGAGAAATTCTATATACTTTACAGAGACTAAGGGGAAATCCTATATACTGTACAGAGACTAAGGGGAAATCCTATATACTGTACAGAGACTAAAGGGAAATCCTATATACTGTACAGAGAGACTAAGGAGAAATCCCATATACCACAGGTTCTCAAACTCGGTCCACAAGAACCCAAACAGTGCATGTTTTCCAGGTCTCCTCAGAGAATCAAAAGTTATATAATTATCTACACCTTCAGATCTATTAAAATGTGTCAGTGAGTAATGAATACACTTGTGCATCTGCTGTGAGACCTGGAAAATGTGACCTGTGTGAGGTCCTGAGGACCGAGTTTGAGAACCTATGCTATATACTGTACAGAGACTAAGGGGAAATCCTATATATTGTACACAGACTAAGGGGAAATCCTATATACTGTACAGAGAGACTAAGGGGAAATCCTATATACTGTACAGAGACTAAGGGGAAAACCTATATACTGTATAGACAGACTAATGATAAATCCTATATACTGTACAGAGAGACTATGGAGAAATCCTATATACTGTACAGAGAGACTAAGGAGAAATCCTATATACTGTACAGAGACTAAGGAGAAACCCTATATACTGTACAGAGAGACTAAGGAGAAATCCTGTATACTGTACAGAGACTAAGGGGAAATCCTATATACTGTACAGAGACTAAGGAGAAATCCTATGTACTGTACAGAGAGACTAAGGGGAAATCCTATATACAGTACAGAGACTAAGGGGAAATCCTATATACTGTACAGAGAGACTAAGGAGAAATCCTGTATACTGTACAGAGACTAAGGAGAAATCCTACATACTGTACAGAGAGACTAAGGGGAAACCCTATCTACTGTACAGAGACTAAGGAGAAATCCTATATACTGTACAGAGAGACTATGGAGAAATCCTATATACTGTACAGAGACTAAGGGAAATCCTATATACTGTACAGAGACTAAGGAGAAATCCTATATACTGTACAGAGACTAAGGGGAAAACCTACATACTGTACAGAGACTAAGGAGAAATTCTACATACTGTACTAAGAGACTAAGGAGAAATCCTATATACTGTACAGAGACTAAGGAGAAATCCTATATACTGTACAGAGAGACTATGGAGAAATCCTATATACTGTACAGAGAGTAAGGAGAAATCCTATATACTGTACAGAGAGACTATGGAGAAATCCTTTATACTGTACAAAGAGACTAAAGGGAAATCCTACATACTGTACAGAGAGACTAAAGGGAAATCCTATATACTGTACAGAGAGACTAAGGGGAAATCCTATATACTGTACAGAGAGACTAATGGGAAATCCTATATACTGTACAGAGACTAAAGAGAAATCCTATATACTGTACAGAGAGACTAAGGGGAAATCAAATATACTATACAGAGAGACTAAGGAGAAATCCTATATACTGTACAGAGACTAAGGAGAAATCCTATATACTGTACAGAGGGACTATGGAGAAATCCAGTATACTGTACAGAGAGACTAAGGGGAAATCCTATATACTGTACAGAGACTAAGGGGAAATCCTATATACTGTACAGAGACTAAGGTGAAATCCTATATACTGTACAGAGAGACTTTGGAGAAATCCTATATACTGTACAGAGACTAAGGAGAAATCCTATATACTGTACAGAGAGACTATGGAGAAATCCTATATACTGTACAGAGAGACTACGGAGAAATCTTATATACTGTACAGAGAGACTAAGGGGAAATCCTATATACTGTACAGAGACTAAGGAGAAATCCTATATACTGTTCAGAGACTAAGGAGAAATCCTATATACTAGAGAGACTAAGGAGAAATCCTATATACTGTACAGAGAGACTTTGGAGAAATCCTATATACTGTACAGAGAGACAAAGTAGAAATCCTATATACTGTACAGAGACTATGGGGAAATCCTAAATACTGTACAGAGAGACTAAGGAGAAATCCTATATACTGTACAGAGAGACAAAGGAGAAATCCTATATACTGTACAGAGAGACAAAGTAGATATCCTATATACTGTACAGAGAGACAAAGTAGAAATCCTATATACTGTACAGAGACTAAGGGGAAATCCTATATAGTGTACAGAGAGACTAAGGAGAAATCCTATATACTGTACAGAGACTAAGGCGAAATCCTATATACTGTACAGAGAGACAAAGTAGAAATCCTATATACTGTACAGAGACTAATGGGAACTCCTATATACTGTACAGAGAGACTAAGGAGAAATCCTATATACTGTACAGAGAGACAAAGTAGAAATCATATATACTGTACAGAGACTAAGGGGAAATCCTATATACTGTACAGAGAGACTAAGGAGAAATCATTTATACTGTACACAGACTATGGAGAAATTCTATATACTTTACAGAGAGACAAAGTAGAAATCCTATATACTGTACAGAGACTAAGGGGAAATTTTATATACTGTACAGAGAGACTTTGGAGAAATCCTATATACTGTACAGAGAGACTTTGGAGAAATCCTTTATACTGTACAGAGAGACAAAGTAGAAATCCTATATACTGTACAGAGAGACAAAGTAGAAATCCTATATACTGTACAGAGACTAAGGGGAAATTCTATATACTGTACAGAGAGACAAAGGAGAAATCCTATATACTGTACAGAGAGAAAAAGTAGAAATCCTATATACTGTACAGAGACTAAGGGGAAATCCTATATACTGTACAGAGAGACTAAGGAGAAATCATTTATACTGTACAGAGACTATGGAGAAATTCTATATACTTTACAGAGACTAAGGGGAAATCCTATATACTGTACAGAGACTAAGGGGAAAACCTATATACTGTACAGAGACTAACGGGAAATCCTATAAACTGTACAGAGAGACTAAGGAGAAATCCCATATACCACAGGTTCTCAAACTCGGTCCTCAAGAAATCAAACAGTGCATGTTTTCCAGGTCTCCTCAGAGAATCAAAAGTGATATATTTATCTACACCTTCAGATCTATTAAAATGTGTCATTGAGTAATGAATACACTTGTGCATCTGCTGTGAGACCTGGAAAATGTGACCTGTGTGAGGTCCTGAGGACCAAGTTTGAGAACCTCTGCGATATACTGTACAGAGACTAAGGGGAAATCCTATATATTGTACACAGACTAAGGGGAAATCCAATATACTGTACAGAGAGACTAAGGGGAAATCCTATATACTGTACAGAGACTAAGGGGAAAACCAATATACTGTATAGACAGACTAATGATAAATCCTATATACTGTACAGAGAGACTAAGGAAAAATCCTATATACTGTACAGAGAGACAAAAGAGAAATCCTATATACTGTACAGAGACTAAGGAGAAATCCTATATACTGTACAGAGAGACTAAGGAGAAATCCTATATACTGGACAGAGACTAAGGGGAAATCCTATATACTGTACAGAGAGACTAAGGAGAAATCCTGTATACTGTACAGAGACTAAGGGGAAGTCCTATATACTGTACAGAGACTAAGGAGAAATCCTATATACTGTACAGAGAGACTAAGGGGAAATCCTATATACAGTACAGAAACTAAGGGGAAATCCTATATACTGTACAGAGAGACTAAGGAGAAATCCTGTATACTGTACAGAGACTAAGGAGAAATCCTATATACTGTACAGAGAGACTAAGGGGAAACCCTATCTACTGTACAGAGACTAAGGAGAAATCCTATATACTGTACAGAGAGACTAAGGAGAAATCCTATATACTGTACAGAGACTAAGGGGAAATCCTATATACTGTACAGAGACTAAGGAGAAATCCTATATACTGTACAGAGACTAAGGAGAATTCCTACATACTGTACTAAGAGACTAAGGAGAAATCCTATATACTGTACAGAGACTAAGTAGAAATCCTATATACTGTACAGAGAGACTATGGAGAAATCCTATATAATGTACAGAGACTAAGTAGAAATCCTATATACTGTACATATAGACTATGGAGAAACACTATATACTGTACAGAGAGACTAAAGGGAAATCCTACATACTGTACAGAGAGACTAAAGGGAAATCCTATATACTGTACAGAGAGACTAAGGGGAAATCCTATATACTGTACAGAGAGACTAATGGGAAATCCTATATACTGTACAGAGACTAAAGAGAAATCCTATATACTGTACAGAGACTAAGGGGAAATCCTATATACTGTACAGAGACTAAGGAGAAATCCTATATACTGTATAGAGACTAAGGGGAAATCCTATATACTATACAGAGAGACTAAGGAGAAATCTTATATACTGTACAGAGACTAAGGAGAAATCCTATATACTGTACAGAGGGACTATGGAGAAATCCAGTATACTGTACAGAGAGACTAAGGGGAAATCCTATATACTGTACAGAGACTAAGGGGAAATCCTATATACTGTACAGAGACTAAGGAGAAATCCTATATACTGTACAGAGAGACTTTGGAGAAATCCTATATACTGTACAGAGACTAAGGAGAAATCCTAGATACTGTACAGAGAGACTATGGAGAAATCCTATATACTGTACAGAGAGACTACGGAGAAATCTTATATACTGTACAGAGAGACTAAGGGGAAATCCTATATACTGTACAGAGACTAAGGAGAAATCCTATATACTGTTCAGAGACTAAGGAGAAATCCTATATACTAGAGAGACTAAGGAGAAATCCTATATACTGTACAGAGAGACTTTGGAGAAATCCTTTATACTGTACAGAGAGACAAAGTAGAAATCCTATATACTGTACAGAGAGACAAAGTAGAAATCCTATATACTGTACAGAGACTATGGGGAAATCCTAAATACTGTACAGAGAGACTAAGGAGAAATCCTATATACTGTACAGAGAGACTACGGAGAAATCTTATATACTGTACAGAGACTTTGGAGAAATCCTATATACTGTACAGAGAGACTACGGAGAAATCTTATATACTGTACAGAGACTTTGGAGAAATCCTATATACTGTACAGAGAGACTAAGGAGAAATCCTATATACTGTACAGAGACTAAGGGGAAATCCTATATACTGTACAGAGAGACTAGGGAGAAATCCTATATACTGTACAGAGACTTTGGAGAAATCCTATATACTGTACAGAGAGACTTTGGAGAAATCCTATATACTGTACAGAGACTAAGGATAAATCCTATATACTGTACAGAGAGACTAAGGAGAAATCCTATATACAGTACAGAGACTAAGGGGAAATCCTATATACTGTACAGAGAGACTATGGAGAAATCCTATATAACAGAGAGACTACGGAGAAATCTTATATACTGTACAGAGAGACTAAGGAGAAATCCTATATACTGTAAAGAGAGACTAAGGGGAAATCCTATATACTGTACAGAGAGACTATGGAAAAATCCTATATACTGTACAGAGAGACTTTGGAGAAATCCTACATACTGTACAGAGAGACTTTGGAGAAATCCTATATACTGTACTAAGACACTAAGGGGAAATCCCATATACTGTACAGAGGCTAAGGAGAAATCCTATATACTGTTCAGAGACTATGGAGCAATCCTATATACTGAACAGAGAGACTATGGATAAATCCTATATACTGTACAGAGACTAAGGAGAAATCCTATATACTGTACAGAAAGACTATGGAGAAATCCTATATACTGTACTGAGAGACTATGGAGAAATCCTATAAACTATACAGAGAGACTTTGGAGAAATCCTATATACTGTACAGAGAGACAAAGTAGAAATCCTATATACTGTACAGAGAGACTAAGGGGAAATCCTATATACTGTACAGAGAGACTAAGGAGAAATCCTATATACTGTACAGAGAGACAAAGTAGAAATCCTATATACTGTACAGAGACTAAGGGGAAATCCTATATACTGTACAGAGAGACTATGCAGAAATCATTTATACTGTACAGAGACTATGGAGAAATTCTATATACTGTACAGAGAGACAAAGTAGAAATCCTATATACTGTACAGAGAGACAAAGTAGAAATCCTATATACTGTACAGAGACTAAGGGGAAATCCTATATACTGTACAGAGAGACTATGGAGAAATCCTATATACTGTACAGAGAGAAAAAGTAGACATCCTATATACTGTACAGAGACTAAGGGGAAATCCTATATACTGTACAGAGAGACTAAGGAGAAATCATTTATACTGTACAGAGACTATGGAGAAATTCTATATACTTTACAGAGACTAAGGGGAAATCCTATATACTGTACAGAGACTAAGGGGAAATCCTATATACTGTACAGAGACTAAAGGGAAATCCTATATACTGTACAGAGAGACTAAGGAGAAATCCCATATACCACAGGTTCTGAAACTCGGTCCACAAGAACCCAAACAGTGCATGTTTTCCAGGTCTCCTCAGAGAATCAAAAGTGATATAATTATCTACACCTTCAGATCTATTAAAATGTGTCAGTGAGTAATGAATACACTTGTGCATCTGCTGTGAGACCTGGAAAATGTGACCTGTGTGAGGTCCTGAGGACCGAGTTTGAGAACCTATGCTATATACTGTACAGAGACTAAGGGGAAATCCTATATATTGTACACAGACTAAGGGGAAATCCTATATACTGTACAGAGAGACTAATTGGAAATCCTATATACTGTACAGAGACTAAGGGGAAAACCTATATACTGTATAGACAGACTAATGATAAATCCTATATACTGTACAGAGAGACTATGGAGAAATCCTATATACTGTACAGAGAGACTAAGGAGAAATCCTATATACTGTATAGAGACTAAGGAGAAATCCTATATACTGTACAGAGAGACTAAGGAGAAATCCTGTATACTGTACAGAGACTAAGGGGAAATCCTATATACTGTACAGAGACTAAGGAGAAATCCTATGTACTGTACAGAGAGACTAAGGGGAAATCCTATATACAGTACAGAGACTAAGGGGAAATCCTATATACTGTACAGAGAGACTAAGGAGAAATCCTATATACTGTACTAAGAGACTAAGGGGAAATCCCATATACTGTACAGAGGCTAAGGAGAAATCCTATATACTGTTCAGAGACTATGGAGCAATCCTATATACTGAACAGAGAGACTATGGAGAAATCCTATATACTGTACAGAGACTAAGGAGAAATCCTATATACTAGAGAGACTAAGGAGAAATCCTATATACTGTACAGAGAGACTTTGGAGAAATCCTATATACTGTACAGAGAGACAAAGTAGAAATCCTATATACTGTACAGAGAGACAAAGTAGAAATCCTATATACTGTACAGAGACTATGGGGAAATCCTAAATACTGTACAGAGAGACTAAGGAGAAATCCTATATACTGTACAGAGAGACTACGGAGAAATCTTATATACTGTACAGAGACTTTGGAGAAATCCTATATACTGTACAGAGAGACTAAGGAGAAATCCTATATACTGTACAGAGACTAAGGGGAAATCCTATATACTGTACAGAGAGACTAGGGAGAAATCCTATATACTGTACAGAGACTTTGGAGAAATCCTATATACTGTACAGAGAGACTTTGGAGAAATCCTATATACTGTACAGAGACTAAGGATAAATCCTATATACTGTACAGAGAGACTAAGGAGAAATCCTATATACAGTACAGAGACTAAGGGGAAATCCTATATACTGTACAGAGAGACTATGGAGAAATCCTATATACTGTACAGAGAGACTACGGAGAAATCTTATATACTGTACAGAGAGACTAAGGAGAAATCCTATATACTGTAAAGAGAGACTAAGGGGAAATCCTATATACTGTACAGAGAGATTATGGAAAAATCCTATATACTGTACAGAGATACTTTGGAGAAATCCTACATACTGTACAGAGAGGCTAAGGAGAAATCCTATATACTGTACAGAGAGACTACGGAGAAATCCTATATACTGTACAGAGACTAAGTAGAAATCCTATATACTGTACAGAGAGACTATGGAGAAATCCTATATAATGTACAGAGACTAAGTAGAAATCCTATATACTGTACAGAGAGACTATGGAGAAACACTATATACTGTACAGAGAGACTAAAGGGAAATCCTACATACTGTACAGAGAGACTAAAGTGAAATCCTATATACTGTACAGAGAGACTAAGGGGAAATCCTATATACTGTACAGAGAGACTAATGGGAAATCCTATATACTGTACAGAGAGACTAAGGAGAAATCCTATATACTGTACAGAGACTAAGGGGAAATCCTATATACTGTACAGAGACTAAGGAGAAATCCTATATACTGTACAGAGACTAAGGAGAATTCCTACATACTGTACTAAGAGACTAAGGAGAAATCCTATATACTGTACAGAGACTAACTAGAAATCCTATATACTGTACAGAGAGACTATGGAGAAATCCTATATAATGTACAGAGACTAAGTAGAAATCCTATATACTGTACAGAGAGACTATGGAGAAACACTATATACTGTACAGAGAGACTAAAGGGAAATCCTACATACTGTACAGAGAGACTAAAGGGAAATCCTATATACTGTACAGAGAGACTAAGTGGAAATCCTATATACTGTACAGAGAGACTAATGGGAAATCCTATATACTGTACAGAGACTAAAGAGAAATCCTATATACTGTACAGAGACTAAGGGGAAATCCTATATACTGTACAGAGACTAAGGAGAAATCCTATATACTGTATAGAGACTAAGGGGAAATCCTATATACTATACAGAGAGACTAAGCAGAAATCTTATATACTGTACAGAGACTAAGGAGAAATCCTATATACTGTACAGAGGGACTATGGAGAAATCCAGTATACTGTACAGAGAGACTAAGGGGAAATCCTATATACTGTAAAGAGACTAAGGGGAAATCCTATATACTGTACAGAGACTAAGGAGAAATCCTATATACTGTACAGAGAGACTTTGGAGAAATCCTATATACTGTACAGAGACTAAGGAGAAATCCTAGATACTGTACAGAGAGACTATGGAGAAATCCTATATACTGTAGAGAGAGACTACGGAGAAATCTTATATACTGTACAGAGAGACTAAGGGGAAATACTATATACTGTACAGAGACTAAGGAGAAATCCTATATACTGTTCAGAGACTAAGGAGAAATCCTATATACTAGAGAGACTAAGGAGAAATCCTATATACTGTACAGAGAGACTTTGGAGAAATCCTATATACTGTACAGAGAGACAAAGTAGAAATCCTATATACTGTACAGAGAGACAAAGTAGAAATCCTATATAGTGTACAGAGACTATGGGGAAATCCTAAATACTGTACAGAGAGACTAAGGAGAAATCCTATATACTGTACAGAGAGACTACGGAGAAATCTTATATACTGTACAGAGACTAAGGATAAATCCTATATACTGTACAGAGAGACTAAGGAGAAATCCTATATACAGTACAGAGACTAAGGGGAAATCTAATATACTGTACAGAGAGACTATGGAGAAATCCTATATACTGTACAGAGAGACTACGGAGAAATCTTATATACTGTACAGAGAGACTAAGGAGAAATCCTATATACTGTAAAGAGAGACTAAGGGGAAATCCTATATACTGTACAGAGAGATTATGGAAAAATCCTATATACTGTACAGAGAGACTTTGGAGAAATCCTACATACTGTACAGAGAGGCTAAGGAGAAATCCTATATACTGTTCAGAGACTATGGAGCAATCCTATATACTGAACAGAGAGACTATGGAGAAATCCTATATACTGTACAGAGACTAAGGAGAAATCCTATATACTGTACAGAAAGACTATGGAGAAATCCTATATACTGTACTGAGAGACTATGGAGAAATCCTATAAACTATACAGAGAGACTTTGGAGAAATCCTATATACTGTACAGAGAGACAAAGTAGAAATCCTATATACTGTATAGAGAGACTAAGGGGAAATCCTATATACTGTACAGAGAGACTAAGGAGAAATCCTATATACTGTACAGAGAGACAAAGTAGAAATCCTATATACTGTACAGAGACTAAGGGGAAATCCTATATACTGTACAGAGAGACTATGGAGAAATCATTTATACTGTACAGAGACTATGGAGAAATTCTATATACTTTACAGAGAGACAAAGTAGAAATCCTATATACTGTACAGAGAGACAAAGTAGAAATCCTATATACTGTACAGAGACTAAGGGGAAATCCTATATACTGTACAGAGAGACTATGGAGAAATCCTATATACTGTACAGAGAGAAAAAGTAGAAATCCTATATACTGTACAGAGACTAAGGGGAAATCCTATATACTGTACAGAGAGACTAAGGAGAAATCATTTATACTGTACAGAGACTATGGAGAAATTCTATATACTTTACAGAGACTAAGGGGAAATCCTATATACTGTACAGAGACTAAGGGGAAATCCTATATACTGTACAGAGACTAAAGGGAAATCCTATATACTGTACAGAGAGACTAAGGAGAAATCCCATATACCACAGGTTCTGAAACTCGGTCCACAAGAACCCAAACAGTGCATGTTTTCCAGGTCTCCTCAGAGAATCAAAAGTGATATAATTATCTACACCTTCAGATCTATTAAAATGTGTCAGTGAGTAATGAATACACTTGTGCATCTGCTGTGAGACCTGGAAAATGTGACCTGTGTGAGGTCCTGAGGACCGAGTTTGAGAACCTATGCTATATACTGTACAGAGACTAAGGGGAAATCCTATATATTGTACACAGACTAAGGGGAAATCCTATATACTGTACAGAGAGACTAATTGGAAATCCTATATACTGTACAGAGACTAAGGGGAAAACCTATATACTGTATAGACAGACTAATGATAAATCCTATATACTGTACAGAGAGACTATGGAGAAATCCTATATACTGTACAGAGAGACTAAGGAGAAATCCTATATACTGTATAGAGACTAAGGAGAAATCCTATATACTGTACAGAGAGACTAAGGAGAAATCCTGTATACTGTACAGAGACTAAGGGGAAATCCTATATACTGTACAGAGACTAAGGAGAAATCCTATGTACTGTACAGAGAGACTAAGGGGAAATCCTATATACAGTACAGAGACTAAGGGGAAATCCTATATACTGTACAGAGAGACTAAGGAGAAATCCTATATACTGTACTAAGAGACTAAGGGGAAAACCCATATACTGTACAGAGGCTAAGGAGAAATCCTATATACTGTTCAGAGACTATGGAGCAATCCTATATACTGAACAGAGAGACTATGGAGAAATCCTATATACTGTACAGAGACTAAGGAGAAATCCTATATACTAGAGAGATTAAGGAGAAATCCTATATACTGTACAGAGAGACTTTGGAGAAATCCTATATACTGTACAGAGAGACAAAGTAGAAATCCTATATACTGTACAGAGAGACAAAGTAGAAATCCTATATAGTGTACAGAGACTATGGGGAAATCCTAAATACTGTACAGAGAGACTAAGGAGAAATCCTATATACTGTACAGAGAGACTACGAAGAAATCTTATATACTGTACAGAGACTTTGGAGAAATCCTATATACTGTACAGAGAGACTAAGGAGAAATCCTATATACTGTACAGAGACTAAGGGGAAATCCTATATACTGTACAGAGAGACTAGGGAGAAATCCTATATACTGTACAGAGACTTTGGAGAAATCCTATATACTGTACAGAGAGACTTTGGAGAAATCCTATATACTGTACAGAGACTAAGGATAAATCCTATATACTGTACAGAGAGACTAAGGAGAAATCCTATATACAGTACAGAGACTAAGGGGAAATCCTATATACTGTACAGAGAGACTATGGAGAAATCCTATATACTGTACAGAGAGACTACTGAGAAATCTTATATACTGTACAGAGAGACTAAGGAGAAATCCTATATACTGTAAAGAGAGACTAAGGGGAAATCCTATATACTGTACAGAGAGATTATGGAAAAATCCTATATACTGTACAGAGAGACTTTGGAGAAATCCTACATACTGTACAGAGAGGCTAAGGAGAAATCCTATATACTGTTCAGAGACTATGGAGCAATCCTATATACTGAACAGAGAGACTATGGAGAAATCCTATATACTGTACAGAGACTAAGGAGAAATCCTATATACTGTACAGAAAGACTATGGAGAAATCCTATATACTGTACTGAGAGACTATGGAGAAATCCTATAAACTATACAGAGAGACTTTGGAGAAATCCTATATACTGTACAGAGAGACAAAGTAGAAATCCTATATACTGTATAGAGAGACTAAGGGGAAATCCTATATACTGTACAGAGAGACTAAGGAGAAATCCTATATACTGTACAGAGAGACAAAGTAGAAATCCTATATACTGTACAGAGACTAAGGGGAAATCCTATATACTGTACAGAGAGACTATGGAGAAATCATTTATACTGTACAGAGACTATGGAGAAATTCTATATACTTTACAGAGAGACAAAGTAGAAATCCTATATACTGTACAGAGAGACAAAGTAGAAATCCTATATACTGTACAGAGACTAAGGGGAAATCCTATATACTGTACAGAGAGACTATGGAGAAATCCTATATACTGTACAGAGAGAAAACGTAGAAATCCTATATACTGTACAGAGACTAAGGGGAAATCCTATATACTGTACAGAGAGACTAAGGAGAAATCATTTATACTGTACAGAGACTATGGAGAAATTCTATATACTTTACAGAGACTAAGGGGAAATCCTATATACTGTACAGAGACTAAGGGGAAATCCTATATACTGTACAGAGACTAAAGGGAAATCCTATATACTGTACAGAGAGACTAAGGAGAAATCCCATATACCACAGGTTCTGAAACTCGGTCCACAAGAACCCAAACAGTGCATTTTTTCCAGGTCTCCTCAGAGAATCAAAAGTGATATAATTATCTACACCTTCAGATCTATTAAAATGTGTCAGTGAGTAATGAATACACTTGTGCATCTGCTGTGAGACCTGGAAAATGTGACCTGTGTGAGGTCCTGAGGACCGAGTTTGAGAACCTATGCTATATACTGTACAGAGACTAAGGGGAAATCCTATATATTGTACACAGACTAAGGGGAAATCCTATATACTGTACAGAGAGACTAATTGGAAATCCTATATACTGTACAGAGACTAAGGGGAAAACCTATATACTGTATAGACAGACTAATGATAAATCCTATATACTGTACAGAGAGACTATGGAGAAATCCTATATACTGTACAGAGAGACTAAGGAGAAATCCTATATACTGTATAGAGACTAAGGAGAAATCCTATATACTGTACAGAGAGACTAAGGAGAAATCCTGTATACTGTACAGAGACTAAGGGGAAATCCTATATACTGTACAGAGACTAAGGAGAAATCCTATGTACTGTACAGAGAGACTAAGGGGAAATCCTATATACAGTACAGAGACTAAGGGGAAATCCTATATACTGTACAGAGAGACTAAGGAGAAATCCTGTATACTGTACAGAGACTAAGGAGAAATCCTACATACTGTACAGAGAGACTAAGGGGAAACACTATCTACTGTACAGAGACTAAGGAGAAATCCTATATACTGTACAGAGAGACTATGGAGAAATCCTATATACTGTACAGAGACTAAGGGAAATCCTATATACTGTAGAGAGACTAAGGAGAAATCCTATATACTGTACAGAGACTAAGGGGAAAACCTACATACTGTACAGAGACTAAGGAGAAATTCTACATACTGTACTAAGAGACTAAGGAGAAATCCTATATACTGTACAGAGACTAAGGAGAAATCCTATATACTGTACAGAGAGACTATGGAGAAATCCTATATACTGTACAGAGAGTAAGGAGAAATCCTATATACTGTACAGAGAGACTATGGAGAAATCCTTTATACTGTACAAAGAGACTAAAGGGAAATCCTACATACTGTACAGAGAGACTAAAGGGAAATCCTATATACTGTACAGAGAGACTAAGGGGAAATCCTATATACTGTACAGAGAGACTAATGGGAAATCCTATATACTGTACAGAGACTAAAGAGAAATCCTATATACTGTACAGAGACTAAGGGGAAATCCTATATACTGTACAGAGACTAAGGAGAAATCCTATATACTGTACAGAGACTAAGGGGAAATCCTATATACTATACAGAGAGACTAAGGAGAAATCCTATATACTGTACAGAGACTAAGGAGAAATCCTATATACTGTACAGAGGGATTATGGAGAAATCCAGTATACTGTACAGAGAGACTAAGGGGAAATCCTATATACTGTACAGAGACTAAGGGGAAATCCTATATACTGTACAGAGACTAAGGTGAAATCCTATATACTGTACAGAGAGACTTTGGAGAAATCCTATATACTGTACAGAGACTAAGGAGAAATCCTATATACTGTACAGAGAGACTATGGAGAAATCCTATATACTGTACAGAGAGACTACGGAGAAATCTTATATACTGTACAGAGAGACTAAGGGGAAATCCTATATACTGTACAGAGACTAAGGAGAAATCCTATATACTATTCAGAGACTAAGGAGAAATCCTATATACTAGAGAGACTAAGGAGAAATCCTATATACTGTACAGAGAGACTTTGGAGAAATCCTATATACTGTACAGAGAGACAAAGTAGAAATCCTATATACTGTACAGAGACTATGGGGAAATCCTAAATACTGTACAGAGAGACTAAGGAGAAATCCTATATACTGTACAGAGAGACAAAGGAGAAATCCTATATACTGTACAGAGAGACAAAGTAGATATCCTATATACTGTACTGAGAGACAAAGTAGAAATCCTATATACTGTACAGAGACTAAGGGGAAATCCTATATAGTGTACAGAGAGACTAAGGAGAAATCCTATATACTGTACAGAGACTAAGGCGAAATCTTATATACTGTACAGAGAGACAAAGTAGAAATCCTATATACTGTACAGAGACTAATGGGAACTCCTATATACTGTACAGAGAGACTAAGGAGAAATCCTATATACTGTACAGAGAGACAAAGTAGAAATCATATATACTGTACAGAGACTAAGGGGAAATCCTATATACTGTACAGAGAGACTAAGGAGAAACCATTTATACTGTATACAGACTATGGAGAAATTCTATATACTTTACAGAGAGACAAAGTAGAAATCCTATATACTGTACAGAGACTAGGGGAAATTCTATATACTGTACAGAGAGACTTTGGAGAAATCCTATATACTGTACAGAGAGACTTTGGAGAAATCCTTTATACTGTACAGAGAGACAAAGTAGAAATCCTATATACTGTACAGAGAGACAAAGTAGAAATCCTATATACTGTACAGAGACTAAGGGGAAATTCTATATACTGTACAGAGAGACAAAGGAGAAATCCTATATACTGTACAGAGAGAAAAAGTAGAAATCCTATATACTGTACAGAGACTAAGGGGAAATCCTATATACTGTACAGAGAGACTAAGGAGAAATCATTTATACTGTACAGAGACTATGGAGAAATTCTATATACTTTACAGAGACTAAGGGGAAATCCTATATACTGTACAGAGACTAAGGGGAAAACCTATATACTGTACAGAGACTAACGGGAAATCCTATAAACTGTACAGAGAGACTAAGGAGAAATCCCATATACCACAGGTTCTCAAACTCGGTCCTCAAGAAATCAAACAGTGCATGTTTTCCAGGTCTCCTCAGAGAATCAAAAGTGATATATTTATCTACACCTTCAGATCTATTAAAATGTGTCATTGAGTAATGAATACACTTGTGCATCTGCTGTGAGACCTGGAAAATGTGACCTGTGTGAGGTCCTGAGGACCGAGTTTGAGAACCTCTGCGATATACTGTACAGAGACTAAGGGGAAATCCTATATATTGTACACAGACTAAGGGGAAATCCTATATACTGTACAGAGAGACTAAGGGGAAATCCTATATACTGTACAGAGACTAAGGGGAAAACCAATATACTGTATAGACAGACTAATGATAAATCCTATATACTGTACAGAGAGACTAAGGAAAAATCCTATATACTGTACAGAGAGACAAAAGAGAAATCCTATATACTGTACAGAGACTAAGGAGAAATCCTATATACTGTACAGAGAGACTAAGGAGAAATCCTATATACTGGACAGAGACTAAGGGGAAATCATATATACTGTACAGAGAGACTAAGGAGAAATCCTGTATACTGTACAGAGACTAAGGAGAAATCCTATATACTGTACAGAGAGACTAAGGGGAAACCCTATCTACTGTACAGAGACTAAGGAGAAATCCTATATACTGTACAGAGAGACTAAGGAGAAATCCTATATACTGTACAGAGACTAAGGGGAAATCCTATATACTGTACAGAGACTAAGGAGAAATCCTATATACTGTACAGAGACTAAGGAGAATTCCTACATACTGTACTAAGAGACTAAGGAGAAATCCTATATACTGTACAGAGACTAAGTAGAAATCCTATATACTGTACAGAGACTAAGGAGAAATCCTATATACTGTACAGGGAGACTAAGGGGAAATCCTATATACTGTACAGTGATATTAAGGAGAAATCCTACATACTGTACAGAGACTAAGGAGAAATCCTATATACTGTACAGAGACTAAGTAGAAATCCTATATTCTGTACAGAGAGACTATGGAGAAATCCTATATAATGTACAGAGACTAAGTAGAAATCCTATATACTGTACAGAGAGACTATGGAGAAACACTATATACTGTACAGAGAGACTAAAGGGAAATCCTACATACTGTACAGAGAGACTAAAGGGAAATCCTATATACTGTACAGAGAGACTAAGGGGAAATCCTATATACTGTACAGAGATACTAATGGGAAATCCTATATACTGTACAGAGACTAAAGAGAAATCCCATATACTGTACAGAGACTAAGGGGAAATCCTATATACTGTACAGAGACTAAGGAGAAATCCTATATACTGTATAGAGATTAAGGGGAAATCCTATATACTATACAGAGAGACTAAGGAGAAATCTTATATACTGTACAGAGACTAAGGAGAAATCCTATATACTGTACAGAGGGACTATGGAGAAATCCAGTATACTGTACAGAGAGACTAAGGGGAAATCCTATATACTGTACAGAGACTAAGGGGAAATCCTATATACTGTACAGAGACTAAGGAGAAATACTATATACTGTACAGAGAGACTTTGGAGAAATCCTATATACTGTACAGAGACTAAGTAGAAATCCTAGATACTGTACAGAGAGACTATGGAGAAATCCTATATACTGTACAGAGAGACTACGGAGAAATCTTATATACTGTACAGAGAGACTAAGGGGAAATCCTATATACTGTACAGAGACTAAGGAGAAATCCTATATACTGTTCAGAGACTAAGGAGAAATCCTATATACTAGAGAGACTAAGGAGAAATCCTATATACTGTACAGAGAGACTTTGGAGAAATCCTATATACTGTACAGAGAGACAAAGTAGATATCCTATATACTGTACTGAGAGACAAAGTAGAAATCCTATATACTGTACAGAGACTAAGGGGAAATCCTATATAGTGTACAGAGAGACTAAGGAGAAATCCTATATACTGTACAGAGACTAAGGCGAAATCTTATATACTGTACAGAGAGACAAAGTAGAAATCCTATATACTGTACAGAGACTAATGGGAACTCCTATATACTGTACAGAGAGACTAAGGAGAAATCCTATTTACTGTACAGAGAGACAAAGTAGAAATCATATATACTGTACAGAGACTAAGGGGAAATCCTATATACTGTACAGAGAGACTAAGGAGAAATCATTTATACTGTACACAGACTATGGAGAAATTCTATATACTTTACAGAGAGACAAAGTAGAAATCCTATATACTGTACAGAGACTAGGGGAAATTCTATATACTGTACAGAGAGACTTTGGAGAAATCCTATATACTGTACAGAGAGACTTTGGAGAAATCCTTTATACTGTACAGAGAGACAAAGTAGAAATCCTATATACTGTACAGAGAGACAAAGTAGAAATCTTATATACTGTATAGAGACTAAGGGGAAATTATATATACTGTACAGAGAGACAAAGGAGAAATCCTATATACTGTACAGAGAGAAAAAGTAGAAATCCTATATACTGTACAGAGACTAAGGGGAAATCCTATATACTGTACAGAGAGACTAAGGAGAAATCATTTATACTGTACAGAGACTATGGAGAAATTCTATATACTTTACAGAGACTAAGGGGAAATCCTATATACTGTACAGAGACTAAGGGGAAAACCTATATACTGTACAGAGACTAACGGGAAATCCTATAAACTGTACAGAGAGACTAAGGAGAAATCCCATATACCACAGGTTCTCAAACTCGGTCCTCAAGAAATCAAACAGTGCATGTTTTCCAGGTCTCCTCAGAGAATCAAAAGTGATATATTTATCTACACCTTCAGATCTATTAAAATGTGTCATTGAGTAATGAATACACTTGTGCATCTGCTGTGAGACCTGGAAAATGTGACCTGTGTGAGGTCCTGAGGACCGAGTTTGAGAACCTCTGCGATATACTGTACAGAGACTAAGGGGAAATCCTATATATTGTACACAGACTAAGGGGAAATCCTATATACTGTACAGAGAGACTAAGGGGAAATCCTATATACTGTACAGAGACTAAGGGGAAAACCAATATACTGTATAGACAGACTAATGATAAATACTATATACTGTACAGAGAGACTAAGGAAAAATCCTATATACTGTACAGAGAGACAAAAGAGAAATCCTATATACTGTACAGAGACTAAGGAGAAATCCTATATACTGTACAGAGAGACTAAGGAGAAATCCTATATACTGGACAGAGACTAAGGGGAAATCCTATATACTGTACAGAGAGACTAAGGAGAAATCCTGTATACTGTACAGAGACTAAGGAGAAATCCTATATACTGTACAGAGAGACTAAGGGGAAACCCTATCTACTGTACAGAGACTAAGGAGAAATCCTATATACTGTACAGAGAGACTAAGGAGAAATCCTATATACTGTACAGAGACTAAGGGGAAATCCTATATACTGTACAGAGACTAAGGAGAAATCCTATATACTGTACAGAGACTAAGGAGAATTCCTACATACTGTACTAAGAGACTAAGGAGAAATCCTATATACTGTACAGAGACTAAGTAGAAATCCTATATACTGTACAGAGACTAAGGAGAAATCCTATATACTGTACAGGGAGACTAAGGGGAAATCCTATATACTGTACAGTGATATTAAGGAGAAATCCTACATACTGTACAGAGACTAAGGAGAAATCCTATATACTGTACAGAGACTAAGTAGAAATCCTATATTCTGTACAGAGAGACTATGGAGAAATCCTATATAATGTACAGAGACTAAGTAGAAATCCTATATACTGTACAGAGAGACTATGGAGAAACACTATATACTGTACAGAGAGACTAAAGAGAAATCCTATATACTGTACAGAGACTAAGGGGAAATCCTATATACTGTACAGAGACTAAGGAGAAATCCTATATACTGTATAGAGACTAAGGGGAAATCCTATATACTATACAGAGAGACTAAGGAGAAATCTTATATACTGTACAGAGACTAAGGAGAAATCCTATATACTGTACAGAGGGACTATGGAGAAATCCAGTATACTGTACAGAGAGACTAAGGGGAAATCCTATATACTGTACAGAGACTAAGGGGAAATCCTATATACTGTACAGAGACTAAGGAGAAATACTATATACTGTACAGAGAGACTTTGGAGAAATCCTATATACTGTACAGAGACTAAGTAGAAATCCTAGATACTGTACAGAGAGACTATGGAGAAATCCTATATACTGTACAGAGAGACTACGGAGAAATCTTATATACTGTACAGAGAGACTAAGGGGAAATCCTATATACTGTACAGAGACTAAGGAGAAATCCTATATACTGTTCAGAGACTAAGGAGAAATCCTATATACTAGAGAGACTAAGGAGAAATCCTATATACTGTACAGAGAGACTTTGGAGAAATCCTATATACTGTACAGAGAGACAAAGTAGAAATCCTATATACTGTACAGAGAGACAAAGTAGAAATCCTATATACTGTACAGAGACTATGGGGAAATCCTAAATACTGTACAGAGAGACTAAGGAGAAATCCTATATACTGTACAGAGAGACTACGGAGAAATCTTATATACTGTTCAGAGACTTTGGAGAAATCCTATATACTGTACAGAGAGACTAAGGAGAAATCCTATATACTGTACAGAGACTAAGGGGAAATCCTATATACTGTACAGAGAGACTAAGGAGAAATCCTATATACTGTACAGAGACTAAGGGGAAATCCTATATACTGTACAGAGAGACTATGGAGAAATCCTATATACTGTACAGAGAGACTACGGAGAAATCCTATATACTGTACAGAGACTTTGGAGAAATCCTATATACTGTACAGAGAGACTTTGGAGAAATCCTATATACTGTACAGAGACTAAGGAGAAATCCTATATACTGTACAGAGAGACTAAGGAGAAATCCTATATACAGTACAGAGACTAAGGGGAAATCCTATATACTGTACAGAGAGACTATGGAGAAATCCTATATACTGTACAGAGAGACTACGGAGAAATCTTATATACTGTACAGAGAGACTAAGGAGAAATCCTATATACTGTAAAGAGAGACTAAGGGGAAATCCTATACACTGTACAGAGAGACTATGGAAAAATCCTATATACTGTACAGAGAGACTTTGGAGAAATCCTACATACTGTACAGAGAGACTAAGGAGAAATCCTATATACTGTACTAAGAGACTAAGGGGAAATCCCATATACTGTACAGAGGCTAAGGAGAAATCCTATATACTGTTCAGAGACTATGGAGCAATCCTATATACTGAACAGAGAGACTATGGAGAAATCCTATATACTGTACAGAGACTAAGGAGAAATCCTATATACTGTACAGAAAGACTATGGAGAAATCCTATATACTGTACTGAGAGACTATGGAGAAATCCTATAAACTATACAGAGAGACTTTGGAGAAATCCTATATACTGTACAGAGAGACAAAGTAGAAATCCTATATACTGTACAGAGAGACTAAAGGGAAATCCTATATACTGTACAGAGAGACTAAGGAGAAATCCTATATACTGTACAGAGAGACAAAGTAGAAATCCTATATACTGTACAGAGACTAAGGGGAAATCCTATATACTGTACAGAGAGACTATGGAGAAATCCTATATACTGTACAGAGAGAAAAAGTAGAAATCCTATATACTGTACAGAGACTAAGGGGAAATCCTATATACTGTACAGAGAGACTAAGGAGAAATCATTTATACTGTACAGAGACTATGGAGAAATTCTATATACTTTACAGAGACTAAGGAGAAATCCTATATACTGTTCAGAGACTAAGGAGAAATCCTATATACTAGAGAGACTAAGGAGAAATCCTATATACTGTACAGAGAGACTTTGGAGAAATCCTATATACTGTACAGAGAGACAAAGTAGAAATCCTATATACTGTACAGAGACTATGGGGAAATCCTAAATACTGTACAGAGAGACTAAGGAGAAATCCTATATACTGTACAGAGAGACTACGGAGAAATCTTATATACTGTTCAGAGACTTTGGAGAAATCCTATATACTGTACAGAGAGACTAAGGAGAAATCCTATATACTGTACAGAGACTAAGGGGAAATCCTATATACTGTACAGAGAGACTAAGGAGAAATCCTATATACTGTACAGAGACTAAGGGGAAATCCTATATACTGTACAGAGAGACTATGGAGAAATCCTATATACTGTACAGAGAGACTACGGAGAAATCCTATATACTGTACAGAGACTTTGGAGAAATCCTATATACTGTACAGAGAGACTTTGGAGAAATCCTATATACTGTACAGAGACTAAGGAGAAATCCTATATACTGTACAGAGAGACTAAGGAGAAATCCTATATACAGTACAGAGACTAAGGGGAAATCCTATATACTGTACAGAGAGACTATGGAGAAATCCTATATACTGTACAGAGAGACTACGGAGAAATCTTATATACTGTACAGAGAGACTAAGGAGAAATCCTATATACTGTAAAGAGAGACTAAGGGGAAATCCTATACACTGTACAGAGAGACTATGGAAAAATCCTATATACTGTACAGAGAGACTTTGGAGAAATCCTACATACTGTACAGAGAGACTAAGGAGAAATCCTATATACTGTACTAAGAGACTAAGGGGAAATCCCATATACTGTACAGAGGCTAAGGAGAAATCCTATATACTGTTCAGAGACTATGGAGCAATCCTATATACTGAACAGAGAGACTATGGAGAAATCCTATATACTGTACAGAGACTAAGGAGAAATCCTATATACTGTACAGAAAGACTATGGAGAAATCCTATATACTGTACTGAGAGACTATGGAGAAATCCTATAAACTATACAGAGAGACTTTGGAGAAATCCTATATACTGTACAGAGAGACAAAGTAGAAATCCTATATACTGTACAGAGAGACTAAAGGGAAATCCTATATACTGTACAGAGAGACTAAGGAGAAATCCTATATACTGTACAGAGAGACAAAGTAGAAATCCTATATACTGTACAGAGACTAAGGGGAAATCCTATATACTGTACAGAGAGACTATGGAGAAATCCTATATACTGTACAGAGAGAAAAAGTAGAAATCCTATATACTGTACAGAGACTAAGGGGAAATCCTATATACTGTACAGAGAGACTAAGGAGAAATCATTTATACTGTACAGAGACTATGGAGAAATTCTATATACTTTACAGAGACTAAGGGGAAATCCTATATACTGTACAGAGACTAAGGTGAAATCCTATATACTGTACAGAGACTAAAGGGAAATCCTATATACTGTACAGAGAGACTAAGGAGAAATCCCATATACCACAGGTTCTCAAACTCGGTCCACAAGAACCCAAACAGTGCATGTTTTCCAGGTCTCCTCAGAGAATCAAAAGTGATATAATTATCTACACCTTCAGATCTATTAAAATGTGTCAGTGAGTAATGAATACACTTGTGCATCTGCTGTGAGACCTGGAAAATGTGACCTGTGTGAGGTCCTGAGGACCGAGTTTGAGAACCTATGCTATATACTGTACAGAGACTAAGGGGAAATCCTATATATTGTACACAGACTAAGGGGAAATCCTATATACTGTACAGAGAGACTAAGGGGAAATCCTATATACTGTACAGAGACTAAGGGGAAAACCTATATACTGTATAGACAGACTAATGATAAATCCTAGATACTGTACAGAGAGACTATGGAGAAATCCTATATACTGTACAGAGAGACTAAGGAGAAATCCTATATACTGTACAGAGACTAAGGAGAAATCCTATATACTGTACAGAGAGACTAAGGAGAAATCCTGTATACTGTACAGAGACTAAGGGGAAATCCTATATACTGTACAGAGACTAAGGAGAAATCCTATGTACTGTACAGAGAGACTAAGGGGAAATCCTATATACAGTACAGAGACTAAGGGGAAATCCTATATACTGTACAGAGAGACTAAGGAGAAATCCTGTATACTGTACAGAGACTAAGGAGAAATCCTACATACTGTACAGAGAGACTAAGGGGAAACCCTATCTACTGTACAGAGACTAAGGAGAAAATCTATATACTGTACAGAGAGACTATGGAGAAATCCTATATACTGTACAGAGACTAAGGGAAATCCTATATACTGTACAGAGACTAAGGAGAAATCCTATATACTGTACAGAGACTAAGGGGAAAACCTACATACTGTACAGAGACTAAGGAGAAATTCTACATACTGTACTAAGAGACTAAGGAGAAATCCTATATACTGTACAGAGACTAAGGAGAAATCCTATATACTGTACAGAGAGATTATGGAGAAATCCTATATACTGTACAGAGAGTAAGGAGAAATCCTATATACTGTACAGAGAGACTATGGAGAAATCCTTTATACTGTACAAAGAGACTAAAGGGAAATCCTACATACTGTACAGAGAGACTAAAGGGAAATCCTATATACTGTACAGAGAGACTAAGGGGAAATCCTATATACTGTACAGAGAGACTAATGGGAAATCCTATATACTGTACAGAGACTAAAGAGAAATCCTATATACTGTACAGAGACTAAGGGGAAATCCTATATACTGTACAGAGACTAAGGGGAAATCCTATATACTGTACAGAGACTAAGGAGAAATCCTATATACTGTACAGAGACTAAGGGGAAATCCTATATACTATACAGAGAGACTAAGGAGAAATCCTATATACTGTACAGAGACTAAGGAGAAATCCTATATACTGGACAGAGGGACTATGGAGAAATCCAGTATACTGTACAGAGAGACTAAGGGGAAATCCTATATACTGTACAGAGACTAAGGGGAAATCCTATATACTGTACAGAGACTAAGGTGAAATCCTATATACTGTACAGAGAGACTTTGGAGAAATCCTATATACTGTACAGAGACTAAGGAGAAATCCTATATACTGTACAGAGAGACTATGGAGAAATCCTATATACTGTACAGAGAGACTACGGAGAAATCTTATATACTGTACAGAGAGACTAAGGGGAAATCCTATATACTGTACAGAGACTAAGAAGAAATCCTATATACTGTTCAGAGACTAAGGAGAAATCCTATATACTAGAGAGACTAAGGAGAAATCCTATATACTGTACAGAGAGACTTTGGAGAAATACTATATACTGTACAGAGAGACAAAGTAGAAATCCTATATACTGTACAGAGACTATGGGGAAATCCTAAATACTGTACAGAGAGACTAAGGAGAAATCCTATATACTGTACAGAGAGACAAAGGAGAAATCCTATATACTGTACAGAGAGACAAAGTAGATATCCTATATACTGTACAGAGAGACAAAGTAGAAATCCTATATACTGTACAGAGACTAAGGGGAAATCCTATATAGTGTACAGAGAGACTAAGGAGAAATCCTATATACTGTACAGAGACTAAGGCGAAATCCTATATACTGTACAGAGAGACAAAGTAGAAATCCTATATACTGTACAGAGACTAATGGGAACTCCTATATACTGTACAGAGAGACTAAGGAGAAATCCTATATACTGTACAGAGAGACAAAGTAGAAATCATATATACTGTACAGAGACTAAGGGGAAATCATATATACTGTACAGAGAGACTAAGGAGAAATCATTTATACTGTACACAGACTATGGAGAAATTCTATATACTTTACAGAGAGACAAAGTAGAAATCCTATATACTGTACAGAGACTAAGGGGAAATTCTATATACTGTACAGAGAGACTTTGGAGAAATCCTATATACTGTACAGAGAGACTTTGGAGAAATCCTTTATACTGTACAGAGAGACAAAGTAGAAATCCTATATACTGTACAGAGAGACAAAGTAGAAATCCTATATACTGTACAGAGACTAAGGGGAAATTCTATATACTGTACAGAGAGACAAAGGAGAAATCCTATACACTGTACAGAGAGAAAAAGTAGAAATCCTATATACTGTACAGAGACTAAGGGGAAATCCTATATACTGTACAGAGAGACTAAGGAGAAATCATTTATACTGTACAGAGACTATGGAGAAATTCTATATACTTTACAGAGACTAAGGGGAAATCCTATATACTGTACAGAGACTAAGGGGAAAACCTATATACTGTACAGAGACTAACGGGAAATCCTATAAACTGTACATAGAGACTAAGTAGAAATCCCATATACCACAGGTTCTCAAACTCGGTCCTCAAGAAATCAAACAGTGCATGTTTTCCAGGTCTCCTCAGAGAATCAAAAGTGATATATTTATCTACACCTTCAGATCTATTAAAATGTGTCATTGAGTAATGAATACACTTGTGCATCTGCTGTGAGACCTGGAAAATGTGACCTGTGTGAGGTCCTGACGACCGAGTTTGAGAACCTCTGCGATATACTGTACAGAGACTAAGGGGAAATCCTATATATTGTACACAGACTAAGGGGAAATCCTATATACTGTACAGAGAGAATAAGGGGAAATCCTATATACTGTACAGAGACTAAGGGGAAAACCAATATACTGTATAGACAGACTAATGATAAATCCTATATACTGTACAGAGAGACTAAGGAAAAATCCTATATACTGTACAGAGAGACAAAAGAGAAATCCTATATACTGTACAGAGACTAAGGAGAAATCCTATATACTGTACAGAGAGACTAAGGAGAAATCCTATATACTGGACAGAGACTAAGGTGAAATCCTATATACTGTACAGAGAGACTAAGGAGAAATCCTGTATACTGTACAGAGACTAAGGGGAAGTCCTATATACTGTACAGAGACTAAGGAGAAATCCTATATACTGTACAGAGAGACTAAGGGGAAATCCTATATACAGTACAGAAACTAAGGGGAAATCCTATATACTGTACAGAGAGACTAAGGAGAAATCCTGTATACTGTACAGAGACTAAGGAGAAATCCTATATACTGTACAGAGAGACTAAGGGGAAACCCTATCTACTGTACAGAGACTAAGGAGAAATCCTATATACTGTACAGAGAGACTAAGGAGAAATCCTATATACTGTACAGAGACTAAGGGGAAATCCTATATACTGTACAGAGACTAAGGAGAAATCCTATATACTGTACAGAGACTAAGGAGAATTCCTACATACTGTACTAAGAGACTAAGGAGAAATCCTATATACTGTACAGAGACTAAGTAGAAATCCTATATACTGTACAGAGACTAAGGAGAAATCCTATATACTGTACAGGGAGACTAAGGGGAAATCCTATATACTGTACAGTGATATTAAGGAGAAATCCTACATACTGTACAGAGACTAAGGAGAAATCCTATATACTGTACAGAGACTAAGTAGAAATCCTATATACTGTACAGAGAGACTATGGAGAAATCCTATATAATGTACAGAGACTAAGTAGAAATCCTATATACTGTACAGAGAGACTATGGAGAAACACTATATACTGTACAGAGAGACTAAAGGGAAATCCTACATACTGTACAGAGAGACTAAAGGGAAATCCTATATACTGTACAGAGAGACTAAGGGGAAATCCTATATACTGTACAGAGAGACTAATGGGAAATCCTATATACTGTACAGAGACTAAAGAGAAATCCTATATACTGTATAGAGACTAAGGGGAAATCCTATATACTATACAGAGAGACTAAGGAGAAATCTTATATACTGTACAGAGACTAAGGAGAAATCCTATATACTGTACAGAGGGACTCTGGAGAAATCCAGTATACTGTACAGAGAGACTAAGGGGAAATCCTATATACTGTACAGAGACTAAGGGGAAATCCTATATACTGTACAGAGACTAAGGAGAAATCCTATATACTGTACAGAGAGACTTTGGAGAAATCCTATATACTGTACAGAGACTAAGGAGAAATCCTAGATACTGTACAGAGAGACTATGGAGAAATCCTATATACTGTACAGAGAGACTACGGAGAAATCTTATATACTGTACAGAGAGACTAAGGGGAAATCCTATATACTGTACAGAGACTAAGGAGAAATCCTATATACTGTTCAGAGACTAAGGAGAAATCCTATATACTAGAGAAACTAAGGAGAAATCCTATATACTGTACAGAGAGACTTTGGAGAAATCCTATATACTGTACAGAGAGACAAAGTAGAAATCCTATATACTGTACAGAGAGACAAAGTAGAAATCCTATATACTGTACAGAGACTATGGGGAAATCCTAAATACTGTACAGAGAGACTAAGGAGAAATCCTATATACTGTACAGAGAGACTTTGGAGAAATCCTATATACTGTACAGAGAGACTTTGGAGAAATCCTATATACTGTACAGAGAGACAAAGTAGATATCCTCTATACTGTACAGAGAGACAAAGTAGAAATAATATATACTGTACAGAGACTAAGGGGAAATCCTATATACTGTACAGAGAGACTAAGGAGAAATCCTATATACTGTACAGAGAGACAAAGTAGAAATCCTATATACTGTACAGAGACTAAGGGGAAATCCTATATACTGTACAGAGAGACTAAGGAGAAAACATTTATACTGTACAGAGACTATGGAGAAATTCTATATACTTTACAGAGACTAAGGGAAAATCCAATATACTGTACAGAGACAAAGGGGAAATCCTATATACTGTACAGAGACTAAAGGGAAAACCTATATACTGTACAGAGAGACTAAGGAGAAATCCCATATACCACAGGTTCTCAAACTCGGTCTTTAAGAACCCAAACAGTGCATGTTTTCAAGGTCTCCTCACAGAATCAAAAGTGATATAATTATCTACACATTCAGATCTATTAAAATGTGTCAGTGAGTAATGAATACACTTGTGCATCTGCTGTGAGATCTGGAAAATGTGACCTGTGTGAGGTCCTGAGGACCGAGTTTGAGAACCTCTGCTATATACTGTACAGAGACAAAGGGGAAATCCTATATATTGTACACAGACTAAGGGGAAATCCTATATGCTGTACAGAGAGACTAAGGGGAAATCCTATATACTGTACAAAGACTAAGGGGAAAACCTATATACTGTATAGACAGACTAATGATAAATCCTATATACTATACAGAGAGACTAAGGAGAAGTCCTATATACTGTACAGAGAGACTACGGAGAAATCTTATATACTGTACAGAGAGACTAAGGGGAAATCCTATATACTGTACAGAGACTAAGGAGAAATCCTATATACTGTTCAGAGACTAAGGAGAAATCCTATATACTAGAGAGACTAAGGAGAAATCCTATATACTGTACAGAGAGACTTTGGAGAAATCCTATATACTGTACAGAGAGACAAAGTAGAAATCCTATATACTGTACAGAGAGACAAAGTAGAAATCCTATATACTGTACAGAGACTATGGGGAAATCCTAAATACTGTACAGAGAGACTAAGGAGAAATCCTATATACTGTACAGAGAGACTACGGAGAAATCTTATATACTGTACAGAGACTTTGGAGAAATCCTATATACTGTACAGAGAGACTAAGGAGAAATCCAATATACTGTACAGAGACTAAGGGGAAATCCTATATACTGTACAGAGAGACTAGGGAGAAATCCTATATACTGTACAGAGACTAAGGGGAAATCCTATATACTGTACAGAGAGACTATGGAGAAATCCTATATACTGTACAGAGAGACTACGGAGAAATCCTATATACTGTACAGAGACTACGGAGAAATCCTATATACTGTACAGAGAGACTTTGGAGAAATCCTATATACTGTACAGAGACTAAGGAGAAATCCTATATACTGTACAGAGAGACTAAGGAGAAATCCTATATACAGTACAGAGACTAAGGGGAAATCCTATATACTGTACAGAGAGACTATGGAGAAATCCTATATACTGTACAGAGAGACTACGGAGAAATCTTATATACTGTACAGAGAGACTAAGTAGAAATCCTATATACTGTAAAGAGAGACTAAGGGGAAATCCTATATACTGTACAGAGAGACTATGGAAAAATCCTATATAATGTACAGAGAGACTTTGGAGAAATCCTACATACTGTACAGAGAGACTAAGGAGAAATCCTATATACTGTACTAAGAGACTAAGGGGAAATCCCATATACTGTACAGAGGCTAAGGAGAAATCCTATATACTGTTCAGAGACTATGGAGCAATCCTATATACTGAACAGAGAGACTATGGAGAAATCCTATATACTGTACAGAGACTAAGGAGAAATCCTATATACTGTACAGAAAGACTATGGAGAAATCCTATATACTGTACTGAGAGACTATGGAGAAATCCTATAAACTATACAGAGAGACTTTGGAGAAATCCTATATACTGTACAGAGAGACAAAGTAGAAATCCTATATACTGTACAGAGAGACTAAGGGGAAATCCTATATACTGTACAGAGAGACTAAGGAGAAATCCTATATACTGTACAGAGAGACAAAGTAGAAATCCTATATACTGTACAGAGACTAAGGGGAAATCCTATATGCTGTACAGAGAGACTATGGAGAAATCATTTATACTGTACAGAGACTATGGAGAAATTCTATATACTTTACAGAGAGACAAAGTAGAAATCCTATATACTGTACAGAGAGACAAAGTAGAAATCCTATATACTGTACAGAGAGACAAAGTAGATATCCTATATACTGTACAGAGAGACAAAGTAGAAATCCTATATACTGTACAGAGACTAAGGGGAAATCCTATATAGTGTACAGAGAGACTAAGGAGAAATCCTATATACTGTACAGAGACTAAGGCGAAATCCTATATACTGTACAGAGAGACAAAGTAGAAATCCTATATACTGTACAGAGACTAATGGGAACTCCTATATACTGTACAGAGAGACTAAGGAGAAATCCTATATACTGTACAGAGAGACAAAGTAGAAATCATATATACTGTACAGAGACTAAGGGGAAATCCTATATATTGTACAGAGAGACTAAGGAGAAATAATTTATACTGTACACAGACTATGGAGAAATTCTATATACTTTACAGAGAGACAAAGTAGAAATCCTATATACTGTACAGAGACTAAGGGGAAATCCTATATGCTGTACAGAGAGACTATGGAGAAATCATTTATACTGTACAGAGACTATGGAGAAATTCTATATACTTTACAGAGAGACAAAGTAGAAATCCTATATACTGTACAGAGAGACAAAGTAGAAATCCTATATACTGTACAGAGACTAAGGGCAAATCCTATATACTGTACAGAGAGACTATGGAGAAATCCTATATACTGTACAGAGAGAAAAAGTAGAAATCCTATATACTGTACAGAGACTAAGGGGAAATCCTATATACTGTACAGAGAGACTAAGGAGAAATCATTTATACTGTACAGAGACTATGGAGAAATTCTATATACTTTACAGAGACTAAGGGGAAATCCTATATACTGTACAGAGACTAAGGGGAAATCCTATATACTGTACAGAGACTAAAGGGAAATCCTATATACTGTACAGAGAGACTAAGGAGAAATCCCATATACCACAGGTTCTCAAACTCGGTCCACAAGAACCCAAACAGTGCATGTTTTCCAGGTCTCCTCAGAGAATCAAAAGTGATATAATTATCTACACCTTCAGATCTATTAAAATGTGTCAGTGAGTAATGAATACACTTGTGCATCTGCTGTGAGACCTGGAAAATGTGACCTGTGTGAGGTCCTTAGGACCGAGTTTGAGAACCTATGCTATATACTGTACAGAGACTAAGGGGAAATCCTATATATTGTACACAGACTAAGGGGAAATCCTATATACTGTACAGAGAGACTAAGGGGAAATCCTATATACTGTACAGAGACTAAGGGGAAAACCTATATACTGTATAGACAGACTAATGATAAATCCTATATACTGTACAGAGAGACTATGGAGAAATCCTATATACTGTACAGAGAGACTAAGGAGAAATCCTATATACTGTACAGAGACTAAGGAGAAATCCTATATACTGTACAGAGAGACTAAGGAGAAATCCTGTATACTGTACAGAGACTAAGGGGAAATCCTATATACTGTACAGAGACTAAGGAGAAATCCTATGTACTGTACAGAGAGACTAAGGGGAAATCCTATATACAGTACAGAGACTAAGGGGAAATCCTATATACTGTACAGAGAGACTAAGGAGAAATCCTGTATACTGTACAGAGACTAAGGAGAAATCCTACATACTGTACAGAGAGACTAAGGGGAAACCCTATCTACTGTACAGAGACTAAGGAGAAATCCTATATACTGTACAGAGAGACTATGGAGAAATCCTATATACTGTACAGAGACTAAGGGAAATCCTATATACTGTACAGAGACTAAGGAGAAATCCTATATACTGTACAGAGACTAAGGGAAATCCTATATACTGTACAGAGACTAAGGAGAAATCCCATATACCACAGGTTCTCAAACTCGGTCCACAAGAACCCAAACAGTGCATGTTTTCCAGGTCTCCTCAGAGAATCAAAAGTGATATAATTATCTACACCTTCAGATCTATTAAAATGTGTCAGTGAGTAATGAATACACTTGTGCATCTGCTGTGAGACCTGGAAAATGTGACCTGTGTGAGGTCCTTAGGACCGAGTTTGAGAACCTATGCTATATACTGTACAGAGACTAAGGGGAAATCCTATATATTGTACACAGACTAAGGGGAAATCCTATATACTGTACAGAGAGACTAAGGGGAAATCCTATATACTGTACAGAGACTAAGGGGAAAACCTATATACTGTATAGACAGACTAATGATAAATCCTATATACTGTACAGAGAGACTATGGAGAAATCCTATATACTGTACAGAGAGACTAAGGAGAAATCCTATATACTGTACAGAGACTAAGGAGAAATCCTATATACTGTACAGAGAGACTAAGGAGAAATCCTGTATACTGTACAGAGACTAAGGGGAAATCCTATATACTGTACAGAGACTAAGGAGAAATCCTATGTACTGTACAGAGAGACTAAGGGGAAATCCTATATACAGTACAGAGACTAAGG